>CM029919.1:59174663-60374663 GCA_017639245.1 Myiopsitta monachus
TTAATAATAGAATGTCACTGTATACATGTAATCCAGATTTGAACCTGAGGGTAGTCCTTTCAAATAGTTGAATGACATCTGTGTGTAATTTAATAAATGACTGTTATAACACAAGTGGAGAGGCTGTCAAACACATTGTTTTTGTGTTGATTGCTCAGTTCAATTACTGTAAACAAATAATGTAACATTATAATAGTCTCTGAAATAAATCTAGCCTAAAAGGTTTGGAAAAAGGTTGGAAATATCAAAGCTACGTTCATCCATAATTCAATGATTTGATGCCTGACTCACCTAAAATAAAAGGCCATCCTTCTATGAGTGTATCAGTGGCAAGGTTACCAATTTCTAGAGATTAATGACAGCTTTTAGCTGATAGTTCAAATAGATATTTTTTTAAAGAATAAAATTTAACATGCTACTATAGACATGTAAACCCTTAGCAATAGGTAGAGATTAAATATATTAATTGGTAGGCTTTTCCTTCTATTTACAGGCACTCCAATAAACAACAGGATTTACAAAGAAAAGATAGATGAACTAAACTGTAATTTAAAACTAAACATTTTTTGTTTGTTTGTTTGTTTGTTAATTTGAAATAACCAGGTGGTTCATTAGATAAACCAAGTTCCCCTGGAAAGTCCAAGTTCCACTTAACACAGTGCTCCAAAATAATCTTTTCCAAGTCTTCTTTTCCCACAGACTACAGCTGATGCTTGTTTTTAAAAGGTTTTATTTGCTCAGTAGATCAACATGTGCCTGAATTTTCATACTCTTTCACCCCAGAGTTTTCCTAAACCTCTTGCATAATTTGGTTACTTCATATCCCCAGCTTTTTCAGCAGCAGCAGCCGTCCATCCTTCCCACAAGCTATCTCTACCCAGAGCAATGCATTAAGGCTGAGAGGACAGGATGCAGCTGCTTCTAAAAGCCTGTCAATGATGCTTCTTTTTAAGCCACTGGGAACTGCTAGCACAGCTGCATAGTGAGGTGGATTTACACTTTATACTTCCCCCCCCCCCCCCCTTCCTCCGTATGAGGAATTTCTCAAAAGCTGTGTAGAATAATGAGTTAACTGCTGGTGCATGAAGGCAAATGAAGACACTGCCTTGTGCTTAATGGACAGCCCTGCATTTTCGATACAGTTTTTCTGGGTAGACATTGCCTAGGTCAGTTGCTGGGGTTATTCTTTACAGGGAATTTGAGGAGATTCTTAACTTTCGATGTGACAGTCCTGGAATAGGAAGGAATTTAACTTTGTCAAATCTACAGCTTATATCTTACTTCCTTTCAGCACTAAATTGCTTCAATCTTGATGGCTCACACAGTACCAGTAGACTGCAGCAAAGCAGTTAATTCCAGGCTCTAATTTATGAGTTGTGATGCATTTTAACATCAGTGCAGAATTATTTTTATACAGAGCAGTAGCTGGTGGCCTTAGTGGCCAGTGTGCCCCCCTTTTCCTGCAGGCTCCATTAGTTACTAGCTTCATCCACTCTGAGAAAAGCAAAAGGCAAGAGAGCAAGCCTGGCAAGGCTGCATGCTGATGTTTCTTTGCCTGCTTGCTTCCACTTTTCCTTTTTCTGTTTATTAAAAGTGGTAGCTGTCATCCACATGGCAGCTGTGCCTGGTTGGAAGGAGGGCAGCAAGGGCAGGGAAAGACCCAGGCAGTAACAGCAGGGAAAGTGAATGCTGCTGGATGTTTTTTCCATTGTCTAAAAATGCCAAATTAAAACTGTATCTTAACATGAAAAAACAAACCCAAGTCTTTCTGTAATTTCCAGCTGGGCTGGTTACAAAAGAATCAAATGTACCTTTAATGCAATAAAGAACGTCTGTCCAAATGACAGGAAAAGTAGGTGTACGGTTTGGTAATGACTGACCTAATGAGTTGAAGATTACCTGACTCAGATATGTAGAAAGAGGCTTAAGCTGCCACTGCCCGCTTTATTTAAAACTGAAGGCAGAGCTTCAAAACTGAATTCTGATCTTGAAAAAATAACAAATTACAGACACGTGAGTGAGTTTTTCAAGGAAATGCAAGCAAAGGATTGTATTAAATTATCTTATTTCTACAACATTATTACTATTTGGATTTCTGTTTATGAAGTTATGTTTAATACGATGTTTTTCAATAAGCATAATATTAATTTTTTCATGATTTCTGTTCTTGTGCTACTGCTTGAGACAGAGGAAGTTGCTACCTTTAAATGGGATAATAATTTCATTAAAAAATCTCCTATTGCAGAGATCAGACCCTTTGCCTTGCAAACAGGCTGGAGAAAACATTCTCAAGATGATTAAAAGGTCTTTGAAAATGTAATTCTAACAATCAAAACCAAATTAACTACCACTTAACATGATTATGTGCATTAAAAAGTGACTATAAAGTGTGAAACCAGCAGCTTCATATGATCTAAGTTCATAAAGAGGAGACTTAAAAGAAACCCACAACTATAAAATGTTAACAAAATATTTTGAGAATTAACTTAAGATTATACTGTAGGTGGCTTAAATTAATTTAAAAATTATTTAAAAGAGATGTTCTGACTCTATTTTAATGAAAACACTTGCTTGGGTGGCTTCAATAAACTGGGATTAATTGGTAAGAAAACATGAAATGTCAGATGCTTCAACATGATAGAAAATATCACCTTTCAAACACCCAGTGGAGTTTCAGAGTAGCTACCAATCTGTTACTTTGCCAGTGCTGGGAAGTGATTGCTGCATTTCCAAATGTCATCAGAGTTGTTTCAGTCATGCCATGCACAAGTAAATTTCTGAATATTCTTATGAACTCTTTCAAACAACTGAGTTCCTCTGACTTTGGCAATTCTCAAACCCACTGTTTAAACACCCCTTTAAGTGAGCATTTTGGTCTAAAGGACTTTAGTCACTTAAATCACATATTATGTGGGTACCTTCAGCACTTAGAAGGGAATGGAATTCTGAAAACTCTTGGTAGCTACAACTGTGTTGAAATTTTGTCTGTCAAAATACCTGGTGATAAAATCTCCAAAACTGCTGCATCAATATACACAGCTGTTCTTGTACTGAAGCTGTTGGCTTGCTAAAACCCTGCCTTTTGCATGTGGTATTGTCTTCCTCTTTTCCTGATCCCCTTCCTATCATCTGTCTTAGGATAAGAACACAAACTAAACCTCTACTCACCTGTCCACAGAGCATGTCACTAGAGCTGCTTCCCAGCACACGGTTTGCATGCTTACATGGAGAGGGAGAAGCAGCAAGGACAGATTACATTTCCAGTAACTTTGCTGAAGAATTAAAGACATGACTTGACTCCTACTCCTTTTGGAGAATTTGAATCCAGAAGAGGAGGGAGTGTTCTAGGTGGCCCTACAACCTCATGTTAGGTGGCATGCTACCTGAGAGGTGGGATTTGCTCATCCCTTTCCCCTTCTGCATCTCCTTGTTCAAGCTGCTGGCTTTTGCAATGCTATTCCCAAGCACTTCCAGTGCAAGAAGAACCTGACAATGTAACACAGACCTATCCAATCCTTCAACTGGGGGCCAGACAGATATGCCACTGCTGAGTATTGAAAAGGCTTAGTCCTTCTTTCTTTTATCCTGAGCTAATTAGCGCTATGACCCTGCAGGCCATGACTCTCACTGCTGTTACTAGAGGTGGAGTTAGACCAATATAATAAGAGAAAGTAAACCCTTCATCATTAAGCCTCTTGTCAAAAAGGCAGATTTTATAGAATCATAGAATTATAGAATAATTAGGGTTGGAAAGGACCTTAAGATCATCTAGTTCCAACCCTCCTGCCATGGGCAGGGACACCTCACTAAACCATGCCACCCAAGGCTCTGTCCAATCCAGCCTTGAACACCATCAGTGATGGAGCATTCACAGCTTCCTTGGACAACACATTCCAGTGCCTCACCACCCGCACAGTAAAGAATTTCTTCCTCATATCCAATCTAAACTTCCCTTGTTGAAGTTTGAACCAGTTACCCCGTGTCCTGTCACTATGGTTCCTAATGAAGAGTCCCTCCACAGCACCCCTGTAGGCCCCCTTCAGATACTGGAAGGCTGCTATGATGTCTCCAGGCAGCCTTCTCTTCTCCAGGCTCAACAGCCCCAACTTTCTCATCCTGTCTTCATACGGGAAGCTCTCCAGTCCCCTGATCATCCTCATGGTCCTCCTCTGGACTTGTTCCAGCAGGTCCATGTGTCCTTTCTATGTTGAGGACACCAGAACTGCACACAATACTCCAAGGGAGGTCTCACGAGAGCAGAGTAGAGGGGCAGGATCACCTCCTTTGACCTGCTGGTCACGCTGCTTTTGATGCAGCCCAGGATACGGTTCGCTTTCTGGGCTGTGCGTGCACACTGCCGGCTCATGTTCATTTTGTCATCGACCAACAGCTCCAAGGCCTTCTCTGCAGGGCTTCTCTCAATCTCTTCCCTGCCCAACCTGTAGCTGTGCCTGGGATTGCTCCTACCCAGGTGCAGGACCTTGCACTTGGCATGGTAAAGCTTCATAAGGTTGGTATCCTCCCACCTCACAAGCATGTCAAGGTTCCTCTGAATGGCATTCCTTCCCTCCAGCTTATCAATCAAACTACGCAGCTTGGTGTCATCGGCAAACTTGCTGAGGGCACACTCAATCCCACTGTCCATGTCACTGACAAAGATGTTGAACAAAATGTGAGTGAAAAAACCCAGTGTCCCTTTCATGGAACAGCATTGCGTGTTGTTCTGGCAATGTTATATCAGATGTGAACCTGCTAAGAAAGCACTGGATAGGATTTGTTGGGGCAGCTGCCTTATAGAACTACCCAGCTTCAAGGGAAATGGTTAAATCTCTCAGCATTGGAACACATGATTCCCAGAAGCAGATAGCACTAGGAGAAAGGCTCAAGTTTCATACACAGAGGTATTAATTTTGGATTGCTCTTTTTATTAATAAATTAGGCGCTCAATAGGGTGAAGGTTTTTCTTCTGTCAAGAAGCTGGCATGTACTTTTGTTTGGAACAGATTAGAAATGTGATTTCATGGGGGAAATGTAATCTCATCTTAAATATTTACAGAATGCTAATTTTATGCTTATACGTTGGCAGAAAGACAGAATAGCATTAATTAGTCTGAATTATTTTCCAACAGAAACATGTTCTCTTCCTTTGGCTAGGAGTATATTAGTAAAAAAAACATTTTAGCCCATTCTTTGGTCCTCAGATAATGCAACACAGTTGGCATCCATATGGTTAAATTCTTCCCAGTTCTTCAACCCTCCTCCAAAAGAGGATGGCCTGCTTTGTATTGCCAAGTGGAAATTGTTACTGCTTCCTCCTATTTCACATGAAACACTTCAGCACTACCTAGGAGATGCTATTTGGCGTTACTAAAGGAGTACTAATTATGCATGCCAATGCTTAACCCTTTGTGTTTTATATTATAACTGAAGAGAGAACCTGTGACAGATGCCTTGCAGCTAGCACATAGGGCTAATACTGAAGGAATAAATAAATACTTCTTTTGAACCTAAAACTTCCTTCACTGACTGCCTACATAAAAGTTAGAAAAAATAGAGCATTATATCATACTTTTAACTGAAAAGACTCTCCAAGTATTAAGATGGGTTACACAGGAGGCTGTGAAATGCTTACTTCTGCAAGTTTTAAAGTATAGGTTAGGCAGATATCTACTAGGCATCCTTCCTCATGTTAGGGAGATGGAGAAGATGGTGTCCTGAGGTTCTAACAGCGGTAGCTTTCTTTAATGCTGTGATGTTAGGATACTTCTTTGTTGGAAGTTATGTCATGTGTGGAAAAAAATTTGTAAGTCTCTCATGTACTGAGTAGGCAGTTCCTGGTTTTTTTGTGCTTGCTGGCATGGACTCACAAAATAGTGATTTCTGTTTTTTTTTTTTTCCTCTCAGAAATACTGCTGTTACAAGAGATCACCTCGTGTATTTTGATACTGAGACTTGCTCTATATCTATAGCCATGGATACAGATAAATCTTTAAATAACAAAAAAGAAATTTAGAACTTCATGTAGACATTTTTCTTTGATGACAGAAGTCTGCCCAAAAGAATACTTCCTATTCACATAAAATTCTTAAAAGGATAAAATGGTCAATGGATCCCTTACAAGGAAAAGCCATATAAACTTTTGAGTTCCTGCATATTCAATATAAATGTTTCTGATCCATAAATCAACATCTCTTGATGTTAATCTCTTATTTCTTCCTACTTCTCCCCCCTCCACACGCACACAGGCTTTCACAGAGGGTTGTCTCAGGGTACACAATCCTAAGAATCAAAAGTGTTGCTCTCCCCTGCATAAATATCAGTATTTTGGGGTACGGCTAATATGAAATAAGTTACCTTTTTGGTTAACCATCATGATTTATGTTTTCCTGTTTTACAGAAAGATTTCTTTAAAACTCAGTGGTAGGTTCAGTGAAAAAAAAAATGAGCCCCTGGAATCGTAAGCACCAAAATCTTACCTAAAATCAGCATTAAAAGGGAACTTTAATTTTTGTGTGAGTTAAACATCTGATGCATTTTATTGCAGTTTTTCTTTTGTGAGCATAAAATGTTAGAAGCTTCTCAGATGATGTTTAGTGTTCATAATGCATTTGTCTGGGCAGATGTGCCTGTAAAATTACCAAACCATTCAAAGTTATAAATATAGTTCAAATAAAGCTTGTTTCATCTATGTGAAGGGGACCGATCCCTTCTTCTCCAGACTTCCTAGAACACAATCATTATTACTGCAGTTTAATGGATACCACTGTCATATGTGGATTGTGACTGCTGGTTCTCCCTGCTTTTTTTGTTTGTTGGTATGTTTATTTATAGGGGAGTTATGAGACTCTGATTTAAGTTAGAAAAGACTGTCCCCTTGGGCTTGAAAAGTGACTGACCCCAATCAGCAGGGCTTGTTGTCAGTGATGCTGGAATCCCTTCATGAGTGAGTGGAAAGGAGTTTCCTGTCAAGTTGAGTTAGGATTGTTTTTTTGTTGTGGTTTGTTTTTTTTTTTCCCTCCAACATAGACAGTCTCTGGGTTTATGTACAGTGTGATTCCTGTACTGCCTTAAAGATACAAAGAAGAAAGCTTCTGTTAGAAATAGACTATTACAGCTAAATTTTGGTTCAATGGAGTTGTCACATAAGACCTTTCTGTGCATCAAGAGATACATTTCACTGACAGCGAGTCCTGTCAGGGACCCTTGAAAAGTAGAAATTTATGATTGAGTTTCTCATCACAGTCCAGTCTACTTTATCTTCTGCCTCTGCAGTTTGAAACTAACTTTAGTTGTGTCTTTGCACAATATGCTATAGAGGTGATATGTAAGGCTACACAGGTAAAAAGCAGAGATGTGTCTGATGATGCTGTGGTTGGATAAAGGAGTAAAGAACATGCTTTTGAAGAGGGACATTTTCTTCATTTTTTGGTGAAGCATCTGAAATGAAAGGGGAAAAAAAGTCCAACAACCCACCACCCAAAAAAACAAATGAAAAATCCCCCCAAAATAAAAAAAAAAAACTATCAGTTTTCCACACTGTAGAAATTGGAATTGTTTCCAAATAAGAAATTGGAATTTAGGGTTGTGGTTTGCTTTTTTTATTTATCTGTTAAATAAGTTTAAAAAAAGATGAACTTTAGTTGAGGGGATTGGATCCATGCTTGACAAGATATTATTACCTCTTCCTGAGAGTGGTTTCTAATTTCCTTTCAGCATTCCTTCTGTAACAAAATCCATTTTCCATTACAATATTTTTCTCAGTATGATGGTCTGGCATTGACCCTTTACATTTGGCAGAACCAAGCAGATACAGTTCTCAAGTAGCCATTTTATTTCTGGAAGTTACTGGCTATTGTTCCTTTCATTGTTCCAGTTGTGAATGACTTAACCCCTGTCATTTTCCCACACTAGCTTTGCTTTAGATGGAAAAAAAAAAAAAAGAGAGAGAGAGAGAAGGAAATGACTGAGGGAGAGTGACATTTTTTACACTTACTTTTGATGGTTGGAGAATTTATTGAAGTGCTGTTCTTGACAGCATGGTTTCAACTGCAATTCAAGCCTGGCCTTATATCTGAGCCAGAGACTGGATCTGATTAGGACAGAGGGGGTTTTGCCTAAAACCTTCTCACAGTTGTGACTATATCAGCTACAATCATAGTTTGCTTTTTCTGAAATTTTTGAAGATTGTTGTCAGACTTGGCTGTTAGACTCAAGTGCTCCAAGACAAACGGTGTTCTGTTGTAGAAGTGACAAGTGTTATTAATTATTAGTAAATGCATTTAATTAGGTAGCACCTTGCTGGTAGTGATCATCCAAGGGGCAATCTCTGAGATGGTTGGTATGTAAGTGGTTTGAAGCTTTTTTTTCAGGATTTTAGTCCATTGTTACCAGGAATTTTGCTGCCATATGAAAAACCAAAATGCCACAGTATGTCAGAGGTTTGCATTTGTTTCCTGCACATCTTGAAGCAACTGCTTCCCTCTCCCTTTGTCTGCTACATTTTGACACGCTTACAGTGAAGTTTGATTGAATATCTGATTAACATCACATAAGAAGTATTTTTGCCCAGTTTTCTGACGAGATGCTGAACCAGTCCAAATCCCTTGAGTCTTATGCAGGAGGTAATCCTACGATCCAATGTCAGCATAATCCCCCCAAGACAGCTTAAATATTTGTAGTTCTTTCTTCAATCAAGAAATCCCTTTGCGATTTATACCAATCCCAATTTTAAAAATGGCTTGACCTGAAAACCCTGGAGGGATGTTTGAATGAGGTTGTCTTGCCTCTGGTTTCTTGACCAACTTACTCCAATAAGATATAAATAAGATACACAAGTTCATAATTTATAACATGATATGAAAATTATGCATCCAGGGAAAGGCCAGGGGGAAAATGAGGGATACCAGTGGTGGTAGAGACAGCATTTATTGTGATTACTTGAAAAGGGCCTTAGTGGGCTGGGATTATTGTACTTTAAGTGAAATTGATTTTGTTCATGATTTGATTTTAATCTAGTTTAGATGAATCAAATTCTACAAGGAGCAGATATTTAATTTAGTAGATTAGGATGAAAAGGACATCAGTTCAGAGAAGTTTAATGCATATGATATGATAAAACCAGTATCTGATTATGAGAGGGTTTTTTATAGTAATTCCTTGTTATTTCATTACTTCTTGGATATATTTTTTTCTCTCCACATAATATTTTTTATTAAATCGAGCCAAGATTCTAGTCTCCTTAATGATATTTAGGCCTATTGCCAGAGCAAAAATAATAATAATACTAAAAATTGGAGTAGTACAGGGAGGCAGACAGAATTCTAGACTTAACACACTGATTTTTGCTAGAGATCTACTATTGGAACGAACAGAAGACAAACTTGTCTCCAGGGCACATGCTGCAGGCGAGCTCCTTTGCACAATGAGTCCTAGCTGTCTTTTTACAAACTGCAGTTGTAAACAGAGAGTCTGTAGAAACCAATCTCCTGCAATTTTCCAGTCTACTGTTTTCTAATCTAGGGGAGGTAGAACGCTTTGCAATTTGGAAGAAGTTGGTTGCTGTTGAAGAGAGGCCTCCTGCACTTTAGCGGTCATGGCCAGATGGATCTATTTTCTTAGGTTAACACCAGAGCTGGGAAAGCTGTCCATGCTGAGGATGACAAAGTTCAGCTGATATGTGTGCATATATATGTGTGTGTATGTGTATGCGTAGCTTTTTCTTACAGAAAATTTAATGTGAAAATATTCCTACTTCTTTCTTCCCTGACATCTGATTACTAGCAGCCTCTTCTTGTAAGAAGGAAATACTGTGGATTCACTGGCTTCGTTGCACCATTTTAGCACTGATGAATCAGAGAATAAGTTTTCTCACTGAGGAATGTTTTCTGTTTGGATGTTTCATGAACAAACCTTTTATATGTTAGGAAAATATTTGCTCTGATGGAAGGGCCTTTCTCACTGTCTACATTTAGAAAGATTGAAGTGGGTCACAGTAATTTACATGGGAATAGAATAGAAACTAATAATGAAGGAGGATTCTATCATAGATGCAGAGCAGAGGTTGGCAGAAAAGCATTTTAATACATCAGTCTGAGAATCCTTGGTTATACATCACCTTGCTGTGCTTGCTTGTCTTAAAACAAATTAAGAGTACTTTGGCCCTCTTTGTAAAATATATAATTAAGATTTTTCATTCGCTGAAATGTTTCTCAGCAAATGAAATGGAAGGAGGAGGAAGGAGGAAAAGAAGAGGCTGTATGGGTCTGACAGCCTGTGTCCAGAGGATGGGGCCATCCCTTTCAGTGCTTAAATTTAATCATGTGTTTCAGGCAAAACTAGAATCCCCTTCAACTCCCCCTTCAGTATAACAAGTTGTTCCAATTTAAAACCAATTTAGTTAAACTGGGACACTGGTAGATAGTTGTCAGATGCCTCTTATTTGGAGGCAGAATTCACTCTAGAGAAATCTCTGGAAATGGGTTTGTATTGACATAAATGAAATTAAGATTTCAAAAGTAGAGTGCACACTATCTGTAGAGCATGCATTGGGTTTCCCCCTTATTACACTGTTTTAGCATGTATTGCCCTGGTACAAGAGGTGTGGTCATTGTAGTTCCCCATCAGAAACTGAGAGCCAGCATAGAAGCCATTTAAAGGACACACGGAGAATGTGGTCTGGCATGAGAGAGAGACACTGTCTCCCTTTCTGGTTTGGAGGCTTGCCTCCTTCTCGGAATATCAAGTAAATAACACTCCCTGAGAGCCTGAAGAATCAGCACACTACATATTTTATGGTTTAGTATCTTATGCAGACACTGTGCCAATGAGTAGATGTATTGTTTCTGTCTGTCGTGGTTTAAGCCCCCCACCCACGCAGTTTTACTCACTCACTCACTCACTCCCCCTCTATCTTCCCCCAGTCCCGGGGGGATATGAATGCAACTCGCACAGGTTGAGATAAGAACAGTTTAGTAACTAAGGTATAACACAAATCACTGCTGCTACCACCAGTAATAATACAGGAGAAATACAAGGAAAGAGAATACAACTGCTCACCAAGCCCGACCCAGCCAGTGCAACCCCCAGCAGCGAACCCCCCATTACCAAAAAACCTGATCATGCCGTGCACCCCCAGTCCACTCCCACACCCTTCTGGGTCTCTGTCTTCCGTCTTCACATCCTGGACATGACGTGCTGTGGTATGGAATAACCTCTTTGGTCAGTTTGGGTCAGATGTCCTGTCTCTGCCTCCTCCCGACTCCCCTCCTCCCTGGCATAGCATGAGGCTCAGAAAAGTCCTTGGTCAAACCAAAACATTGCCAAGCAGTAACTATAAACACTGGTGTTATCAGCACTGCTCCCAGGCCCAAAATCAAAAACACAGTGCTGCACCAGCTACCAAGAAGGAGAAAAATGACTGCTACTGCTGAACCCATGACAATCCACCCCTTATTCCATACCATTCACGTCATGCTCAGATCCCACATTTTCAATATACCATCACATGTATATGTATGGATCCACACACGCACAGAAAGGGAGAGAGATCATCCCTTAGTGCATGGACCAATCCCTATAGAGCTGCTAAGTCCATCCAGTCCATGATATCGGGTATCTTGTAACAGTCTTTCAGAGCAGGACAGGTTGTTTGCAGTGCTCACATTTGTGAATAACCTGGGCAATAGTGTCCACTGCTAAGTCCACCCCTCGGTCATGAGTCCATCTGTATACTGCATCTCTGCCCTGATGTCCTAAGGTGTCATAGGCCCACCAGGCTCAAAATAATTCACCCTTATGTTGCCAGTCTAAGTCCATCTGAGACACATCTTTTTAGTCGCTTGTCATTGGGGACTCCATACAGATGCCTTCCATCTCTGATGCTTCCAAAGCATAGGAGGGGTCCAGTGGATTAGATACTCTCACTTGCCCACACTGTCCCACACACCCGGCCACACATGAGTGTCCAGCCTTGGGGAAAATCTCTTGGTCATCCCACATTGCAATTCAACCCCAGACAAGGCCCACACCCCACACTGCTTAACTCTGGGGACCAGACAGAATGGTTGTAGGTAAAACACATTCTGTATCTGTGCCAACATGATTATCCCCATCACAATCAGCAGGAAGGTCCCAACGGTCCTTAAAGGCCATTCAGACCCTTCAGAACTCTCAAATGAGGCTGCTGTACTTGTCACTGGGGCTGGTGTAGCTGCTGTGCTTGCCGGCTCTCTCACCACCAGCTGCTCTTTGTCTGAGTCCAGATCTTCCTCCTCTGCCTTGCTGGGAAGTGCTGCGTGGTCTCCTGCATCCTCCTGGGGCTCGGATTCGAGGGGCTCTGCGGGCGGCTGCTGGGGAATGCTCTCGGTCTCGGCGGGGCCGGGCACGGCAGCCGCCTGCCCCCCTCCCCCCCCCCCCCGCTCGGTAGCGGCTGGGCTCTGCTCGGCCTCGGGGCTCGGCTTCTCCGCCGCTCCCCCCCGGTCGGCTGCCGCCGGGCTCACCCCCTCTGCCACCTCCGCAGCCGCGGGGCTGGGCTCTGCCGCCGCCTGCCCCCCCCCCCGCTCGGTAGCGGCTGGGCTCTGCTCGGCCTCCGGGCTCGGCTTCTCTGCCACCTCCTCCGGCCGGTCGGTAGCCGCCTCCTCCCGCGGCTCGGCAGTCGCCGGGCTCGGCTCGGTGGGGGGGCTCAGCTCCTCTGCCGCCCCGTTCCCGGCCTCTTGATCCCCCGGGCCGTTCTCCCGGGCCGTTTCGGCTGCGGCGGCTCCCGGGGCCGCCCCGCCGGCTTCCCCTCCTCCCTTCTGGAGCTCGCCCATATTACAAGCCATTTCAATAGAGTACAATGTAACAAGAACATTAACCCAAAACCCAGATGTGAAAAACGTTAAGATAAGAAATACCGGCTGTAAGTAAAGTATCATATGCTGAACCTGTGAGAACCAGAGCAACAACTTTGAGAGCCAATAAATCAGCATTGTGACGAGTGGCTATTCTGTCTTTATCTCAACCCTTTGAGCCCCAGGTTGGGTGCCGAAAAGAACTGTCTTGGTTTAAGCCCCCCACCCACGCAGTTTTACTCACTCACTCCCCCTCTATCTTCCCCCAGTCCCGGGGGGATGGGGAGGAGAATAGAAAGAATGCAACTCCCACACGTTGAGATAAGAACAGTTTAGTAACTAAGGTATAACACAAATCACTACTGCTACCACCAGTAATAATACAAGAGAAATACAAGGAAAGAGAATACAACTGCTCACCAAGCCCGCCCCAGCCAGTGCAACCCCCAGCAGCGAACCCCCCATTACCAAAAAACCTGATCATGCCGTGCACCCCCAGTCCACTCCCACACCCTTCTGGGTCTCTGCTCTCCGTCTTCACATCCTGGACATGACGTGCTGTGGTATGGAATAACCTCTTTGGTCAGTTTGGGTCAGGTGTCCTGTCTCTGCCTCCTCCTGACTCCCCTCCTCCCTGGCATAGCATGAGGCTCAGAAAAGTCCTTGGTCAAACCAAAACATTACCAAGCAGTAACTGAAAACACTGGTGTTATCAGTGCTGTTCCCAGGCATGAAATCAAAAACACAGTGCTGCACCAGCTACCAAGAAGGAGAAAAATGACTGCTACTGCTGAACCCATGACACTGTCCTTAAGTACTCATGTGTTGTAGGTAAAAACTGCAGTTTTGGCATGTTGGTTTAAAGTATAATGCCTTTATCCATCTAGATTGTTTTCTGTTATTGACTAATTGACATTAGTGGATAAGGCTGTATTGTTTTGGTTCACCTGAGGTTTGACTGAGGTATTATTTTGTGGTTCACCTGAGGTTTGAATGAAGTAGAGTTAGACAAGGTAAGAGGCATAGTGCTGATTTTGCTCTGTGAATAATCTTGGATTTCTACCAACTGCAACAACTGTAGTTTCACTCTATCTCTTGCTTTTTCCTTGAGATGCTGGGAGTAATGAGAATTTTGTTGTCATTACTGACTATAAGTCCTGTACTGAGATCACATCAGTTCATTTAGGGAGAGCTTTTCAGGGACCTTCTGGCAGGAATTGATTTCTGTATTTTTGGTCCTTCCATTCTGTCGATTCAACGTAAAAAAAGCAGTTTTCAGTGAAAGAGGTTCTACTTCTATATGTATTTAAAAAATTACTACAAGATGTTATGCAAGGGAATCCAAGTTTCTTTATAGAATCATAGAATTGTAGAATAGTTAGGGTTGGAAAGGACCTAAAGACCATCTAGTTCCAACCCTCCTGCCAAGGGCAGGGACACCTCACACTAAACTATGTCACCCAAGGCTCTTTCCAACCTGGCCCTGAATGCCGCAGGGATGGAGCATTCACAACTTCCCTGGGCAACCCATTCCAGTGCCTCATCACCCTTACAGTAAAAAACTTCTTCCTTATATCCAATCTAAACTTCCTCTGTTCAAGTTTGAACCCATTACCCCTTGTCCTATCACTACAGTCCCTAATGAAGAGTCCCTCCACAGCACCCTAATAAGGCCCCCTTCAGATACTGGAAGGCTGCTATGATGTCTCCAGGCAGCCTTCTCTTCTCCAGGCTCAACAGCCCCGACTTTCTCATCCTGTCTTCATACAGGAGGCACTCCAGTCCCCTGATCATCCTCATGGTCCTTCTCTGGACTTGTTCCAACAATTCCATGTCCTTTCTATGTTGAGGACACCAAACAGTACATAGTACTCCAAGTGAGGTATTATGTATTATATGCAAGTGCATTTTAAATTTGCTGAATGCTTTAAAACATTTTATTTCCCATTGCAATGCTATATCTAGTGTGTCTTTAGGAAGAGAAAGGTAGAAAGGAGCAAAGTAAACATGCAAATCTGGACATTGCATTGATGAGATAGAATAATCTGGTGCAACTGAAAGCCTGAGTATATTCTTATTTTTATAGTATCATATTTCCTACTTCTTACTAGGCTTTAAACTGCCTGAAACCATGAAAGGCTATATTCAACGCCACAGATGTGTGCAGGAGAATGCAAACGGGTTGACATGTACTTGTCAGTGCCAGCTGAGAAAAGAGCTGGCAGGGATTGTTCAGTGAAACAATGAAGGAGGTGGTGTCTCTGGGACAATAGCATTAGCTGGCAGAGCACATGGACTGCTAGCTTGGGAGGTCTAACTAATCCTCTATCAGAACAAAGAGCAAGAGTTTATGCTTTTCTTGGCTAAACTCCACTGAAGTGAAACAAAAATGTGGATGTATCAGGAATCCTGAGTTAAGGCCATCAAGTGCAATCATTTTGCCTGTAAACAGCCTGTAAAGGCTGTTTGAAATGTTGCAGAACGAGTGTATGCATCAGCACAGGGATTCATTACTGTTAAGGAAATCCAGAAATTTTTTCCATATGAGCAAACTCTTATAGGTGAAATGGTAATATAATTTCTTGAATGAAGGACCTTTCACTAGGAGACTGTCTTCAGTTCTTTATAACTTCGCCAAAATTAAGTTATCTGACATTTTCCCTTGCCAAGATCTGCATAGGCTTAGATTTTTTTTAAATGTCTAGAGGCAAAATATATGACTAAAATAAAATTATAACACAAGTAACCCTCTTGTAACTATTTAATAGAGGAAATTCAGTCCCTCTGTACTTTAGAAAATGAACCTGGAAGTGGTAAGAATGTATCTTTTTCTCTCTCTTTGGGAAAACCCCCCACATATAGTCCACTCATACACACTTAAAAATGCTTTGGTTTGCCCTGGCTCAGTAGCAACATTAGCATTTGGCAGTTAAAGTCTGTGATTTATGTCTGAATTGAGCTTGCTTTCTCTCTCAGAAATCACTGGTGTGACCTGACTGAACATGAACCATCCCTAAATAGCTATATCCATGTGTATTAGGGTGAGCAGTTCTTTTCTACCAGTATGGTGTTTGCAGAGGGCTTTTCATCTCCACAGGGAGATTCTCTTCCATGCTTTCAGTATTCGTCCACTTGATGTCCAAATAGAACCGGGAATTGTACTCTGGCTTGGTTGCAGTGAGTTGAGGAGCAGGCATGTAATAGGCAATGGGGGACTTGGAAGGAAGAGGTAACTTGGTGAGCAGGAAGAAGAGATGGCAGGAAAAGCTTGAGAGGCGCAGGGTGGCCCATGGGTGCTGCTGACTGCAGCTGCAGGTAGGCAGGAATGTGAAAACTGGAGATAAGAACAAAGGTGACAAATGATATTGTCAAGTTAAGCAGGGTTTATGAATCCAGGAGAGCAGTAGCAGACACTGGACAGGAACAGCCACTGAAGAAAATGCATGTAGACAGGGCGATGAGAAGCTCAGAGCTGGAAAAGAACTATGAATTAGCAGCTCAGAGTTAGAAAATATTCACGAGGACTAATTGGAAGGCTAGAAGCTTACTTCTGTAGGATCACTTTGGTGGTGAGAAAGCCAGAAAGGCTGCCTGTGCCAGATATGCTGTTCCCCTCTCCAATGTCTGGAAAGGAAATTTAGGAAAGAGAACTTTTTTTATGCCTGAAGTTAGCCTGGTGACACATGACTTAAATGCTTTCCTTTCAGCGGAGGTTTGTTTGCTGTGCATTTCTTATTATCTGTGAGACAGCCTGCCATGCACCGACTGGTGTACAAAATGTCTTGCACTTGCCCCGGCAGCTGAGGCTGAGAGGTATCTATCTGTTCAGAGGCTGCGGGTGGCTGTACAGGGCCAACCACTGGAAAAAGCAAGACCCTGGAGCTCTGAAGCTCATTTCACACCTCTTCTGTTTCAGCAGATGCCCATGAGCTTTCGTTTGTGAAATATGCCCAGAAATGCTACCAAATATTGCACAGTGAAGTTGTGCAGCCGAATCTGTTAATATTTAAAAAGAACTAAAAAAAACTATAGTGGGAGAATCAAGAACTCTTGAGGAAGTTAGTATTTTGTTACCAAGTCGTGTTTGAACAACATGCTGGAAAGGGTGTATGGTGTATTCACTAAATAGTGACCATAAAATAAGCACAGGTTAGCTGTTATTTAACACACAGTGCCTCATCTGTACACTCAGTGAGAAGAAATAGGAAATGTCATTTACAGTTGTCGTGGGTTCAGCAGTAGCAGTCATTTTTCTCCCTCTTGGTAGCTGGTGCAGCACTGTGTTTTTGATTTTGGGCCTGGGAACAGCGCTGATAACACCAGTGTTTTCAGTTACTGCTTGGTAGTGTTTTGGTCTGGCCAAGGACTTTCTGAGCCTCGTGCTATGCCAGGGAGGAGGGGAAGCCGGGAGGAAGCAGAGAGAGGACACCTGACCCAAACTGACCGAAGGGGTTATTCCATACCACAGCACGTCATGTCCAGGATGTGAAGGCAGAGAGCAGAGACCCAGAAGGGTGTGGTGGTGCAGTGTTGGTTTGCTGCTGGGGGGTGCACTGGCTGGGTCGGGCTTGGTGAGCAGTTGTATTCTCTTTCCTTGTATTTCTCTTGTATTATTACTGGTGGTAGCAGTAGTAATTTGTGTTACACCTTAGTTACTAGACTATTCTTATCTCAACCTGTGGAAGTTGCATTCTTTCGATTCTCCTCCCCATTCCCCCCGGGACTGGGGACAGAAAGAGGGGGAGTGAGTGATTGGGCGAACTGGCTTAAACCACGACAACAATATTTATGTACAGAGAGGGGAAAAGAAAACAGAGTAATTATTATTCTGGCGTTTCCTAATTTCTGGTTACCTGATTTTGTGGTATTAACAGTCTGATGTGTTATTTCGGCAGTGCAGTGTTCACTAATGTTTAGGCTAGGCCTACCTATTCATCTTCCTTACTTCAGAAAGCTCTTTAAAATGATCCCATAAACCTAACACAGAAATCCATGTGTGTTGGGAATGGGTTAAATAACACAACCATTTTTTCTGTCTGCTTTGTTAATATGGACACTTTGTTAGGTTCACAATTGCCGATGAGGTTATCTACCCTGCAGAAGCTCAGAAGAATTTTCAATGGTGCTCATTTGTAGTAATACCTGTTGGGGGAAAGAAAGAGTTTGTGCAATTACAGCTTCTCTTATAGCTATTGCTTATCTGAGTCTGCCTCTGAGTCTGGAAGCCTTTTCTGGCTTGAGCAGTGCAGTGAAGAATGGCTCTGCTGCCAACAGAATGGAAACTCAAAATAAGATTGAGTTTAAATCCACAGCTGGGACTTGAACACATGGTACCAAGGATCATAAGGTCATTGCAGTAAGACAGGGAATGTTCATGCGTGGTGTGTAAGAAACACACAGGCTTGCCAGTCCTCACTGCAGATTTTCACTATCTGGTATATATGTGCTGTACAATAGATGCCCATCTTTTCAACTTGAATAAAACCCCAAACCTCTGTATGATTTTATTCTTTTTTATGGCCAGACAAAAATATTTACCTGCAGTAAATATTTATTTATTAAGAGTTGTTACTTCTAACACAATGGAAAATGGATTTTCATATTCTTTTGACAAATAAAAGATATAAAATGTTCTATGAAATACAATTACGTTGCTTAGGATATCAAAACTCACATAACTGAAAGAGGTCGTTCTTTCGTTTTTTTGTAAAACACTGTTTGGGATTTGTGTGTATCTGTTAATGCCTTGCACATTCAACATTACATGGCCACTAAAGTTATTAATAATTTTAAATTAAAAAAAAAAAAAACAAACCCAGCCAAACAAGGGTTGTTTGCAAAGGTATATCTATAGTAATGGATAGCTAGAGTCTCATAGATTTTATTTTTGCTGTTTATTCCAGGTTAGGTGTATTACCTTGCATAATTCTTGACAAATTCAAATGACCAAAAGGGAAAGTGCTTCTTTTTAAGGAGCCACTGTGACCTCTGAAACTAGAAGCACATATTAATCTTACAGCCAATAATCCTGCCTGAAAAATACATAAAATGCATTTTAATAGAATCAAAGGTAATAATTTCTAGCTGTGAAGGAAAGGTGAAAGCTTCGCTGAGACAGAAAGCAGAAACCAGTCTGGCTTCAAGGACTTAAGTAAAGCTTGGTACAGTACAGGGAAACAGGCACAGGAGCAGATTTGGGAATTGGTAGAGGACTGAGTATGCAGCAATACAGCTGTCTGGTAAGAATTTATTTATGGAAAAAAAAACCCAAATATTTAGTTGACATGATTTATAAGCTCTTTATAATTTTTGTAATTACTAATGCACTAATCTTCTAGACACTGGACACATTTTATCTGTCTTCTGATAAATATAACAAATTTGTCAGAGATTAGATGTAGGTACTTTACATGGTATATAAACTATACCTTTAGACATAAGAATCCTCAAGGAACTGTTGAACCCCCTATGCTTTGAAAAACAGCGTTTGCATAGAATAATGGAAATGCCAGACATAAAACCATATTAAACTGTGTTTCATTGATTAAGCCTCTCACGGAGCTACCTATGCTATATAAAACCTAACTTTTGCTTTCAAATGATGATTGATGGGTTTTTATGGTAAATGAGGAATAACTAGGAGCTAATAATACAAATATTACACACCAAAGATGGACTAAATGTATGAAGAAAACCATAAGCCCTAAAAAAGGTGGAACTGAAACCTCTACCATTTGATTTAAATGGCCTCTAACACAATTAAAGAAAGCAATCCAGATTTGGGAATCCTATTGTTTGAGAAAAACTTCAGTCTGAACATAATGAAAAAAAAAAAAAAACCTTGCTTCACAATTCGCTGAAATAAATAAATAAATAAATAAATACCATTAATGTTTCAGGAGTGCTTGCACATAGAGTTTTGAATTTAAATAGGCTCCCTGAAGTTGCTCAGTGAAGCTGACATTCTTGACAGACCAGCTACTTCTGTTTAATGATTAGCTACTTCGTGTTTTAGGATCTGTGGCTCTGATAGGAATTGGGATACTTGATGCTGCCCCCACTGCAGAATGAGAGATAAATACACTGAGATTTCGACTTCTCAGCACTTTCAGTCTCCAGGCTCCTTCACAGAGGACCCTGGCATGACTAAATGCCCTGATGGGAGCCGTTAAAGCTCTCTTTTGGTTTCATCAGCAGTTCATCTATTGCAGTAAGCATGGGCCCAAGTATTTTTTGGTATCAGTGAGTACACAATCAGAGGAACCCCTTGGGGAAGCTGAGTGGGACTTGCACTAATAGGAAAAATGTCACATTTCAGTGACTTTTTTTCTCTGTTTTACAGTAGTGTCTTTGTTACTCCCGTGGACAAAGCTTCCCATCTAGTCCAAGACTATTCAAACTTTAGTTTACACTGAAATCTTTTTGAATGACAAATGCAGAGTTTCTTTATTGAGGTGAAATTTTTCTGGCCATGATGTGTCTTCTCGTTTTCTTTTTTTATTTTTCCTCTTGGCAGGACAGCTTTTCTGGCTGTGGCTTTTCTTGCTTGTCATAATGGTGATTAAAGACTCACAACTCAAATACTGATTTACTGTTGAAATGCCACACTCCCTTTTTCAATTAAGTGGTTTATCCATTCCTTATCACTGGATGTGATCATGTCTATGTAATTTTCCCACCCTGCTTCCACTTAGATCTGTGTTGCATCACTCACTGACAACCAAGAACCCTCTAAATAAATAACTCAGTGTAACCTTCACTTTACACAGCGTTCTTACAAAATGTGCTTTGTTATTTTAAGGATAGTTCTGCCAAGTCAATAGCACCCAAGATTTTCATAAGTAAGTCTTAAGGCTAGAAATATGGACCCTTGTTTACTTGGCACTACATTTACCTTGGCAAAATGAAGATCAGGTCCTTAAAATATGATAGGACAATTACCATTTAGCTCCAACCTCCTAACCTTCCATTCTGGCTTTCCACTTTTATGTATTAACTGCAGTGCTTTCTTTCATTCTGATTTATTTTTATTGTACTTTCCCAGCAGGCTTGCAATAATGCTGCTTACTGCTGCTTCTGTATGCAAAATACACACTCTTACAGTAATCCAAATTTTGTTTTTTCCATTTGAGGAGCAAGCAGATTTGAAGTGAAGTACCATGATGGCTAATTCTCTTCATAGTTTTATCTTACATCAGGTTGCAAATTATCTTTCAACACTATTGTAGGTAGAAGTAAAGTATAATGAAAGAAGATTATTGATATATGAAGGAATCCATTAACTGTTTGTGGCTGTGATTTTTCTCATCTATGATGTGCACATTTCTATATATATTCTGCTGAACAAACCCATAGCTCATGCACACAAAACACTTTCAGATGGTTTCACTCATACAGAATACTTTTGTCTGCTAAAACTATTGTGGAATTATGCTGCTGACATTTCAGCCTTTGAAAGCGGGCTTTATTTGCTCTAATTAGGCAGCTGAGACTGTCAGCTTTTTCTATGGAGTGAAATTTCTACGAGATTTATGGTGGCTTCTTCTTCAAGAGGAACTAGGTGAGAAGAAAAGCGGATTGCTGCTAAAGACATTGGCTCAGGGTGGATAGTTGGTGTGGCTTTGCCTAGCCAGTACAAGCACGGTAATTTCACAAAGTTTTCAGACATTGGTTGTATACATCCCAGGTTTGTTCATTTGAGTTCTACAGTCTCAACAACATAGTTGTACTGTCTCTTACTACTTATACAGTATAACTGTTGTCCCAACAACAGCAGTTATGCCACGTTTGGCAGCACTGTAGGGACTTTCATGACCATTGGCAGGATATAATCTTTAGATGGTATTAAGTCATTGTCTGGAATAGACTTCTTTTTGGTGCTTTTCTGGGGTTTGAGGTAAAAGGCTCTTCACAGCCCCTTCCTCCTCTGAAGCAGTGCATCTGTACAGCACATGGCAGGATTTGCTAGGCCTCAGGCTCCTGGGTACTGTGAAAGTGCTGGATGGTATGAAGAAGGAAGGAAAGTATTACAGCGTTGAATTCCCCCAAATACCTCACCTCCGGTTTGCATCACTTCGAGTCAAGTTTTTACAGTTCTTAAAAGAATAAAGCCTGGTAAAATTTTCAATTAAAATAGCAAGGTAGTACACTAGCAGGAGTTGTTCTTTTGTTACTGAGTAAGAAAATGCTAGAATGATGTATATGAAAATCAGAGCTCAGTGTATAGCGTATGTAGTGCTGCAAGACTTACCATGTAACATATGTTTCTACTTGTCAGTGAGACTAGATATTTAGGTGCAGTTGATTTGATATTTAAAATAAGACAACTTGCCAAAGTCATTACTTCAGTGTCTTCTAGTAGATACACTCCCTCTTCAAATCAATAAAATACCTGTCCTCAGCTTTCATTAAGCATGAACCAGATGTCACCATCTCCTAAAACTCTTCTGCAAGATTGCAGTATGTAGCTGCCTTCTGCTTATGCACGAGTAAGTTTGTGATAAATTCGTTTTAAACTGGATTTTCTTCTTCCTTGGCTCCTCACCCTCCTTTCCTTTTTTTCCCTTGCTTGTAAGGGTTTAATTTTCACTAGCTTATCAAAAAGCATAATTATACTTGCTGCATATAAATACTCAGTGGAGATCAGAAGAGAAGACAGAGAAAGTAATTTTTAGAATTCTAAAAAAAATTGCAAATGTAAACTGAAAGTGCCGACAGGATTGGAAGTGTGTGGGTTGGATCACAAATTTCCACTAGGGTAGGTTTCATTCAAGGGGAAAATGTGGTTAAATTAGACACACTTAGGTAATGAATTACTTACATATCTCTAATGAGCACTTCAGATTACCTACTATTAGAATTCTAGTACACCCAACCTAAGTTTGGGCGGGATACCACCTACAAAATGCTCAATTTCAGGGAAAAAAAATTTCATTTACTTTTTAGTATACAGGCTTTTCATTTGACTTAAGATGTTGTGTATCAATCTAAAATGCTGTCAGTTTATGTAGGAATTAACTGTACATAAGCAGAGAAAATACAGGCAAGATTATGTGGAAAGCCCCTGCTCTTTACGTTAAATTGTGATTCACCAACTTCCCATGAGGCAACTTTAGCAGATTAAAATAGCAACATCCCCAATAACTTTTAGCATGCTCTGCTTGCTGATCTGTGTTTGGGAAAGAACATAATAGTCCTATACATTAGTACATGCTAATTTTAAAGTTGTCAGGGCATTCATTTATCATTTTGTTTAACCTTTGGTAGAAGGTATGGAGTATAGATTGGACAATGAAATCACAGATACAGAGTTTACATTACTTTAAGTTATAATGATATTTTGACACAGGCTGTATTCCTGTTAGCATGGCTTAAAGAAAAAGAAAATGCCTTCAGATCTTCAAGGTGAAATTCTTGTGATCTGGTCAGAAATTCCCTGTAGTCAATGAAAAGACTCTTGTCTTGCAAACAGACTTTATATTGGACTGAAAACCTTCTCCTTCAAAGCTCTTCCCAGCTCTGTAGCCACATATTTTTATAGATTGCTTTTTTTTTTATTATTTTTCTCTCCTACAGAGTGTCTGTTACTGTTCTCTATTTTGTCCTAAAACCTTTCTCCTTCTGGGCTTTTATTCTGGATCTCACTATTAACTTTTGTAGACTTCTATTCATGAGTTAGATCACTGTCTTTTGTCTTCATTCAAATACTATTCAAAACTCATCCTTTTTATAGAGCCTTTAAGGAGAGCCCATCGACTTAGAGAAATCAGAAATGCAAATAATATGCTTGGCAAATATACAATATAGTTAATCACTTTCACTGGAAAACTATGGTTTTCCAGCATATTTAAGAATATTCTTATTTCCCATGTGGTTTTTCCATATGCCACTTTTTTTGCATTCCCCAGTAGTTTTATTGTTCATTTTTGTAAAAGAACTTATGCATTTGTTTTACTATGAGTAACATTTTGAAATTTTTACGCAAAGTTTCTGACCTTATTTCCCTATAATGTGTATGAGTCACACATGCGGCTAATATTTCTAAGTATATAGAAATACAATAGATCTTATGCTTAAAAATGCTCTGCTGCCAAGGTACTGTCATACTTTGTTTTCATCAAGCCATCATATTTTAAAAACACATATGCAAATTTACATGAATGTCTGACCAAGGTCAGAAGTAAAATACATGCTAACATTGCAAACATTAATAAATTGTCCTGTAATATTTTCTGATTTTTTGAACATTTGTTCTGTGTTGCTCCATGAAAGCATAATGAAACCTTTCCATTACCTTCTATGAATATTGCCAAAGGGTTGATTAGAAGAGCACTGACAGGTGGATAGGAATACGTTTTAAACCTCTCTTAATATACAAAAGATGAATAAACTAGTTGAAGATAAAATGTTTTTCTAGCCTTCTTGTATGCTTTAAAATGTATGTCAACACTTCCCTGTCTGTGTCAGGTCATAAGTGACATTTGAACAGTAATTTTTGTTCATATGTGGCATATCTAGGCTGTCTCTGGATTTCTCTAAAAATAAGAACAACCTCCCCCAAACCTACAAACCCAGAACAACTCCATAATATGCTATTTCCAAAGCACTTTGTGTCGCCACTAGAAGCAAATATACAAGAGATTCTTTGTTATATAGAATCAATATTGTGTCTTATTTGCAAGAATTTTTGCGTATATATAAAGATTATTTTGTTAGAAACAAAGATTACCATCATCCTTTTAATGCTAAAATGTTTCAAATATATTTTTTCTATTATCATCAGAATAATACCATCTCAGTCTTTCAATTTTTTAACAAGTGCTGTTATATGTTAGATTTTGGTTTATACCTTGAGATACCACCACAAGAAAGAAAAAGTACTAATTTGCACTAAGGTACTTTTTTTCTTATAATGCTTTGGTATTAAGTAACTCTTTTCTACTGATATATTGCAATCAAAGTTAAAAGTAATAAACAGAAAAAAATGAGAACTTGAAATATTTGAAATGACAGATCTTCTTCAGCTGGGTTAGAACTCAGTGTTAAATACAAAGGGTTAATTAGGAATCTGCTTACTGATGACTATGATTATCACAAATGAAAAGAATAATTGTTATATTTGTTTTGCATATGGGTCCTCACAAAACAGCTTGTTATCTCAGGACCCATGTGCAAAGCAAATATAACTGTGTAGTTATTCTAATAAGGCCTACTCCAACAACTTTATTCATTATGAAATGTGTGAAACCAAATACCTATGAAGAAAATATAATGAGAAGAAAAAGTAGGGCTGCTTGGCATAAGATAATATTAAATGCAAGACATTCACATGATGTTCTCGTCAAGATCAGAAACTTGTTGGTTATTGGATACGTTTCAACAGGAGGTCTGTTTTTTATTTTTGTGTTGAGAGATGTTTCTCTTTACAGTTGACATCAAGCTTTCACATCAAACCTTCACATGTATAAACAAGATCAAAAGTTTTGAAAAACTTTAAATTCCTCAGTCAGCATCTCTTTTTATGAGCTCAGTCATAATGTTACTCTACACAGTGTGGTATGCCTGTTTTCCCTGATTCCTTTCAGTTCTTCTTCATAACCATGTGAAAACATTAATGGTGTTGCAACCTGAGAAATGGAACAGCAACAGATAATGGGGTAAAAGAATGGTCTGGATCAAAATGCCTGTGTGCAAAGGTATAACTTTCATGGATTGATAAGGAACAGACAAAATGATTGGGATTGTCATACCCTGCTGCTTTTCAGTTCTCAAACTGCTGTGTTTTTTAAGTTAAAGAACAGCGATCATCATGTGTAAACCTGCATCTTGGATAATCTATACAAAATCAAAGCTAGAGGCAGGGGGATCAGCAGCAGGGGTGCTCCTGGGTGGCAGAGGAAGTGGGCTGTAAGGGATTGACATGAAAGGTAGTAAGGAAGGGGAGTTTTCATGTTAAATTCTTCTTGCACAATCACACATTGCTACTTTGCAGAATCCCTCATTTCATTTTGGTTTACTTTTTTTATAGATAACCACAAGATCAGAATATGAAAAAAAATCAGTAAACTTTTACAAATTCTATGATGTGTTCTGAACACAATGTGGTCTGTTCTGTCATTGAAGAGCCATCTTTTTTGCTGGTATGAGCCAGTATGGTTCCATCAACCCTATGGAGTCACTAGTAGCATCAGCAACAGTGGAATTCCACTGATTTGCATCAACTAAAACTGGATTTCAGACTGAATTCCTTAGGTTTGTTTTACTCATCTTGCCTTAATCTCTACAGAGACTGTTTTAAGTACCCTACCATATTTCTTCCCCATGACTGTCACATTTGTCTGACCTCAAATAGATAAGGTTGACACCCAAATAGGAATTTCGTACTGCACAAGGCATTGTGATATGCATTTAGGTGTTGTCTGTTTCCATTTTACTAACTTGCTGTATAGTTCATCTAATTTCTCTGAGTTGAGCTGAAAGTCTTGTATCGGGAGCTGTAGCTATCAGTGGAAGTAAATGAGTTGCCACTAGTTACAACACTTTTTTTGCCCCTTCAGCAGCAGTAGTCAGGAAGCCTGGGACATGATAAAAAAAAATCAAAATAATTGGATGTAAGAAATCTGAAGGTACAGCAGAGACGTTGTCTTCTTTTTTCTTTTCTTTTTTTTTTTTCTTCCAGGTAACTCTAGAATTTGAATAATTTAACCTTTAAAATGTTGTTTATTCTGTTCTGATCAAGAAGAAAAAATGTCACTCCTTTCTTTTGCTGATGCCATTTACAGGGTATGATTAGAGATGCATGGTGTAGGTGCTTGTGTACAAGGAGCCTTCATCTCAGTAAGGAGCTTTGCTGTGCAAAACAAATCAACCAGAACAATTAAAAAAGAAGAAAGGAAAATTATACTTGGATTTACCTTGCATCACTCTGAGCAATTACAAGGTGAAGAATTTAGCTTGTGAAACCAGATAAGAAAAATCTGGCATAACTAAGATGATCTTTTAAACTTATCACCAAAATCATGACGATTTCTTTACTTTGTTAAATAGGTGTTTGTGGTCAGCCCATCTCTTGTTCTCTGGAATTGGTTGCTGCCCGGGCACGTGGGATGGTGTCTCCCTCTGGGCTGGGGCTGGCAGCTGGGGATCTTTCCACGGGGTTGGCAGGGCAGGGCCCCAGCTCCCCAGCCGTGAGCAGGACAGGTGGGAGACAGCAGGGGCAGCCCCCTCCCTGGGTATTGGGCACCTCCCTGAGGGTTGCCTGAGGCAAGTTGAGAGTCAGGCCAAGGTCTGGGTTAGTGAGAGAACTGGGTGAAGGCAGGGCTCTTGATGTAAATCGCTATGATGAGTGGTGGCACCTGCTGTTCACATGTTGTGCCCCACTTGTGTCCTTTTCTGTGTGTGTAGTGATGCACACCATTGAAATAGCAGTCAGAGGTGACTAAAAATATATATGACTTGTTCCACATGCTATAAATTAGTCTGGTTTACATTTTGCAGTCCCCTGAAGTTGGAAAGTCATTATTGTCTTGCCTTTGCTTAAGGAGATGCACTTCAGACTATCGTCTGTCACACTGCGTATTAGCAGTGCTATGTGCTGCCTGGTACTAGTCATTGTGGAGCTGGGACAATCTTTACTACAAAGATCCTTATTCACTGAGTCCTACCCATATGTGCTTTGCCAGCACTACTTCACCACTGATGTGGAGATGATGGTGTGCTGGCTGTCTTTAATGCTATTCTGAGAAAACCAACAGAAATCTGTTCACGCAAGAGTGTGAAAAAATCAAGGAAGAATGTTGTAGTAGAACTTGTGCACTTTAAAACACCGCTGATAGGCTCTGAAAAATGGTCTTCTGTCATAGCTTAAGCCTTTCAGCCACGCAGTTTTGCTCACTCACTCCCCCCTCTTTCTTCCCCCCGCTCCTGAAGGGATGGGAAGGAGAATCGAAAGAGTGCAACTCCCACAGGTTGAGATAAGAACAGTTTAGTAACTAAAGTATAACACAAATCACTACTGCTGCCACCAATAATGATAAGGCAAATATAAGGAAAGAATACAATCACTCACCACCTATACCCAGCCCAACCAAGCAGTGCACCCCGCACCCTTCCGGGTCTCTGCCCTCCGTTTTTCCATCCTGGGCATGATGTGCTGTGGTATGGAATACCTCTTTGGTCAGTTTGGGTCAAGTGTCCTGTCTCTGATTCCTCCCAACTTCCCCTCCTCCCTGGCAGAGCATGAGACTCAGAAAGTCCTTGGTCAGACCAAAACATTACCAAGCAGTAACTGAAAACACTGGTGTTATCAGCGCTGTTCCCAGGCCAAAAGTCAAAAACACAGCACTGCACCAGCTACTAAGAAGGAGAAAAAATGACTGCTACTGCTGAACCCAGGATACCTTCCAACATGTTATCCTTGTGCCTTTCAGAAAAAAATACTGTATTTTCTGGAACATATTGCTTCACCATGTCTAGAATATATTTTGTTACATTCTATGCCACTGCAGACAGTCCACTGAAACTGCTTTGCTTGCCTTATGAAGCATGGCCTGTAGCATGCCTCAGGGCATGGCACCTGTGGGGCTCAAGTGATAGCTAAGTTACTGTATATGTACTGTGTAGTTGCTTAAACTTACTTCAACATAACACAACACATTTACACATTAGACAAGCACAAAATAGTCCATGTGGAACTACTTTCACTTGAAGCAAAGTGTCCTTGTAGAGGTTTTAAATGTGAGGTGACTTTTATCATTTTAAAATGTACAAATAAAAAAGTAAGCTAATCTGGCTTTTTGTTTGCTTGTTTTGTTATTGTTGTTGTTGTTTTTTGTTTGTTTTGTGGGGTTTGTTTGTTTGTTTTTCCTGGTTCAGGGCAGTCAAGGAGAAGGTTTTCCCTTTTTCTCAATTCTTTTTTTTTGGTGGGAGGGGGGGAATGGCAGGATTGCTTAGCCAAATTATCTTTTCCTTAAGGGTGTAAGCCAATTTCCAAAGTAACATAAAGTATAATAAAGAATTTGGGAGAGCAAGCCTCTCAAAGCTGACTTAGTATGTGTGATGAGTAAACTTACTTTGTGTTTTATTATGTGGAACTTTTTGTTTAGATGAGCAGAAAGTGAAAAAGAAATAATTGTGTTGAGTTTATGGTCTACCAGAAAAATTCCTATGCGTTTCTCTTTCCTTGGGAAAGCTCATTTGACATACCAGTTGTGTATATGAATATATTTCCAGATGAATCTAACAAGTTGCAACATTTGAACACTATTTGAAGCACTGGCATATGCAGAGGGGTAGAGCAGTGTGGCATTTTAGCCCTTTACCTTACAGGGATTTTGGGCAGGCTTGCTGTTCCTGGGAGTTTTTAGAGTCTTTTTCACATTTTATGACCTAGTTCTTTTTATTCAATATTGTATTTTTCCCTAAGGAGCTTTCCAAGAGATGCTTACCAAAACATAATAAACAATTTGAATTACTGGATTTAGTGATTCAGGAGGAAGTGTCACCAATGTACACTGAAAGATCTGAGAAGACTGTGATTCATGAACAGTACCAGTAATTCAGAGACCAAAGTCTGGTCCTTTGAACTTGCAATACACTATGACTTGCAGAGGAGTAAAACTGAAGTCTCTCCATGGAAGGCATTGGAACTACATCTGAGAACAAAGCCACTACATCCCAGTCACCATAGTACAATATTATGCTGCATGTAAAATGCCTGCTGAAACAGCTGAGGATACTTCTTTTCACCATGACTATGAAAGCGTTGGCGGTTGCCTTTTCAAACCTACAGTGTCTGAGTTTCATGGAGAGCTCAGGGTTGCTTAATGAGGGGTGGTCTCTACAACTGCCTTGGCCTGAATACACAGGGCAATCTGGAAATCAGCTTTCCTAGTATATAGTTCACCACGTTTTAAGCCCCTGTTTTAATTTATTGTCCATAATATAGTTTCTTTGGCAGGGTTTCATAAATCTCCATTTCATCCATATGACTGCTGCATGATAATAGAGTTTTCTCTAGTGCTGCCTCTATCTCCGCAAAGCCTGACTCTTAGTACATGCAGAATTCAGCAGTAGGAATATCACCTGATGCCAGTCCTCACAGATACCTAGCATTAGTGAAAAATATGCTGGTACCTTACATTGATATGCAGGTCCATGGTCATTAAAATTTTATAAACCCTGCCATCTGCACCAAAGAGGAATTGAGAGCCTTAGCAGACGAAGATCATGTATTTTATCAGAATCTTCTGAAAGGGAAAAACCAGCAAGTTCAGAACAGGAAGGAACCAGAATAACACTCCCTTCAATTTAAATGTAAAATAATGTCAAAACCCTTGAAATTGACATTTATCTACTGTGGTTCATTTTAACATTTTCCCCAGAGTGGCTCAGTGTCCCCTGGTTGCACAGCAGTTCAAACCAGTTGCACATGATGTAATTTTCATATATTTCTCCTGCAAGGCGGATATTCATCAAAGCATGCAACAGACAGCTAAAGCAAAAGGCAGCAAGCTATAGATTATAACATTGATTTATCAGGGGTCAGACTGTCAGATTAGTAGGTTTAGAGGCTAGGCCACTTGTGCTTCCTAGCACTGATGAAGACCAAAACTGGCAGGCAGATAACGAGCCAGAGTATTCTTCAGGTGAGACCATTAAGAACTTTGATGAAAAAAAGAATAGTAATAAAAAGAATTAGCTAAGTAATTTATTGCCCAAGTTCTTTTGGTTTCTTGTTAGCAAAGGATCAAATGAAGGGAGTTTGGCCTGCTTGTGGTTTTACCAGGATTCTTTTTTATTATCATAGAATCATAGAATAGTTTAGGTTGGAAAGGACCTTGAGATTATCCATTTCCAATCCCCCTGTCATGGGCAGGGACACCTTCCACCAGACCAGGTTGCTTAAGGGCCTGTTCTTAATATTTTGCTTGTGTATGTACAGTTTCCTTTCCTATTAAAATTAAATAGAGATTAGAGAAAGAACATTACAAAATTAATTAGTTCTTAAATATATTGGAAATATTTAGGAAATGCTTATTCTGGATTGACTAGGAACTAGAGGAACATTTTTAAATTCAACAAAGGCAAGTGGGGGGTCCTGCACCTGGGAAGAATAACCCCACGCACCACTACATGGCTGACCTACCAGAAAGTTGCTCTGTGGAAACAGATCTGGTAGTTCTGGTGGACAAGAATTGTCCATGAGCCAGCAATGTGCGCTTGTGGCCAAGAAGGCCAATGGCATCCCGGTCTGCATTAAGAACATTGCCAGCAGGTCAAGGGAGGTAATTCTGCTTCTTTACTCAGCCCTGGTAAGGCCTCACCTAGAGTGCTGGGTCCAGTTCTGGGCTCCCCAGTACAAGAGAGACATGAAGCTCCTGCAGCAAGTCCAGCAAAGGGCTATTAGAATGGTTAAGGGTCTGGAGCATCTCCCATATGAGGAAAGGCTGAAGGATCTGGGCCTGTTCAGCCTAGACAAGATAAGGCTAGGGGAGTCTGAACAATGTGTATAAGCATCTGAAAGGAAAACCTCAAAGAGGACGAGGACAAACTCTTAGCTGTACCAGGTGATAGGACATGAGCAGGCATAAACTGAAACCCAGGAACTTCTCCCTGAACATGAGGAAGAACTTCTTTCCTGTGAGAATGACTGAGCATTAGAATAGGTTTCCCAGAGAGGTTGTGGAGTCTCCTTCCCTGGATATATTCAAGAAGCACCTGGATACAGTCCTGACTTATGTGCTGTAGGTGACCCTGATTGAGCAGGGATGTTGGATAAGATGACTCCCACTGGTCCCTTCCAACCTCAGCAATTCTGTGATTCTACAAAATATATGAAAAAGTTGAATGAGAACTAATTTTTCCTCAGTGAAGTGATAATTCTTTTTTTCTTTTTTTTTTTTTAATCTGAATACATTTCTTGGGATGACTGGCATACAGAAACTACACCTAGTTTCCATTGAAGACAAAGAGAGTCTTTCTACATTTCTCAGCACATCTTGAATTAGTACCTAGTTCCAAGAAGGAGTACTCAAAATGTTCTACTTTGAATTCACAGCCTGTTGGCAAACTTCACATTCGCATTCACTTTTGACGCTACAGAGAGTTAAGGTCCATAAACAAAAGTTTCCTGGTGATAACCTGTATTTAGGCAAATAAAATATTCTTCTTCCTTATAAGGGAAGAAATACATATTCCTTTACAAGGGCCTGTAGGGCTAGGATAGGGCAGTTTGGCTTTAAACTAGAAAAGGGTAGACTTAGATTAGATATTAGGGAGAGGTTCTTTGCTGTGTGATTGGTGAGGCACTGTAATAGATAGCTCAAGAAGTTGTGGATGCCCCATCCCTGGAAGTGCTGGGGCCAGACTGGAGCTTTGAGCAACCTGATCTTAGTGGAAGGTGGTGTTCCAATCATGGCAGGGGTATTGGAGCTACATGATCCTTAAGGTTCCTTCCAACCCAAACCATTGTATGATTCTATGAAAGGCAGATACAGATCTACTGCAGCTAAAAGGTATTTCCATTCTCATATTTCATGCATACACAAACTATTCCAGTGTTAGATGGACTTCAAAGATTAATGAATTCAGGAAAGGCAAATGTCTATTTTCCTAGAAGGCTGGCATCTAACTGTTCTTGCTTCAAAAGCTAAAGAGGGACTTTTTTCTGTAAAGCATTAGGACTAGTGCCAAACACTTCAAAGGTACTTAAAAGAAGCACAAGTGTTTTCATTATTTAATGAAATTAAGGAGAAAAAAAAAATATTTTCTTAATGAGAAGTAATGTTTATCCTTAGAATTAACAACAGTGAGTATCACATGAATGTTTCTTCTGGATTTCTTCATACTCTGTAATGTACCACTGGCTTTAGGTCAGATGGCTGGCTAGCAAGTTCATACTTTACCTTCATAAATGTACATATTATCACAGTGATTTTATTTCACTTATGAGTTAAAAGTGCTTGGGGTTTTTTTTTTTCAGCTCTTAGCTTATCTTCTCTCTTTTTTTTTTCTTTTTTTTTTTTTTTTATAGATGAGTGCACCTCTGTTTATTTCTATGTCAGGCTAGCTTTGTGTCCTAGTTTTGGCTGGGATAGAGTTAATATTCTTTGTAGTAGCTGGTGCAGTGCTGTGCATTTGACTTTAGTCTGAGAACAATGCTGATAACACACCAGTGTTTAATTGTTGCTAAGTAATGCTTACCCTGATCAAAGACTTTTCAGTCTCTCATGCTGGGCTAGTGAGGAGGAGCACAGGAAGCCAGGGGGAAGCAGAGACAGAACAACTGACCAAAACTAGCCAAAGGGGTATTCCATACCACAGCACGTCATTTCCACCATATAAACTGGGGGGCATCATGCAGAAGGGATCTGTTGGTGCTCCAGGATGGGCTGGATATCAGTCAGCAGCTAGGGGACGATTGTATTGTTCATCACTTGTGTTTCTTAGTTTTCTCTCTCTCTTTTTCCTTTCATCATCATCATTGTTACTATAATTATTGTTATTATAGTTTGCTTTATTTCAGTTATTAAACTGTTCTTCCCTCAACCCCTGAGTTTTACCATTTTCAGGTAATTTTTCTCCTCCCAGTCCCACAAGGTGTGGGGGAAGTAAGTAGCAACTGCTTGGTACTTAGTTGCTGGTTCAGGTTAAACCAGGACCCTGTGAAATTGAAGTACTTCTTTATACTGGCTTGCCCCAAGATATTTTATCACTTAAGCAAAAATTTATGTCGTGGAGGACATGCCACTACAGTGAGCAAATGCTGGGAAGCTACAGACAAGCAAATATATGTTAGTGTTCAAAAACTTACCTGTCCTATCAAAACAAGTTTATATTCTGAGCTATGTGGTTTTTTTTCTTTCTTAATGTTTTGTAAGTGGGTGATTCTGCATGTGTGAGAGTTACTCACATTTTTACTATTCTCTTGAAGCTCTCAATAGAGAACGCAAATAGCAAAAGGGCTGTGGAGCCACCATCTGTGAAAAAGGAAACTGCTTCTTTCAGTGTGAAAATCTCCATAGCTTCATCTTTGTCCACCATCTACAGCTCACACCCTCTGGGAAAGGAAGGTGGCAAATAGACCAAAGGCTTGAAAAGCTTTGGAGGAACTGGTAGGCTTCTATAAGGGCCTGCTTCTGGTATCATTATTGCAGACCACTGAACTTACCCGTATGAGTTCAAATGCACCAGAAATAAATGATCAAGGGATTCTACATGAGAGATTTCTGTTTAATTTTCATCTTTTACTGTACTTTGGATGATCTAGCTTTTCATAGGGATAGTAATCATCTAGGTAAGTATTATGAGTCACCTACTGAAAGTAAAAAGTTGCTCTTATCTGTTAAAAAAATACCTGCTATCCTTCCTAAATATGAAAAAAATAGAAGAAATTTTGCCATAGGCCTACTTTCTATAAAAATCAGCTAGATAATGATACCTCTGCTCTCTGATTAGTATTTGTTGACAGAGTTGATATCAAGTGATTTAAATCTAACATTTGCAAATATTTTGTCACTGTCAAGGTTACACTCTAAATATTTGGAACATTATTTTTCATGCTTGTGCTTGTAAGAACGTTTCATATACTCATAGCTGAGGTCTGCTTCCTTACCAAAAAAAAAGATATGCCATATTTTTTTGAATGCATATAACATTTTGAAATTTGTAACTTGATGAAATCTATTTGGGCTTGTTTTCATGGATCCAGCAAAAGGGAGTTCTGTGATCTTGGTACTCCTTTGCTTAGGATCAGACTGTAGCTAAAGCCTTCATAAGGCTCTTCAAAGAAAGTACTAGAAGAATTCTCATTATGAGTATTAGCTAAATGGCTTGGTTTTAATTTGTTTCATCTTCAAAACCAACAAAAAATATTTCACTGGAATATTTTGTAAATCAAGTCAACACAAACAGCCAATTAATAAAATCCCTGAGCCAGTCTGATTCAGATGACAGGCATAAGTTTGGTTTCATACACTAGATGTTGCATTAAAGCGTAAGTAAATGAGAACACAGTTTTCTCTGTGTTCTAGGAAACCTGGCAACCTTCACTAGAGGCATTTCTACTAGCTGTAATCTCATAATCATATTATTATTATTATTTCTTGCATTCCCTTAGCTGTGCAAAACATGATGAGTAAGAGCAGTTTCATAATGTATATTGATCATCTAAGTATTAATCTACTCAAACAATATTTACCATTCATTTAGCACGTTTCATTTCTTTAAACATTAAAGCACTTTTAAAAGTCTGAGTAGGTCTGTATTTCTCCATTTTACTTATGGGGAAAACCAAGCAGAGCATGGCAAAGTGGCTTTCCTGAGTCATGACCTCAGAAGGGTGAAGTGACTTGGGCACTCACGCTCCCAGGGCTGGAAGAGGGGACAGTTTTGGCCAATTTCTCAAACCATGGTTATGCCTGCTATTTCTGTGAAAGCACATTCTGTGTAAATGCCTCTCTAGATTTTATTCTCTGAAAATAACAGCTTCTTCCAAGCTTGTTCTATCTCTCAGCTTTTTTGTTTCTACCCGTCTTCGTGACATATCTGGGCTTGAAAAATACATGCAAACAAATCAACCATTGAAGATTTCTAGGGCTGAATACGAGGTTTTCTTGCTCATCCTCTTGATTGTGGCATGCAGTCAATCTTAGGAAAAAGGTGCTTGTGTGGAAATCTAGTTCAGCACTTCAGCTTTTCCAGAGGTAGTACTTCATTTTTATCTCTTTCAGCCAGTACTCCAGCATGAGTTTTCCAGGGGGCTGGGACAGTGTTTTGTGCAAGATAAGATAATATAGTGCACACATACTGATTCCTAAAGAGTGTGCTTTCTACCATATGACGTTGATAGCACAGCAAGTAAACAACAATAACCACCTCTCTGGCATATACTTCCACAGCTACCTCTAAGGGACACTGCCATCCAAAAAGTTTTTTTGCACAGCTGGGCTTGGGCACTGTGATTTATGGTCCACTGACTGCAGTTCCAGCTAGTCTTCTTTGAACCAAATTTTGCTTTTAAAACGACCAGTCTCTGCTTTGTTCTTTGTTAAAAAAAAAAAAAAAAAAAACAAAAAAAAAAAAAAAAAACACCAAGTTTTCCACCAGATTTGTAAAGTTCCAAACCCTTTTGTTTCAGTGACAAATACTTCTTCCACTGAGTCCTTTTACATGTCAGGGTGGAACCATCCCCAGGCTGATTTAAAGGCAAGAGACAGAAATGGGCCACTCCAGGCTTCCTGTAAACAGTTCAGAGGAGAACAATGTTCTAACAGTTCCATGCAGTTTTCAGAGATGGCTGATTTGCTGGATTGCTGAGTCACTGACAAGCTGTCGCGTGAATGAGACAATAATTTCTTTCAATTAGAAACTCATAGGGGCACTAATATCCTTCAAATAAGAATGGTAAAATGAAAATTTTTGGAGGCAGATTCCTCTGCTGCAGTAGAGCAAGCAGCAGAAGATGCAACCGTGCATCTACTTGCAGACATCAAACTTCTTTCCTTCTTTTCTTTTTCTTTCTTCCTTTCAGCATTTCCTAACTATCTTTTCTAAATTCATTTTACTGTTGGCTGACTCTCACTGGTTACCATAGCAACAACCTCTGTTAGCTGCAAGTCTGGGATGCCCTATGTGAGCATCTTCACATTTGAGCCTTGCCAAGGCTAGCTATTAATCCAGGGTTATATATTGGCTCAACACTGTAAGATTGCTCTATTTTTCCCCTTTAGTTGGCTGCCAGTATGCTTTTCCTGAGTTGGTTGCTTCTCTTTCCTCACATATCAACTGGACAATCTGGTGTTCATTTTCAATCTTTAATCTTTCCATGTTGGTTATTTTGGAGGACTGCTTGGCTTAAATATCTTTTAACAAAATAATATGCAACAAGGTTGCATTAAAGAATCTACTTATCAGTATGGTTTTCAATGAAAAAGAAGGATTTGTGGTAATGTTGTTCTTTGGACAAACATCTACAGTTTGTTAGAACAAATTTCACTTACAAGCTGTTTAAATGCTTTGTGTGGTGTAGCATTTAGGTTTTTATTAGGGTAAGGGGAAGAGAAATATATTTAATGGTAGCGTGTTTTGAGACAGGCAAGTATTATGGAGCAGATGTGAATGATGCAGTATTTAATAGCAGGCACAGAAGGGTATAAGTCTTTAAAATTTTTTAACCCCCCATATCCTTACTGTAAAACAACCCCTAATAGCAGTTGAAACCTTCCTGTAAAGCAGAAGTAGCAAAGTGGTTAAAAGTACTTGGTTGGGAAATGAAAGCTAAAAGAGAAAACTGCAGTGCAGTGATTGGTTTGATTTGCTGAATAAATTGCTATGTTCAGATTCAATTTGTATCAATAAGCAAAGCACTATACACCTGCAGAGCCTGTCGCACTTGGTATACAAAATTCTGACACAGTTGGTCTTAAACAATCTTTTTAGTGTTGTCAGTAGTTAAAGCCAAAAAAACCAAAACCCTAAACCACCCACCAAAAAAATAGCTACTAAATTATAGTATTTTCATTTTTATTTCATATGCATGAAAAAAAAAAAAAAGAAGAAAGTAATGTTTCTTTGGGGTATTTCCTTAAAGAAACACAATACCTGTTATAAATACATGGAATATTGCAGTATCCTCAATGGATTATTTTAAAAGTAGCCAAGGGGTACTGTTCATTCAGTGGAAGGATTTCTCTTTATTAAACCTGACTGAAAGCTAGAAGCATAATATGCTGTTTCCTTAATAGAGTGGAAATTGCACTTTGATAATTTGCAGTAAATGATGTAAAATGGGTAAATGTGAAGGCTTTTACATTTGAACCCAGGCAACTGACATTTATCACTGTCTGCAATCCCTGTAGCTTTTCAGGATTGAGAATAGCTGGCTTCTAGGGAGTGCTTTTCTTGGTTTTTGTTTTGGTTTGTTTCATTGTTTTGGTCTTAAACCCCTTTGCACATGTTCTGAAATGAGCAATTCATTCAAAATATGAACTCCATTTTTTCATTTGGATATTGTTTTTGGGTTTTTTAGTATTTTTTTTTTTGTTTGGTAGGTTTGTTTTGGTTTTTTGGTTTGGTTTGGTTTTTTTTGTTTGCAAAAATCTCTTCAGCTTTCTTTAGAAGTTTGAATTCAAACTGCTGTGATGGGAGTTTTCAGGTGAAACAGGACTGAACTCTTATAAATGATTGACGTAGAATAATACTTCTGGAGAAAGGCGAAGAATGGATCTTGAGAGGAAGTATAATGGCTTCAAGGAGTGAGGTTATTTGGACCAAGCCTAGTAAATTTTCAGGGAATTCCTCAGATATTTAGAAAGTTGCACACCTGACAGAGAGGCGTATCAGCTTAATGTGTTCTATTAGGGAATTCCATTTATTTCTAGAAGAATAGAAAGAGTATAAAATAATTATTTGTTAGAGAGAGTAGGTAGTCTGAGTTGATTCTCAGCACCGTTTGTCCTGACACTTTGAGCTGCTACACTCATACCTGATTTTAGTTGCAATCCTGATGAAGTTTAACCATCCAAAGTGCAAGGTCCTACACCTGGGTCGGAGCAATCCCAGGCACAGCTACAGGTTGGGCAGGGAAGAAAGTCAGAGTAGCCCTGCGGAGAAGGACTTGCAGGTGTTGGTCGATGAGAAAATGAACATGAGCTGGCAGTGCGAGCTCGCAGCCCAGGAAGCCAACCGTATCCTGGGCTGCATCAAAAGAAGCGTGACCAGCAGGTCAAAGGAGGTGATCCTGCCCCTCTACTCTGCTCCTGTGAGACCTCACTTGGAGTATTGCTTCCAGTTCTGGTGTCCTCAGCGTAAAAAGGACATGGAACTGTTGGAACAAATCCAAAGGAGGTCCACGAGGATGATCATGCAATTGGAGCACCTCCCGTATGAAGATAGGATGAGAAAGTTGGGGCTGTTGAGCCTGGAGAAGAGAAGGCTGCGTGGAGACCTTATAGCAACCTTCTAATATCTCAAGGGGGCCTACAGGGATGCTGGGGAGGGACTCTTCATTCGGGATTGTAGTGATAGGACAAGGGGTAACAGGTTCAAACTTGAACAGGGGAAGTTTAGATTGGGTATAAGGAAGAAATTCTTTACTGCGCGGGTGGTGAGGCACTGGAATGGGTTACCCAGGGAAGCCGTGAATGCTCCATTGCTGGCGGTGTTCAAGGCTGGGTTGGAGAGAGTCTTGGGTGGCATGGTTTAGTGTGAGGTGTCCCTGCCCATGGCAGGGGGGTTGGAACTAGATGATCTTAAGGTCCTTTCCAACCCTAACTATGATTCTGTTTCTTATTGAAGACATGCATCTTTTTGTGCAGCCCAGCACTGCACACAAGCTTTGAAAGGCTGCTTATTAACTACGGTTCACATTTGTGAGCTTGTTGGTCAGGCTACTTTTTGAAAAAATTCCTGTTTGGCAAATTTCAAAAAGCATTTTTGGCAGTTGCAACCCAAAAAGGCTTATGGACAATTCCATAAACTTGCTTTCATCCTTCCTTAGTATTAGTTTAACACTCTAATATTTAATCAAAGTGTTTGATGTTTAAATATTAAACATTGCCATTTTCCTCTGGACACTTAATATTAATATTAAACCAATATTAAAACAGAGTGAACATAGTGAGCATCTTGTTTAATAATTGTTAATGGTCCAGGCAAATTCCAAGGCTAAAATACCAGCAGTTATTACGCATCAAAAGGAAGTGTGACTTTATTTATTCTTGGTGACAGGTATTTTCAACAGGTGAACTTAAAATATTTTGAACAACTATATCCTTCTTTAGTAGATAATTCCTTTAAACTGGAGGGAAGTGTGGTGTCAGATGAAAATGATGCTCAGTTTTTGATGACTGACAGTAAGAAGGTCTCCTTCCTAATATAGATAGGAGTGACAGTCTGAATTCAGAAGGATATTATCAATTTGGACTATATATCACAGAATATTCTAATTTTAAAGAAATTTTTAAAACATGTAGTTTTACTCTGTACATAGTGGGTTGATAGTCTCAAAAAGTTCCAAAATATTACGTAAAATTAGTCTTAGAAATTTGTACTTCCACGCAAAAAAAAAAAAATATTTTAAAGGCCACATATAACTACTTGGATTTACTGGATCTTCTGCGTTAGTTGGGTGAAAAAGTGAAAAAAACCCTTGATTTTTCAGTAGTAGAAGAAATCCAGAAGACAGACAAAAAAAAAAAAAAAAAAGAGAGAAAAAAAAAGGATAGAGGAGGGGCCTTTGATTTTGGGTCTAACCAATCTGTTAAGATGGGTTAAATTAAGTTCTTTAACCTCATTCTCTAACTTCGTTCACAGACTTAGTTAAATTGGTGATTAGGCTAGTTCACTATATTTCCTTCAGGCTACGCAGAAGGGACAATTAAACACTCTTTTATGTAGTCGCTGCAGGAAACAGTAGAATTGTGCCACAAAGTGGCGGCAGCAGAACTTGTACCTATCCACCTGAGGGAAAAAATGGTATTTCTGAAATAGAAGTTCAGAAGCCAGTGGATTTATTGGCTGCAGCTGTGAAGGTGAATGGCTAAAAACAGGAGAAGTAGACATGGCCATTTGGCTGTGAAGATGCCAAAAATAAAAAAATTAAAAAAAAAAAAAAAAAAAAGAAGAAAAAAAGGCAAAACTCTTTTAGTGTTCTAGGGGTTTTTATGCTGAGTTTGAGTTTTTTCCTGGTAATGTTTATTTCTGAGCATGAAAGCTGTATTTTGCATCCAGGTTTTAGACAAAGTCAGATGTCCTGACGTTTACTGTAAGTAAACAGGATTATGCGAAGGAAGCATTTGATGACTCCCTTGTTTCCCCTAACAGAAACAGCAAGCAAGTTCTCTAGCAATGGCAAAACATTCAAGATAAAATATGCATGACAGTATTAACTGCTGCAGTATATTAAAACCTAGATGGACTGCCGTACTTGTGTCATGCTTCAAAAGCATGATCTTCTTTTGCATTATTTCTAATACATGGTTTTGTTAGAAGCACCATGGATATTTAGCACTTGCTGTACAAATAGTAGTTTGACTGAGTTCCTGTCACATCTCTATTAATTTCAGGAATTTTTTAGGGCCCTTTAGCCAAAAGGAATTTGGTCTTATGGTGCCAGCATGTGCTGCCAGTTTTTATTGTTCTTTCATTATACCTATGCTCTTCACGGACAGGCTGTTCTGTCTTCCTCTACTTTTAGCGGCCTCTGCTGCTTTCAACTATGCTGTTAATGAAGGCAAGAAATCTCTTCCTACACATCTTTATTGACTCTCAGTCTTTGGAGGGGGGGAGTAGAGTTTTGAGTTTTGATTTCTTGTTGTTTTTAGAACAAGTAGACAAAAAGTATTGACTTATTGAACAAAAGAGATCAGACTTAGATGATGATGCAAATGATGATTCAGAAGAGGATTTAAATGAAATGCCAATAAATATGATCACAGGTCATACCTACTCAGCTATTTCTTGATCAGTTGGCATAGCTCTGTATGTGTTTACTACCCAAATCCATTAAGCACTTTGTTTGCAATGAAGACAGTTAAACTGTAGAAGCCAAATGCCTGAAACAAAATTAGTATGCTAGCCATGCAAATATTCCTTGGTGTACAGAGATAGCTTCCTGGGGCTGTGGCTTCTTGATAGGTAGGTAAAGACCTACAAGTCAAGAAGAAATTGAGAGGATATTCAAGGATCTTTCTGGTTTTGTTTGTGAGGGAAAGGATAAATAATGAATAACAGCAAAATAAGTCTAGCAGTAAGAGGCAAGTGGCTTTTTTTTTTTTTTTTGCCCAGAGACAAACATTTGCTTCATTCATGCATCATAAGTCTGCAGCTTGTTGTCAGTGTTTTCCAGTCTTCCAGTACAGACCCCCTGAAGCATACTCACACTACTTGTTCTTGGAAGTAGTTTGAAATAATGACTGTAATTCAGGCAGAGGAGAGTGGAAAAGGGAGGGACTTCTAATTTGTAGTGGCTAGGTAAGTACTGATCATGAGCTTGCATTTACTTGTTCTTTGCTAAGGTTTTCTTTTTGTTGGTATTTCATTTTCCCAAGGTGCTACCATGTGTGTGCTGCTTTTTATTTTAAACCAAATAGAGCCATGTCCATCACAGGGAGTTTGTGAGGAACAACTCTTGCAATCTGATTTGCTACTGTCTTCCTTAAACACTAACAGATCAAAATGGTAGTACCCACATTGCCAAAAAAAAAAAAAAAAAAAAAAAAGGCAAAACCCCAAACATTAACGAAAGAGTTTGTTCATTAACCCTCCCGGACAATAAAAGCTGCATCAGTTCTTGCAGAGACTGGGATATGTGGTACTGGAGGGAGTTTACCTAAGACTTCAACATGGCTGATCAGTGAATTGGTGAGCTTTCTGAGGTGGATGGCTTATAGTATGAGAGGGATGTATTTGTTTTCTCCCAGTTTTTGGATTTGAGAACGGGGGCAGACATAGGCTTTCCTCTAAATTCTGCTCCCCTAGACAGCTGCTATTGCTGCTGTGCAAAACCCCAGTTGCACTTTCTTTATTATCACAGGAATTTGGGGATGGAGTCACCTGATAATTCTCATTCACTTCAAAAGAGCTCATTTGCAACATGCAGTCAATTTAGGTACTTGACAATGATTTGATTGGTTATTATTTTGTTTCAATCAGACCACATGTTGCATGTTACAGCAAATTGAAAAGATTATATAAACACCTGTTCCAAATTGTGGGTTTCTGAGTTAAATTTATATAAAATATATTTTTAACCATGATTTTTTTTTTTATTTGTGGTCTTTTTTCTTCTTGTTTCTTAATGGGATTCCCCCCCCCCCTTTAATTTGCATTGTTGGGTTCTTTCTCAATTCCTATTAAATACATAGGATTTTAATACAAATTGAGAAATAGAGATGAGCTACTTCTTTATGAGCATTAGGGATCTCAGGTGATGGTCACATGATTTTTTTTTATACACTATTTTTTTTAGTTTTAATTTTATTTCATTCTATTTCTTTAATTGCCAGATAACATTATTTGTAGTGAGTGATGAAGGCAGTGAGTCTCACTAGTGGCCATTTCCTGCCACTTGTGCTTAGTCTGCATTCTAATCCATTACTAACAAGTGTTATAATTTATTTAAAAATGTAATTTATATAAAAATGTAATTGTATTTTGAAATTTGTAGTCCAGTAAGATATGCCACTATAGAGAATGTAGAGGCTTACAATATCCCATGCTTTAAAAATAAAGGGAAAATCTTTCCAAGTTCTTTTCAAATTACTCTTTGCAGAATGAAAGCAAACTACATACACATCAAGAAAGTGGCGTGTGATAGACATCAAGGAAAACCTGGAACATTTCTGGGTTTTTTTCATCAGATAGTTTGAAAATGTCAGAAAAAGGCTATGTTGTTCTTTTCATTTTAACTGGAAAATTCTTAGCAATACCTAGGCAGCAGGAGGAAAATATTCATGGGTTATGTTATAGTCACAGTTTCTATCATTTCCCAAAATTCACAGCTGCTGTGCAATTTTAAGATTTAGAAGTCACTGCATTTACGTTTTAACAGTCAATGGCAGCTGTTGATCTGAGTCATTAATGAGATTTTGACTGCATCTGCATTTAAACCGTGTATATTCTGCAAGAGACAGAGTGTGCTTGGAAAATGAGATTTCTGTCATGGCAATAATGAACAGTTTTACATGCTCGAGCTGAGAGGATTCAATCCTCTGCTTTACCCTGTGGAGGGTTACACAGTACAAACTTTCTGTTAAATGAGAAGGGGCAGAAGGAGAACTCTTGCTGGGATTTCAAATAGAGCCCCTTGGTCTACAGGCGTAGAGAAAATGGCCCTTAAGTGAGGGTACCTGCCACTGCCATGGTAAGAGTAAAGTAGTAGGAAAGTGAATTGTGATTTCGTAGCTCACTTGTTTATTTAAATGGTATCTATTACTTCCTTTGAGGGCAGCAGAGTACCTTGATAATGACAGATTGGGTGCATACAGTGTCACTTGGGGGATGTTTAATATAATGTCATAGATATTTGGGTATAGTTAAACTGTTCTTAAAAATTGCAAATAATGACCGTCTCAAACAATGTCCAGATTGTAATTCTGTTCCATAAAAATCTCTCCTTATAATCAAGTTTTCTTGTATTATTATTTTTTCAGGTTGTGAGAATCAGTTTCTATATCAGTAATAACTTAAAGGTCAGTAGAGAAAAATATAAATTTTTTCAAGCTACAGAATGAATTTCTAGCATGGTTTGCCTTCTTTCACACTGCCTTCTCTGATGTATACATTTTATTAGCCTTTCTATTCTTTCAACTCAGAGACTTCTGTTTAATTCAGATCCTTGGAATTTCCTCTGGTTAATTTCTCCTTGCCAATAGGGTAAATGAAATCCCCAATATAACAAAAAGAATTTTCCAAATTAGAAGTTGGGGAATATGTGCAAAAAAATGGAGTGAACCATGATAAACTCTCATAGAAGTGCTATGATGTTGTATTTAGTCCTATTGAGGAAGGAGTAGTTATAGGGTCCTCACTGGGTCCTTAGTGTAAAGCTGTATCTTCTTCAGGCAGTTGGTAATCAGAGGCTAAACAGGCCAATTACTGTTGCAAAACCTGAAGTACTGTCCATTAGCACATATGAGAAGTTGTAATTGTTTGCAGAATGTTGGGACCAGTCTACTATTTCAAATATCTCACTCTCATAAAGACTGAATCTGTAAATTGCCCCAAACATTAAGTAGAGAAGTAGCAACACAGCAAAGTCACAAATCAACTAAATACTAGCTTTCTTTCAGACAATATATGCCTGCTACTGCTTCCTGGTAAGGCAGAGGCAGTCATAACCACCACTTTAGAAAAAAAAAAATTGCTAAAACAAAGATTTGTTAAAGCATCCAAAGTCACAAATAATGATTGCTTTATAGGTTATTGATTATTTGGAGTTAACTGTATTGGAATTTGGCTGGCATGGACATTTTAGGAACAGATGCTACTTATAATTTGGGCAGAGAAATTAAGGACAATGAGAGATAATGTTAAGGTTGACAAGAACAATAAAATCTTTTTGTCATCTCCTTCAAAAATTATCCACTGCTGATTAAGATCATTTCTTTGTTCCTTTTGTCCCATACAAATTTTCAATTTGGCCAAATGCCAGCTCTCAGTTCTTCAGCATCATCATCTCGTTTGTAGTGGAGAGCTCTTATCCTTTGGCTCTTGTTGTTCTATGTTGCAATTGAAATCTCTCTTGGCACCAAATCTTGCTGCTTGGGCAATGCAGAACTTAACAACTAGTGAGAATTAAATAATTTCATACAAATAACTACAATTGTAGCAGACTCGTTCCCTTGGAGAATTTATGACTATGTGATTGTGATTCTCAGTTCATTATGGGATTGGGAAGAGGACAAAATATCCATAGCCCAAATGTACCTTACATCAAAAATGCAGACGTTGAAAAATTTGGACTGTAAGATATTTAAGACTTTTGCCATCTTTGCTCCTTCATCCCATATCAGGAGTTCATAGAATCATTTAGGTTGGAAAGGATATTTAAGATCAGTAAATGCCATATCTACATGTCATCCAGGGATGGTGATGCCACTACTTCCCTCGGAAGCCTGTTCCAATACCTGATTACCCTATCTGTGAAAAATTTTGTCCTAATATCCAGCCTAAACCTCTCCTAGCGCAACTTGAGGACATTTCCTCTTGTCCTTTGGCTTGTAACGTGGGAGAAGAGACTGACACTCTCCTTGGTACAACCTCCTTTCAAGTAGTTGTAGAGAGCAATAAAGTCTCCCTTGAGCCTCTTTTCCTCCAGGCTAAACAATCCCAGTTGCCTCAGCTGCTTCTTGCAAAACCTGTGCTCCATACCCCCTTCACCAGCTTTGTTGCCCTTTTCTGGGCATGCTCCAGCACTTCAATGTCTTTCTTGTAGTGAGGGGCCCAGAACTGAACACAGTATTTGAGGTACGGCCTCACCAGTGCCGAGTACAGGGGGACGATCACTTTGCTAGTCCTGTTGGCCACACTATCTGTGATACAAGCCAGGATGCTGTCCTGGATTTGATTGCAACAGTTATTTTTTTCCTTCTTAGTAGCTAGTGCAGTGCTTTCGATTTTAGTCTGAGAGCAATGCTGATAATACACTGAAGCTTTTAGTTCTTTCTAAGTAACGCTTACCCCAATGAAGCACTTTTCAGTCTCGCACTCTGCAAGTGAGGAGGGGCACAGGAGGCTGGGAGAAAGCAGAGACAGGACACCTGACCCAAACTAGCCAAAGGGGTATTCCATACCACAGCACGTCATGCTCCATATATAAACTGGAGAAGTCACCCAGAAGGCCCAAATCACTGCTTGGGTCAGCTGGGTATCAGTCGGCTGGTGGTGAGCAATTGTATTCTGCATCACTTGTGCTAATTGTTTTCCTTTTTTACTTTCTCCTTTTAGTTTTATATTCTCTACCCATGTTACTTCCCTTATGTCATGGTTTAAGCCTCATCCAGGCTACTAACTCACGCAGTTTTACTCACTCACTCCCCTCTTTTTCTTCCCCCAGTCCCAGGGGTGTGGGGAGGAGAATAAAAAAAAAATGCAACTCGCACAGGTTGAGATAAGAACAGTTTAGTAACTAAAGTATAACACAAATCACTATTGCTACCACCAATAATAATACAAGAGAAATACAAGGAAAAAGAATACAACTGCTCACCAAGCCTGACCCAGCCAGTGCAACCCCCAGCAGCGAACCCCCCAACTGCACCATCACCACACCCTTCCGGGTCTCTGCTCTCCGTCTTCACATCCTGGGCATGACGTGCTGTGGTATGGAATAACCTCTTTGGTCAGTTTGTATCAGGTGTCCTGTCTCTGCTTCCTCCTGGCTCCCCCTCCTCCCTGGCATAGCATGAGACTCAGAAAGTCCTTGGCCAGACAAAACACTGGCAAGCAGTAACTGAAAACACTGGTGTTATCAACGCTGTTCCCAGGCCCAAAATCAAAAACACAGCGCTGCACCAGCTACCAAGAAGGAGAAAAATGACTGCTACTGCTGAACCCATGACACCTTATCATTATTATTGTTAGTGATAGTAGTAGTGATTTTATATTATACTTCAGTTAATGGACTGTTCATATCTCAACCCATGGGATTTGCATTCTTTTTTTTCTGCTCTCCATTCCCTCCAGGAGCAGGGTGGAAGAAGGGAGGGGAGTGAGTGAGCAGCTGCATGGTTCTGAGTTACCGGCTATGCTTAAACCACAACAGTCCTTCTTGGCTGCCTGGGTACAAGCTGGGTCATATTCAGTCAGCTGTCAAATAACACCCCCAGATCCTTTTCTGCCAGGCAAGTTTCCAGCCACTCTTACCCAAGCCTGTAGCATTGCATGGGGTTGTTATGACCCAAGTGCAGGACCCAGCACTTTGCCTCTTTGGACTTCATACCACTGGCCACAGCCCATCTATCCATCCTGTCCAGATGCTTCTGCAGAACCTTTCTACCTTCAGACAGATCAACATTCCAGTCCAACTTTGTGTTTTCTGCAAACTTACTGAGAGTGCACTTGATCCCTTCTCCCAGATCACTGATAAAGACATCAAACAGATCCGAGCCCAATACTGAGCCCTGGGAAGCACCACTTGTGACTATTGATTCAGAGAAAACTCCAGGAACTCGCCAACAAAGTTTCAAGTTGACAAGCAGGTATTCTTTATTGCTGCGCCGGGAGACACGGAGGATAGCTCCTCCAAGCGTCTCTCCTATTGCCACACAGGCCATCCTTTTACAGTCACTGGGCATACATTCATATTCATGAGGTTACACAAGTTTCCCATAGGTACACAAAAGGTGATGGTGGTCTTTGAGAGTTGTTTACAGTATTCGTACTGGCTGGCAGCCTTTGGGGCTCCGGCTTTATTAACATTAGACTTAACAATCATCCTGTCCTTTTGTTGAGCAGATAGTTTTCACTGCTCCCTCCCGGACATCTGCTGGCCCTGGATACTCCCCAGTAGATGTTTACATCAACTTAATGGGTTCATTGACTTAGCAATCACCCTGTCCCTCCACCCATCAGCCAGTTTGACCGTGCCCATCCCCAGGTCCTGTTTTTCTATTTTATTTTTCTTACACTTTTTGTACTAAGGTCCTATGGACCTAAAACCACCCTCAAGCACCCCCATTACAAAGCCATAACCTTATTTAGAACTGATTACATTTTGTGCTTTTGTGCATCCTCCTTTCACTATCAGCCAACAAGGTTTAACTCACCAGCACTCTTTGGATTTAGCCATGCAGCCATTTTTTTACCCATTGAAGCATGCATCCTTCCAAGGTGTGATCAGCCTGATTTTCCAGGAGAATCCTGTGGGAAATGGTGTCAATGACTTCAATCAAAGACTGAAGTCCAGGTAGGCAACATCCACAGCCTTTCCCTAAGGTGATCACTAAGCAGGTCACCTTCTCATAGAAGGAGATAGGATGAATAAAGCAGAACCTGCCTTTCAAAAGCCCATGATGACTGGGCCTGATCACCTGGTTGTGATGCACATGCCACATAGTGGTACTCAATATGATCTGCTTCATAACCTTCTCTGGCACCAAGGTCAGACTGATAATAGTGTAGTTCCCCAGATCCTCCTTCTGGTCATTCTTGTAGATGGATGTCATGTTTGCTAACCTCCGGTCAACTGGGACCTCCCACATTAGCCGGACTGCTGATAAATGACTGAAAGTAGCTTGGCAAGCACTTCTACCAGCTCCCTCAGTATCCTTGGGTGAACCCCATCTAGCTTTGCAGACTTATCTGTGCCTAAGTAGTGTAGCCGGTTGCTGACCATATACCCTTGTATATGGGGGCTTTGTTCTTCTCCCCATCCCTGTCTTCTGGCTCAGGAAGCTGGGTAGCTGGAGGACAACTGGAAAAACTGAGGTAAAGAAGGCACTGAGTAACTCGGAAGTCACACTGAGAAGTCACAGAAGCCTCTTGTGATAATAGTGTCCACTTACATCCTCTTCTGGTGACATAATGGCTACTTTCTACTTTGAGATCTTTTTGAAGAAATGAGTGAGCTAAAAAAACTGTTCTTATATCTGAACATTGACAGCTTTGGAGATCAGAGAAATTAAGAATAACAGTTCAAGAGATAGTTTTGGTTACCATGAACTGAAAATCCAATTAATTTAATCAACTAATTAAAAGAACGATCATAGGACCATAGGATAGTTAGGGTTGGAAAGGCCCTTAAGATCCTCTACTTCCAACCCCTCTAGCCATGGCCAGGGACACTTCCCACTAAACCATGACATCCAAGGCTCTGTCCAACCTGGCCTTGAACACCGCCAGGGATGGAGCATTCACAACTTCCCTGGGCAACCCATTCCAGTGCCTCACCAGTGCCCGGATCACCTCATGATCCAGAATGTCTATTTCAGCAGTGGTTTAACAAAGTCATACTGCCTCAAAGATTATTTTGGGTTTTCTTTGGTTTGTTTTTTTTTTTTTTTTTGTAATTCCTCTTACTAGCAATGATAATATCAGGGAAAAGAAATAAGCAAGCAAGAAAGCAAACATCCTATGTGGCAATTGTCAACTGCATAACATAACATGACCACTCTGCAGGGACCCCTCTCAACTTAGAAAACTGACCTTCCTGGTTAAATAACTACTGTCTAAAAGCAAAATCATAATTTCATATCTCATCTTACAAACACCTTACACATGTCACTAGTGAAAATAATGAAATTAACCATGTGGGTAAGGGTTGCACATCTGGGCCCTTGGACACTTAGGACTCCTGAGTAGAGGATGATTTTGAGACATGAGTAGTTTTGTGGAAGTCATTACAAGTTTGATATTACCTACATTTTAATAGTGGAAAATTTTAACGTTCATTCCGTATCAGGCAGAAGACATGTACAAAAGAAATAGTAATAGATCATATTTTTTACAATAAAACCCAGAGTTAAATTTATGCTGGGACAGTAGAAGCAGAAGATTTGTTATTCTCTTTGCTACTGCTGGGACCATATGGTTTATTTTACAACTAAAAAAAAAAAGAAGAAGAAAAAGGTTATATGAATAAACCATATATTTATATTAAGTTACATTTATAAGTATACTTGAATATTAGTTATGTTTAGATTTATATTAAGTACAGTTAGGCATTTCCAATTTTTAACTATTTTCATGGAAATGTAGCTTATACTCTGATGAAAACTGCAAAATAAAAAAGCTGTCCTTTAACACTGGTATCTTCCAATCACACCATTCCTGATTGAAATGTCTGAGAAAGAGGAGCTTTTCAGCCTTAGGAAAACCAATTCAGAACCATTAAGTACAGCTCAATCTCCTGTACTGGGGGGGGAGGGGGAAGATCACTTTTGGATTGAGGATAAAGTGTAGCTTATGTCAAATCCCAAATAATGTGTAGAGAAAGCTATGAGCAAAAGAAAGTGTTCTGCATAGAATTGAATATAATTGTGTATATTATATAGATAAAATTGTAATAGACTGGAGAGCATAAAGTTCAGTAGGCCTTTGTTTCAGTATGCCTAAGTTTTACCTGTGGCACTGAAGCCTAACTTGTAATTAGGTGACATTTCCAGGTTCAACCTCTTTAAGGTTCACTTTTAAAAAGTGCTGATGAGACCTTGCAACATTTCTCACGCTCACTTTTTTTGTAACTTAAAATAGGCATGAATTCCTTTTTCTGTTTTAAGAAGGCATTTGTCATAATGGAAGCAGATGTGATATACTTCCCGTTGGTAATTCTTCCAAAATTAATTTCAAATACACAGTGACACCAAACAAAACAGTGTGCCTTTCCTCCGAGATGCTAAAATCTATCCCATCCATATTTCATTCCAACCATAATTCTGCCTAATCTGATTGGATCTGAACTTCTAATATGAGAAGGCAATTTTAATGTTAAGAGAAGTATATTTATTCGTCCATACCAATCACAATAAGTAACAGAATAACACATACCCGATGTGAGGTATAGGAAAAAAAGCACAGTATGTTGTTTAGATTTAATATGCAAAACAAGAAGATTGTATGCATTTGTGTAACATGAATGAGGTAACGTGGGGAACCTAATTTTACATAGCCATAAAGGAATACTGTATCTTTTAATATCTGACTGACATTTATGCTGCTTTGCTAAGAAAGGGAAACTAGGTGGAATAGTTTTCAGTAACTGTGTAGATTTCCATATGAAAATAATATTTTAATTCAGGCCATGCTTTCTAACTGATGACAAAATTTGGAACAGAGAACTTGACTTGAAAAGGTAAGCTGGTGTCGTGGTTTAACCCCAGCTGGCATATAAACACCACATAGCTGCTTATTCTTTCTCTCTTGGTGGGATGGGGAAAAGAATTGGAAGAATAAAAGTAAGAAAATTTGTGGGTTGAAAAAAAGACAGTTTAACAGGTAAATCAAAAGTCATGCATGCAAACAAAACAAAACAAGGAATTAATTCACCACTTCTCATGGGCAGGCAGCTGTTCAGCCATCTCCATGAAAGCAGGGTTCCATCACACATAACAATTACCTGGGAAGACAAACATCGTCATTCCAAACAACCTCGTCCAGCGTTTTCTTCTTACCCCAGCTTTATATGCTGGGTATATGATATAGGATATCCCTTTGGTCAGTTGGGGTCAGCTGTCCCAGCTTTGTCCTCTCCCAACTTCTTCTGCACCCCCAGCCTACTTGCTGGTGGGATGCTGTGAGAAGCCGAAAAGGCCTTTTAAGCACTGCTCAGCAGTAAGCAAGACATCCCACTGTTATCAACACTCTTTTCAACACAAACCCTGACAAAATAAAGACAGCTGGCAGACTTGACAAGGTAACATGGGCACCTAGGTGAAAATTTTTTGCTGCAAACCACTGATCATTTAGCTAAATCTGCTCTTCCCAATTCTTTCACAATATGAAATATCGAGAAAGAAGCAAGCTTAAAACTAAGTGGTTGTTAATAAAAGTTAAATGGCCAAAATATAGCTGGAATACAGTATTTATGCAGCATTAGGGTGCATTTTTTGCATTTGTATAGTACTTAATACAAATGTAGTACACACTTTTCCCAGTAGATGGCTTTAAAATTAAAGGTATTTCATTGTTTCATGATACTGGAATTGTTACCAATGAGAATTAAGTCTCAATAAAAATGTAAAAGGTGAAGAACAATATGCATACCAATTATTTTAGGCTCATGTTTGTTAATACTCATAGGCTGGAAACACCTTTCACATTCCTGTGAGACCAACAGTATTACTACTTTTTATTATCCCATGTAATATAGGATCCATTTCTTCTAGGCTTTTCAAATTAAATTCCTTGTTGTTGATAATCAACTCCTTCTCTTTTACTATTGAATGTTGTACTACAATAGCATATTTATGCCAGAATGTGTTCAGTGCATGTTCTGTAGACTGGATTCAGCCTAAAACCAGTCTTGCAGAATAACTGTAAACCCTCAGATATATCTAAACCATATGGTGAGTGGAATGCAGATACCTGAAAAGGCAGCACTGACAAGAATGTGTAATCCACATGGTGCTTTGTAGTGTTGTGCAGGATACACCAGCTTAAGATGGTAAGGGTAGAACATATACTTTTTATGCTACTTTAATATTTCCTTTTCCAGAAAAAATGAGAAAATAATAATGGGACCACCTCTGGTTAGTGAGGCATGCATCTGAAAGTTGAGAAAAATGAACAGTTTGAAAGCAGAGGCAATTCATGGAATCACAGAACAGCCTAGGTTGGAAGGGACCTAAAAGGTTACTTGGGCCAACCTTTTGTTGGGGAAAAAAGGAGCCTTGGTGAGATAGCCTTGATGAGTACCTAGTACTCTGTCCAACTGTATCTTGAAAACCTCTGTTGATAGAAGTTGTTAGGGAAGGAGGAAGACAAACCACACCTTCCTTGTAGTAGCTAGTCCCATCTTAGCTAGAGTTGGGGCTGCCCATCTTCTCTCAAGTATTATCCCTGGGTCAGGCATCTTCACTAACTCTCTACAGTGTCCATTTCATGAGCACTGTCTGAATTCAGCTTTTCTTCACAGCAGTTACAGCCCTCCAGTGTTTTGTTCACCCAGCTAGCCCTACAAAAGCAGCTGATCTGTGTGCCCACACCCTCAATATCTTCACTTACATTCTAGTTATGCTCAGACACCTACAGAACTTACCAAGTTTTGTAGTGGGTAGGTGTCAGATGAAAGCAATGGTAGGAGTTAATTGAACCTGTATAAAGATAGCAGTATGGCTTATCTCCCTGCTATCTGTTTTAATAGCTTCTGTTGAATGAGGAGTGAGGCCTCTGACAAGCGAGGTGAATCTGAATCTTTAAAAATTGTAGGTGATTTTAATGCTATATAATTAAATTGGCTTTTAGTATAATACCAATAATAATAAATATACTACTACCATTTTCCTCCAAAACTGCTACCAGATACTTAAAATACTTAAAAGTTTTCTTCTCCCCACCCCCTGGCTTTGAGAATGTAATCAAATTAATAACAGTGGAAGGAAGAATTATTTGAGAATACTGTTCAAAATCAAAATCGTGATTCTGTCAAGTATCTTTCATACTCTCTTTTTTGATTCAGTTTGCAGTTAATGCATCTGACTTGAGGAGAAGTTTTTTTATGCATGTGCCTATCATTATTTACTTGCACTGAAAGTCTTCCTATAAGAAAGAGCTGGGCAAAGGAAAGCTAATGAATTAGAAAAGAAATTGAGAACAAAAGGGGGAAGAAGAATACCTTATCTCTGAGGAGCAAGACAGGCAAAAGGGGAAAAAATGTGATAAGGAAACTGGAGATTAAGAAGAATAAGCAGCAAACAATTTCATTTGGAGACATTGCATGTGTCATCCAGCTGCAGGATGTGAAGCAAGATGTCAATAGCATAGCTGAAGGTTAAGGTAGGGCTTGAAGAAAATTGGGACACATGGAATCAATTGCATAGCTGTCACAGAAAAAATATATTTGGTTCTGCATCTAGAAATGTCACAGTTGCTCCAAACACATGTGCAGTGCTATATAGCTTACGGCAATGGTTATCCTAATTGACAATGGGTGACAAATCCAGTCGGCTAACTATAATGGACTGGAGTGGAATACAGTAGAACACAGGACAACTATTCTGCAAAAGGGAAGACCAAAGTACTAAGACTAGGATTTCAGAGGAGATACTAAGATGCTAGTGTAGTACTAAGGTAATAGTAAATATTTTTCAAATTATTTTTTAAATATTTTAAATATTTTTTTAAATTGTGATTCATTATTAGTCTCCCTCCAAGACTGCCCAGATGTCTCCAGAGAAAATGCAAACAAAACCAGCAGAGCAAAGGACAAAATAATCAAATAGCCAGAAATGGAAAAATCCATTTCCAGGGAACTTTTATCCAAATTCTTTCTTAAAGTATTGTCTTTTAAATCATGGAACATGGCACATAACCTCTCTTTCAAAACTTTTTAACTGTTAGTCTGTGTAAGATTCCCAAGAATATAAAGAGCTGTAAGTGCCAATTCCTTCTCTGAATCTTGGTGAGGTCTTGACATCAGTGACATCCTGTGGCATTGAATTCTATAATCTAATTATGTGCTGCATTGAAAAGTATGTCCTTTTATCAGATTTGGAACTGATGCTTTTCACTTTCGCTTAGTGTCCTTTTGTTCTAGAATTACGAGATGCAGGACTACAGACGCTCCTGATCTATTTTCTCTTTGCCACTTACCGTTTTTATACTTTCATCATATCCCTCTTTATTAATCTTTTTTTCTAAGGTTAATAATTCCGGGGTTTTTTTCATTCTTCTCACATGAAGGCTTCTCTATGTGCCTAATTATCGTAATCGCTCTTCTCTGAATACCTTCTAATTCAGTAATATCCTTTTTGTGATGGGGTGACCAGTACTTCACGCTATTCCAGAGGAAGGAAAAGTATTGATTCATATAATGACATTATATTTTCTTTCTTATTCCCCAACTTATTTCTTATACATCTTAACATTTTACTTGCTTTTTTTGACTGCATCCACACATCAAGCAAGGCTTTTCATTGACCCGTCTGCAGTGAAGCCCAGGTGTTTTTTCCTAAGTTGGCACTTTTAATTGAGATCTCTGGTAAAGGGAATGATTTTTTTACAGGCTAGTTTGGGGTGGCTTTTATTGTCATAGTTTTGTTTGTTTGGTTGGTTGGTTTGTTTGTTTTGATTTGTTTTTTCCCCCCAGCAATGTACATTACTTTGCATCTAAATAAATGATTTTTACCTGTTCTAAGATGACACATCCATCTAGCTTAGTCACGTACCTCTTTCCTCCGAAGTTTCCCGTCTTCTTCAGAATTGATGCAGAATTTTTTTTTTGAGTGTGTTGTGGTTTAAGCCAGTTCGCTCACTCACTCCCCCCTCTTTCTTCCCCCAGGCCCCGGGGGAATGGGGAGGAGAATCAAAAGAATGCAACTCCCACAGGTTGAGATAAGAACAGTTTAGTAACTAAGGTATAACACAAATCACTACTGCTACCACCAGTAACAATACAAGAGAAATACGAGGAAAGAGAATACGACTGCTCACCAAGCCCGACCCAGCCAGTGCACCCCCTAGCAGCGAACCCCCAGTACCAAAAGCCCGACCATGCTGTGCACCCCCACTGCACCACCACACCCTTCCGGGTCTCTGCTCTCTGTTTTGCATCCTGGGCATGACGTGCTGTGGTATGGAATAACCTCTTTGGTCAGCTTGTGTCAGGTGTCCTGTCTTTGCTTCCTCCTGGCTTCCCCTCCTCCCTGGCAGAGCATGAGACTCAGAAAGTCCTTGGCCAGACCAAGACATTACCAAGCAGTAACTGAAAACACTGGTGTTATCAACGCTGTTCCCAGGCCCAAAATCAAAAACACAGCACTGCACCAGCTACCAAGAAGGAGAAAAATGACTGCTGCTGCTGAACCCATGGCTGAGTGATCAGCAAATTTTGACACATTGCTGTTCACTTTGTTTTTTCACATTAATTAATATATTTTGAACACCTGGTCCTTGTATGGTGCCTTGAAGCACCCTGCTGTTAACTTTTTGCCATAATGAAATTTGACAATATTTTTGCATTTTCTTATCTTTAAGAAGTTTTGTTTCATTTTGCATCCCATCCCAAAATGACTTAGTCTCTGACTGCAGCATAAACTGAGTCAGTCTCTTGAGAGGAACATTGTTCTTGCCACATTTATCTACTTACTCTAACAAGGTTAAGGGCCGGATACCCTCACAATTAAATCTAAATCTTTGAGAGAAAACTCTGCTCTTTGTGACCACAAGTATGGAAATTAAGGACAGATGATGGAAAAGTAGTTAATTCATTCAGTATGCTGGGCAGATGTTTTCAAAATTAAGATGGGAGCAAGCTTTCAGCATAGCTGTTCTTGACACAGTCTTGATGATAATCCTAAAACCCACTAATATAATCAGTCGAAATAGACAGGATTATAAGAGTCTACTTCTTACATCTAATATTTTCTGTGAAAATAAGGCTAAAAAGGAAACTAGTGATAAAGTCTGGGCAGCTGTTAATTTTTCAGACTTCCTTTCAAAATCTGCTATGAATCAAGGTGTTTTAAGATTTGGAATCCCCAAAGTTCTTGTGGAAAATGGGAAAGGTAAATTTATTTTGAAGCTTTATATGTCCTGACATCCCCTAGGCCTGCTTATTTCCTGGTGTCTCTCTCTCTTTCTCTCAAGTGTTCTCCATCCTCTCCCTGAGAGAATCTATGTCTGCTTCAACCTTGACTGCCTACAGTATGCAACAGACTCCACCATCTTTCTTCACAAAGAAGATTGCTTGCACAGAAAAAGGCTTCTCTGTCTGCTTGGGACACCTTGCACAGATGTATACCCCTGCCTCAAATTCAGAATGGACACTAAAAGAGATCTTGAATATATTGGTGGGAATGTGATCAGTCACCTGCAACTCAGACACTACCTGTTTGGTAATGGAACTAAAAGAACAAGTAGAACTTGTGATACTCACAAAGTTTTATGTGAAGGAAATACAGTATTGTCCATACCATAGTCCACCTAACCCTGAACAGAACTATTCTGGGTGGAATACAGGTTGACAGCAGGTATCAAGTCTTTTCTGAACGTGCCTATCGAAATGCTAGTAAATCCTCTACAACTGATACTGGAGCTTAATAAGATTTGAGGGCAGAACATGGAATATAACCTACGTCTATCTGTGGACCAATTATACATACATATATTCATGCACACATGTCTGTCTATAAGACTATATATACTATGTATATTCTTATTTCTTGAGCAAGCTATTTTGATATAGTCACATATAGGGTGCTGAATTATGACAGTAAAACTTGCCACAGTGATCTTTTTTTCACCCATATCAACACAAAAATTATCAGTATTATAATAATAACACAATCAAAAATATAAGCAGAGTTTCTTATTTAAAGAAAAAATGGGAAGAAAACTTGATTTTTTTCACTGAATTTTAGGAGGTTCTAAAATACCACATTGGTTGTGCAGCATAAAAAGGTGACAGGGATAGAACATAAATTGTAAAGTCCCACCTACTAATCAACGTAATGTTATATTAATAACACTTTTGCATCAAATATAAGAACAGAAACTGTACTGTGTTTCACTTTGTAAATTTAAAGAAAAAAACCCATGTATACCAAAAATATGAGCTCACTGCAGTGAACAGTTCAAAGCTGAATGCTTTTCAAAATATATTTGCAAAATAAGCAGCAACCTAATAAAATGTTACGTGTGTACAGTTTGCCAGCCAAACCTAAGAAGATGACTTAGCATTAAGTGATTGAAGGCTGAGTTTTCCAGAAGCAATGCATATAGAAAACAGTAAGAATACTGTGCTTGCTGCTGGCTTCATACCAAAAATATCCATGCTTTGCATTTGCTGTGGGTTAATTACCTCTTGAATGTGTGTGTGTTCAGATAGCATTAAGAGATAAATATATACCTTTTTAATGGTGTATTGCCATTTGGGAGATTATCGCAGAATACTTGTCAACATCTCTAGGAGGTTGTCATTCATTAAATGAAACCTGTAGCCCACTTTATTTCATGTAAACCCACCATGATCAAATGTATCAATAAATAAGAATTAAAATGCTGTCTGAAATAAATCTGTATCCTGATAATATTCCAGTACAGAATTGGCATATTTTTTCACACGATTTTTTTTTTTCTGTCTTCTTCTCTAGAACCTATATAAAAATTAATATGAATATAGAATAGATTTATCAGTGCTTTACAGGCAGGCTTCTAGGTTCTCTGCTTCTTTTAAAACACTGTGCAACCAGCTGTGTTCCCCAGACACATTGGAACCCATAAAAGATGCTGCATTTTTCAGTGAAATGTTTTAATAACTTCCCTCCCTCCATCCTCTTAGTCTCTGTTAATGAATTCTTCTTGGGGAACAGTATCACTGGTTATAATTTTAATGCACAGAATAGTAAGTGAAGTAACACAGTTGGAATAAGCTGTGAAGGATTATATTGGCTAATATACCTATGTGTTCGGAACGTGCTGTTTCATGTCCTTAAATCTGTGAAAAGCCCATCAGCTTAAGGTCATGAGAGTTTCTGTAACTATTGGGAGCAGGCTTGAATGGTGTTTTAGTACCTCTGCATTTCATCAAAATCATAATGATTTTTTTCTTTACACTAAGCAAACTAATAAGATTATAATGCACAAAAGGTAACCTTTCTGAATTTTAGCTGCTTTTCTTTTTTTGCCCCACTCCCTCCCAGCTCCCCAAGATTCACAGCTGTAAAGAAGCTTCTGTGTAAGAAAGAGCCTTGCTCAGCTATCCTATCCTTAACCAAGAACTGCGACAATGTATTGTTGCTGTCCTTGCTGCGGATTTTCCACATATTATACAATCATAGAGATATAAACATGTAGTTGTTCTATTCAATTCTTACAAATTCACTTGAAAGTAAAAATTTTATCAGTAAAAGTCAATAGGATTTTTCTTTTTATTTCAGTGGAATTCAGATTTCATCCAAATGTGACAGATAGATATAGTTGAAAAGCTGTTTTTTTAGGAACACTCTCCTATCACTTGTGATTTCACTTTTTTTTTTTTTTTTTTTTTTTGGTGATGGCACTCTATTTTTCAAAGGCATTGACTTTTTCCTGACACTTTTAATTATACTTGTCTATGTAAGACAAACTGTGATCCTCAAACCATCCAGTGAAAACTCTTAATGCAGTTATGTATGGTTCCCAGAAGGAAACAACTGAAAACGCTAAAGCTAGATGGACAGATACATTAATTATTTTATTAAATTCAAGTGGTTTTTTTTTCCCATACCGATTCCACTTTCAGAAATGGAGAATTTATCAAATCAAGTATTTGACAGGTAATGTACAAAATATCATGTCATTTATCTATCAGAGAAGAAAATACTCTCCTGACTGAATCCTACAAAAAGATACTTTGTCTTCATACTTACACAGGTTTCACAAGATATTTAAGCCTTGACTATGCACAAGATGTGCATATACTATTCATCCATATTATTATATTACTGTATTGTTAGCAGCATGTGAGCATCAGCAAGTGTTAATGTTGTCCACCCCTACAGCAGATTGCCTTTTGCAAACATAAATAACAGAGTGCTTCCTTTAAATTTTTCAAATTTATATGAACCCAGGGCTGAAATAGAGGAAATATTTAAGCTTTTCCTATTAAAACTAAATATAATGTTGCAAATTCTTATGATATATTCCCAAACTCTTACTGGCCATTCATTGTGAAAGCATATCAAAAAAGAGTACATTAAAATTCAAGATGTTCTAGTTTGAAGTATTAAAAGTATTTATATTTTTAGTTTTGTAAGAAGGATGCTGCCCTATGAATACTATCTTTATTCAAGAGATGAGTCTTTATTGTGTAACTTCACAGAAGTTAACTGCCTTTTTATTTAATAGCAATGATAATTGTCATCACTTCCCTCTCTAATTTGGTTTTCACTGTTCATCTGTTTTTTGCTGAGTTTCAGATATCACTGATTTTGAACAGTGAAATCAGATTGACTTTTAACTTTTAGGTTCCACTTCATATTCCATCGAGCAGGTGTAACACAGTGCCATTCATGCAATAGTAAATTAGGGTTACAGAAGCAGGGAGGAAGAGGAGAATAACCCCAAATAGCAAATTAATGGAGTTGCACTGTCTTTTTCCTTAAAATATAAAAATATATTTATTCAACTGACATCTTTCATAATGTCAAATATTCAAGGTACTGGAAATTTTTGTCCCAGACTTAATTTAGGAAATCAATGTAAAGATTTAGAGTACAGCCAGAAGTGTTGATAATAGTATCAATATTGCATCTTAGCTTGCTATTGTACAACATATATTTGTCTCACCAAAAGAAAAACAAACAAACAAAACCCCACAAGCTTGAAAAAATACAGTACATAGTACTACAGTACTTAATTTACAAAGGTAATGACTGGTAAAGAAACATTTTAATCCCATGCCTAACTGTCAGAGAAGAATTTTAATGAAGCAGTAGATAGTTTGCATGCAAACTTCTCTGAACTGCCTTGTAATTTTTAGCCAAATGTTTGAAGTTTGTCCATAACATAAGAAATGTGAGGTTTAAAATAGGGTATGTCATATAAGTTCTTCCTGCCTCCCAGGAAATGGTAAATCCAAGTAAGTAGCTATATTATAACTGTCAGACTGTATGCCTTTATGCAGATAAAATTTAAAATACTTTTACTTAAATCCGCTTGGTCAGATCTTGCATCTTTCCATACCCTTGCAGTTCTCTCTATATGGTCAATTCCTAGTTATTATGGTGGTAGACAGCGGATCTGATTAGGAAAGAAAAACAGTGTTCCGTTCAGTAAATCTAATTCCACTAATTTTAATTAAAGTGTTGATAAATAGCAATTAATAGCAATTGCTAGATGTACCTTTTCTTTTTCTTTTTTTTTTGTAAGTTTAAAGACCCACAGCTAGAAATGCCTTATTGCTTTAAAAATCATTCTTTGTATGTCTATGTTAGCTAAATATTTCCCTGTGCACTTTATATGATATCATCTATGAGATCATCAACATGTCTCCTTTTAATGAATGTTCTAATATAATACCATAGTCTTTTCCTTACCATTAGCACACAGCACACTGCTTTTTTAGGATGTGGACAGTCCATATTCAATTATACATTGTTTTCATCTTGCCTTTATAAGTTTTATCTAAATTTCATTGTACTTATTTTGCAACTGAGGTAGAAAAAAGATTATCTTCTTCTTATTCTGTCTCTCATCACCTTATTACATTTAACACTCTTTAAATGAATTGATACATATGTTGATCACAAGCTTTTTTTTATGGCTTGGCTGAAGTGGCAGCTTTCAGAATACCTGGCTTGCTGCTCTCAATATGCTGAATTAGGATGCGCAATTTATGGCTGACTTAATTAGTTGTCATATGTGTAAACAAATAGTTTTAGCATTAAAGCTTAATATAAAAGAACTTAGTAATTCTTAGGTCCTTAATTTGTGTGAGAGATGATCCTGCCCCTCTACTCTGCCCTTGTGAGACCTCACTTGGAGTATTGTGTGCAGTTCTGGTGTCCTCAACGTAAAAAGGACATGGAACTGTTGGAACAAGCCCAGAGGGGGGCCACGAGGATGATCAGGGGACTGGAGCACTTCCCGTATGAAGATAGGATGAGAAAGTTGGGGCTGTTCAGCCTGGAGAACAGAAGGCTGCATGGAGACCTCAGAGCAGCCTTCCAATATCTGAAGGGAGCCTATAGGGATGCTGGGGAGGGACTCTTCATTAGGTATTGTAGTGATAGGACAAGGGGTAATGGGTTCAAACTTTAACAGGGGAAGTTTAGATTGGATATGAGGAAGAAATTTTTTACTGTGCGGGTGGTGAGGCACTGGAATGGGTTGCCAAAGGAAGTTTTGAATGCTCCATTACTGGTGGTGTTCAAGGCTGGGCTGGATGTAGCCTTGGGTGACATGGTTTAGTGTGAGGTGTCCCTGCCCATGTCAGGAGGGTTGGAACTAAATGATCTTAATGTCCTTTCCAACCCTAACTATTCTATGATCCTATGATTCTATTTACCAGGAAATCATTCGGCCATTTACAGTATAAGCTTTTCTGTGTATCAAGAGATCAAAAGAAAAGTATGAGTGGAGCACTTACTTGCATCTCATCTTGAGACTTACCAAAGTAGTTGTTGGTGAAAGGTTGTTTAGCCAATCAGCAATCCAGTGTTAAGCAAAATGTATGATCTTTGTCCCCTTTGTAACAGTTGTGTTTAGCACAACAGAAAATGTGTTGCTCTAATCATTGCTCTAATTGGCACCTTTGTTGACACTCTCAGAAGAAAGGTCAAGATGGTTAGGCATGGGGCTGATATACTGCCTTACTCACAGCTGCAGCCTCCTTGGCTGAATACTGCAGTTATTGAACTGCCATGAGCTCTGAAAATCCCACGAATGTTTTAGCAAATTCCATGGGTAAATATCATATGCATTTAATCTTTTTATTTTCTTTTTTTTTTCTCTTATGCTTTTATTCAAATAGCATTCTTACTGTGTTAAACCTAAGTGAGAAAATAGGAAAGTGAGGTGCTAAGCTAGTGAGAAAATGTATGCAACCCAAACACTTCATAAAATCACTTACTGTTGACAAGCAAAGTTTTATACAGTGGAATATTAACACCACCTAGGCAAAGCTACTTTGAGTACTTGAAGAAAGTGCATATTAGAACACCTATGTTTAAAAATGTCTATTCCATATATAGTCATATTCTATGAGGTAGACACTCCTAGAGGGTGATTCAGAGCCCTAAATTAGTTGACTAAAGTTAGACAGTGTGAATACCTCCCACAGTAGCAATATGTTGCAGAGGGACAGGGAGGAGACGAGTGAAAGGAGAAAGGGAGGAATGGAGTGATAAGGACTATAAATGAAGTAAATCTACAGTGAACTTTAGAAACTGTTAGAAATAAGTTTTTTTTTGACAAAAGGGAGATCAGTTTGCTTGATATAGCACATACTCCAAACCAAGTAGCGTTTTCACAGGTAACCACAATAAAAGTGTGACACCTTCAGCTGTGAATATCCATACATACAATTACTATATCTGTATTACAGTTGTTTCTGGAGTCCCCAGTCAATACTGGAGGACTAAAGTACATATATAAATAATTCCTGCTTCAAATAGTTTATAAGAAAAACAGGATTCATGGGTGAAGAATAGGAAGGCAAAGGAGTGAAAGGAGAATGAAATTACCTGCTCAAAGTCACCAAGGATAGTAATTCTTTCTTACTATAAGATAGAATATAATCTATAACCCCCCTGATTCCTGTGTGTCAAAGCGTTCATAATACACACAACTTTTGGGAGTTCATTTGTTCAAAAAATGTTTGCTTTTAGTAAAAGAGAAAGTATTTATGCTCACATGTAATGGTACCAAGCAGTATAATTTATGTTCATAAAGCTAGGGTAGAGCTCTTGAAAACACAGTATTTATGGCTCTTCTGGTTTTGATTAAAATAATTTGTTTCGGTTGTAGGCACCTTTTCAAAGAGAAATCAAGAATTCTGCATTCATCTGTCTGTAAATTTATTAGCTCATTAGTCATTGTACAAGTGGATGGCAAATCTCAGTTTTTCATTTTCAAAACCAAATTTTACTAAAGGACAGACATCCTACATGTCACGAACTTTCGGTCTTTCAATTTGTATTTAACATTCATTTAGAAGTCTTTTTGGCATTCAATGGGATTTCCAAAGAACTTTCTACTCATGTATGGACACATATGCACACACATACTAATACTTTGTATCTATCCATTTGCGTATCTACCTATCCATCTCTTATCTTAAGTAAGCTGTGTAGGATAAAAACATTTGACGTGTCATCACCTATTGAGAGCCATATATTGCTGAGAAATTTTCTGTTAGACTCCTTAATTATTGTGTGCAAGATTAAAAAAAAAAAAAAAAAAAAAAAAAAAGTATTGTGGTTAGGGGTGAAATGGGAAGCAAATTCTTCTATTAAAACTGGTAAAGCCATTGTTTACTTGCTGTTCTCTTTGATGGACTTTCACTTTGCTGTCTCACTGTAAATTGGCTCAGTAACTAAACTATTGACAGTTCATATCCTTAGTTTTGCTAAAAGTAATATGCAAGTCATAGGTCGCAGATTCAGGGGGTTCCACTTTTAAGTACTGATAGTACAGACAATCTGATATCAGTCTGTATCTAGTGAGTACTCTTTCAGAAGTACACTTTACTGGAGTAGAGCAATAAATTCTTAATGGTATGTGGATTTCTTAAGTTGCATCGTATTTTAGATTTGGGTTTATATTTGGCCTGGACCAACTGTTGTAGAGATAATCGTACTATATGTATATTATATTGTGGATGTTATTGAGTATCCTATGCTTGGTGTTATAAGTCTATTTGATCTTACTGGACAGAAGGCTTCAGCTGGATGCTAACAGAGAAATATAAATTTCTGCTTGCATTCTTTCATCTGGTAACAAGCAGGAAAAATTTAGGCAAGTTATCTTCTGCCTGAAAATATTGAAATGAATTTATACGTCCATTTATCCTATTCAACAAGAATATGTGATCTTTTGGTTGGCCACATAAAATGTGCAGGCTGTATTCGATATGTGATAGCTATAGGTTTCTTTAGACAGACTCATATATTTTGCCTCAGTCGAGAGAAATTGAACTAACACTTTACAGTGTCACATATTTAGCAATGTGAGCTTTATAGCTACTGAATATTGAGATTTTTACAGTTCTAGAAAAACTGCTAAACATTAAAGTACTAGAAAAAGATTGAGATGCACTTATTATTGTAACTATCACTTTATAGTCCTTCCCTTGCCTAACTTTCCATACTTTTTTGTCAGTTTAATAGAGTATTCAGATAAATTGGATTGAGAGTGTATCCTTGGGTAACAACTGCTGCAATCAGTCACTTTTTCTTTGTTCTGGACTAAAGAGATAAGCCCTTTCATTCCCCACTATCAAATTTCTCTTTACTCTGGAGCAGGAGCTAGGCACTATGAATATATCTGTAGCATTGGACATATCAGTCCTGCAAATTTCCAAGTCAGGGAGCAAATTCCCAACAAGATGCAAAGTTCATATTTTGGCAACAGGAGGACATCTGCCATATCCCTCTTCTCAGTGTCATGATAAAACTGGAAGGGAAAACAGGGCATGTGGACTGGGAAGAAGATGAAGTCATGTTCCAATAGAGTAAGTTTACATACAGCTGGGACATTTTGAGCTACATAGGCTGTGCTTGGCTTTCTGCTGGGTCAGTTGGAGTCAGCTGTGTTCCCTACCAGCTTCTCATGTACCCCCAGCCTACTTACTGGTGAAGCAGTGTGAGAAATAGAAAAGGCTTTGAGGATGTGCAACCACTGATCAGAAATAGTTAAAACATCTGTGTGTTACCAACAGGGTTTTGGTGCCAAATCCAAAACACAGCACCATATAGGCTACTATGAAGAAAATTACTTCTATTCAATTAACTTCAAGATATTATATCATTTATTTATGGAACCCTGTGTATTCTTCACATAAATATATAGTGCATAATAGTTTCCAAATCAGCTTCTCTTCTTGGATCCAGTGCTGTACACTTCGGGAAAGCCTACTAATGTCTAAGTTATCTTCATAGAATGAAACAGAAGAAAAGGACATTTCTGTCTCATACTTTTTCCTTCATATTTTGAATACCAAAATAAAATTTCCATATCAATATGCAGTTTCTGTTTTTGATGGATAAAGTCCTGCTAATTTCCTCTCACATCAGCTATGGGACTCAGAAGTGGGATGGCAAGTGTCATGTAGTTAGATCAAGAGTATCATGTATTTAGAACTTATAAGGACAATTGTGGGCTTTGTTTTGTTATCACTTTCCTTTTTATTGTTTACATGCTGGGAATTTGCTTCCTGGGTTTCTGGAAAAATGCCAGGCTCAAAGGAAGTTTCTCTTCCTCTTCCTTTTTACCTTCTCGTTCAAATGCTCTTGTGCATTCAGCAGGAGGATTCCAGCTGCGTGAATTCAAGAAGCACAAACTGCAGAAGACGTTTTCAGAATAACTCCATGGTCTCTGTGGCTTTGCATGTTGCATATTGGAACCTGTTGTTCTTATGCTGGCTGACAGCATAATGTGTGGCAATGTGAGATGGATAGCTATTGAATACCAACATTTTAAAGGCCTGTGACAAAAGGTGTGCTAAGAATATTTTTTTATTATTATTCACAAGTGGGGGAAGGCTATTTTTCTGGCAGTTCTAACAGTCATTTACAATAATTTAGTTTAGCATCTATAGAAATATATAGCACAGCTCAATCATGCTGTGAAAGCCTTTCATTGCTTTAGGGGTAGTGTTGAGCTGTCCTGCCTTATGTAAGCCAAATGTTTTCAAAATGGAGATGCTTGCAGAAATCTTAGGATGCCTCTGGAGGGATGTACCAGGGCAGGGGCATACTGGTTTTGGCTAAAGAACTTGTAACCATTTTTTCCTAGCCAAATTATATATTTCTATTGCCAGCAGTTCCACAGGGAAATGCAAATGAAGGTGCTGTAGATAACTGGAGAGGAGGGAGAGACTCTATCATTGTCTTGCCTTTGTTTTCAAAGTCTAGCCTTAGAAAATTAAAGGACAGGAGAAAAATAAATTATTAACACTGCTTATAAAATTTTAAACATACAAACATATACTGAAATATAGTAGCAGGAGGGTGATAAAACCACACCCTTTCCACTTTGTTTCAGTGGTGGACATGTTTGTGCAAGAGCACTCAAGAACAGCTTCTTACTGCAGGTGTTTTTCCCATTTTGGGAGTTCACTGCCCTTGTTTTGTTAGCCTCAGCATTTTGAAAGTGTTGGCTCACCCACAGTGCTTACAAATATATCACTGTCCATGCTGCCTTTGCTCTTTGTATTTACTGGTGTCTTATGCTTCAGGGTTTCAGATGCCCTTGAGAATCTGTGACCATTTTTTACATCTGAAAGAGTGCCAATTCATTTATTAAGACGGAGTGAGGCCTGGATAAATTTATTCTATCTAACATTTAATAAAACATTAAATTAAAAATGTGACTTGTGCTGTGACATACTCAGCACTATCCTTCCAAGGTTTATATTTGAGTGTTTCTGGGCCCCACTCTCCAGAAGGTAACATGCTATCAATCTAGCACTGTGCTGACAAGGCCAGTGTTGTTTTCCTGTGGTGGTTGTTTAATAATTAATTTTTCTTTGCTAGTCTGTTCAATGAATAGATTGCAACATTTAAGACCGGTTTAATAGGTTTATAGGTTCTTTATAAATTCTGATAATGATAATAGTTACTAGGAGGATAATAAATTTGCACACAGAGATCTCAATATCAATCAAACAAATCTGGCCTATGCCTAAGCTGTGGCTGCTGGGGTGGATTTGTTTTTTTGTTTGTTTAGGTTTTTTTAACTATAAAATATACCCTGTGTGGATAAGCCTATCTGGTGATTTGTTGAATTTCTTAATGTTTCACTTGTCATATTAATTTAAATTTTTAATCTGAGGACGTGGCAAGCCTATGAAGTGGCACATTAAATCAATATTATATCGCAGACGATGTCTCTGAAGACATTGCCATTGTGTAGGGGAATGCAGCAATACAAATAATAAACAGAAATTGCTTTTTGATCTTATTGTTATTTTGTTCTTATTGTTAATATGTTATTACAATACTGTTTACCCATTTAAAAAAAACATACATCTCTGCTTGTAAAGGTGAGCCCTTGCACAGGGCTTTGTCACATACTCAAAATGCAAAGTAAAAAAAGAAAGTAAAAAAAAAAAGAGAGTCCAGATGAGGAAGTCTTGCCAGTTACTATTAGGATTTGAGAGCATCAGCCTTATGAAGAGGGAGTCTGTTGCTGAACAGATGTTTACTTGGCATTTAAAATAGGTGGTTTTGGTCTCATTAGAGTCCATGGTAGTCAGAGATAACCTCATTTAAAAAGTTAATAAAGGAGGAAGGTACATTTATTTTATCTACTTGCTTTATGTCTCATCCAGGACCTTATTTTCCACATATTTTCAAACTTGTCTATATAATCCCTTGAACTGGGGTGATTTTGTCATTTCACAGCCAACTCCACAGCTCTTTGTTATTGAACACACGGTACACTAGAAAGGGATTCAAAGCACTGTTAGTCATTCCTGGCTCTGCAGCTATCTTACTGAGCATCCATTCACTTCATTATCCATTTTCTACACCTGTAAATTACGAATCATGCTCATGACCTCAGTAAATGTGTGGATTAAAAATGTTGGAGAAGAGCATATTATGTGAGATTCAAAACAGTGGGAAATTAGGGCATTTATTTTTCCAAAACTTTAGGATCTGACTTAAGATGGTTTTTTACCAGTTCTTTTTTTAAAAATAAATTTGCTTAGGTCCAAAATCTGTGGTATAACCTGAAAAGCATGGGCGGAAAAAAAAAACAAACATGGCAACCACATCTGTTATTATCTAAGAAATAAACCATAGGAAAGCCTACATATCTAAACCAGCCCCTGGGAACCAGTAATTCATGTGACACATCAATGCATTTCTTTGGCCTCCCTCATTTTTACTGTAAACCAAGGCTACCATGTCTCAAGCTTGAAGGCAAGGAAAAGGCAGTGACGTAGCAAGTAATCATTGTCTGGGCAGGAGTTATCTGTGGCTGCTGCTCTAGTTTGTCTGCTGGACAACTTTTAGAGATCATAGTCTGGGTAAGTGGAGGAAAGAAGAAAATAGCTTGGTAAATGCAGCTGGTGTGGTTATTGCAGATAAAAAGATACGCAGCTGGAAAAGTATGTTGTACTACTGAAGAGTGGAATTAGGGTGGGAGGATATTGTAGCAAAATGTAGGAAAAAAACTGGGCATGGGGGTATCATAAGATGATAAAAAGATGTGGAGGGCTAATAAGACTCCATTGCTACAAAAAAGTTAATTATTTAAGCCTTGATTAGTGGGGACTCCATGTATTTAGAACAAATACTACTTATCATTGACTGGTAATAGCCTGTTTCCTGTTTTGGCAGTAGCTTATTAATGCTAACTATCAATGGCAATATCTATCCTGACAAAAGTAGATATTTCACTACTGTGCTACAAACTGGATTTGCCATGCTGCAATTCATCAGTGCCATGTACCATTATTACAGTATTTGCCATTTTCAAATTTGAACACACAATAACTGTTTATCCTGTGGCAAGAGATCACTGCTGACCCATTTCTGCGCACTGAAGTTTCCAGTCAGTTACTGGCAGTGACCTTTTTCTTCCAGTGGTGAACGATCATCACTGAGAAGCAATGGGCACTGACCAGTGCATGCAAATTGTACTTAACTGCATAGCAGCTCACTAGCAGGTATATTCTGTATAGGATATATTATTTGGGGGAAAGAAGCTGAAGAAAGCAGTTACTGCTTCCTGCCAGCTATAGGTCTCTAATTAGTTTCAGCAGTGACTTTGTGATTCACAGCAGGCGATGAGCAGTGATAGTTTACTAGTGGAGTATGTAGTGGCTTCAGATAAGAAGCCTGGGGCTGAGGAGATAGGAAATGTAGTAGGAAAATGGGATTATTGTGGCTAGAATGGAATCAGGTAGCAATTTTTTCTTTTCCTTTTTTTTTTTTAAGACTGAAGATGAAACAAACAGGCTAGTTAATACTTTTAAATAGGAGGAGAAAATAAATGAGGTAGGAGTAGGGATTACAGCATGAACATCTTAGGTTGAAATTTTAAGTGGCTCTCCCTTGCATTTTGCTCATGCACTCTCATTTAATCTAGCACGTCTTGATATTGCTGTGGCTGAAATTCACTTAACATTTATTCTCTGAAGACCCATGCAATTTCAGTGAAGTCATTCCTAAAACACAGTGGGAGATTCAAACTGAGTGTGTGTGTGTCTACAGAACAGTCACTAAATCCCAAGAAATGCTATTTTCTAAAGTATGGAAGGAGCAGAGGTGGGTGGCCTGACTGAAGACAAGCATCCAGAATAGACATGATAATGAGATATCTCCTTGATGTACGACAAGTGCATAGAAAGAATGGCAACATCAAACCTATGAAGTTTGAAATATTTAGGGGAAAATCAGAACTTCTAGCAACTATTCTCTCTCCTAGAAACTGCAAGAAACATTATTAAAAGAAGACTCTTACTGATGGGTTCATATAGGCAAATGGGAGAGCACAGTAATTTGTTTAGCATTTCTTTTTTGACTTCAGTTTATGAGGTTAGCAATAGCACTGCAGTGATGCAGAATTATACATGCAAACATTTGCATGAATTAGTGGCCCTTTAAAATTTATCCTGATCCTACAGAAGGCAGGCAGGCAGGCAGGCATTTATCATAGTATTCCTTATTACTGAAGAGAATTTTATTTGATGAGTAAGATATCCTTTTTGTAGCCCCAAATAAATTTTGAAGAGGGGATGAGTAAGAAGTTGTATTTGCTTACCTGTTAGAACTGAAATGAGATAACTCAGAAGAAATCAGCAAGGTGTGAGTTTTATTTAAATTGTACACTCAGTTTATTCCCGTTCCCTAGATATAGATTCATAGAATGGTTCAGGTTGGAAAGAACCTTAAGATCATCTAGTTCCAACACTGCTGCCATGGGCAGGGATGCCTCACAGCAGACCATATCACCCAAGGCTCTGTCCAATCTGTCCTTGAACACTGAGAGGGATGGAGCATTTATCACTTCTTTGGGCAACTGTTCCAGTACCTCACCACCCTCACAGTAAATAACTTCTTCCTTATATCTAACCTGAACATACCCTGTTCAACTTTAAACTCATTCCTCCTTCTATCACTATAGTATGTGCAATTAACATCAGCTCAATTGCAGCATGGTCATCTTTAATTCTCCTATTGGAGCTAGTTATTTTAGTGAATTTGGGAGCAGTGACAAATCCCATTCCTTGCACTCTGCCCAACACTTAGATCTGTGCAGAAAACCTTTGCTGCTACTGACTGAGAGTACTTCTTAGCCTATCCAAAGTACATCTTCCCTTTAGTGATGTCAGCCTTATATAATTTTACTCTCTCCAAGTTGATGTTAATATTCAGTCATTTAGAGTATGGAGTCTTATGTTTCTCCTTAAATGCCTCCTATGGTTAGACATGCTATTTAAAAGCCTGGGCTTGTTGTTGGTAAAGTACGGTATGTAAGGTCTCAGTTCATTGTATTTTAGAGATTATGAAAAGTACCATTTCAGATCTACAGGATTGTAACATTTGAAAATTGCTGACTTGTTAAAGAGAACTGTTGCATATTTTAGCAGAGAATGCTTTGAGGACATTTGCTTTAGAAAAACATCAGGTTTTAGGCAGATTAAATAGTTCTAGCTACATGTAAATTATTACTTCCTTGTTAGTGCCACTTTCAGAGTACTCTGAAGGTGTTTAAATGCCCACATAATTAATCTGATGTGCATTATTGGTGCACCACTTTAAACTAGGGATCAACATAATACTTTCTTTTTCAACAATAAATTTGAAAATAAGATATAGCAATTAGTTAGCTTTTTTTTTCACTGACTGGGTTCGTTGATTTTCAGGCCATGCCATAGAAGATCAGAATGGTATTCCATCAGTGTCCTTTTTTAACAGTAGACCATGTCAGAGGGAAATTAAGGGAACTGCACAAAGCTCCAAAATGGAAATGTAGCAACATTTCCACTGTTTCTATCCCACATTTCTGGTAGCAGAATTATGCACTGAAATATGAAAGTTAATTTTCATACAAAAAAGAATATGTACTGTCCAGTGTAGCAGTTGATGGTCTTGTTATAAATATCCACACCTCCTTTGAATCCTCCTTAGCTTCAGTGATATCTTGAAGGAATGTGATAAAACATGCTTCTGACACCAACTTCTCTTCTTTTGGGAATGAGCTACTCATTATTATGAGAAGGTGTGCAGCATGGTCTGGCTCTGACAGACCTGATCAAATACATTTCTACCAGAAGTTGCTAGCCTCTTGTTCCCTGGGATAGAAAAAAGTGTGCTTCTCCCTCTTCACTCTATTAATAGTGTTTAGATACTAATGGATTGGTCTTGTGAAATTGAATTCATACCTGCTGACAGCTACAAGTTCAGGCTTGATTCAGTCAGCCATATAGATCATTTATAGATCATGGAGAGATTCAGGGCAATGCTTCTTCAAAAACAAGTAAGAAAGTATGGTATGAACTCTGTATATATCCACATCAGACTTATAACAGGTGGGTTGAAGTAAAAGTAATTTAGAAAAAAGATTGGTGTACATTGCAGGAATATGCAGATTAATGAAGTAATAAGGACAGAAGGCCAGATCCTCAGGGTGATATAAATCATCATCACTTAGCTGATGTTACCAAAGCTATGCTGATTTACAACACCTACAGAACTGATCCAGTAGCAAATTCTTAGTGATAATGTTGGTGTTTTCTCCTGGTAACGGCATCAGGGATGACAGTTGGTTTGTGGGGCAAGTTTAGAAGAGAATATAGAGAAAAGATAACATGCATATTTACAGCTTAAGGCTGAAGAAGACCTTCTGGAGTTTCTGTGTTCAGTTCCTTTTTTCTGTTGCAAGCAATGACATCTTATCATCCCATTCAATTTTTTTTTCTTAGAAAGGAAGTGGTTAGTCAAGGCAGAATGATATTTTAAGCACAGCTTTACTCTGAAAAACAGATTGAATAGAACTTTTATCACATGCTGCCCTCTGGTTTCTTTTATGATCACTTTGGCATCTTTCATTTGAAGGAAAGAAAGAAATCTTATATTAGAAGTGGAGTTGTTTGTGTTTTGTTTCAGATTTTTTTTTCTTTGCTGTTGTGCTTTTTTTGTTATCGTGGATTTTGTGGGTTTGTTTTTTTTTTTTGTGGATTTTGCTTTTTTTTTCCTCCTTAATGCTATTGTTAGCCCTATAAAGCTGGGGGAGTTGTGGACAAACAAAGTGGATGGTCTTCTATTTCATTCATTTTTCAGAGTTAATAATGTTCTCTTTTCAGAACACATTTTTGTAAAGGCTGCAGAACCTATATACACTGCCTGTGCTGCTAGAACTGGTAGCATTGAGGAACATGGTATGAATGTGCTACAGATTTGATCCTGCTTTGTACTGCAGTAGGGAGCTGCACTTAATTTGCCATCTGAATTATCTGTTAATCTGGGAATGCCCAGCTACCCCAGTCCACTGTGCTGTGTCTACTGAGTGAGGAATTTTGTCTGGCAGCTCTTTAGTGCTGGCAGTAATATATGAAGCCAGAAGGACAATAGCTTGGCTTACAAATAGCATGCTGAGTCTGCAAGGACTAGATAGATTGAAAGACTGCCCCTTGACTTGTAAATTAGAATATTTGATAGTGAATCCTGTGGCATGCTAAAAATGCAAAAGTGTTGTATGTTGTTTATGAATCTAATTTACAGAATAAGATTACACTTTAGGTGAGCATCAGCTTTTTATGCAGAAGTTCTGAATAAACTGTGAAATTTTTTTACTAGCAATGAAGTACAACTTCAGCTCCAAAACCATTTGATATTGTATGTTGCTATTTTTACTTAGAGATTTTTACTTGCTTGAGACAGTTACTAGAGGAGTGCATATGTAGTGATGTCATGTGGGGTAAGGGGGAGATGTGAGAGAAGAGGAAGGAGGACTTTTTTAATTTTCCAAAATGCAATTCTTGATGATAACTGATAGAAGATATAGCATGCATAAGCATTTGGTGTTCATTTCCTAAGATCAGTCTGGTTTATTTGATTTGATCGAAGTTTCCTTATCTCCAGAGAAGATTGAAAATTAATATTTTGCTGAGAAATCTTTTGTGATATTTCTAGGTAGACTTTTTTATAGCTTGTTTTTGTTTGTTTGTTTGTTTCCTGGCTAGCTTTGAGAGCTTCTGAGATGTCTTTTCCTGGTATTTACCAAATTTAGTTAAAGTATTATCAAACCTCTGCGAAGAAACATATACAGAAATTGACAGCTATGTGACACTAATAAAAGTTATCAAGCTGCTTGTCTTTCCAAAACCCTATGTTCTTAACTTCCTGATCAAATACAGCATATTGTGAATGGGAGCTACTTTATTTATTCAAATTAATTGTTTTGAAACAACAACAGTAAGAAAATACTTCTATGAAATATTTTGCTGTAAATCTATATTTACTCCTTCTAGTTAAAAACTGGGTCTCCAGCAGAGGAATAGTTATCGGCTGTTTAAGGATTGGAGATAAAGTGTACTGACATTAAAGATAGCATCCCTGTAGTAAATAGGTTAAAATATCTTCATATTTAACTGCTGAGTTTGTTTGTTTGTTTTGTATTTTTTTTGAAGGGGAAGATGTTTTTGTTGTTAGTTTCTTGGGTTTTTTTGTAACAATAGGCTGAGAAATTGAGGTCATGAGGATGTTCAGAACAGTAACTGCTATATCAAGAGTTTTAGACAGGGCACTGTGTCATATGCAGGAGTAACATAAATTATGACAATATTTTAAGTATTGGTAGTAGTGCACATGTTCACTGGCTAGCTATTCCTGAAGAGGGTGCACCAGAGTAGATAAGCTAAACTAAATATTTGGGAAAGTGGCAGTGTGAAGGAGCTTCAGAGAGATATGAGCGAATTTTGTAATGTGCTACTTCCATTATCAGACATTTGCATTCATTACTAGAAAAAATTAGTTGAGGAATGAATTGCATAGTTGTTTAAAGATATTACATATATGAAAATACAATTTGAATAATGAAATCTAAATTTTGGAATCTGTTCACTAGCTGTACAGTTTAACTAATGGAAAATGGAATATGGAAATGATCAGCAACAGAAACACCCAATAGTTATTTTAAGATCCTGCCCAATAAGGGGCACTTTTTTGACTTATACTATGCAATTAAAGTGGCGAATTGAACCAAATTGACTACAATAACGCAAATGAGACTAAATTGGTAAACTTGACTATTGCATAGATATGTGAATAGACTCATTATTACATATTGAAACTACCTTTTCATAATACATGGCACTAATATGAAGCTGTCCTAGACTTCAGGGTGATGTACAAATTGCCTTCAATTCCACTGGCTAGTACCCATGGAGAGTCTGCCTGTGGAGATGTTTCTGTCTGTGGCTTATACTGTGCAAGACAACAGTGGAAATGGATCTGCTGTACTTCTTATGGTACAGAAGTTTTGATACTATAAATAGCAAAACTTTTTTTGAACAGCAAAAATCACACACATATGGAAAATCTTAGATGCTTGTTCCAGTTGTTCTGTGATTATCTTGATAAAAAAAATTTTAATTAGCCAATATAAAACCAGTGCTACAAATATGCTCAGAAACATATGGGAAAAACAGGCAAACTGGTCAAAATCCCCGAAGAATTAAATCAGGATGAAAAAAAATAAAATTTAATTCAGTTCATTGACTCTACATCTTAACGGAATAGAATCTTGTAGATCTGTGAATTTAATACCATGATTAGTGGGAGATTTAAAACAAGTCATATGATGGAGTCACTGTAGTAAATGGTGATATTAAAAGCACTATAAAGATATAAAGAAAAAAAAATCTGGAAGAGTCCTTAAACTAAATTTCCGTTAAAAAGTCCTTATGATAGAATATTTCTGTTTTATTTATTTTTTGCAATTCACCAAAGTATATTTCTTTGAAAAGCTAGCAACTAGGCACTCGAGAAAAAGATTTGTCTTGCATTGATCTGGCTTTTGCAGTTTGGTTCAAGTGAGTATCTGCAAAGATAGTTTACCCGTTTTCTGGGAGCAGTTGGACAGGAGGAAAGAAGGAAGAGGAAAGTGAAAAAGAAGAAACGGATTTGCTACGGAACAGACACCTGGAGTTTGCTGGGTAGAGCAGGGAACAGATGTGTGGCCAAGTTGTAGGAGTGATGGAGGAAAAGGTTGCTCTTTTTTTTTCCTGTTTATTTTCTTCCCTAAGGGTCAGTCGCTTCTACAGAGATTTTTTCAATATGGCAAGCTGTTGCAAAATAGCTGACCTGAGAGGAAAGCATGAGGAAGAGACAGAGCAGGCAAGAGAGATATTTGTCTGTAGTCTTTTCTTATTTCTGTTACATTATGGGTTTTTTTCCAGTCAGTGTATATGTTTTTCCACTTGTTTTCTAACACAGCCCGCTCTAGAGAAAATAAGAAAAAGAAAGAAAAAGAAAAAAAAAAAAAGAAAAAGAAAAAAAAAGAAAAAGAAAAAGAAAGAGAAAAAGGAGAAATCTTATTTAGCATTGCATGTAGAGGTCAGCTGAATGAAAAGGAATGGGCAGGCTTAATTCCAAACTGTTGATGACTGAAGTCTGGTCATAGTAAAAAAAAAAACCCAGAAAACAAATACAAAAAAATTCCAGATGGCAAAGCCTTGGGAACTTTTAGCCTGATTACAAACAGTATGGATAGATGACTCTGATAGTTACCAAGACATCAGCCACCACATTTGGTGACTTACTGTCTTCCTTACACTCAAATGGGTTTGTTGTAGATGTAGGTGGAAAAAGGGGCCAGACTTACAGCCAGTGCCAGTGTTTTGGCGGATTGCATGTTTCCCTCAGGGAACTGATCCCTTAAGGGTTTTTTTTTCTTTCATAAATAGATTTTTACCTGACACTTTGGGATGCTGGATTGGGATGGTGTTAGGATATTATCTTGGAACTTCTCATCAAAATCAAAATCCTGTGTTCGTCAGTTTGGTGCTATGTATAGTGCATGAGTTAATTGGGAGCAACCAGACATGTCTGGTGACATTAATAAGCATGATAACTTAGAAGGTGTCTTCAGCATCTGGAATTCAGTATTTTACAGCATACATGCAACAGTTTTGAAGTAACTGTGTAATGCACTTTGTGAAGAATGACTCAGTAAGGAAATATTCAGGATATTGACAGCTACAGGTGAGTTACTGGGTCCAAAACTGCTTCTGATGAAACCTTAAGATATGGCAGAGTAAGGGTAGATAAATATCCTAAGAATAGGACTGTACAGTCAGCATGCATATAGATGTCTGTCTTTCTCTCTTTCCATAAATTATGGATTTAGGGTAGTTTTCTCAGGGTTATTCCTTCACTGGAACTGACCTTTTTAAGTCTGAAACAGAACAGAAAAATACCAAACTCTTTATACCTCCCCATGCACTCCAGTCAGTTCATAAGGGCAAGCTACTCTTTGAGAGGCATTTGAAGTAACAACAGGGTTATTTATCCCAGGTATCTACATGATTTCTAAAGCACTAAATTAACAGTGAATTTTCTGTATTTTATTGGAAATGTAATTATATCTTAATTTATAATTAATGGGAATGAAAATGCAGGATGATTTTATATAATTTGCAGCTGGACGATGCAGGGAGTTGGGTAGGTGAGGACACGTTCTCCATTTTTTTTGTGTGCAAGGGGTATTAAGACCCGAATAGGTTTGTGGCTTAAAGCCTTTTTCTGGCATCTATAAACAGCAATTTTCATTCCCTATGATTAGAACTGAATTTGATGTGAAGTCAGCAGCTGATTCACTAAGTTGTTTGACCTCCTTTCAGCATCTTATTTCAATACTGAATCCTGTCTTTTTTATCTTTTGCACTATCAGATGAATTCACATCTCTGTTTTGCTTAGAGGCTCTTCTACTACTTTGTGGTTTTGTTTAGTCAACAGTACTCCCTTTTATGTCTGTAAATACATGTGTGTATTTACATGTGTGTATTTACAAAAAAAAGAAAAATTGCTTCTCTTGTGACATCGTACTTTGTGTATTAACTGACTTTTTTTTTCTAGAAGGTAAAGATAGTGTTTCCCATGGTAAAGCCAAGCTCAGGTCCCACAGATGTCTCTTATGGTGTGCATGCATCTATGCTAAATTGATGATAGTTACAAGGAATCCAGAACCTGTTTTGCCGTCTCTGTGCAGCCTCAACCCTACAAGAGAATTGTGACAAACTTGAAAGCTATGTATTACAGAAAATTTGTCAATTTTACTTTCTATTTGAATTCTGGATAGGTAAGAGCACATGTTTGGTTTTTTTTTTTTTTTTTTTTTATTTTTATTTTTTTAATATTTTGGGAAGATTGGAAAGTAATTTTTAAATGGTTGGCAGCATCAGGGAAATCTGGCATTTTACCAGTCAGCCTAGATCTCATACCTTTTCTTTCTCGATGTCATGACATTTTTGACCAAAGTTACATGTAAATAAGTATTACAGGTCTTGTTCTTCCAGTTTACTTTCTTTATAGTTTGTGATGCTTAGAAGTGTGATACTATGCATATAAGGATTTTACTTTGGATATTCGAAGTCTTGATTGCCTGGGCAGATTTTTGCTCTGTAAAATCAGTCCTGCTGAAGTCAATAGGACTACTTGTATGAAGGTAATTGTTGTGTTCTTTTTCTTTTTTTTAATTACAAATATATTATAGCATTAATGAATATAATTTAGGTTATTGAACCTGTTAATTCTTTGGTTGAGTTCACAAAAAGGGCACATTGGGCTGAATGAAAATTTGTAAAACTTTAAAGTCATCAATAAACCTATTAATGTATCAACCATGTATACTATTAGGCAGCAGTACAGTAATACTAAGCATACAGCAGTCTTTAAGGTTTATTCTGGATGACAAATAAGATATTACTGTTCTTTTTTGTTTGTGTTGCTAATTCTTTTTAAAATAAATTTATGTGAGAGTAGTGTAAGGTAAGAACAAGTTTCTTCGAATTGTTCTGTTTGAATAAATTGCTTTTTAATAGGTCCTAGCTTAAAAAACAACAACAAATATAAACACTGAAAATAGTGTAATTCAAGAGATTGCTCCAGCTTCTTAAACCATGATTTGTTTAGGAAATTAAATGCCTATTATAATATTCTAAGTGCAATCAATGGAATTAAGTGAGGTTTTTATCTTCAGTAAATGACAAGCTGTGTAGCAGACTATGCCACACCCTGCAGTTTGTCTCCCCCTCTGTTTTAAGGTTAAGAGCCTCAAGTATCATTAACAATCAAGGCAGGCTTTCCTACAGGAGCAGTGTCATTACAAATAAGTAGCTTAACATTCTGTGCATGTTAATACACAGCACAAATCCTAGCACCGATTTGCTAGCAATAAAATCCATTAGAACACTGGCCCCAAAAGGGGCACATCACTGAAAATGTACTAATTATCAGCCAGGCACTTCAGGAAGATTTTGGGTCAATGCCAAGCATTATTAAGATTTTCAATAAGTTTAGGCTGAGTTTTCTGTTTGGTTCTCCAAAAGAAACTTGTAGGTAGAGAATTTGTTTAATGCATGTGTAAATTGAAACCATATGGAGTTATAGAAGTTTCTGTGTTAAAATAAAAACCCTATTTAGTGAGTTCCAGTTTACTGCTGTAAAAGGAAGTGCTAGCATACCGTGGCATCTCTGAAACCTATATTCAGCCTGTGCTTGGGTCTTGAACCTGGCCCAGCTTATATCACTGTTGTTATTTGCATGTCCTTTGTCAGAAAGCTGAAAAGCAGTCAGGATAAAATAATAAATGAGTAAATGTTTATACCAATGCCATGGCTGGTGCGCTGTAGACTGTCTGGGAAGGGGAGCTTGTCTGTGAAAAATGGACAATGTGTGAATTTATGGTTCTGTCAAGGCATTTTCATGGCTAAGAGAATGAGTATAGCGGTTATTGACCAGCAAAGAATTTATATCTAGGATTGACTGTCGTTGTTGAGTACAATGGATTGTTTCTCACACGTCTCATAAATAATGTGCAGCTTTTCATTCAAACTGATGAGTATACCAAGAAGTTGTTTTTTTCTGCTTTCCCTCTGCATGATGTTGAAACAGTGATGACATCTTGCCACCTTCTTCTGCTGCTTTCACATGTATGAGTCCTGAGAGATAAAAGAAGATAAATAGCTATAGAACAGCCTACTAGCTTATTTTTTTAAGCACTCAGAAGCCATCTGTTCCAGGATGTTTACCGACACTGTCTCTCATCTCTGGCTGAGTCAGTGGTGGGACTGAGTTCTCCACACTCTGGCATCTCAAGATGAAAATGTTCCAGTAAGGTGACAGAAATCGAAGTTTCTACTAAGTAAATGGGACATTCATTGGCTTCAATGCAACTTAATACATGTTACAGTGCAAGATAGCCTGACAGGGCCTTTAAAGCACATATTCCTTCAAATAAGCAGAGAAAAATTGTCCTATAACTGTTTAGTCATGTATGAACTGATAAAAGCAACCACTTATGGTCAGGTAAACTCATGCTACCCAACATGAATAATCCATCATTTACCGTTTCAGTTAGAGGACTGTAGTTCTCCACTACTGTTCCTTTCAGCTGTGTTCATGGGAGCAGGTGAGAATGGTAAGAGACAGGGGATACTTCAAATAGTTGTAAAAATTCAGTGTAGGCTTTTCCAGCCTGTGTTTTTAATTTGTGAGCAGCTTACACACTGGTAGTGGAAGAAAACGTGGACCACAAAAACTGTAGCTTTCATGGATTAGTGGTGAAATTAGATGTCAGTGCTAGGTATCTGGAGCTTCTCCTGTTGTGACTGGTGCTCTGTCCTCTTCAGAACCAGGGTAGTATTAACTCCTTTTCTCTGCTAAAGTCCTCAGATCCTAGGTCTGCCTTCCCACTTAGTGCTTGTCTGGCAGCTGCATACCGTGGTGGGCCACCTCTATGGAGATGCAGCAACTTAAATAGACATTCCCAATTAGCTTGAAATGAGTCAGCTTTACTTTTTTTAGCAATACAGCCATGAGCACCACAGTGGGAGCCATTTGCTGAAGTGCTTACTCAGCATCTGCTAGATGGGGCAATCCTTAATGGACTGGCATAATGGATACACTGTTATGTAAAAATGTGAGTGGTATCAATTGTGGTATAGTTTAAACCACAATGGTAGTATGCCTTGTGGGAATTTGCCCCTCAAAATCACTGAAAGCAGAGATTTTGGAGGTTGTTGGGGCTTTTTTTTTTTTTGTGGGTTTTGTTTGGTTGGGGTTTCTTGGCTTTTTTTTTTGTTTGCTGTTCCCTCCAGCTTCATTCTCACTCAGAACAAAGACATACCCGTTCTTAATATGTAAAGCTGTATCCTGTTGTGTTTCTCTCAGGAAGAAAATTCCTTTCTGCCAATTTCTAATTCTTTGCCTGTATTACCGTACCAATGAAAGTACTGTGTATGTTTATGTTAAAAGGCATTCCTCTTGATAATAAAACCAAGTTTGATTAAAGAAGGCCTGAAGTGGATAAACAAATAGGTATTTTTTTTTCCTAGTGCTTTCTTCTAATTTATTTTAGTACTCTTCTGGTGTGTTTTAACTGCTGTTAATTTGATTTTTTTTTTCCATACTTCTTTTTGACGGTAGTTTGTAGTTGGAGTTGCAGTAGATCACCAATCAACACTAAAATGTTTTCCCTGAATTTTAATTCTTAATTTTGGGGCTAATAAGTATTTGGATCTGCTTTGGTTCGAATTATTTCTTCCTGTTGTTTGAGGAAAATACAGTTAAGGTTGAAGCAAGATCTTTTTTGCTTAATGAAGGGAGAACAATGCATTCTATGTATGTATCTTTAATCTCAGAGTCTCAGAAGTGAATTCATTGAAAGGGAAACTAAACTAGTGATTCAGTGATAAGGCAGCATGCTTCCAAGTAGAAGATTTTTTTATTATTATTTACTCAGATTTATGTCTTTTTCTTCATGTTTTGGGGTAGCTGTTACTAAGCACACATGCTGTAATTTTGTCGCGAGTGGAGTCATGCACTTTACTTGCAAGAGAAAAGCATCAATATACTTTATTGATATAACGAAGTTCAATGGCAGATGCAACATTGGTGTAACAAGATTTGATGGCAAGATACGTTTGATTATTTACTGCATAAAGGACAGGGTCAGAAAAAACTGTCAGGGTGACCCTCTCACTGAGTCATGGGGTTCAGAAAGGACCCTTTTGCTTTCTAAACTCCTTCTTAGTGCAGCTGGATCTACTCATAGTCCCAGGCTTCCTCAGCGACTTATAACAAAGAGATTAAATGTGCACAATCAATCACTTTATATCACATAGCTGCTGAAACCTATCTAGGAGTTCATGCACTGTTGACTTCATCTGCTGTCCCATGGCAAAGGATCATGCTAATAGAGATGCCACAGAAGTGCAGGGTGAAACTATTTCTGAATGCATGTTGAATGTTAGCTGTGTAAGGTACTTTTATATTTGGATTTGGGGTTTGGTTTTATTGTATTTTCACTCAAAAAGAGAACTTAATTGTAGCTGAACCATAATACTTCATCAGGCTTTGCTTGCTATAGCCTGCCAAACATAGTTCCCTTGGGAACAGCAAACTTCCCTCAAATGCCTCTGAACAGCTAAGGTTTCTTTTCCTTGACCTATGAATTTGATCCCAGCTGACAGAGGGACACCTTTGATACTCTTGCCCTTGATCCATCTGGAAACAAATCCTGCCGCTATAAAACTGGTAGTCTTAGGCAAGGTACACACATAGTAAGGCTCAAATAAAAGTTATCACTGACCTTGTTTGCTTATTTTAGCATGATCTTTTGTTCTCCATTATGAAACTGATATCAAATGTACGGTAGTGTTGAAAGCAAAAGGTCTGTCACAGACAACCAAGGGGATGTGTGTCCAGTGATGATTATCAGTAACAAAGCTTCATCTTGCTTATGTGATATGGAGTTAAATGTGTCTCAAGATCCCATATATTTGAGTGGCAAAGAGCTCCTGGCATCCTTTATGAGCCTCAACCCTTATGAATTGTTATGCTTGTGCCCAGTGTAGTACTTCCTTGCTGTATCCCCAGTGCCAGTGTAAATTATGTTTTTAATCCCCTGGATTCTATCCATGTGTCTAAAATGCATCCCATAAGCTCTGTGAGAGTTTATGTCCAGTATTTTGAATAAGCAAGTAGGAATTCTTGACTAGTACTTCATTTGTAAGAATGTCCATGCCATGGTTCTGTGGTCAGAATTGCGTTGATAGCATACAAATTTCTGAAGAGAAGATAGATCATGTGTTCATGATTTATACAGAAAAATTATTCTCCTGATATTTATCTGTGGATTGTTTATTTGTTTGTTTGTTTGTTTCCCAATAGAATAGGTTGTCAATTTAGAGGAGGCTGCAAGTATGTGTGTTTTTAATAGTATAATAGATCTGATGTTGTGCCACTCATAAAAAGAATATGCTGATAAAGCACTGCGCTGAGATCTGGTTTTCAGTCTCCAACTTCTTTACAGATTTTTAATAACCCTTGGTAACTCACTTATCTCTGCAATTAATTTCACGTGTGAAATGAAAGAGATTCTTACATTTTCTATTCCTTATAGATTTCACTATTAAGATTTATGATAGAAATATTTTTTAAAACATGTTTCTATTGAACAAATTGAGCTAGCTGTATCTTATCTGGGTTTTTCGTTTAATCCTCTAACTTAGTCAAAGGAGAATACTGAAAATAAGAATTAGTCCCTTTTCACTGCTGTGAAATACAAAGGAGAAATATAGTCTTGTTAAGTATAAGACAAGTAGGAATGATTATAATGATTTTTTTGGGTTTTTTTTGTTTGTTTGTTTGTTTTCACCAAAGTCAAACCCACTTTTCTATTTGTATCCATTGATCAGTTTGGGTTTTTTGCACATAAAAGAATATTGCTTACTAAGATTAATGTGCATCTGCATTATATAGAACAACATATACACTTTTAGTGCCTTGCATTCAAATTCTAGCTTAGACTATTTTTATAGCCCTACTTACTACAAAACTCATATGCCATTTCATCCAGTGGCTGATCCAGTCTCTGAAGTCCAGTGAAGAAAATTAACAACTAATGGCACAATCAACAACAATGTTGTATCTTTCAGAATGGCAATCTTATCCTTAGATGCAAAGTTTGTCTTTACAGGACTTGATATAAAATAGTGCATTGTATTTCAGTCCTGGACCATATTGTTACTAAAATGAGTATTCACACAGCTTAGTAATGAGTAAGAGAAAAGCAAAGATGTAGCATGTTGTTCCAAACATAGCAAGCAAGTCCCTAAATAATCAAATACTGGGGTAAGATCTGGGAATAACTAATGATCTCTAAAATGAATGTTCTGCCACAGCTATGTAACATGGACACTTTCAGGGTTAGACAGCATCTGGGAAGACATTTTTAAATTGTAGTTTTGTACACAGACACCTAACTTTTTCTATAAAAATGTACTTTCTTTACCTATTAAGGTATAAAACCCACTTCAACTTCAAACATAGTCTGCAAATAAGAATTTTATCTTCAACATACGTTTTCTATTGCCTTTGAATATGCAGTGTGTCTGAGCAAAAGCACTTTCAGTGACTTTAACTGCTGGAATTACGCCAAAGTAGGGTTTGGATTATTATATGATTTCTTTGTATTAGTCTGAGAGCCAAGAAAAAATGCAAGAGCTAAACTTTCTAAGATCTTTCTTACATCCTATCTGGCAATAGCATATATATATATATATATGTTTCAATTTCTAAATCTTGGTGCATGCAAAATTGGAATTTGATAATCTTGTATGACAAGCATCTATTCTGTATGCTCAGTGATCAACATTATTACTGCTGTGCCTGCAATAATTATTACGTATGCTACTATTATTTTTAAATAAACATTATGGAACAGAATAGTTCAGTTGGAATATACTCACAACGATAATCTAGTTCAACTGCCTGCTGGACTTGGGTCTCTGATATAACTCAGGCTGACTTTGAGAGAACTGGATAAATACTTAAAATAGGTAAAAATCTTTGTTTTAAAGGTAAATATTAATACAATTATAGAGATCATATATGTGTGGATGGTATTTGCAAATAATGAATTTCATGCTAACTCAAAATTCAGAGTATCTCCAGAAGCTAACTGTTGTCAAGGCCAGATTGCACAAACAGCTAATTGGAAAAAGGGAACAAGTCCAACAGCAAACTGTTTACCTTGCACAGATCACTTAGCTACTCAGCTAAAGGTAGTGAAATACTTTTTGGCACATACTGATACAAAGATTCCCTAAAGTTAGGCAAAGGTTTGAAAACTAGATCTAGACTTTTTTTTTTTTATGTTTCTTTTGGATCTTGTGTAATTTCCAGCGTCTCAAAATTTCAATTGTTTGTTACAGAAGATCAGTCCTTAGCTTGCAATTATTCTGATTTCATGTGTATTACAACCTCTCAACACATGTTGGAAACTGCAAGTTCAATATCACCATCAGCAAAATCAGAGCCCTATTTATTTTCTATTTCTTTTTCTTACAGTAAATGCTATGTATTTGAGTAGTGAGTCTCCTATCTCTGGCAACAATTTAGATAACATATCGTGTCAAAAGGAAGTGGGAAATTTTAGAAGAAGCTTCTAAGTCCTGGTTCACCAAGTGCCTAAGTCATTATCTGTCCACAGTAAAGACAACTGGAGAATGGAGTTGTGGATGTGGAGGACAGATGTGTTGGGACACACTGAAAAGCTGTAGAATCATAGAAGTTCTAGTTCCTGGTCCCTAGATGAGAAGTTACACAGCTTTATAGATATACAATTGCACTTTTTGTTTTACATCATGTTTCAATCTGTTTTAGGAATTAGACATATTTCAGAGATGTGATTTTTACTTAGCATCGGTGATCTCCCACACATGGTCAACCTTAAAATAGCTATTACACTGGTTTGATGGACAGAAACACTATAGGAAAACTTAGGTTAGCTTGCAATTTGCAATTAAGTAGTACATCTGCTAACTTTAAGGCCAGTGACATTAACCCAGTGCTGTATTAAGAGGAGTGACTTCAAAAAATATGTGATATCTTGTTTCAAATTTTTTCCCCAGTGTCCAAGATCTTCTTCATGATTGCATATGTTGAGTAGAATTTGAGTCCCCAGATAGTTTATCGTTGTTCAATCTCATGGAAACTATTGAAACTGCTACTATTTTTTTTTTAAATATTATCTTGCATAGCTTAGTTGTGCTCTGTTTTTATCATTACTATATTTTGGTTTGGTTGGGTTTTTTGTTTGTTTGTTTGTTTTACTGATATACTCTATTCTTGTTCTTCAGTTGCTCTGTAGATGATGGATTTCAGAACTTTTTTTAAAAATTAAAACTTTGTATTGTTCTTCGGAGAGTTAATTAATGCCTCAGTCCCTGTGTCCTCTCTACAATGCATAGTCTAAGATTTATATTTGAAATACAACACTTGAAAGTGAAAGTATCGCTATGGGGCTCATACCATGCTGCCTGTTTCTCCTCTCTCTGTGGGAAGTCCTGGTTAGGCCTCAGGCTTTTCTCACACATGCACCAAATTATCATTCAGAACAAGAACACAATGAGTTGCTGTTGCTAAAGTTTTAGCTTACATTTTAGCATCTTTCAGTTGGAGGTGCTTTAATTCCTGCTGACTCAATGGACTTTTTTTTTTGTAGAACCTTACAAATTAGGCATCACAAAAGCCTATGTGATCATGTAACATCAGCCTCTACTATAACACGAATTTCCTAGACCAATTTGAGAAGGTAAAATCACAAACCAAGCAACTTCTGCATTTCAATTTACTAGGTCGGGTTTTCTGTGTGTGAAATCTCTCTTTTTTTTTTTTTTTTTAACCTTTGTTTCTTTGCTTTCTTTGATTCTTATAGTTAGCCTTCCAACAGCTTTTTTTAGGTATCTTAACTATTTTCTTCGGTTTTTAAGCCCTCACCTTAAAGATTGGTATTGCAAAGCAACATATTAAAAAGAACTGAAAACATAATTAGACATTGCAATGCTTGGAACAGGGATGAGGTATAATTTTCCTGACTTCAGTAGAACTTACTATTGTCAACAAAAGTAGCATGCACATGTATTTTAACACATAAAATTTTATTCAAAAAAAAGTGTGTTTTCACAATATATATTAAGTAGTATGTAAAACTGTCAGCTATTAGTGGATATTTTAATATTGTCATATATTTTGAATTTTCTGTTGCTGATGAAATGAGATAATTGATGAGGCAATTTGTGGTACTGCACAAATATATAGCATTCATCAGATAAAAATGGTTTCTGAGGAATTATACCATATTTAGTAGCATTAACTTTTTTGCCCTTTACATAATGGCATAAAAATGCTTCTGGAATGAAAATAGGTCTTTCCTTGAAATATATCCTCCATTAATACTGCTTGTAATTTCTGTTATGTATCACCAATTATATCTTGGCACTTTGCCTATCATGGTGGATATGCTGTTACAGTCGCAAAACTGTTTCATCTAGAAGACCTGGTGGCCTGGAACAGTGCATTACATTTACAGCAGAGAGAGAGAATTTAGGGAGAAATGCAATTTTCCAGGAACTCTTGCTAATGGAGGTTGGATGCCTACCAGAAATGATGCTAAGGAGATCTGAGGTAAGAGAGACAGAGAGAGAGACTTTCTGCTCAGTTGCCATTCAAGCTGTAACCTGCTATGACAGTTGTCAACACTGCCCTTTCTGATTTCTCCCAGTTGTAATCCATTTATTATAAGCACTTCAAAGAGATGCCTGCTAGGGGATCCAGAGGAGAGTCACTGCAGGAGTCTGGCTAACAGATTCAGTCAAAAGTATCTTTGCCCCCTGCTATGAGCAATAATTTAACAAGCATTTCACACCAACAATATCAAAATAGGTAAGCCACTTGCTTTCAGTACAGGGAACAGGTGAGAAGTGTGGGCTTCCAAAATGCATCCTGTGTTTCTGCAGCTGTGATCTGGGCTGCTATCTTTTTGCCTTGTAACAGTGAACAGAGAGCAGAAGTTAAAAGTTTGACCTGCTTTACAGGATGCATTATGTTTGAAAGCAGGCAAACACTGCAAGGTTTTCTTACTGGCTCCCCCAAGCCAGTGTGCATATATATATATATATATATATATATATATATGTACACATGTTTTCTCTTTGAAAATGAAGAGATGTGAGAAGGACTGTTTCTAAGCAGTTTTGCGTAATCTTGAAGGGAAGATGCACATTACTAAAGCAATAGGCAAAGTGTAACATAATAATATCAAAAATATTTCGTGGAATATCAGATAAAAATGAGTGGAATAAACCAGTACAAGTCCTTCAGAGTGTGCGAGAGGTGTTTAAATAAAGTTAGCAATTCTACTTACAGGATGGTTTAGTGTGAGGTGTCCCTGCCCAGGGCAGGGTAGTTGGAACTTGATGATCTTAAGGTCCTTTCCAACCCTAGCTATTCTACGACTCTATTCTATGATTCTGTGATAGCTGAGTGGCTTACTCTGGTTAAAAGAGAGGATCCATGTGCCCTCTTACCAGTACAACCTCTTGCAACTCCATTTTGTTACAGCTGAAAAAAATATATAGCCGAAAAAACACAAAACGTTCTTTAGAAAAAAGCAATTTCATGTCTGAGAGAAGATGAACATGACTGTCTGTGGTACTTGTTTGGGGGAGCAATGTTGGTCCTTCATTTAAAAAGACACTTCTGAAAAGCACATTTTAACTTCAGTTGAAGCAGTGGAGCTTTATACTGCAGTAATTTTCCAAATATTTTGTGGTAGTTGTTCAAATTCAGGTAAAACAACTAAATGACTCCTAAAAGAAACTCACAAAATACACATGTGCATCAGCAGAATCACCCCATGTTGTACCAAGCAAATAGCATTGCCTGATGAAGGGCTATGTTGTTTTGCAGTGAGAAGTTATTTGCTCACAGAAGTTGTTATTTATTTACGCATTTAGTTAACTTTCTAAAATATGAACACATGTCAATGCCTGGCACACATTTCACAGTCACAGACTTAATAATTTAATTTTTGAGCCACAAAATTATCCTTGTATTAATATCCTATATGCTCATTATACACCAGCACCTGTTCTTCCAGATTATTCACTACAGTATACAAAATCTGTTGTTCTATGATCCTAATGTAGTTTCTTTTCAAAGAGAAACTGTAGGAGGCCATCACCTCTTATCACTAGTATGTGGCAAGTTGTTACTGATATCAAATCAGAAGTCATTAAAACACAGTGTTGGAGATACTAGTCCATTATTAAAGTCAGGTTATGCCAGTGCATTTCTGTCAATGAAGGAGGTGAATAGTTCACTCAGGATTACTAGTGCAGTTGCTCATAATTATCCTACAGGATGTTGAAAGTCAGTTCATTACATCTTCAGAGTATTTATGCCCCAGGGGCCTGAAAATTCAGTTTAACATAGCAAATAATGGACCTTCTTATTATATTCACCTTTTTTGTTTCCTGTTTTCTCTTTTTCTTCCCGTGAAGAAAGAAATTTCTAGTTACTTATCAAAAAGCCTCTTTTAATACAAAACAGCACTACTGAAATGAACTTGATCAGTCTCATTTTCTCACTTTTTCTGGGTCTTACTATGACTTTTCAGCTTCACAGAGAACAGACAGCTGGCTTTGTATCTTGTAGGAGTGTGGATATCATTGAGGTCTAGATAACATTAATGTGACTGGGAGTTAATTTGCTTGTCTACGTGCTCTGCATTGTGGGGTGCATCTTTAGGTTCAACAGTGGTGCTAGGAAAAGCTATCTGGCTTCAGAGCTGGGTAGTATGAATAAGAGGAGATAAGAGGATTCACAGCCAGAGTAATTTCTAACTGATGCTGTTAAACCTTGATTTAGGATATTTCTGCACAGCTTGGCCCATGCTCACAAAATGAAACTGGTGGACTGTGCTGAGATCATAGGCACTGATTAAATATTTATACTTAACCGTAGTATACTATAGTATTGCTGCTGCCCAGAGGCAAAGCATTGTAATGCAGATTCAGTGAAGCTGCTGCAAGAACTCTAAAACAAAAGGGGATCGAGAGTCTCTTCTGCAGTACTGGCTCCTGGCTGTTCTTGAAACTTCATGTATTTCTGCTCTATTCTTCTTTATTTTAGTAGGATTCTATTTTAGAATGGAAAAGTAAGTGGAAGCTGCTAGTAATGCTTCAAAACCGGCAGCTTCCATCCCTTGTCGTCTAATTAAAGTTTACGCTCTTGTATGTTAGGTTACTCTGTTTTTGTAAACTGGTTTATGACATTGAATTCTGTAACCCTAATGCAAGTACGTAGCTGTGTTCAGTTGCTCAGTTGCAAGACTAGATTAATTAGAATGACTGCTTGTGGAAGGCCACCATTTGTTAATGAAATGAGTGTAGACATTTGGATTTTAAATGCATTCCTGTCATAGCTGTGATCCCTATAGGTGTATATATGACAATTATGTTTAACAGAGGAGGGTGGGGTGGTCTTGTTTGGATTTAAGTGATTATAGAAATGATTTCTTGACTGCCAGCAGCAGCTGGTATTATTCAAGAGTTCTGTGTTTTGCTTTGTTTGTATTTATTTGCATACCAAAGACTACTGTGCATAATAAGACCACTTTTCATTTAAGTCCCTGTATGCCTGATTGCCCACACATCGCAACCTGGTAGTTTTTTATGCTATGTTGGGATCCAGTGCAGCTTTCTGTCTTGGAAAGTGTTGACTTGTAAATATTCACTGTATCTGAAGAAAATAGTAGGGTCATAGCAACCTGCTTTTGATGGTAAGTGTTGTAACTGTTATGCTGTGAATTTCCTGATGCTGGCAAGTTGGTGGAAGAGGGAGAGAGAAAGAGACTTAAAAGATGTCAATAATCACATCTCCATTATGCACATGTAGCAGTTCAGATAAACAAGTGTTAGTTTACTGCAGCAAAAGGCATTGAGGAAAGAGAAACGGTTGTCTGCTTACAGTCCCTTAGAGGAGGAAATTCTAAGATGAGTTCCTGTGGGACATACAGAAAATACTTAAACCTGGTTTAGTCTGCATTTACTGCTACCACATTGGAATTATGCTTTTAAAATCACTTGTAAGCATGTATATGATGTTCTTAAAGGGGAATTTTATGATAAAATTCCATAACCTGTGATATAATTAGCTAGTGCCATGCTTGGGCCTAATAATAGATGTGATTTTGAAAGAAGTACCTGCTGGGAAGGCACTTACTGGAGGTGTAATTGTGCATTGGAAAGCTCTTAATTCACATGCAGCTGAATATAAACAATGACCAGGTGTCATGGTTTAAGTCTCTAAAACTCATGAAAGTCGCTCACTCCCTCACTCCCTCACTCCTCTCTATCTTCCCCCAGTCCTGGGGGGATGGGGAGGAGAATCAAAAGAATTCAACTCACACAGGTTGAGATAAGAACAGTTTAGTAACTAAGGTATAACACAAATCACTGCTGCTACCACCAGTACAAGAGAAATACAAGGAAAGAGAATACAACTGCTCACCAAGCCCGACCCAGCCAGTGCACCCCCCAGCAGTGAACCCCCCAGTCCCAAAAACCTGCTCATGCCATGCACCCCCAGTCCACCACCACACCCTTCTGGGTCTCTGCCCTCCGGTTTCACATCCTGGGCATGACGTTCTGTAGTATGGAATAATCTCTTTGGTCAGTTTGGTGTCAGGTGTCCTGTCTCTGCTTCCTCCCGGCTTCCCCTCCTCCCTGGCATAGCATGAGACTCAGAAAGTCCTTGGCCAGACCAAAACATTCTCAAGCAGTAACTGAAAACACTGGTGTTATCAGTGCTGTTCCCAGGCCCAAAATCAAAACCACAGCACTGCACCAGCTACCAAGGAGAAAAAACGACTGCTAATGCTGAACCCATGACACCAGGAAAGCTGGTACTGTATAGCAGCTCAAAAGCCATTGAAGAAAATCACCGCTCCTAATTCCGCTTACAAGCCTTTTCTGCAGTATGGATTATTTCTCAGAGGTAAGTGATAATATCTATTCTTTCTGCTACTAATCCATATGTTCAGTTTGCATGGTGGTTTTAGAAGTCCACTGTGGTCCAGAAGTAACAGGATACTGGTATCTCTAGAATAAAGCTAATTCTATGAAAGCGCCTCAGAAGAATATCTGGTCTAAGGCTGAGCTCTCTGCTTCTATGATAAAGACATCTATTAGTGTATTAGTGGCCTGATTTACCAGAGGACAGGTTCTGGAATCATTGAAACTTCAGATTGCACCTGGCTGATCACTTCTTTTCTCCCACACTTAAGATTCCAGGGCTGTGGCTAATCAGCAATGTGTGCGACAAAACCACCATTTGTGATTTTGTTTGCGATCCTAAAATAATTTTGATTTTTCCTTTCATTTCAGTCTGTCATGTATATAAATCTCCCAAGAGATGATGTTGGTTTTGCTCTGAAAGTTATTTCAGCCTTTGTTACATGTAGAACATCTGGTACACTGATACCAAAAAAGATTAAATTTGGGGAGATTTTTATGTAGCCAGTTCAAAATTCAGATGCCTCACGCTGAATCCCTTTGTAATGGATCTGGATATTGTTTCCTATGCTCTGATCATGCATATTGCAATATCACATTATATATGTCTCAACCAACAAAATGTAGGTATTGTTTGAACCTTTAATTTTTAAGCATTACTCTCTGTTCTGTTTTTCCTCAGTGATCGTGGGGCAGTAGGTATTATGGGGTGCACCTTAAACAGAGCTGAGTGGATTGAAGGCCAGATCATAGAATGGTTCATCAGATACCTTGAGAGTGTGAACAGGGCTCAAGAACAGTTCCCAAATCCATGGCAATGATATAATACAGGATGAGAAAGTTGGGGCTGTTCAGCCTGGAGAAGAGAAGGCTGTGTGGAGACCTCATAGCAGCCTTCCAGTATCTGAAGGGGGCCTATAGGGATGCTGGGGAGGGACTCTTCATTAGGGAATGTAGGGATAGGGCAAGGGGTAATGGATTCAAACATAAACCGGGGAAGTTTAGATTGGATATGAGAAAGAAATTCTTTACTGTACGGGAGGTGAGGCACTGGAATGGGTTGCCCAGGGAAGTTGTGAATGCTTCATCACTGGCAGTGTTCAAGGCTGGGTTGGACAGAGCCTTGGGTTCTATGATTCTACGTCTGAAAGGTGAGCCTGATCTTTTCTCTGAAAAGGATTGGGGATTTCAGATGGTTTCTTTGAGGAAAACGCGGTCTGATTGGCCCCTGTACCAGATGAATGGCACCATCTCATAAAAGAAGTACTGCTACTATCCTTTCTGGTATTTTTATTTTCTATGGAATTTAGTTGCCCTTGAGTGGCAGTGGTGTTTCACAAGCGCTTGACTCAGGTTAGCATTTGGAAAAGGGAAAAAGTACATAGGCGTTGGCAAAAAGGAAAAATAAAGACAATTGAAGGCAACATCTTGTTTTAAAGCAGCATTTTGAGAACAGGCATGACCTTTAAAAGTTGTATTGTCTTTTTGTTATCTTATGACAAGAATCTATACAAGCCTGATTTGTCACAGCACAGTGTCATTCAGTTGAGAATAATTGTGGAATTCCTTGGTGTTGCTTTTCTTGCTCTTTTTCATCTTTCTTATTTCTTTCTGCTAGTGTGTTTACCTTTTCCTTCAACACAGACACCTTAAGGTTTATCCACTGGGAGGAAAAGTGAAGAAGACATATAAAACCACACACAGTATGAACACAGCACGTCAGAAAAGCAGATGTTCATATGAGAAGAGGGTTAATGTCTCTTTTTTAGCACCTGAGAGATAGGAAAAAGAGAGATGGAGCAATGAACTAGAAAAATAAATGAGGGCCTTTACTGATAATGCTGTTGCAAAGTGTGGGTGTGGCTCAAGTGTTAGGGCAGGGGGTTGGGAATTAGGTCTCCTGGAGACTTAATATAAGAGTTTCTTCAGTTGACTTATCATTGACCTTAGGTGACTTTCTTGAGGCTTGAGTGGATAATATGGGTTGGTTTGTTTTGTGGATGTGGAGAGAACTGATGGCTTGAAAAATGCTCTGAAATTGTCATGTGGAGCAAGTGACTCTTAGTGGAGGCAGTTGGCAACATTTTTATGCTTGTGTTCTGCTGAGAAATGGCAAAGGGCAGGTAAAAAGTAACGCCTTTCAAACCTTTCACAGCCTTGTAATGTGTGGAATCATTTACTGTGGTGTAAAGTGAGTGTAAAAATGCTACTGAACTAGAAGAAAGCAGCATTTTATGCTCATTTTATCCAGATACAGATCAGGACACGATGATCAAGACAGTAGAAAATCAGGTCTTTGTGGTAGATATAGAATAACCATGCTCAACAGGGTATGCTGCTATGCCTGCAAATTCCCCTGAGAAACCTTCTATCTCCTTGAAGAAGACGTTTCTCATGGATAGTTTCTAAGCTATTGGATAACAACTTGTCCTCTTTCTGTATGGTCCACCTCAGTTATGACTTGAGACCTCATCCTGAAGGTGGAGCAGGAGAATATGTCATAATTTAAGAGCTAATAGTTCCTGAATTAGCACTGGTCATGAATCTGACTTACTGCCACCTCCTAGGTGTGCACTGTATCTGGTGGAAAGGCTAAGTTAGCATCTATGATGAACATCATGTGCTATGACGAACAGTGAACCTGTGCTTTCCATTTTTTGCAGAGCTCAGGACTCTCTTCTCCAGGTGAAATGACTATAAAAATGTGTCCTGACAGAAGAGGCAGTGCTTTCATACATCCCCTTCATTGCATAATGATGTGGGAGTAAGCTAATTACATTCTCTTGTCAGTCAGAAACTATAAGTCAGTTTGGCCTCTATAGCATGGCTGGAAACAGGCCCAGAGAGGTGGATGGCTACACAGGTAGCAGAGTCTAGAAAAGAAACCATTTTTTTTTTCAAATATTAGTCCCACTTTTTTTTTTTTTTTTTTTTTTGGGGGGGGGGGGGGGGGGGAATTGGGGAGGGGAAAGGTGGTGTGGTCTGGTTGGTTGGTTGGTTTGGGGTGGGGTGGGATTCAATTGATTGGTTGTTTGGTTGTCAGGTTTGATTTTTCTTTTTTTGCTCAGTTTGGTTTGGTTTGATTTTGGTTTGTATTTTTTCTTTATTTTCTTTTGTGATTGTAACACACTATATATAGTGATTTTCTATAAACTGTAAAGACATGGCTTCAAATATGTGAAAAATTGCCTATGGCATGAAGTTTTCATTCTCCAGTAGCATTATCAAATAGCATCTGTGATTTTACAAGTTAAGTTGGGCTAATTCCCTTGAAACGCCTTCAGTATAAGAGGTTGTTAAAGACAAACAGTGTCTTACCCTAATGTCATAGTGCATTCTTCAGATAATGCAGATTTCAAAAGCTTTCCAGGTGTATTTCAACCCAATAGTCAACATTTAGAGAGGATGCCTATTCTATAATTGATTGTGGTGGGTTTTGGTTGTTTTTTTGTTTTGTTTTGTTTTGTTTTTTTTTTACATGACAAGTAGTAGAACTGTGTTGGGAGAAAGACATGGACATTGTTGATCAAAGCACTGATATTTACATGAGTCTTCTCTGTGAAGGGCTCTTTGAAGTTATTCTGTTTGCTAATTCATTCACCGCTTTCCTTAGAAGGCAATTTTGAGAATGGCAGTGTTTTATTTATTGGCAAACAGTATTTTGTTCAGTTATGACTGGGTCTCAAATATGACAGGATCCCAGCCCTGGAGGTCAGATTTCTTTGGCTGATAGTTGACTGTGGTTGACTACTTTCTGCTGTGATTCTGTGAAACATATCAGTATTGCTGAGAATAAAACTGCTTTCATGTCTGTGATCTCTGACTGTGCTGTAGAATAACTTTAGTCAAATTGTGCTTGGGTGGTTTGCCAGAAAAGTTTTTCTGCTTTTTTTTTAAAATCGCACTTTTCATAGAGTCATCGTAGAATCATAGAATGGTTTGGGTTGAAAGGGACCTTAAAGATCATCTGATTCCAACCCCCCTGCCATGGGCCAGGACACCTTTCAATAGACCCAGTTGCTCAAGACCCTATCCAGCCTGCTCTTGAACACTTCCAGGGATAAGGCATGATATCTGTATTGATATTTTGTATATATATGGTATTTTGTACAATATCTGGTGATATAGTCTATGTTATTTGCATAAATGGGCAGCATTTTCTCCTCACCAGTAGGATGGGGGTGGGCAAGATCTTGTGAGGGTACACAGCCAGGACAGCTGACCTAAACTGACTGAAGGGATGATCCATACTTCCATACTCTATGACATCGGCTCAGCAATAAAAATTTAGGGCAAAGAGGAGAGGGGATGGGGATTTGTTATTATGGCATTTGTCTTCCAGAGCAACCACTACGTATCCTGAAGTCCTACTTCCTAGGAAGTGGCTGGACATCACCTGCTGATGGGAAGTAGAGAGTAAGTCTTTTGTTTTCTTTTGCTTCCTCATGAGGCTTTTGCTTTTGCTTTGTTAAAATACCTTTTTCTTGACCCATGAGGTTTCTTCCATCTTATTTTCTCCCCCCATGTGCTGCTGAGAATGGTGGCAACAGAGTGGCTTGGTGGGCACCTGGTGTCCAGGTCAACACGCTACAGTCATCAGTGGGTTCCCAGTTGTCCAAGCTCTGTAAAGGATTTTTTGGAAAATTCTGTTGAAAGAAAAAGGTTGCACTTGCGGGCATGTTTTTTAGTGTCTTTGGAAAGATACATATGCCAAAAGGACCTGTTGTGAGAGACACTGGCATGGAGAGAAAGGAAAAAAAAATAACGTTAGTGAGTGTAAATCCCCACAGTACAATGCTTAAGGAGTACAATGCAATGTTTAAAGAGATGGTTCAGGAGTCATCTCACTGTCTGGGGTAGCAGGTTAACCAGTGAAAGTTGGAGTCAGGTTTTCAGATGATCAGTGAAGCTTTCTGACTGTGAGAGAGAGGAGCACATGGTGTCATATTTTCACTTACCTGAATTCTAGTATTACTCCCTGGGCTGGAACTGCACAGTTTTTTAGTGTCAGATAGTGAGATGGCAAGTTTAAGTAAGGATGTGGTGCTTGAATATGAAAACGTGCTCCTGAGGAAATTGAAAATTTGGATAGTGAGAAGTCCTCAGATGGAAAACGGTTGTCAGTAGCTACAGGGATGTTTTAGAAATCACATGTGCCATGTTTAATGAATCTCTCTGAGATCCCTGCCTAGGAAGATCAGAATTAAGAAGAGAGAATTAGTCAAAATAGGAAGCAGAAGAGCCAGGGTGAACTTACTTTAGTTGTTCAGATAAAGCTTTCTGGCTAATATATTTTATCTTTTCAACAGCTGTAAAGGAACAGTTTGGGGATCTGCTAGATCAATTAAAATGCATGTGTGTGCACATGTAATCTGTATTCTAATGGTGTATGGTTAGCTGTGTTATGAGCAAATTATTTTTCTTTGATTTCTTTTTCTTTTTAAGGAAGTCTAGGAGATATGACCCAGATGAGCTTTACTTGTTTATTAAAAAAAAAAAATATGAAGAAGATACCTATTTAAAACAAGCATCATGATATATAAAAAATAACCAACTTAGGAAATGGGGTCAGTTATTTAAAGGTAAGATAATATATAAATAGATACAGGACTTGATATTAAAATAGCAAAGATAAAGCACTGTCCTTACTCAAGCATCAGCAATCTCTAAACAAATTATAATCTTTTCTTGGTTCTTTGTTGAAAAATGCTGTTCTTTGCTAAGCAGTGTGCTACATGGTTTACAGCTTGCAGGTAATAGCAGCATCCTTCTTGCTGCAGAGCAGAAATCTGTTTTTTACAGCCCCACGTAAAGCAAATGGCAATTATAGGCAGCAGTAAAACAGGCAAGAGTGGTCATTTTTTTTCCAATAAGAATGACTTTTTAACTTTATAAAAAATTCACTTTCATCTAATACTCATGCTTGAAGGTGTTGTTTTGTTTGTTTTTTTTTTGGCCAGTAGATGGAAGGGGATTATAAATGAATGTCAATGAAACTATTACAGGACATCATTAACATCTCCATGACAAAGTATGTATTATTGTAACTGTACTGTATATATACTGGATTTGTTTCAAAAGCTTCTTTGCCTTTGTAGAAGTGTAATGATCTGTGCATGTTGCTAGTGGAGAATCTTATCCTTAGGTATGCAGTTCATTTAACAAGAAGTGAAGTACTCAGTTATGCATGTGGATGTGACACAAGTACATATCTTTTTTATATACGGGGTTCTCCAATGAGACGTACAAAATATAACTGTTTTATTCTTTTCTGCTTTAAAAGTGATAGTGAGGGGATCTTGCCTCCCTGTGTTTCTTCACTCTTTATTTATTTATTTTATTGTTTTCTTCTAAGGGTAGTAAGCTAGGAGATGCATGCTGCATATCATGCTGTGTTTTTAGTTGTCACTTTGTCATGATCTCTAGACAGTAAGGTTAGATGAAGAGCGTATGCCAAATGAGCCAGACAGAAGGAAGCTGGTCAAATGAATTAAAACCAGAATAAATAGATAAATATTCCAGACTTGTAAAGTGGTTGTCTTTAATCTCTCAAACTTCTTTATTGCTTTTCTTCTCCTCACGTACATAGTTCTTTTGAGCTAGCAGGTATACTGCACAACAGAAGAAGTTTTCATTAAGGCATCTGTTAAGATTTATTCCTAAATCTTAGAAATATCAGTATGTTCGCAGCTTCATTGTTTTACACAGTTAAAGATTCTTTTTATATATATTTTTTAATTTTACCTAAAAAAATTTCATTTGTACTCTGTGTCACTTGAGTAAAGTATGTGCTCAAAGATTCCTTAATGAGTTAACCTGAAAATCTCTCACATTTTCAGAGACAAAGAGGTGCTCCTATCTAAAAATTTCAGCTACCTCACACTAGGAAAAATGTATTATATATCAACAAAAAAAAAGAAATTGGATTTTTCTCTGACTCTGCATATCTAGGAAGCATGCATAGTAAAGTGAGTAAAGATGAAACAGAAATTTAAAATATAGCCACACACATATCTATTTTTCTTTTTTTTTTCTTTCCTTGATGATTATGGTACCAAAGCAGCTTCAACTTTTACTGAATTTACAAAATGAAGAATTCTATACCTGTCACCCAAGCCTTGCTGTGAATGCCACCTTATATGGTAGTGTGTGTTTTATTGCACAATGAACATTTCTGGTCATTCTCTCAGATCCACAGGGCAACTTAAATGCACTTATGCCAATGCCTGCAGCATGAGCAAAAACCAGAAGGAACTGGAAGCCACTGCGCATCAGGGAAGTCATGACATAATCACCATCACAGAAACATGGTGGAGTGATTTGCATGATTGGAGTGCTGCAATGGATAGCTATAGGCTTTTCAGAGGGGATAAGCAAGGAAAAAAGGTGGTGGGGTTGTACTGCATGTCAGGGAGTACATCAGCTGACTTGAACTCAACACTGTGAATGAGAAGGCTGAATGTTTGTGGTGGGTAATCTGGTATTGGAACAGGCTTCCCAGGGGAAGTGGTGGAATCATCATCCCTGGAAGCGTTCAAAAACTGTGTAGATAAGGCCTTCAGTGACATGGTTTAGTGGTGATCTTGGCAGTCCTGGGGTAATGGTTGGACTTGATCTTAAAGGTCTTTTCCAACCTAGTTGATTCTATGATTCTAAGTCATATATCTGATCACATTGACAGAATTTCTTCACAAGGAGTTAAATTAAGCATCTTGATTCTGAAAGTATACAATGATCAGCTTCCCATCAGAGAAAATAGCCTAATTATGATATTTTCACATAGTTTGCATAAGTAAAACATTAGCAGCGGGAGTATAACTCACAATCTGCAGTAGCTAAGGGTTAAACACATGTCCAGACAAGAATAAGGTTATCCCCAAATGCTCCTATTGCAAGTGGGCTCCTGCCTCTTACCCTCCATAATCTGCTCCCTCTACTATAATGACTCCTTCTGCTATGATTAATATTTTTGTTTTAGTAAGTAGGTTATCTTAAGTGCTGGTTGTAAAGAAAAATGTATATTTTTAAGATAAGGTGTTTATAAACTGTAAAACATTGCATATTTCTAGCACTTGTTTGTTGGGTTTCTTTTCTTTCTTTAGGTGTCCCTGCCCATGGCAGGGGGGTTGGAGCTAGATGATCTTAAGGTCCTTTCCAACCCTAACTATTCTATGACTCTATATCCCTGGGGGTGTTCAAGACCAGGCTGGACATAGCCTTGGGTGGCATGGTTTAGTGGGAAGTGTCCCTGCCCATGGCAGGGGGGTTGGAACTAGATGATCTTAAGGTCCTTTCCAACCCTAACTATTCTATGATTCTATATGATAAATTTATTTCTCAGGATAAATTACATTCTCTACTATAGAAATACATAAGAAAACATGTGATATATGTTGTTTACAATCCTTGCAAATGTGATGCCACTATCTTGACAAAGAGAAGCCTTCCTTATAAACAGGATATAATTCCTACTGCTTTCCTTCCTGCATTCTGGTTTCACACGTTTATTCTCCTTTCTGGACTAGAGCTAGATTTTACATAAAATGAAACAGATTTATATTTATAGTTAAATGAAAATAGCTCTATCTGGAGTTTCAAATTTTAAGACTAGTCAGGATGAATATCCAGCAAAATCTGCTTCTTTTTTATTTTAGCAGTACTACAAAGGAGAGTAACAATTCATTTTGAAACTGCAGCACTAAGGTATCTTTAAAGTTCGTATTTTATTTTATTTGACGAAAGTAGAAGACTGCTTTTCTTGCAAGCTCATGTCAGCTTTTGTTTTCTCTTATAGAGCAGAAACCTAAGTGGTTAAGCATCACCAGTTACTACAGTTCATTGTTTTTTATGAACAGTGGAATGAAACTCTTGCCTGCCTTAACGTAGGACACTAAGACTCTACACTGTAAATCTTAGACTAACAGCATTCAAACATCCTGTTATAAACTGAGTTGTATCATCATTAGAAGATGAGTCTAGCATCTCTTTATGAGATTTATGGGGACACAGGAGTATGGCAGAAGTCCTGAAGTGCTCAGTTTCCTTAGGTGAGAGGAGGATGCGTTTCAAGCAGGCTGTCATCTCTCCACCAGTTAATGTAAATGGCATTTATTTTAGATTCCACTGCTACAATAATTGGTTCCTTTGTCATTATAATGTAGACACTTTTAAAGATAATAATTTTATCTGAAGAGATTATCACTCAGGAAATTTTACTAATTTCTAAAGTTTTTAAGAGATGCATGTTCCACTATGGAACTGAACATGAAGAAAACTGAGAAGTGTGTTCTGAGGAGTTCTGGAATCTGCCACTTCATGCAAAATCCACACATTGTGCTGTTCACAGTTGTGTAAACGTGAGTGCCCAGAATATGGTCTGGGGAATTCAGGAGTGTAGTAAATATTATTTTCTCTCCAGTCATGTTTGCCTCAGTTTGACCCTTGTTGCTTCAGCAGGTTTTTGAAATCACAGAAACAGTCTGAGGAAAAAGGACAAGGTAGAAGAGCAAAACTTTGAGTGAGATAGGAGATAGAGAAGCCACAAGAAATAAAACTGATAGAACATATTAAATATTTACAGGAATTTCTTGTCATACTTTCACTCTTTTACAGACTTTCCTGTAAGCAACTCTTGATATCTTAAAAACTTGGGAACGTGCATTCATAGAATCATAGAATAGTTAGGGTTGGAAAGGACCTTAAGATCATCTTGTTCCAACCCCCCTGCCATGGGCAGGGACACTTCCCACTAAACCATGCCACCCAAGGCTATGTCCAGCCTGGCCTTGAACACCGCCAGCAATGGAGCATTCACAACTTCCCTGGGCAACCCATTCCACTGCCTCACCACCCTTACAGTAAAGAATTTCTTCCTCATATCCAATCTAACCTTCCCCTGTTTAAGTTTGAACCCATTACCCCTTGTCCTCTCACTATAGTCCCTAATGAAGAGTCCCTCCCCAGCATCCTTATAGGCCCCCTTCAGATACTGGAAGGCTGCTATAACGTCTCCAACAGCCCCAACTTTCTCATCCTATCTTCATACGGTAGGTGCTCCAGTCCCCTGATTCATTAACTTGCTTGTGTTCATAATGGGACACAGGTGAAGTTTCTCAAAAGTGAAAGTCATGAAGGTTTGAATAGTTTTTCAGGTGTTGCTGGTAGCAAAAAATCCAGTGAGGTAGAAAAATAAAAGTTGTATCTTCCTATCTAGCTACCACAAATGTAATAGTATGACAAGGTGCTTACACTTGAAATGTATGCTTGTATTTATTCTTTACCAATTTATCTCTTCTTTAGAGCACAGTCAGTTTTCAAATATTTTTTCTCACTTATTAACTTGATTAATTTAACTACATTAAGTACATTTCAAAACACAGCTTTGAAGATAGAGATGTTTTAGCTGTCTGTGGAAGTCAGAAGTTGAAGGAGTACTGAATATTAAATATTCAATGTAGTGTTTTTCTGGCATACTGGAGCTAGAAGTATTACTCTTGTCTTACTCATGAAATGTTAATAATCTACAATTAGTACATGACATTTTTTTGTCATGTTACTTTTTAAGTAAAGTCAGAACTGGTCTGTGTGGGGATATCATTTTTCAGTGGAAGGTTCATGCATGAGTGATGAGAACTTTGGAAACAGAAGTTTAAATAGAACAGTTTAAAACCTGAAATATGTATTCAGCTGATAGCCCAGTCTCTCTCTAAATAAACTTTTTTTTTCTTTAAATATAACTAATTAATTTCTCAAAGGATAAATTAAATTCTTTACTACAGAAATATAGAAGAAAAATATATGATATATAAATATGAATCAGGGTGGGTGTTTTTAGATGGATTGCTAATTAATTTTTAACACGCAACTACCCATGCAGTGTTATAGTTAAGGCTCCCCAAATAAACTGCCTAAGTTCCTTTTAAAGTGAAAGTTGGTATTTCATTGTCGTGGTTTAAGCCACTATAATTCAACCAGTTCGCTCACTCACTCCCCCCTCTCTCTTCCCCCCAGCTCCCTGGGGCATGGGGAGGAGAATTGAAAGAATGCAACTTCCACAGGTTGAGATAAGAACAGTTTAGTAACTAAGGTATAACACAAATCACTGCTGCTACCACCAGTAATAATACAAGAGAAATACAAGGGAAAAGAATACAGTCGCTCACTGCCTATAGCCAGCCTGACCAAGCAGTGCACCCCCCCCCCCCCCCCCTTCCCGGGTCTCTGCCCTCCAGTTTTACATCCTGGGCATGACATGCTGCGGCATGGAATACCTCTTTGGTCAGTTTGGGTCAGGTGCCTTGTCTCTGCTTCCTCCCAGCTTCCTATCCTCCCTGGCAGAGCATGAGGCTCACAAAGTCCTTGGTCAGACCAAAACATCACCAAGCAGTAACTGAAAACACTGGTGTTATCAGTGCTGTTCCCAGGCCAAAAGTCAAAACCACAGTGCTGCACCAGCTACCAAGAAGGAGAAAAATGACTGCTGCTGCTGAACCCATCACATTTATTTACTGTGATATAATAAATAAATAAATAAGCAACCCTCCTATCATGGTTTAAGTCCAGTCAACCACGAAGTTTTTCTCACTCACTCCTCTCTCTTTCTTCCCCCAGTCCTGGGGGAATGGGGAGTAGAATCAGAAGAATGCAACTTCCACAGGTTGCGATAAGAACAGTTTAGTAACTAAGGTGTAACACAAATCACTACTGCTACCACCAGTAACAATACAAAAGAAATGCAAGCAAAGAGAATACAACTGCTCACCAAGCCCAACCCAGCCAGTGCACCCCCAACAGCGAACCCCCACTGCACCAAAAGCCTGACCACACCACGCACCCCCCAGTCCACCACCACACCCTTCCAGGTCTCTGCTCTCTGTTTTCACATCCTGGACATGACGTTCTGTGGTATGGAATAACCTCTTTGGTCAGTTTGGGTCAGGTGTTCTGCTTCTGCTTCCTCCTGGCTTCTCCTCCTCCCTGGCCAAGCATGAGACTCTGAAAGTTCTTGGCCAGACCAAAACATTCTCAAGCAGTAACTGAAAACACTGGTGTTATCAGCGCTGCTCCCAGGCCCAAAATCAAAAACACAGCACTGCACCAGCTACCAAGAAGGAGAAAAATGACTGCTGCTGCTGAACCCATGACACCTCTCATCTTTTTTTTTTCTTGTCTGAAATCCTGTTCCTGACATAAGAATCCAGTGACAATAAAAGTGTGATATTCAATTTTCATGTAAACCGTTTCACAGGGAAAGTCTAGTATGAATACTTGGGAAAAGAGGAGGAGTCCAAGCAACAGTGGATAGAAAAGCCATAAATTCTATAATGAAAATGTGAGGAAAGGTTTTATGTTGCTGTGCTCTCTCATCTGTTACTCTCCAACCTTCTTAGGGCAGGATGTCAGAACAATTTATTTCCAGAAATTTATGGTTAGTAGATTGAGATGCTTCAAGATAAAGATAGATTCTTTTTGGAACAGATACACTTAAATCTTTAACCGTAGGCTTGTAATCAAATTCACATCGATGAGAGCTGGAGAATATACCTCTTCAGACAGTAATGCTTTTCACTGTTTCGAAAAAAAAAAGAAAAAAATCAGAGTTGTTAACCTGTTCCATAACAAAACTGCATAACTGCATGCTCTGGTTCAGGAGCTTCAGTCACCTTGATTTCTTGCAGAGCACAACGTATGTGACTGAGCTATTGCTGGGGTAGATTCTTAGCTCCAGCTGCTTCAGGAGATGAACTGTATGTTCTTACAAATTTTTATCTGAAGTATCTTTTTCCCTCTTTAGCTGTCAGCTGCTTTCCAAGAAATTAATCTGCTTTTTATCACACTGAAAGCTGCTGAGGCTTCGTTTGGTGTTAAGCAGTTAGATCCCTTAGAGAAATAACCAGCTTTTTACTGTAGTAAATTCTATGAAAATAATTATTTTCATTCTGGAAGGTGAAACAGTATCTTCAGTGTATATCATCTTTATGAAGGTGAAACAGTATCTTCAGTGTATATCATCTTTATAGGTTAGTTGTAAAGAAACTGTTATACATTAGAAATTCAACACTCCAGGAATTTTCCACTTTTTTGTGCTGAAGATAATTAGAATTCATGTAACCAGACCTACAGTGAAAACAGCATAAAGTCTGAATAACACAGATTTTCTTTTACAATAACAACATTGTTGCATGCAAAAAAAAATCAAGGTCACATTTTAGTATTAGAAAGCATAAAATAACTACCAAGTATTAATGTTCCCAAAGGCCTGGCAGTAATGGTTTCTAATAAAGCAAATGACTTTGTATATAGCCCCATACTTTCCCTTTACATATTAGACAGTGAATGGGAAGTGTTAGCTTGGAAGGATTTATTGCTCAGCAGTTCACGTGTTTAAACACAGGTAAGGATTTGATTAAACTGCTTAAGACAATGTTTCCCAAAGCCAAAGAGCTTCCTTAGCTCTTCCGCATGGCTTTCTGGAAGGCTATGCATTATAGTTGAAAAAAGATTGCTTCTGACAGCAATGTTCTTCGTACTGGAGCATTGTCAAAACAGGTATATACATAAAGACGAGAAACAGCTGAAATATATCGCTTACTGAACATACTGCTGGGCCTGCTCAATCTGGCTGTGCAACTGCATAGCAAAGCTCAGGGCAGTTACACAGCAGATGTAGTGACTTTGGGCGGTGAATCTATACCATTGGAATTTATTTTTTTTAATAACTTTCAGTAGGGCTTGGAATATGTTGTCAGATTTGTGGCAAGTAGGAGAAATTAATCTTGTTCATATTCATTCATATTCAGCTTTCATATTTTGACCAGCACTGTTGTTCTATACATGCTAAATGATGGTGGAAGTGTGAAAAACAAAGAGGAAGTAGCCTTTGTTTCTGAAACAAAGTAGCCTCAGTTTCTGAACTGATTTTGTAACTTTTCCATGTAGTCATTGAGTCATATTTACAGCATGGCTGCTTGAGGATTTACATTCATTATCATGACGATTAAACAACAAAAAGGCAGGATTGAATTAGCAAGATTGTCATATACCATCCACTTATTTATTATCTCTGACTGAAGTGAGGATAGAAACCTGTTTTTCATCAATAATAGAGGAAGGACTTGTTTTAGACTTCTCTCTGAACTGCTTCTGACCTCACTCAGGTGGGAATCTAGACCTTGCGCATGTTCAATCTTTTTGTCTCACAGAACTTGACCTTGTCACTTGAGCGTGTTCTCTTTAACTTCTGCTCCAGGAAAAACATCTTAACATTTTTATAGTCAGGTTTAATAGCCAGCAGAGAGATAAAATTCTAAGACTAACTCATCTTGACAGAAACTTTTGAACATTTTCTAGACATATTTTGATTAGGAAGCTAGTTCTTTTCTCTCCAGAAGGGTAATAGTAATATATGCAGAGATTAAACGGACTTTGGCAGTGTAGGCGGTGTCTCCAATCCCAATTTAAAACATGTCTAACATGGAAATGCTTTGGTTTGCACCTGAGAAAGCCTAAGAAATGTGGGTCCTTATCTCAGGCCTGTAGAGGTACATGTGGGAACATTAAGTTTTTGGATTTCTGAATGCCCAAAACACTCTTTTAGTCTGTGCCTTGATCTTTTTGTGCCTCAGTTTACAGGTCTGTAGTATCAGTATCAGTAGCAGCTCTGGGTTGTTTTGCAGCATAGTTAAGGAGGCATAGAAAGGAAAGATTACTCATTACTAGACAGGATCTCTGTGCCCTATTTAACATGTAAACAAACAACCTGTGTTCTGTCTTGGATTTGATGACTTGGGAACTGCAGTGGCAAAAATAGACAGCCTGCCTTAAGTGATTCCGTTCCTACCTCTCCAGTACAGACCCTTCTTTACTGCAGACCCTCACTGCCACTTCCCTTCCTACCTCAGTTGTATCCAGGCAAAAATAGTTGAGCCGCCTGGTGGCATATCTGCAAGAATGAAGTTTCATTTCCCACCAGCACATGAGCATCTGCTCACAAGGTGAGTCAGTGAAACCGGCTGCTCCTCTGTTTGAAGCAGTGCATGAATTACAAAGCATTACTGCTGTGTTGTGAAATGGGGGAGCAGGTTCATATAAGTATAAAAAATGTCCATTTTGCAAGCAGTGCTACTGTAGTTAGCAAAAAGTCACATCAAAGTGCAATAGAGCTATCTGTAGCACTGATTTTGCAGCCTGTGAAGTGCACTGTGCTTTACTCAGTAAGAATGGAGGGTATGGTACAGCCACCTGTCAGCAGCCTGCTACTGCGCACGAGAGTAGCTGGTAGAGATAGTATTCATCTGCGAAAACATCTGCGTAATTAAGCTGAATTGTGAAGAGATGAGAGTTCAGATGACAGCAGAAAGCTTCAAATATACCCTTAGACACAGAGATTTGATTATCACATGGTTTTCCCAGACCTGGCTATGTAACTCAGTAGGCATTGATAAATTAATAGGTATGTATGCCAAATGCATTAAGAACTGTTATGCTGAAGTTAAAATAGAGAAAGAAATAATCTCTTTAACAGATACTTTCTTGAAAATATACAACATCCTTATCTTCTCTTGAAACTGTGTTGAATTATGTTGAATTATGTTGAACTATGTTGAACTATGTTGAATTATGTGGCTTTCTACTTTTTGTTCCGAGTTGCAATTAAAAAAAGAAGTATATGATTTGTGGTACAAAATAAGGATTTCATTAAAATAATACCATTTAATCTTACAAATAAAAGTGTTCTCAAGTAAAAAAGAAATATTCCAACTGCACTAATAACTTGTAGATGGTGCATGCTTTCACTATATCTGTATTAAGTGAAGTATTGGTATGGTGTGCATAAGATGAGAATACCAATGTGTATGATGTGTGATTTCAATATGTTGGGTTTTGTGGAATGTAATTTTCTATATAATGCCTACAGAAAGAAAAAATTTTCTTTTTCTTTGAAATGTGATTCTCAGAACACATGCTTTCCTGAAGATTAAAAGTGCATGCAGCTGTTTGAGATTATTTTTATTTTTCCTTTTAAATCATACTTATATTTTAAAGAATCAGGAAAGTCATACATTAAGGTTTAAGCTGAGCTTAATATTAACTGAGAGATGTTGTTTTCTTAAAACAAAACAAAACAAAAAACAAAAACAAAACCAAACCCAACAAAAACCTAAAACCCAACCAATCCCCCAGATTTTTGTCTAAAATAATGAGCTTTAACTCTCTTATAATATACCAAATTCAGCTGGAAAGTCAGTGAATATGAACAGATGTAAGATGAGTTTTGTGCTACTCTGAAGTTTTGCTGGGAACTTTCAATAGGCGCACATTTAGGAGAAAGGCTACATAATTATTCATTTAGTGCTTTTTTTTTTTTTCTAACATATTGCAATGATACTATTCATGTTACAATTCAATTTATACTATTTACATTTTAACCTCAGAATATAGTCAATTTTGCTATTGAAAAGAGAACTGTGTCGTGTTCCAGGAAGTCATCTGCTAACATAGTTGCTTGGTTTTGATGAATGGACCCAGTCTAAAGGATTCTCTACTATGATGTGTGATACCTCAAACAAATAGAAATGAGTTTTTCATCAGCAGATTGGAAGGAATCATTTATATTGTCACCTATAAATGACTTGTTATTGAATGTTTTTCCCTCTGTTATATTGAGCTGCTCATTTGAACTATGTAGGGAGAACTTACTGGATAAAAGCTGTTGTTCAGCTAGATAATGATATCCCCATATATGTAAAGCAGATCAATCCTGTGTGACTTCATAGTATTTGTTTGTTTGTTAGTTGGTTTTGTTTGGTTGGTTTTTTTTTTTCTCTTTGTTATGGAAATGACAGTTCTGTTTCTACTAGCATTCTGAGTGGTGCTGAAAACTAAGAACAGTGGCCTGTCTTTTAACATTACATGTTAAGTCAGTATTAAAACTTAGATACTTTGACATGCACAACAGATAAATACTTGTGGTTTCTACTTTAAATATATGATCGTCAGAATGAGCATCTGAATTCAGAGATATTTATAAATCAGTGACATTGAGGATCATTTTTTTTTATAAAGGCTTATCTTGACCTAGGAAATATCTTTGTAATGTAAAAATGTTTGTGTTTGTATTTCTTTTGTCAGTGGAAGAAAAGCCTGATGTATGCAAACAGTATTCCTTGTGCAATTAATTAATTTCCTATTCTTTGTATGAGGTAGAATTTCTTTAAAACATGCACACACACTCCTCTGATTTGTGTTTCATTTTGATACTTGCATAAAGATTTTCTAGGCTTTCTGATCTTCTCTTTTACATATTTCATTTTCCTCAGATTCTGAGAAGGTATTGTACTGAGGGAGTCAACTGCCACAGTGCCCGCAATTAATGATAAAACTTCCCTTGTCATTCTTTCTCTGCATCACTGTAGACATTTATTAGTAAAGTAGAACATAGTGTACCTGCTGCTTCGGATGCAAAATCTGTCACTTCACCTTTTCTTCCAGGGAGAAGACGTGTAGTTGAAGGGACAGACCAGGCCAACTGATGTCACTAACAAATACACAGAAAACTTGCTTTGTTATTCTCCTCTGCCATATTGATTTATTTTTAGTTGTGGGTTGTTTTTTTTTTGTTGTTTTTTTTTTTTTTTTTAAACTCTAATATTTGCTCATAATTAGTAAAAGCATTTGTATTATTGTAGTTTGAGTCCACTTAGGGATTTTTTTGAAAGGGACAAGGTGAATGAGCTTTCACATGCCTTTAGATACTACAAACTGATGTCAACATAGTATTGCAATACAGTTGGCTAAACAATGCTAACTGCAGACTCATAAGATTTGGGGAGGTTGTTAAATGTTTGAAGATCTTGTACAGCAAGGTGGTGCATTTCCTCAGCATTTCCACTTGTAAACATGAAGAAATTTTTTTAAGATTGATCTGATTGATGTTAGTGTGGTGTGCATGTTCTGTGCTTTACAGAAAAGCTCTGAATGACCCTTGTGCAGAGAAAGTTTTTGATTAATAAAATGTTTAGAGCTCTCTGTAATGCCTCTTGCGTTGGCCATGTTGTCTCATACCAGTCTTAAAGTTAAAGAACCAAAATCCAGCGAAGTCAGTAAAATACTTGCTTCTGCTTCAGGAGATTTTTTAATTAGTATACTCTGATTTTAATGCTGCTTCTAGGGTTAAAATTTAAGCCTCTAAATCAAGTCTTCAAAAATATCTAGAACGCCTTTAAGGTGACAAGAGCTTTCTTATGTTTTAGCAGCTATCATGACTTACAGTTAATTAGCACTGGCTTTCAGATTTTCAGTGAAGAGAAGAAAATAATATTAATCTTGTGATTCAAAGTAAAGAGTACATGGACATAGTATATTCTAACTCTGAAGGACCTTTCCCAACTGTAGAATGTGGTTTTGGTACAACATGATTTTATTTAGAATTGATTCAATAGCATACAGTCCTCTATGAGGGAAGTTTTTTACCTTTAAAGAAGAGGGACTGTGTCTTAATGATTCTGCAATTGTGTGATGGTGCTGAGACCTATTACGACAAAAGGAAAGAACTGTTACTAGAAGAATAGTGTGACTTGGCCAATGATTCATTTTTGGTAGATTTAATAGACTTCTTGACTGAAATCTTGGCAAATGCTGGCTCTATGAAACTACTAATGTAGCCTAGTTGGTACCTGGGTGTGTTATGCAGGCTATGAGGCAAAAGATCTATGACAAAAGGATGCCTATAAGAAAATAACACCACTAAGACTTACATTTTCTGGAAAAAAATATACTGTTTTGCAAAATACAGGTTGTGACATACACAGTGGTTAGCTTTCACACATAACAATCATGTTCAATATAAATAGAGGACAAGGTATTAATAGCTGATGAATCAGACTTCACATTCCAACAGTTCAGAACACTAGAATATAAATTTTTTAAATTATTTATTTCTAAATATTTTATAAAATCCAGAATATAACAAGCCACATTCAGATTGAGTACTATACATGCTTAATGTATATTGAATAAATATGTAGGGACCACCATGTATGGTGATTTTGGTGACTTGCTCTGTTGAACTGACTATCTGCTAGTGAAAATAATACCTGAGTACCATACCTGACACTTTCAGTGTATTGTCTAGCCATATAATCCTGTTAGGAAATTAAGCAGTTGGGTTTAAAAGATGTCCCTACTCCATGCTTGTTTTGTGCATTTTTAGAAAAGCTTCTGTGGAACCCTGTTTTTATCTGCATTAAATTCTGTTGTATTTTTCCACCAGAGCATTGTTTGCCAGTTAGTTACTGCCACAGATTTGATAGAACTATCAATCAGAAACACTGTAAAAAGGGGAAATAAAAAGCAAACAACACAGCAGAACTGCATCTGTACAAAACCTATGGCCTTTTTTGTACTGTGGAAAGGATACCTATCAGAATACCCTCATTTGTTTGGATGCAACTGAGCTTCAAAAGGGCAAGGCAAGTGTGGTGTTCTCAGGAATCTTAATTTATTGTGTGACACAGTTCATAAAACAGCAGCTAAATGTGAAAACAGAATGCATTTTTGGGCCAGCTCAATGCATATTTGCTTTCTCTAGAAATTAAAATATATTTTTTTCCTCCTCTTAACCTTCCACACTTGAGATGCTGTGGCATCAGAGCAGAGTGGAGAGCCTTTTCTGAGCAATGTGCCAGGATGCTGTCTGCTTGGCTGGGGTAGCTCAGCACTTCAAAAACCTGGACAGATGGGGTGCCATTTCATCAGAGGTAGCATGCTGTTGGGCTTCAAAGGAGTTAAGAGTTGAAGGTGTATCCAGTTGACATACCAGTTCTGCTGCTAGCTTGTATTACAGCAAAAGAGAAGATGATGGCACAAATGAAAAAAAAAGAAAAAGAAAAAAAGGCTATGCCTGTTGTGTTCTGTCTCTCAAATCTTTATGCTGACAGTTTTAAGAGGTAGGAAAAGTTTTTGAGTAGACCTTTACTTCTTCCATTGTCCTATTCTTTCTGTCTGGTCCTACACTTTCTGAGTGCAAATGTCCAAACTAATACAGAAAGAACTTTCTCAATCCTGAATATTTGAGAATCTCTTCCATTTTTGTGTTTTTGCTACTATTCCTATAAAATCCTAATGTACTTTCCTGTTTATGTGACCTTTATTGAAACATGAGCTGTGGTTCGTATACTTGATTCCCTCTTTCTGTACTATTCACCAGCACAATTTTTTCAGCTTTTTAAAGCATTTGTATAGAAACTAATCAGCTGCATACAAATGGATCTGCAGTGGTGTATCTTCTGCTTGCAAACAGCATAAGGCAGCCAAACTTCTATGAGAGATCAAAGAGTTAGGTTACATGGGTAAAGGTGCGCATTGGAGACAGAGCAGCTGCTCCAGAGTCTTTTGAACTTTCATTTACCTTCTCCCCCTTCACAAGCATGAATCATGTCAGCAGTTTTTCACAGCCATCAGACTGCATTCTTTCCCAGACTATTGCCAGATCTCTGGTATAAGAGCTATGGCATATGCTTGTGCTGAATAATTGCAATTGAGCATGTTTAGGGCTTAAGCAGGTTAAAGTACTGAGGCTTGAGGTTAACTCCAGGTGAAGTCACTGGAAGTGGGTAGTGCTTCTGTATGTGTAAATGGCTCACTGTTCATTTGCTTAGCTAAAAAGCAATCACTTCTTCCATTCATACCCTGGTATAATAGTTCTGAGTTGTCTGAAGGAAGAGATATTAAAAAACACCACTTTTTATTTTAAGAACTTATTTCATTTTCTTGCCTTGTTTGCAATTTGGAAAAAAACCCTGGGAGGCTGTTTGCTCTTTCCTGAGTGACTTGTGCCTACAGCACAGTCCAGTGGCCCTCTGCTGATGTGGGGCAGTGCACACAGCTGATTGTGACAGGAAATGAAGATGACTCTTTGTCTGTTCTGTCATATCAAATTCTAGGACTGGCATTTAAAAAGCCCTTTTGAATGAGTAGCTTCAAATTGATCCAGTTTGTTGGAAAGCTTGAGGCCCACTGAATTGAAAAATAGCATTTGGGTTGGAAAAAAATGATAGATTTCAAGCCATTATGCAAGCTTTGTGAGACTGGATTTTGCATTACAGCAGTCACTTAGAGTGTGCAACTGCTTTTTTCAGCATTCTTTTAATTTAGCAACTTTTCCCCCACTAAACTTAGAACAGAAGAGTATTCCTGTATGAGCGTATGTATAGACGTGTCTCTGCGTGTGCATGTGGATGTTAGTAACAGTTATGTATAAGAAATACTAATTTGAAATGCCTCCTAATGCTGAAAAAGAGTTAGAAGCTATTTCAGTGCATTTTCTGAGCATGTTGTACTTGTGAATACTATGTATTATGTACTTATTTGTGCACATCTGTAGAAGTTGAAGTATGTGGTAGAAAACCATGGTTATAAACAAAAATGCTGAATTATTAGATTTGATTATATTATTATAATATTAATATAAAATTATTATATTAGATAATCAATTCCTGTGGATTACAAATATATTAAGACACTATGAATTTATCAGTTGTTAATAAATACATAAATTATTAATAGTGTCATGTGGACACACATTATGATAATTTCATTTCTAGCTTTAGTATTTTTTCTTTCTGGAGATCTTGTGACTAGAATCTTGCAGATTTTTTTCTAATAGTAACATCATGAATCAGCAATTAGCCTTCTGTTTGCAGAAAAACTTCAAGCTGTGCACTTCAAAATTATATGTGGAAGTTTTTCAGTAAGGCTGCACAGTGCATTTATTCTCTTTTTTTGAAGAAAATGTCTAGGTATGACAAGGACAGTTAAAGCTTACTGCTTAAGCATTAATTTGAAGTCCATATTTCCATGTGCCTTCCATTTCTCTAGATTTTTTTGGTTTTGATTAGAGGTCAACAAATAATTTGGAAAATTCCATTCTTTTTCAAGTGTCATAGCACTGATCGCAGCCATAAACGTAAGTATCTGTTGTCCATCTTCCCTGTCTGTCTGTTCTTCCTCCCCAGAAAAGGCTGCCTGCTAGGAAAGCAGCCTCAGGCTGTACTGACAGCTTTGAACTTCTTTAAGGGATTGTAAGAGGTTTTCACAGTTCAAAGAGTGGACAGTTTATAAGATAGTGAACAATTTGACTATTTGGATAGATATGTGCCAGAGTTCAAGGCTGTGACCTGCTGCTGTTCAGATTACTAGGATAAACATAGCCGCTGGGACCAGGATTAGCAATTTAATTAGAACACCATGTAAAATTCATGTCATTTCCTGAACCTGTATCATTATACATCTGTTATATCACAGTTAATGGAAAAGGAAAGTCAAGTAGCATTTATGTAAACAATATAATTAGAATTCTATAGTTTTGTGGGTGTCACATCATAACCTTCAGGTTTTGTAATTTGCATGTCTTGTCTGTGTTTAATAACAACTCACTCCAGGATGAAATGCTCTTATGGAAAACAGTAACAATTTGGCACTGTCATAGAATCATAGAACAGTTAGGGTTGGAAAGGACCTCAAGATCATCTAGTTCGAACGCCCCACGGCCATAGGCAGGGACACCTCCCGCTAAACCATGTCACCCAAGGCTCTCTCCAACACAGACTTCAACAACGCCAGGGATGGAGCATTCGCAACTTCCCTGGGCAACCCATTCCAGTGCCTTACTACCCGCACAGTAAAGAAATTCCTCCTTATATCCAACCTAAACTTCCCCTGTTCAAGTTTGAACCTCTTACCCCTTGTCCTATCACTACAGTCCCGAATGAAGAGTCCCTCCCCAGCATCCCTATAGCCCCCTTCAGATATTGGAAGGCTGCTATGAGGTCTCCACACAGCCTTCTCTTCTCCAGGCTGAACAGCCCCAACTTTCTCAGCCTATCTTCATACGGGAGGTGCTCCAGTCCCCTGATCATCCTCGTGGCCCTCCTTTGGACTTGTTCCAACACTTGCATGTCCTTTTGATGTTGAGGACACCAGAACTGCACACAATACTCCAAGTGAGGACTCACGAGAGCCGAGTAGAGGGGCAGGATCACCTGCCTCGACCTGCTGGTCACGCTCCTTTTGATGCAGCCCAGGGTATGGTTGGCTTTCTGGGCTGTGAACACACGCTGCCAGCTCACGTTAAGTTTCTCATCGACCAACACCCCAAGTCCTTCTCCACAGCACTGCTCTGAATCTCTTCTCTGCCCAACCTGTAGCTGTGCATGGGATTGCTCCAACCCAGCTGTAGGACCTTGCACTTGCCATGGTTAAACTTCATCAGGTTGGCATCAGCCCACCTCACAACCATGTCAAGGTCCCTCTGGATGGCACTCCTTCCCTCCAACGTATCAATCGAACCACACAGCCTACTGTCATCGGCAAACTTGCTGAGGGCGCACTCAATCCCACTGTCCATGTCACCAACAAAGATGTTGAACAAGACCGGTCCCAACGTCGATCCCTGAGGGACACCACTTGTTACTAGTCTCCAGCTGGACATTGAGCCATTGAGCACAACTCTTTGAGTGCTGCCATACAGCCAGCTTTTTATCCACCGAGTGGTCCACCTATCACATTGATGTCTCTCCAACTTAGAGACAAGGATGTCATGTGAGACAGTGTCAAACGCATTTCACAAGTCCAGGGAGATGCCGTCAAGTGCTCTACCCCTGTCCATCACTTCTGTAGCCCCAGCATAGAAGTCTACCAGATTGGTCAGGCAGGATTTCCCCTGAGTGAAGCCATGCTGGCTGTCACCAAGCACCTTGTTGTTTTTCATGTGCCTCAGCATGCCTTCCAGGAGTATCTGCTCCAAGATTTTGGTAGGCACAGAGGTGAGACTGACTGGTCTGTAGTTCCCCGGCTCATTCGTTTTCCCCTTCTTGAAAATGGGGGTTATATTTCCCTTTTTCCAGTTGTTGGGAACTTCACCTGACTGCCATGATTTTTCCATTATGATGGACAGTGGCTTAGCAACTTCATTTGCCAGCTCCTTCAGGACCCGCGGACGTATCTCATCAGGTCCCATGGACTTCTGTATGTTCAGATTCTTAAGATGGTCTCGAACCAGATCCTCTCTTACAGTGGGCCCAGGGTCTTCATTCTCACGGTCCCTGCGTCTGCCTTCCAAGACTTCGGTGGTGTGGTCAGAGCATTTTCCGGTGAAGACTGAGGCAAAGAAGTCATTAAGAACCTCAGCCTTCTCCAAATCCAGGGTAGCCAGTTCTCCTAATAGCATCTGGAGGGGGCCCACGTTGTCCCTAGCCTATCTTTTATTCACTACATTCCTACAGAATCCTTTCCTGTTATCTTTAACATCCCTAACCAAGTTGAATTCTAAGCGGGGCTTAACTTTCCTAACCTGGTCCCTAGCTTCCTGGACAACATCTCTGTGTTCTTCCCAGGCCGCCTGTCCTTGCTTCCACCTTTTATAAGCCTCTTTTTTCCTTTGAATTTTCCTCAGCAGCTCCTTACCCATCCAAGGAGGTCTCCTGGCCCTCCTGCAACACTTCCTTCTAGTCGGGACGCAGCGCTCCTGAGCTTGTAGTAGGTGATCCTTAAATATCAACCAACAGCCTTGGGCCCCCCTGCCCCCTAGGGCTATATCCCATGGAATCTTACGGAGCAGGTTCCTGAAGAGGCCAAAGTCTGCTCTCTTGAAGTCCAGGGCAGTGAGCTAGCTGCATGCTCTTCTCACTGTCCTGAGAATCTTGAATTCGACCATCTCATGATCGCTGCAACCAAGGCTGCCCTGGAGCGTCACCTTTCCAGCCAGCCCTTCCCTGTTGGTGAGGATGAGGTCAAGCATGGCGCCTCTCCTTGTCAGCTCCTCTATTACTTGCAGAAGGAAGCTGTCTTCTACACAGTCGAGGAACCTCCTGGATTGCTTGTGCCGGGCCGTACCATCCCTCCAACATGATAACAGTGTGACTGAAGTCCCCCAAGAGGACAAGCACCTGTGAGTGTGAAGCTGTTCCTGTTTGTCTATAGAGTGTCTGTAGAGTTCAGACCTGACACTTAACAGCTCAGCTCTTGAGTCCATGTGGGGTATATTTAACTGCAATTTATATCAAATTCACTATGGGTGCAGACACTTAGCTTTACATACCAGATCTGAAAGCTTTGGTTATAGTTCAGACAAAATTGTACCACTGGGTGGGAAACCGTAATATCAGAACTGGTGAAAGACTGTGTTCCTTTTAGATTGTATTACATAGCAGAAATAGAAGAAATATTTAAAAGGCATTGAAAAAGATATTGTGTGGTGTGGGGGTTTTTTTGAGAAACTGAAAGAAGGACGCACAAAAGCACAAAATGTAATCAGTTCTAAATAAGGTTATGGCTTTGTAATGGGGGTGCTTGAGGGTGGTTTTAGGTCCATAGGACCTTAGTACAAAAAATGTAAGAAAAGTAAAATAGAAAAACAGGACCTGGGGATGGGCACGGTCCAACTGGCTTATAGGTGGAGGGACAGGGTGATTGCTAAATCAATGAACCCATTAAGTTGGTGTAAACATCTACTGGGGAGTATCCGCGACCAGCAGACGTCCCGGGGAGGGGGCAGTGAAACTATCTGCTCAACAAAAGGACAGGATGATTAAGTTTAATGTTAAGGACTGCCAGCGGGTGTGAATGATGTAAACAACTCTCAAAGACCACCATCATCACCTTTTGCGTACCTATGAATATGAATGTATGCCCAATGACTGTAAAAGGATGGCCTGAGTGGCAATACGGGGAGACACGCTTGGAAGAGCTATCCCCCGCGTCTCCCGGCGCCGCAATAAAGAATACCTGCTTGTCAACTTGAAACTTTGTTGGCGAGTTCCTGGAGTTTTCTCAGAATCAAAACTGAACTGTACGATTGAGAGAGAAAAGGAGAATTTAGCTGTCATGCAAAGAGCTGGTCTGCCAGGTTTAGAGACAGTTTTCATTTATAGAAAGAACTGCAAGCAGCAAAGAACACTAGAATGCTTATTGTCAGTGAATAGCATAATTTACCTTTAAAAGTACCTCTGAAGATGAAAAGAAAGTTAATATAGCTGTGATAACTGATCTAATCTTTACAATCTGCATTCCAGTGAGTGAGGAAAATATGTACAGGAGAATCCAAATCTAAATCTTCAGTCTTTGTCATTGCAGAGTTTCCTTATCTAATTAAAATATTTTTAGTAATTTTGTTGCAGAACATTTTAATGCTAATAAATAGCAATATTTTTTTTCCTGATCTAAACCTTTAGAGGGTGTTCTTAGTGCTTCAGTTCAAATTCTTTCTCAAACAGAAGTGCTAAAACATCTATTTTGCCAAAATGCCATTTAAACAAACCCAGGTTTCTCCTGTTTCTAAGCGTTGTATTCTACTGAACTTCGGTTCCATGTTGACAGCCCTGCTGTGCAAACCACATGGAGCTGGGGATCACCTGGCTTCTGGTTTTCTTGATGCAGAGATAGAAGTCCCAATGCTGATAGGCATTTTGTGGCTGCATGCTTTTAAGTACACCTTAGGGGCCCCATTTACAAAATTATCATACAGATTAGCATCCACTCAGGGTATGCATTGATGCTTCCTTTCTCTCAGAAGAAAAGGATTACGAAGAGAAAAAGGCTGGAGTATGAGGTCTTGCATTTCTTGGGGAGTCAGAATGTAACCACTCAATATATGCATCCAGCCTTGTGGCATTGTGTAGCTAAAGCCTCAGACTCATTTTCAGGGCCTAACCTTGATCTGCTTCTGAGCCGAATTTCTTACATAGTTCAAGAATATCAACTTAAAATGCAAAATGGATTTAAGAAAAAAACAAATATTTTCTTTACGTGTCCACTATAAGAGCTATTTCCAACATTGTTTGGCTTTTGCTTCATTTTTCCATCTGAAAAATGGCCATCTGTTTTTCCTGTATAGCAACTTGAATTTCAAAATAATAGCCTGAAAGAAAAATCTCTGGATCATCTCCTTTACACTTGTCAATGACTCTGAACTTTGTAAATGACATCAAAAAAGAAAAAAAAAATAATTATTTTTAAAACATCATATTAGTTAAATGAAGATAACATTACAGTGCTGTCAGAAAACCCTCAGAACTTAACACATGATGGTAACTGGCCTATATCACTTTATAAGGAATAACAGCAAATTAAACAGAGGGAAGTTTTAGGCCTCTAGCCACAGGGTTGCATGCAGAGCTGGAAAGGACTGCACAGGTGTCGTTTCACTGTCCCCCTAATTGCTGCCTGCCACTGAAAAAGATAATCCTAGCCCTCTTCATCTCGCAGCACTCCTGCAGCTAGGAGATAGTTGGTTCTTTCCGATTAATAGAAAACAGCTTTTTTTCTTCCTTTTAAGGGATACAAGATAAGCAACAGGATGCATAAGGACATAAGGGCTGGGAGCATCCTTTCTGGCAGCAGCCTGTAATTACATCAGATTAGGTATAATGTGATACTGTGCCTAAGGCCATCTGATGTTTTAGCACTGTCCTTTACATTTTGGTAGACAGATAGGAGAAGAAGGGAAAGCGCTGCTGTTTACAAGAATTGATGAACTACATATCTAGATGATGGAATTGCAGATTATGAGAGTCAATGCATCACAAATTCCCTTGTCAACCTGCAGGTCAAACCTATTATTAGCAGTATCCTAAAGGAAACTGACACTTTAGCAAGCTAAAGTTTGTTTAAACCCCAAATTTTCTAGTGTGAGCATACATGTACTCCTGCCAATTCCTCTGTGAATAAATTAAAATTAACCTCCAGTCTATCTTATCTATCAACCAGACACAGCTCTCTGTACTGCAATAGAAGTGAGGTTTCAAAACCGTTGCCATGAATTCTTCCTTCCCACCATTTAGTCTGAGGCTGCCTCTACTGTTCCTACTTTGAAGACTCATAGATCCCTGTTACAAGTAATAGCTTTATTCCCTGGCCTGAGCAATTACTGGTTGTATCTGACCACAGGTGGTTTCAGTCAGAAGCTAAAAGCACAAACGCACCAGGCTTAGCTCTTCTGTTTAAAGCTCCAGTCAGGAGGTCACAGATGATACTAGAAAATTTGTCCAGCACACAGACAGTAACAGAGAAAGACAGGCAAATAAAGCAACTTCTTTCTCCACTGCCTCCAGAAACTTTCAGGTATTAACCAGCAGCTGTCATGGCTACAGAGATCAGGATGGGTGAAGACTGACATCAGTACTGCTGTAACTCCTACTTTCATTCTCCTTTGGATGAAATGATAAAGCATGCTCTGGCTATATCTCTTCCAAACACTGCCAAAACAATGGCAGTAGAAAATATTTAAATGCACAGAATTGACCATTCTCATTGAAGTTTGGGGTTTGATTTTCTTTTTAGTCCAACAGACTGGCAGATCTGTTAAGGATTTAGCATCTAGCAGTCCGTTAAATTGATCATAGTAAAAGTTTCAAGATGGGGGTAGAGGGATAGCGTGAGAATGACAGTGGATAAAGTGAACAGAAAGGAAAAACAAATGTTGTTTCGTGATGCCTAAAAGAACTCCCCTCACCTTTAGAGTAAAATTCAGTCTGTGCATTGGTTTCTACACAGAGACTATAAATCCAAGTTATATAGCCACATACCAAATGCACCAAGGGAAGATGCTTCTCTCTTTTCCTTGATAAGGTGTCCCCTTCTGCCACTACAAGATGAGTAAATTACTTCACCTGTCTAGCTGATCCCAAGCATTCAGCCTGACACTGACAATGGCAGTGTATCTGTTAGTGTGATGGACAAGTGATTGGCAGCATGACATTTGCTGCTTTCTATAATAAGTTGGTTATTATACAACGATGTTGACAATCTAGAGAGACTGCAAATATTAAAGTGTAACTAGGTACAGGTCTGAAAAAGAAAAAAAAAAAAACAGGTACAGGTTATGGGTGAAATGTGACCCTGAATAAATTTTATGCCAAAGGCTTCTTTCATTTTGAAAAGAAAAATATCAAATTTTAAGTATGACACTTTTCCTCTAGGAGAAAATTATTCTATTTAGCCAACAAATGTCACAAGATTCCAACTCATTCCCTTGATCAGCTTCTCAGGCATATTGCAGCTATAAATGCAAAAAGTGTAAAGCAAGTACAGCTAAAATCTTTGAAAGAATGCAACTTCTGCAGCTATAGTTAACTATTTCTTTGACATAACTGTTACTTCCCCATGCTCTTACTATGTGTCTCCCTTCTGTACAAGGATCACTCTGGACCAAGTGTCACTGTTACTGTTTGATGACAGGCAAAAGCTTTGCCCACCATTAGCAGCTGGAAGTTTGGATAGCCTTGGTATTTAACAGTTACCTAGAACAGCAGCCTGTAGGCTATAAAATGTACTGGCCCACCTCAGAAAAAAAAATACAGCTCCAGTCTGGAATTTAACAGCTGATCAGAAATTTTCAGGCAAATGGATGTGTCATTTAAATCCAGCATCTTGTTCCCAACTGTTAACAGTATCATGCAGAATAAGCCAATTGTACACAGTTATGCACCTCTGAGGTACAATCTAATCCCTATCATATTTTCATTCCAATTTTTAATAGCAAGGAATTAGCTGAAACTTTGAAATAAGGACTTTTATCCCTGCTATTACTCTTGCTAGCATTACATATTGTGATGATTAATGTCCTTGCTCTTCTCTTAAATGTCTACAAATTTTCTAAGAGTTTGTTTTGTTTTTACGATGTCTAACCGTAATACATCTATGTGGGTGCTAGTGATATAGATAGCAGTAGCTCAGAGAACATAAAGAAGGACTACAGAGCCCTGGGAGAGGTGGTTAGGGGCTCTGGAGCTCAGATTGTCTTTTTGCCAACTCTCCAGGATACAGGGCAGGACCATAAAAAGGCTAAGAGGATTGGCCAGGTTAATAAATGGTTAGAAGAGTGGTGCTATAGTCAAGGGCTTGGCTATCTTGAAAAGGGGACTCAATTTAGTAGGCCAGGTCTACTGGGGGCTGGTAGAGCTGCTCTGACAAAGAAAGGGAAGAGTGGATTCGAGATGAGGCTTGCCAGACCGGTCAAGGATGCTTTAAACTAGATGTGTTGGGCGAGGAAGGTATCATTCCATCCCAACACACCCAATCACTGGCCAGCACCTATAGTAAACGTTCAGAGCAATGCAGATAAATTCCAGCAGCTCCACTCAATGAGCTGGCTTCATTTGGAGCTTGACTCAGATGCCTCTATACAAACACCTGTAGCATGGGGAACAAACAAGAGGAAATAGAGACGTGTAAACGTCTAGGGGGGTATGATGTCATAGGCATCACAGAAACGTGGTGGGATGGCTCCTATGACTGGTGTGTTGGAATGGAAGCTTACAGGCTCTTTAGAAAAGATAGGCCCTGTATGCAGGGAGGGGGAGTTGCTATTTATGTTAGGGATAGGCTGGACAGTATGAAACTCTGTCTGGGGACAGGTGACCAGTCAATAAAGAGTTTGTGGGTCAGGGTTAAAGAGAGAACAGCGATGCGAGACGTTATTGTGGGGATCTGCTACAGACCGCCTGACCAAGAGGACCCAGTAGATGAAGGACACTATAAATAGAAACAGCCTCACACTCACAGGTGCTTGTCCTCTTGGGGGACTTCAGTCACACTGTTATCTGTTGGAGGGATGGTACGGCCCGGCACAAGCAATCCAGGAGGTTCCTCGACTGTGTAGAAGACAGCTTCCTTCTGCAAGTAATAGAGGAGCTGACAAGGAGAGGCGCCATGCTTGACCTCATCCTCACCAACAGGGAAGGGCTGGCTGGAAAGGTGACGCTCCAGGGCAGCCTTGGTTGCAGCGATCATGAGATGGTCGAATTCAAGATTCTCAGGACAGTGAGAAGAGCATGCAGCTAGCTCACTGCCCTGGACTTCAAGAGAGCAGACTTTGGCCTCTTCAGGAACCTGCTCCGTAAGATTCCATGGGATATAGCCCTAGGGGGCAGGGGGGCCCAAGGCTGTTGGTTGATATTTAAGGATCACCTACTACAAGCTCAGGAGTGCTGCGTCCCGACTAGAAGGAAGTGTTGCAGGAGGGCCAGGAGACCTCCTTGGATGGGTAAGGAGCTGCTGAGGAAAATTCAAAGGAAAAAAGAGGCTTATAAAAGGTGGAAGCAAGGACAGGCGGCCTGGGAAGAACACAGAGATGTTGTCCAGGAAGCTAGGGACCAGGTTAGGAAAGTTAAGCCCCGCTTAGAATTCAACTTGGTTAGGGATGTTAAAGATAACAGGAAAGGATTCTATAGGAATGTAGTGAATAAAAGATAGGCTAGGGACAACGTGGGCCCCCTCCGGATGCTATTAGGAGAACTGGCTACCCTGGATTTGGAGAAGGCTGAGGTTCTTAATGACTTCTTTGCCTCAGTCTTCGCCGGAAAATGCTCTGACCACACCACCGAAGTCTTGGAAGGCAGACGCAGGGACCGTGAGAATGAAGACCCTGGGCCCACTGTAAGAGAGGATCTGGTTCGAGACCATCTTAAGAATCTGAACATACAGAAGTCCATGGGACCTGATGAGATACGTCCGCGGGTCCTGAAGGAGCTGGCAAATGAAGTTGCTAAGCCACTGTCCATCATAATGGAAAAATCATGGCAGTCAGGTGAAGTTCCCGACGCCTGGAAAAAGGGAAATATAACCCCCATTTTCAAGAAGGGGAAAACGAATGAGCCGGGGAACTACAGACCAGTCAGTCTCACCTCTGTGCCTACCAAAATCTTGGAGCAGATACTCCTGGAAGGCATGCTGAGGCACATGAAAAACAACAAGGTGCTTGGTGACAGCCAGCATGGCTTCACTCAGGGGAAATCCTGCCTGACCAATCTGGTAGACTTCTATGCTGGGGCTACAGAAGTGATGGACAGGGGTAGAGCACTTGACGGCATCTCCCTGGACTTGTGAAATGCGTTTGACACTGTCTCACATGACATCCTTGTCTCTAAGTTGGAGAGACATCAATGTGATAGGTGGACCACTCGGTGGATAAAAAGCTGGCTGTATGGCAGCACTCAAAGAGTTGTGCTCAATGGCTCAATGTCCAGCTGGAGACTAGTAACAAGTGGTGTCCCTCAGGGATCGACGTTGGGACCGGTCTTGTTCAACATCTTTGTTGGTGACATGGACAGTGGGATTGAGTGCGCCCTCAGCAAGTTTGCCGATGACAGCAGGCTGTGTGGTTCGATTGATACGTTGGAGGGAAGGAGTGCCATCCAGAGGGACCTTGACACGGTTGTGAGGTGGGCTGATGCCAACCTGATGAAGTTTAACCATGGCAAGTGCAAGGTCCTACAGCTGGGTTGGAGCAATCCCATGCACAGCTACAGGTTGGGCAGAGAAGAGATTCAGAGCAGTGCTGTGGAGAAGGACTTGGGGTGTTGGTCGATGAGAAACTTAACGTGAGCTGGCAGCGTGTGTTCACAGCCCAGAAAGCCAACCATACCCTGGGCTGCATCAAAAGGAGCGTGACCAGCAGGTCGAGGCAGGTGATCCTGCCCCTCTACTCGGCTCTCGTGAGTCCTCACTTGGAGTATTGTGTGCAGTTCTGGTGTCCTCAACATCAAAAGGACATGCAAGTGTTGGAACAAGTCCAAAGGAGGGCCACGAGGATGATCAGGGGACTGGAGCACCTCCCGTATGAAGATAGGCTGAGAAAGTTGGGGCTGTTCAGCCTGGAGAAGAGAAGGCTGTGTGGAGACCTCATAGCAGCCTTCCAATATCTGAAGGGGGCTATAGGGATGCTGGGGAGGGACTCTTCATGAGGGACTGTAGTGATAGGACAAGGGGTAAGAGGTTCAAACTTGAACAGGGGAAGTTTAGGTTGGATATAAGGAGGAATTTCTTTACTGTGCGGGTAGTAAGGCACTGGAATGGGTTGCCCAGGGAAGTTGCGAATGCTCCATCCCTGGCGTTGTTGAAGTCTGTGTTGGAGAGAGCCTTGGGTGACATGGTTTAGCGGGAGGTGTCCCTGCCTATGGCCGTGGGGCGTTCGAACTAGATGATCTTGAGGTCCTTTCCAACCCTAACTGTTCTATGATTCTATGATTCTGTGTTAGTCTTTTTGTTCCGTAGCAGTGAGGGGGAGAAAGGATAACATTTAGGAAAAATTGTGAGGATTTTTTTCTTTTTCTCTTTTTTTTTTTTACTTTTTTTTTTTTTAATGTGAATTCTTTATTATGCGGTACTCAAAGTGTGCATGTTGACGAGTTTCTTTAGGAAAACTTAATTCTTTAACTACATGGTGCTTCTTCAGTATCAAAGCTGCACCATAAAATGCTAGGATGCTCTTCATCATCAGATTGCTTTTATGTGTTCATAAAAGCTCTAGTAATAACTTTACTCTTTTGAGCTCAGTAAACATTGTGGGATTCAGGTGGTGCTTACCACAGTTCAGGGGAGCTGTATATATCTTTACACGTTCAGGGATTATTAGTGTGTGGGTTTTATTTGTTTGATAGAGCAATGAATAGAGACGCCAAATTTCAGAGGGTTTCTAGTTTAAATTTTGAGTACCTTTTACTACATTGAAATTTCTATTCAGAAATCTCTCTGGTATGACAGGTAAAGTAAAACACTTAGGTTGTAACTGTTCTGATGAAGATATACCCTGAAAACTTAATATGGTGGTTAAAGCGCAGAAGGCTGAAATTTTGCTTATATACCTAAGATTGTTACAAGATTGAAACCCCACAGGTCAGCTCCTGAGAGGATCATGTACTCAGCTCATGTACATGTGGTGCTTCATTTTTGAGCAAATTTTTCAATAATTTGCCATTTGCATGTTATCACACAAAGAAAGACAGGGGATTTCTCATTTCCTGTTGGTAACTTGAGGTGCCATACTGGCAACTTCACATGTAAAAGTACTTTTTTCCTATTTGTTTATTTATTTATTTATTTAAGAAATCAGCTCCCTGCTCTTAGAATGTTTGAAAAGAGATGTCTCAGTTGCAGTTTTTTGGGGAATGCTTGTACTGCTGCCAGCTTACATGTCCCAGTGGGAGCCACTGTGGAGTAGGGATTACCTTGAATAGGTTTTAGCAGACAACAAGCCACCAGAAAAGCTTGTCTTCATTTTTTTCTTCCTCTCTCTACAAATAACATGGTAGACAGAAGGGGATGAACTACAATTTAGTATGTCAACCTTAACCAGCCTGTATCTCAAGAGGTTTGTTTTTTTTTTCCCAACTTTAATAACAAATGAGTTAAGTATCATCGGAAAACTCTTAATAGCAAACATGTATATGATATAAAACTTGTAGGAACATTCAGAGTTTGCTAAGTTCCTGCACTGTGGCTACATTGTAATTTTGCCTTTCCATTCTCAGGGAAATGTTGTCTTCTTGTTTTGTCTCTGCTTTCTGGGACAGAAAGGCATTTAAATTTTGAACCAATTTATACTGACACAAATCAGGTATACTAAAGATTTTTGCTGAACAATGGATTTTAGTTGCTTTTACACTGAAATGAAAGTCTTTTTATTTAATTGGGAGCAAAAGAGTAAAGCTTATGCTTGGATGCATGAGCCGTGGTTCTGTAGATGCCATTGTGATTCCTGCTCGTTTGTCTCTGAGGTCTGTTGAAGTCAGTTGATGTTTTTTCATTTAAGTTGATCAATGAGTTTCAAGACTGAGAAAATGTTGTGCATATGTACTTGGAGCACACCTTCACCTGGTGCGCAGAAATATAATCCATATCGTCTCTCATGGTGTGCAGACACAGATCTCTGCTGAGTCCCTATTCTTAGCAGTTCACTCTGTGTGAATAAAGCAGAAGTGGCAGATTGTCTTTGAAATGCTACTTGAAGAGCAAATGTAAAATTTTATTTGAAAGATAGACTACATGCAAAAGATTTTATCTTGTTAAATTGTTGCCTCACGTCCTATCTGTGTGTAACTGCAGGCATTTTTCCACATCATAATATTACCTTCACTGTTCTAGCTGATTCCCTGTTAGAGTCTGTAACCAGTTTCACATTTGTCTCCAACAAAAATCTCTTCTTCAGCAACTCCAGCTATTAAAGAGGAAGTGATGCAGCTTGCTTCAGTGATGTGTGATTGCAAATTAATTATACGATACCAATTCATATTGTTGAAGACACTATAGAACTGCTTGCATTTCCCCCCTAATTTAATCAAGGATGGGTATCTTCTGTTTCTTCCACAAGCTTTATGAACAAATTATTGAAGAAAAAAATCTTAAGACTTTCAGAAAAAAATATCATTCAACTAATAAAAATATTTCTGTTTCTAAAGAAGTAAAATGTTTAACATGTATGCTTAAGGTCTAATTAAAGATTCTCACAAAATTCTTTTGCAAACAAAATGTTTTTGCAAATAAAAAGCAATTATTTAATGCCTTCCAATCCTGAATTACTATAGCAAGTGCCCAGCAAACAATATCAGTTTCTCTCAACCTTTGTATTTGTGCACTCCACAATTTTTTTAATATATAATATATATTATAATATTTATAATATATAATATATAAATGCTCTTGTTGGTGATAGTTTATATTTTAAGTAAAAAAAAGTCTAAAGCGTGATTGCTAGTTAAGCCTCAACTGGGGAAAAGGAGAAAACCATTTAATTGTCCCCAAACCTTAGCCTAAGGTTCTGAAAATTTTGCTTTTAAAAAAGTTCCTTCATATTATTTGGAAATTACATTAAACTCTACAGGAGTATAGTTTATTGTGGATGAATGATAATGGGGTTAATGCTCATACACAGAAAGCATGACATTGTAAATCATGTCATCCTTGAAATGGCAGTTACAGTCAAAAGGTAACTACGCGAAAATGACAGTGTGGAGTTCCATATTTATTCTTTCTCAATGACTTCCCAATTAAATGTGTTTGGCTTGCAAGTCAAAAGATATTTTTTCTAACTGCCAGCTGTTCAAACTGAGCTCAAGATCTTAAAGCTGTCTCTCATCTCTTACCCACAAAATAGAATTTACTTATTGAAACTTCCTTTTTGGTGATGGATGAGGCAGAATTGGACCTAGCTAATTCTTCCATGTGGTAGTTGGAGTGGCATTTCAACTGAATTTCAACCAACTATGAAAACTTTGCTACGTGAGGAAACCGATACAACTCTGTAAATAGAAGTTGTTATGTGAACTGGAAATATGACATTTTTCCATCTTACATTATGTCTGTGCATACCAAAGCAAATGCAGGTGTCATTATCTTTCCTTTATAAGGAGAGAAAATACAAGGTACGTAGGAAGCTGGGTTATCCATAACCACAAAGACTTTTCATAATCTAATATGTATCACTGTAAGACTGATATGCTTATCTCTGTTGCTAGTGATAAGCAAATATTTTTCCTTTCTGAGTAGTTGCCTTACAAGATAGAGCAGCTGTAAATTGAAGGGTTGTCAAATGGTACTTGCTTGTCTGGGAAGCATATCTTTAAACTCATTTTTATATGCACTACTGTCTTTTCTATTACTTTCCCTTTCCAGTCCTTATTAGTTTTCCCCCAAAACCAAACCATACCATATCGATCTCTTTCACCTTGTCTTCCCTAGAGTAGTCGAAGCCTCCAGGTCTGAGTATGACTAGAATTATGGAATTGCGTAGTCTTAACAAGCTGCTACAGTGTCCATCATGTCTTGTAGGCTCCTTTTCTCTCTGTCAGTTATCTTCTTTTCCAGGTAGCACAACTGGACCAGTATTTGATTCAGTAAAACATAAAGATTTGAAGTAAAACTTTAAGTCTACACTTTTCCTAAATATTTTTCTTGGCAGAAGCTTCATTACACAATAAATGAGTCTTTTGAAAACAGCCAACTGCTTCCTTTATTACTTTTGGGGAAGAACAATGAAAATTCACTGCTACTGGCCACATCATCCTGAATGAAAGCCAAATAGGAAAATTGAAAATGATTGTCAAGTTCATCATATCTACTACAATAGAGGCAAATTAGAGTTATCTGCAGCAGCAGAAGTAGCAGCAGATTGCATTATAAATCATCATATCATTGACAGTCAATTACATTCAAAACTTTCCAAGCATGAGGCAGTGGCAGTGTTTATCTACTAACAAATTTATTCAAGCCAGAAAACACAGTGAGGATGCATGAGAAGAATTTCTTGGGGGTCTGAAGGGTTGTGTTAAAAACCAGAATTTCAGCAGAAGTATATTTCATGAAGGATAGAAAGGATGAAGCCTGGTTTGTTGCAAAATTACATCTTTAAACTCATTCTGCCTTTCTTCTTCCACAGCAGTAAATCCACTTTTGCCTCTTGCCTGGAGAGTCCTCCCGTAATGTCAACTTCTCTCCAGTCTTCTCTGCTTCATTACCACTTTGCTTTCACAATACTTTTAGGTCCCTTCTGAGTTTCCAGCCTGTGCCCCCTCCCCTTGTCCTCTTGTTTGTTTGTTTCAATTTAAGTACATTTTCAGTTTGTCTCCTTCAGGGACTATGAATTTTCTATAAGTTATACAAAGTAATCTTGCATTTTGAGGAATCAGTGACTCACGTTATGGATGATGTGATTTTAATTAAAATAAATTCTAATCAAATAGATTGTATGTCGTGGTTTAAGCCCCCCACCCACACAGTTTTACATACTCACTCACTCCCCTCTATCTTCCCCCAGTCCCGGGGGGATGGGGAGGAGAATCAAAAGAATTCAACTCGAGCAGGTTGAGATAAGAACAGTTTAGTAGCTAAGGTATAATACAAATCACTACTGCTACTATCAATAATAATACAAGAGAAATAAAAGGAAAGAGAATACAACTGCTCACCAAACCCGACCCAGCCAGCGCACCCCCCAGCAGCAAACCCCCCAATACCAAAAACCTAACCATGCTGTGCACCCCCAGTCCACCACCACCACACCCTTCCGGGTCTCTGCCCTCAGTCTTCACATCCTGGACATGACGTGCTGTGGTATGGAATAACCTCTTTGGTCAGTTTGGGTCAGGTGTCCTCTCTCTGCTTCCTCCTGGCTCCCCTCCTCCCTGGCATAGCATGGGGCTCAGAAAGTCCTTGATCAAACCAAAACATTGCCAAGCAGTATCTATAAACACTGGTGCTATCAGCTCTGCTCCCAGGCCCAAAATCAAAACCACAGCGCTGCACCAGCTACCAAGAAGGAGAAAAATAACTGCTACTGCTGAACCCATGACATTGTATAAAAATTAATATTAGTTAAAAGGAAAGTCCTGACTGTATTTTACTAGCCAGTTTATTGTACAAACTCTGAGAACTGGACTGAAGTCTCAGAATTAAATGCACTTTTTTCCCTACCGGAATTTGCAGTGCTTATACTTTTTGTGTGTTTCTGTGGGCACAAGGAAGAGCACAGCGCAGGAGCAAAAGCTTCAGGCCCTGAGCAGGGCTCTGTGATTTTGCTATAGGGCAAAAGAAGGGGAGACTGCTCCATATGGTGGTCTGTCTACTTTTTTTGTAAGCATAGAAAGCCCTGAAGCAGTAACAGCATGTAATGCAGGATTAGTATTGATCTTATATTCACACGCCTGTATGGGGTGGGAAAGGTTACTGGGGTTTGGGAAGAAGGTCTTTAGTTTATGTTTATTTTTTGTAATTGAATCTGACTAAACCTCCAGAGACTCTCTTTTACAATCAGGTCCCCATATTTTTTAAGTGATTCAAGAAAACTATCATGCAATAAAGCAATGAATTGCTCTAACATTAAATTGGGTAAAGAGTTGAGGTTGCTGTTGTTTTGCAGAATAAATATTTCATTTTTAATAAGAAATAAGAGACTTTAGGTCTGAGGTCTTCCTGCAAGAGCTCTCCTTTGTGCTCTGAGTGCCCCTGTCTCCATCCCACCAGTCATCTGACTCCAATCATATAGCATGGAGACAAGCCTGTGATTCATTCTCAATTCTAGTCCTAAACCACCAAGCAATTTTTATCATTAGCCACCCAGTCCTTGGTGTATCTGAGATAAGAGGAGCATGAAGGTGAAGAATCAGTTTATGACAGTTGACACATATCTCTGCTCAGTCTTAGTTTTGCCACACCTGAGAAATTATCTGTGGGTCTCTCTAAAATTAACTAGCTAGCTGAAGTGCTAAACTTAGCACTTCCTGTATCATTAAAAGGAATATAGAGGCAACTGCAGAAGGTGATTTAGATATTAGGTGTGTTAAATCATGCTGAGAATCTAGAACAAAAACTGAGTTAATGTAGGTACCATAGTTAGTTGACTGAAGATATGTAGGATGAACCTATTAAGGGTAAGATCAGAATGAACACATATTGAAAATATTATATCGGCTTTATTTTAGAGTGCTAATACATTACCTGAACAGGTATGGAAAAAAAGGCCTATGCATAATGGTGAAATCAAAAGTGTGTGCTCAATTTTGCATGTCTGGAAACAGTAAAAAATTCTCTTAGCTATCTGACTATGAGGGAAGTAAGGAATAAAAATGCAGGTACTTTGGGTGGTATTCAGATGCCTGAACATAGTTGTGTCATGCAGTCTGGGATGCCCAAGAATGCCACAAATATTGTTCTTATCTAGAATGGTGTAATTGACCTAGTAGTCCTGTGCTCTACCCGCTCTATGACAGAGCGAATATGTCATAATCTGCCCTGTCAGGGTGCCTGTCAGGCATTTAATATGGCATTAGACATTTCTGTTCAGGTGTTGTGATTTAATCCGTAAATCATGCAGTTTGCTCACTCACTCCCCCCTCTTTCTTCACCCCCACTCGGGGGGGGGGGGAGAATGGGGAGAAGAATCAAAAGAATGTAACTTCCACAGGTTGAGATAAGAACAGTCCAGTAACTAAGGTACAACACAAATCACTACTGCTACCACCAATAAAAATAATGACAAGGGAAATACAAGGGAAGAGGATACAACTGCTCACCACAGGACGACCAAGCCATGAACTAACTCTTCCAGGTTCCTGCCCCCAGTTTTTACATCCTGGGCATCACATGCTGTGGTACGGAATACTTCTTTGGTCAGTTTGGGTCAGGTGTCCTATCTCTACTTCCTCCTGGCTTCCCCTCCTCCCTGGCAGATCATGAAACTCAAAAAGTCCTTGGTCAGACCAAAACATTCAAAGCAGTAACTGAAAACATTGGTGTTATCAGCGCTGTTCCCAGGCCAAAAGTCAAAACCACAGCACTGCACCAGCTACTACGAAGGAGAAAAATGACTGCTACTGCTGAACCCAGGACATCAGGTAACTGAATCTCACCAAGTCTTTGGACTGTTTTCACATTAAGAAATGCCAAGTAAAGAAATAAAAAAAATATATAAAAAGAAATATGCAGTCAATGCAGTTGTTTGCTTTTGTTTTAGTAGATATTTCATTCGGTCTGTCCTGAAACCTAAATTTTTGTCAGTTACAAAAGTTTAGTGTATTTTCAAAGATTTTCAGTTTTAGTAAGTACTTCATACAAATCCAACTGTAAATCATATCTTTATCCATCTTCTCTGCCTCTTTTAGCTTTTTATTAAACACTCTTGCACCCACTACTGAAATACGGAGTACTAAATTTAGTATCTAAGTAGATTTGTAAAGGATTATGGTCCATACTCTTACCATATTAAGAAACATTGATGTTTGGCTTGCTTGTTTGCTTTAAATATTCTTGGCAGCTGAGTTATGACAAGAAAGCTTGTTTTGAAATTTTTTGGACTTACATTATCCACTAGCCATAAATAAGCCCTATTGAACCAGGTTATTTTACATTTGCTTTTACAAATTTCACATACTGAGTTCTGCTGAGTGCTTTATTCCTAAGGAATAGGCCATGGTTATATCTCTGTGGGTAATATTGTGAGAATTATTTATGCCAGAAGGACTTGATTATGTTTACAAACATATATTTCTGTAACCACCATGAATAAAATACTAGATTTCAAATTATGTTTTTGATTACTTGAAATTGAAAGTTATTACCATTTTGTTATCAGAAATACAAAAGCAAACTTGTGATAGGAGCATTATTTAAGATCAAGAATAGCTGTTTGATCTCAGCAGCATGAAAGTCTATTCAAATCAGTTTGTTGTGGTTTGGGTTTTTTTTTTTTTTCCTTTTAAATCCGTTATTCAATTTCATTAATCTTTTGGGACAGTTTTTCAGTGGTTTTCTTTTTAGCTATGCTCATAAAAAATAAATAACATCAATTTTTTCACCTGTACTGAGCTACATGATCCTTCTAGTATTGACTGAAATTAGTAGGATACCTACCTTGCTTAATGCTGTGTGTGACCCCGTATTTTAAATACTGGAATTGGTTTTGGAAACCTAATTTTCTGCTTACTAGTTTTAAATGCTTAGTTTGATTTAATGTTCCAAGCAGACACAGACAAGGCTTTTACAAAGCAGTTGGACATATTGTTGAGTAGTGTTTAAATTGTAGGAACTCATTTGATACTTCGTTCTTGCCCTCTTATTGAAGTGTATGTAGAATCATAGAATCGTAGAATAGTTAAGCTTGGAAAGGACCTGAAGATCAACTAGTTCCAACCCCCCTGCCATGGACAGGGACACCTCACACTAAACCATGCCACCCAAGGCTCTCTCCAACCCAGCCTTGAACATCTCCAGCAATGGAGCAATCACTGCTTCCCTGGGCAACCTATTCCAGTGCCTCACCACCTGCACAGTAAAGAATTTCTTTCTCACATCCAATCTAAATTTCCCCTGTTTAATTTTGAACCCGTTACCCCTTGTCATTACCCCTTGTTCTCTCACTATGGTCCCTAATGAAGAGTCCTTCCCCAGCATCCCTATAGGCCCCCTTCAGATACTGTGAACATATCAAGCCCTGAAGCCCATCCCATTTCAAATTAATATATCCTAAATTTCAGCCTTATCATAAGACTTTGTATTATAACAATATCTTTCCTACAGTTGCAGGCCCTCAATGTCCATCTTTACTGAATGCAATATGACCCAATTCCTCTGCTTCCAAGGGCAAGTTTAAAAAAAATATTCTTTTTTGTAAAGTGATGCCATCTTTATGGGTTCATTTTGGATTTCTTGGTGGATTGGTGTCATGGTGGTGTGGGGATAACTAGCTGTCCTTATTTTTAACTGCTTCCCAGGGGAAAACATCTTATCTGTAAAAAGCCCAATTACAAGCTACAGAAAAGCATATGTTCTCAGAAGTCTGTAGTGTACAGACAAGATGCATAATTTCTGTAATACATTTTGTATCTGCACCTTCTTTCTATTATTTCATAGGAAGGAAAATGATGGATTGTCAAATCATGCTACATGGTTTAATTTTTGATAGAAAAAGCGAATGTGTTTATACAAGGTCACTCAGCTCCTGTAAGAAAGGTTATTAATGTGAGAAATTATTTGCTGAGGTAAACCACCTCTGTTAGACAGCAAAATTCATCACTCCAGTCTTGTTTAGGCATGTGCAAGGTACACTGTAAACGTTAAAAATTCAAGGGAATTAATGTTTGATCCAAAGTATTTTCAGGCTATCCTAATAGTAATGCTGGTGATCCATGAGAACTGGTTTAGATTATGTTGACACAAACAGTTCCTCCAACGTGATCTGAGGTTTAGTTTGCCAGATGTCAGCTACTGTATGCTGGCACATAGTTGAGTGTGCAGTGACCCCACAGAATGTATTTACCCTCCTCCCATTCACAAAGGAGTACGACCAGGCTTGCAGACAGTTAATGTGAAGTAGGTAACAAGAAATTGTACCTTTTAAAGCAAATTATTTGCCTTTTAATAATGTAAGATTTCTAGTATACTTATGATTTTTGTTTTTGTTTTCCTTTTAATAAATTTGTCTTTCATGTTGTGATTGCATTTTAAAACACTTTGTAGTTTTTCTGGCACCCAAGTCAGTCATCTAGAGTCCCATTATATTAGTATTTGTCTTGCTCCATATATTTGCTCTCTGTAGTATTAAAGAAAACAATGTTGTTTTTTTTTTTCCCCCAGTTGCTACTAAGTATTAATACTGTGTTTCTCAGGACTCCTAAATTCAAATTGCAAGTGAAGCTTGTTCAGGATGGTGGTCACAGAACAGGATGCCTGCTGTGTCTACTTATCAAATGTTTTTGCTTTAGATCATACAGTACCAGTACTTAACTAATCATGTTTTTTGAATACTCCGCCATTAATATCTAAAGGGGAGAAGGTTTTTCTCTGATACATAGGATTTCCTGAAAAAATGCAAAATTTTTGCAAATTAAAAGAGATTGGGTGGGGGGTATCATTCTGACATTATGAAGATCTGAGTTTATTAGTACGAGCATGACAAATGTTTCTGACCCTTTCCAACTGTCTAAGACTCAGATTTTAAACATGTTTGAAAAACATGTTTGAATAATTGTTGTAACCTGCCTTTCACTCTTCCTCTCAGAAATGGAAATGCCTAACAGTAGAATGAGTACAATGGACTTCAACCAATTTAGAGAACAGATACATAGGCTCCTTGAGGAAGATCTTTTGAGGTATACTGAGAACAGGTGACATAGACTATGGTAGAAATACAGCTGCAAACTCTTTTGAGACATGCAAAAGGGACAGGAAACACAATATAATACCATTTTTACTGCACCAGAAGCTCTTTGATAACCTGAACCAGAAATAATAATATAAAAATGGAAGAAAGGTATACATAACTAGACATAAGAATGGAAAAGGACACTGGAAATAAAGTTAAAATGTATTAGTGCAAAATGAAAACTATATTTTATTTAGAAAAGTTTTGTGGGATATTTTACATTCAGAAAGGAGAAATTAAATGCACCAAGCTGAGAAGATCTGGCTAATCAGGTGTTAGTCAGAAATGAAACATGAATTAACAATGTGATCCTGTAAAATATATGAACAGGATTCCTGTGTACAAGATGTGGAAAATAATTATTCAGGTCAGTGCTTCTGGGGCCTTATCTAATATGTTGGTTAGTCTTGGTCATCATGGTTTAAGGAAGAGCTGAGCAAGATAAAGTCCAAAAGAGAAGAGTAAGAATGATGAGGGGTTTTGAAGACATTATCTGTAAAGAAATGTTGATAAAATTTGTTTTATTTAATCTAGATAAAAGAAGACTTAAAGAAAATATGAGGCATCTTATGCAAAAATTTGTTGCAAAGAGGACAATGATAAATTGCTTTATCTTGTCTGCTGAAAGAAAGAAGAATAAATTGGGTTAATCTATGGATTAAGGTTAGAGCAAAAGACATAAAAGCTTATCAGGCAGTAACCCACTGGAATAAATTAGCCACAGATATGTTTTTCCTGGAGTTTTCAAGTTTGACAAATGTCTGACAAATGAGTCAGGTATACTGGCTTTTCTTCTAAAAAGAAGATTTAGTTGAAGTAGATGTTCTGTGAGATCTCATTTCCTGTTACAAATAATAGTATGGATCCATGAAATTTATATTTCTTGTACAAGGTGGGTTGTTTTTTTTTTTTTCATTTTGTGTCTCAGTTTCTTTGACTCAAAATGCAATAATAATTTTTCTACATTTGGTAGTCTTAGTGGGAGCATATGTACATGAAATATGAGATTGCTTACGTACTCTCACAATGGAAGCCATATACATTTACACTGTAAAGTGATAGACAGCTACTCTACGAAGTTATTGTGAAAAATGACATCTTTTTGTCTCAAATCCTTGCTTTCTATTTCTGGGATATTGGAAGATACAGTGGCTTCACAGAGTTGTAAAGGAAGTATCTAACCTCAATTATGCCCCTTGGGACCCCTTGGACAATTTTTGGAGAAGTGTTATTTGCATATCTCAAATCAACTCTTTGGCAAATATTGGAAAATTTCCCAGCTGCCAGATTTGACAGCCACAATTCTGGCAGCTGTTAGTCTTGAAGAGGAAAGAAGGAAAAAAGAAAAAAGAATAGCTTTGGTATTTTTGTAGATCTTGGGTGACATTTAATGTCACCCAATGTCACCTGCTGAAAATAATAAAAAAAAAAAGGCATGAATGAGAAGGAGAGAAAAGGGTTCCAGCTCATGGAGAAGATAATAGTAATTTAGTATTTTAAAGCAACTCCATGACTATTTCATTTCTGCACAGTTCCACTTCCAGCTTGTTAAATTGAAAGTGGAAATAAGAAATTACAGGCTGAAGGAATGGGGTTAAAAATAAATCTTCAAGTGGGCTGGCAACTGCAACTTCTTGGGGAAAAGTAGTTCAGCTAAAACCAGTTTTCTATTGCAGTTTTCACAGGAAAATGTCTGGTACTGTTAAGTATTTCTCAAAAGGGAAGTTACTTTAATATAAAGGTAAAAATATACAATAATGATTATATATAATAAATGTTTTTTGTTGTTGTTTGAAGGATTTAGACACAAAATTTTATGAGAGAGACTGGTTTGTATACTCTATTTCTACTTGCAACATTTGATTGTACTTCTAAACAATAAACCAGACTTTTAAAATTTTCAATTAACTGTAGTGTGATTCTTAAGGAGAGATCATGATGTAGCTTGGTTTTTGTAAGATGTGTATTTTCATTCTCTAGGAGCCTACAGTCTTCTGAATGCAAAACTGATGTTATAAGAAATTTTGCTTGAGTAGCAACCACATAATTTGACCTGGAGGTCAAATTAGATTTTCTCTTGTATTGAAGTATCATGGATAGTATTAATCTGTATTTGTCTTTTGTTTTCTGCTGTATGTTATCATGATGCATTACCATTATAATAACAAATAGCCTGTCAACACATTTACTGGACCGCAGACCCTCTTGGGATAATCAGTGAATTTGCATCAAGACTGCAATGATTAGTGTTTCTGATTATGATAATCAAATAACTAATTAGCTATCATGTTTCAGGAAAGACACAACATTAAAAAAGTTTTCAGAATATGTAAAGAATGGAGTTTTTTGTCTATTTCTGCTTGGTCTTGTTTTGGTTTTGTAGTTGTTTTGTTGTGGTTTGTTTTGTTGCTATTTGTTGTGTTTTATTTTGTTTTCCAGAAGGCTTAGAGAATGTAGGAAGAAACAGAAGTTGCTATTTTTTACTGAAAAGGATCTGAGTTTTCTCACTCTGTCCTGCTATATAAAGACTTGTATGCATGTTCCTTCCCAGTATTTTTGAGCAGAGCTGATTAAAAAATTATGGTGAAACTACAACTGGACTGTGTAACACAAGATAACACATTTTGTTTCTGGGGTTTGTATGTTTCTTTTCCCTTTCCTTTATGTTTTGTGCCTTTTTTTTTTTTTTTGTTTGTTTGTGTTTTTTTTTTTTTTGTTTTTTTTTTTTTTTTTGAATTTTCGGAAGTGCCGAAGTCTGATTAGACGTCAGTGTAGAGGCAGGGAGAGATCTCCACAGATTGCCTCACAGCGGTGCTGCATTGTGGTACTGAGATGTTCTTCTCACCTTTACGTGTGCTTTCTCTTTTTGTATTTGTACATGATGAAAGTTTTTTTCAGGTTTCTTTCAGGTTTCCTGCATTCAGAAGTGAGCATCTGACTAGATTTTCTGGGGTTTCTTTTTTCTGTTTTGTTTTGCTTAATTGTATAACAGAGAAAGAAGACAAGACAAGGAATGCTGGAGTTCGTTAAAGGGTTCATTACATGCAGTTTGAGTTCCTTACTCATTCTCAGAACTCTTGTTGGATCCAGATACTTGCAATTGCATTGTTTTCCATGCTGTCCTTCATCTGTGCTCATTTTAAATGTCACAGAGAGAGGTGGCGACATTATGCTAATTTGTAATGGATTCCAGTGTTACATTGCTCCATTTTTTTGACCTCAGCAAAGAGCACTTGCTGAGAAGAACAGAGGATGATTACCTCCCCTTTGAGCATGAACTAGCTGCTATGGCTACATGACCTTGGATTTAAAGAATAAACTCTAAAATAGCTGTGCAGAGGTTGTACAGGTTTTGTGCCTAAAAACAAAGAGAGGATTTCAAAGAGAATTTTTTTTCCCCTCTGTGACTGAATTTATAGATTCTTCCTTATACATGTCTCATTCAGAAATTCCCTCATCTAAGCTTGTGAGATCAGTTTTCAGTGGATGTAAAAGGATATGTGGCTCACATATATTTAGGATATACTGTTTAAGAGATATCAAGCTTTTATAGGGGAATTAGATGAAAGACTAAGTACTGCAGTTTATTATGAGTTTGTGGGTAGACTGTACCTGTATCAAGATAAGAATCTTGCCTGAAAGACTGCTGTGGTTTGATCCTCCTGCAGCCTAAATGCAGGAATTATTGAGCTCCCAACAACAAAAAGACTCTCAAAGCAGCCCCTGAAACTATATATATTCTATACTGCTAGAGTATGAAAAAAATGGTGCCAGGATCAAAGGCATAATTCAGTCATTATTGCTCCTTTTAATAGAGAACTGAACAGGGTCATGTGAGAGGACCCTATGAATGGTGGAATTGAAGGAAAATTTCAATCTCCCTTTGAAAATACACTGGTATTAATATGATTTGAAGAGCACGAATAAGAAAGTATACAGCCAAAGCACTGCTGCAGGAGCCGGTTTCTGGCCTTTTTTTATGTCAACTACAGTTATACTGGAGCTCCAAATAAGAGGTGAGTAAAGCCTGAGGACATGATTCTGCATTCATTCCTCATTCAAAACTCCCCCTCACACTCAGCAGGAGCATAAGGGGGAGTTTTGTGTTATGGGACGCTGCTTCAGTACTTGATTCTGGTTCCCAGTGAAAGACACATCCATTGTGCAATTTTCTTATTTCTCCTGAATCAAATAAATCAAAACCAAAGAGAAAAACCCAGCAAGCAGTTTATAATTCCTTTTGGAAAAAATAATCTGGCTTTCTCCAAATGTGTCTGGTACTTTGATTTTAAAAGATTAGTTACTTCACACTTGGTAAAAGTCAAATTATCAGATCGTTAATGATAGTGACCTGAAATCTCCAAGACTATCAATGACCTGATGGATTTGTTTTTTTTTTTTTGTCAGCAGAATGCAAAAAGTAAAATTGTACTGTGAACAGATGCAGAATGAATGTCACTTGTAGGTTACTGTAGCATTTTTCCTTCCATCTTAAAGACAGATTTTATTTGTTCTTGAGGGAACAGACCTTAGCTTTGGTACCCCTTTGGGCTTCATAGATTTTAAAATTTCAGAGCAGCTTAGGCTGTTTTGTGGATTGAAATGAGGGAAAGAACAGTTATCTTAGGAAAAAGACCCAAGCTTTTCTGTCACACTGAATGTCTAAGGTAAATCATATTTCTGTTAGCTTTCTTTTCCCATAAATTTCTAAACTTATTTAAAGAAAAAAATGTAGTTTAATTTTTTTTGCTTACATGTACAACCATATATATAACAGCTGCTGAAAAGCATCTGCTTTTGAGTGGGTAGTGGTGGGAGTTTAGAAAGGTATTTTCCATTTAAATTGTATTACAATTTTTATAATGAGAGGTAAATTAGAACTCTGGGCTAAAATACAGCTAGCTTCCATATTTAGGCAGGCAATCACTTATTTTAATCAGATACCAATATTACAATGCTGTACTTCACCTGTTTCAGAAATAAATTTCTGCTGAAATATACTGCACAGGAGGCTAGTTTTTTTTTTTTTTTTAGCACTGCAGTAAAGTCATATTTCATATTAAATATATAAAAGGAGTTAATTCTGAAGTGTAAAGATAAGTTCATAAAATTGTACAATATGAATGCTATGCTAACTATACTTACAACGCTTCAGTTCTTTACTAGAGTCAGTCTACTTAGCAACAAATGGAATGAATTCCTTTAGCTATTAATGAAAATATCTGATGTATTCTTCCTAAGGCAGTCTTTGGACCAAAATGACATTTATATTCATCTGATTCTAAAGTTGCAAATGCCTACATTTCTTGTCTCAACTTATTTAAAACATAATGTTGAGGAAATCACAGTGGCCTGTAATGCAGACCTGTACAGCAAGTCCAGCATGTTATCTTATTGTAACTTGAAACCTTTCATTGCATTTTCTTTCTATGAAATAATTTTTTTTTTCAAGACTATAACTGTATGTGAGAAAGTAGCAAGACAGATCCTATTACTGTTCAAAGTATATTTTGATGAGAATTTTTCTTAAATGCATATCTCTAGCAACTTGATCATAACAAGGGTATAATATTTAAATATGATGGTTACAAACCATTTATATACGAGAAACAGGCACAGGACATCTGAAAAGTGTGATTCATACCAATGTTTCTGCATTTCTTCTGTTCTGAGAATAATGTTTTGAAATAGCATCTGGTTTTGATATAGTAAGAAGGAGAGATGGACAGTAATTGAATGTGAATAACCGTTGCAGATAGACTTCGAAATGCAGGACTGGCTTTCCTAAGTACAAGGTTTTGCTTACCATTCTCCAATCACTTGTTTTCTGCATTTTTTTTCCTTGGCACACATAATGTTTTGTTGAATTTTAGCTGAGCTATTATTGCTTGTATATTACAGATCATTTATTAGAAACCTGCTGGGTTGCTTTCAGAAAGGGTGCTGTTCATCAGTTCTTAATTAAATCACCAACAATTCAATTGCAATTGTACATTTAATGTATTATTTGCAAAACTTCACTGAATTATTTTCAATGGGTAACTGAAATAGTGGTTTTATTTCTGCAGTGTGATGGCTGTTATTACATGTGCAAAAAACAGTTAAACCTGAGTCAGTTCTAACTAATGTATTGCCTAAAAATACTACTGATTTTTTTTTTCTCTTTTCTCACTCACTTAAAAAAAAATTAAAAGTAGCTCTCGTTTAAGAGCAATTTTCTCTAACATATTTGTGTTTAATTATGAACATATGCTGTGGAACTAAATGTTCCAAACACATTCTGATTGGAATACAAAATGCAGTGGAAAAGCCATTATCAGTATTTGATATCTTTGTGTCTCAATTCAATTTTACTATCATTGTTTCAGAGTTAAAGGAACAGAATTATTCTTATCATAATGCATATCCCTGACTCAGTCCTCCTCTAGTGCTGATTGTTGCTTTCCACTGTGAACACTGGCCCTCTTCTCAGAGGCCTGGAGGCTCTTGTTGATGAAGAATTAGGCAAAGAATGAAATGAGCACCTCAGCCTTGCTTGCGGCTGCTTATCAGTAAGAAAACCTGCACTATTCAGTAACAGTCCTACATTTTCCTTGTTCACCCTTTTGCTATCAGTGTGGTAGGAGCAATTCTTCTTGTTGCCCTTTATGTCCATCGCAGGTGTCAGGTTTACGTGGGCTTTTGCTCTTCTAACACCACCCCCTTGTGCCATAGAAGTGTTTCTAAATTGCCTCTTTTATAACTCCTTCCTGCTTCTACCTCTTGTAAATTGCTTTGTTTTACACTGGAGCAATCCAGTGTTGTACAACTGTATAAAATTGTACAATATTTAATTATATAAGTTTATGATAATAAATGTATTTATTTGGGATGGGGTTCTAATGGTAAAATTGCTTTAGGCCAAAAGGTATAAACAAACTTTGACTGACATTTGTTTGGTTGGATTCACTTCACTTCACTTCACTTCGGTGATAAATTCTTCCAGATCCCTTTCCAGACAGACATACTACTTATTTTTAAATGTCCTTTAGTGATACACCATTTAAAAACACCAGTCATTTTGCATAATGGAACAAATATGGTTTTATGACAACAGGCACAGTTGCAAGTTTGACAGGTTTAGTTTTAAGGAAAATGTATGCTATTCTTCTGTGATTCATCCTATTTCTGTCAATGTATCTTCTTTCTGAGACTACCCTTCCAGCTTTAAGAAAACCTTGAATGCTGGTTTTAACAAAGTGTTAAGCATATTTCCAGAGTGTGAAATAACAAACTTGCAAATACAGAAAAAAAAGGGAACTCACTGCCAACAAACACTGTGAGTTTGTTCCTGTACACCAAGCAATTCTTGAAACTGCAGTTTCTGTTGGTCTTGTATAGACATGCAGATGAACATTCAGTAGACATTCTGACAGCTTCCTTAAATCATTGTGTTTTACATAATTACAAAAATTTTTTTGCTTTCGACCCAATAATAATCTCATATCCTATTGTGGTTTAAGCCACTCACACAGTTCGCTCACTCACTCACCCCTCTTTCTTCCCCCCAGCTCCCAGGGGATATGGGGAGGAGAATCGAAAGAATTCAACTCCCATAGGTTGAGATAAGAACAGTCCAGTAACTAAGGTGTTACACAAACCACTGTTGCTACCACCAGTAATAATGACAAGGGAAAAACAAGGGAATACAACTGCTCACTACCCAATACCAAGCCCAACCCAGCAGTGCACCCCCCTCTTCCAGGTCACTGCCCTTAGTTTTTACATCCTGGGCATCACGTGTTGTGGTATGGAATACCTCTTTGGCTAGTTTGGGTTAGGTGTCTGGTCTCTGCTTCCTCCCAACTTCCCCTCCTCCCTGACAGAGCATGAGACTCAGAAAGTCCTTGGTCAGACCAAAATATCACCAAGCAGTAACTGAAAACACTGGTGTTATCAGTGCTGTTCCCAGGCCAAAAGTCAAAACCACAGCGCTGCACCAGCTACCAAGAAGGAGAAAAATGACTGCTACTGCTGAACCCATGACATAGACTTAAGGATTTATAGATGTGTTTGTGGACACGTAATGCTTCTCTAATCTACAAGGCATTGATAACAATTCTTAATATGACTATATTCTACAGACCATATGTGCAGATATGTAACACTACTAGTATATAATACTAAAAATAAATTACAGCTTTGAAAATATTCTGCCTCTTGGGCTATTATTTTGCTGTGTTTTTGGCAATGATGTAAGTCAGAGCATGTTTACTTGTATTTGTTTATTTAGTGTTATGGTCCAATAGCCTTTTGTGGTATACTTCAATCTTTGTCTTAGTAATTGTGCGCTTACTGAGATCGGTTGGGATGTATTCCAAGAGTACTTAACATGAACCAAACTTGACTGAGTGTGCCTCAGGCATAGTGGATAAGAGTCTGTATCTTTTTACAGATAAACACATAACCTGAGAACTTCGTAAGAGTTGTTTCTGAGAAAAGTTTTTGAATAACCAAAATAGACATCACAGTCTTCCAACTTAATGTTTCAGTCCTTCAAAAATTTAAAGGTCAGTTATGTGAATTGCAGGAGTAAGTTGGCTATCATTTTCAGATGTTGAACTATATAAATATGTGCTTATGGGGTGGTGTGTGTGCATGTATATATTTATATGTAAACATACATAAACAGTTGCTTGATTCACTTCCTCCTCCCAGAAAAGAAAGCTCTATTTTGATCTCAATTTAATTTTGAAGAGATTTCCCACTTTCTTTTATAAGGAACTAGGGGTATATTCCTCACCTATTTGCTTCACCCCATGTTCTTGAAACTGTTTCTTCACCAAAGCAAGAAATACATTTCCTGCTGGGCTTTTAAATTTAGACCATGAAGTTCTTAATGAGTGGGTAGAAATCAGTGGTACTTGAAGCAAATATATAAATAAAGCATGGTTTAGTGAGGAATAACTGGTGTAGCTGGGAGGGTGCTGAGTCTTGATCCCTGTTGGCATTTTAATGCATAAATATAAGACTCCTGCCTCTTCAGTTATAATGAACACATTTTATAATGATTCTACTGGTCTTTTGTGGGCAATGTTGATCTGTAAGAAGGGTAGGTGGAGCAACTAGCAACATACACCGCTATCGCTTTCCAGCAGGGTAGCGGCACTGAAGTTCTTAACCAAAAAAATGTTCAATTATTAGCACAATTGATGTAGAATATATTTTCAATATTTGAAAAAGTAAGTGAATATAGTTCTCAATTTCATGACTTGGACTGTTACCAGCTTCTGTCATTCACAAGAAATTACATCCTAAAATCTCAATAGATAACATGCAGATGCTGTAAAAGTTAGTGGGATGAGGTAATGCTGTGTGGGCAGTACAAATTGTCCCTGATTGAATACAGATCGAATATAGCATTTGGAAAAACTTTTGCCAATCACTGAAAATAGTCATTACATAATTAAAATTTAAGTAATGCCTTCCTGGATTGAATTTTTTTTTTTTTTTTAATGCGGAAACTAATTAGTCATCTTAAAATAACAATGAATTTCAAAGTAAACCCTTGCAGAAAAGTGGTAGCAAGGATCATTAAGTACAATCAAATTTAAGCTCTTCTACTTTTCTTTCAATCATAATCAGCACCTTTTTCTCCCAAAAGTGCTCGGTTCTGGTACTGACAAGGAAATCTCTGAACTTGGTTAGAGAAACTGTTCTTTGTATTAAGCTATTTTAAATTACTTATTAGATATAATAGTTAATCTTGAGATACAAAACATAGAGCTCTGTAATTATTTTTTTTCTGGTTTTGCACATAATATTTTCTGATATAAGGAGAGTTTGAAAACACAAGCTGACTACATAAACTGTGTCAAATATCTCATTTCAAGAGACAGACAAAATCCATCTGACATTACTCACAAGGGGTAGTTTTGCATAATTCAATGAAATTGGAAAGAGTATTTGATAACAAGAATAAAGGTCAAAAGCATGGGAGGTAAAAATATCTTCCTTTTGCAAACAGAAAGCAAAAGTACATTATGTGCCAAATATCATGCGTCACTGGATAGGTGAATGAATTGTGTGGGATCTGACAAGTTCCCAGCACTATCTAATGGTATTTTAAAACCTCATGTTTTATTGTGACTTTTCAGAAATACTGCTTGTTACAGTTTAGCAGCTCCTTCAGAGAAATTACATGGTCTTCAGGAAAATGAGCAGTTATAACAGGCAAGAACACTTGCTTGTACTATTGAGGCCTCTGAATTCATTCTGTCTCTCACAAGATAGAAAAGCAGCAACATTTCAAAAGAAGACATTTTGTTTTAAAATAATGCTGTAAAAGCACACTTTACTTGTGACAAAGTAGAACCTAAGGGTCCTATTCAACGACCTTTAATGCAAAGCAATACCATACTGAAGCTGGTAAATTATTTTCAAGTGTATTTATCATTATGGAGTATTCTTACCTTACTGTAGCTATTGTTAAAAATTCTCTATCACAAGAAAAAAATGTTGCAAAACCCATGAAGACTGATAAAAAGGAGGCAGACTGGTGATCAGGATACCATTTTAGGAGAAATTTGATTGTTTGTTGAAGTTTGGCACGGGCTCTTTCATTCTAAATAAGAAAGGATTTATATGGTGTCTTTTCTTTTGGCCTCCAAAGTCTTTGCTGCAGTTGTTAACTGAGAATAAGAATTGTTTATAAATTTGCCACAAACTAGCAGGGAGCATAGAAGTTCTGACTATGTTCTCTTCAACGCTGAGTCACACTTCTGTTGATGCATGTTGAGTTCTAGTCTGCCAGTAATTTGGACCACTGTAGGGTCAAAACTGTCATCTTGATCTTGTGTTCTGCCTGCTGTGGCAGGCCATGACCCAACCATATATTATCTCTCATATTTTTGAGATCCATATTTTTTGTGGATTTAAAGATTGCTGCCATCTGAAAAGAAGTCAGTAACTGGTGTAAATAGGCTATCAAATGTTGATAGGTTTGGATGGAGAACAAAGCCTTGCCGCTTCAGACAGATAGAAATAGGAAAGAACAGAATATGTGAGATGTTTAGGTTTATGTATTAACTCATTTTCTTGGGAATCAGGCAGTAGCATTTCGTATTAGTGTAAGAATTGTAACATATAGCAGTGTATATAGTAAATAACAATAATCTAGTTGGACTGTTTCAAAGATGCATAATTTCCTAGATACTTAGCAGTGAAGAATTTGTGTATAGGCAGGCATAGTAATGCATATAGTAACGCAGGACTAGGCAGAACTCTAACAGAGATCTACAGTCTGAAGCTGAGTTTTTATGAACAATTCAGCTTTCTTGTGTAAAATTATAGGGGTTTCTGACTTACAGATAGGTTCCATGATTTCTGTGCCTTGCTTTGTCTAGAGCACTTGATGTCATTTTTTTCTGCAGTGAAGCTTGTTATTGGTAATCACCTTGAGCTGTGAGTAGCTGGCTAGTTTTTCACAATCATTTGGCAGTCAAATTCAGTGCAACTCAGCCTAGCAAAGTTGACAGTATTTTTCTCACAACTGTGCATGAAATCCCTATGTGAAAATTTCTCACTTACAGAAGACTGGAAAAAGATATTATGAGATATTTTTCTAGGGAGTCTTCATGTTTGTGTCACTGACTTTCACCTTGATCACTTGGAGTGTTCTCTTTTATGTTGCTGTTTCCTCATTAAGTTTGTTGCCATTTTCAGCTATCATTTTTTTTGCGTTTATTTTTTCTTTGTGTGTTTGGGATTGTTTTTTAATGATGTTTCTGTACACTATTGATTTATTAATACTGGTTATATAAAACTAAACAAGAGAAAAATATTTTAGACTAATGCCATAGGTAAAAATGTCCTGACAACATGCTGCAGAAATACTGCTTTTCAGTCAAACAGTTCAAAGTACTGATCAAAGTAGATTTAGATTCATTAGATTCCATAGTTGGAAATTTCTTGCAGAGGTAGGTGCGTAGTGCTTTTTTATTTTATTTCCATTTTATTCAGGTTTTAGTTGTTTTTTTTTTTGTTAGTTTGTTTTCTTTTTCTATTTACCTCAGTAATCTGATTTCCCTAATGCTCTGACAAATGACCACTGAACATGCTCGGGTTAGCTCCACATTACATGATCATGGTTACGGACACATTGGGCTTACGGTACTTGTCATTGAAGGAATGGGATAGTCTTCATTTACGCAATAATTTTAAATGTTTTCTTAGACTATACAGTTTATTGGCATGTGCAATATTGGTCTTTCATAAGACCTCCCAACGTTAGCATATTTGCCAGTAGTAACAAACTCAGTCATCTCATAAAATATTCCTGTTACCTTTTCTTGGTGTTCTTATGTCATTTGATTAAAGACTTGTCCTTGAATTCTAAGTGCTCCCAAATCTCAGTCAGAGGTTATTTATTTAACACAAGATAGGACAAAGGGGAATGTCTTTAAACTGAAAAACTGTAGATTTAGATTAGATACTAGGAAAAAACTTCTTCATTATGCAGGCAGTAAGACATTGAAATAGGTTGACCAGAAAAGTTGTGGCTCCTCCGTCCCTGGAAGTATTCAAGACCAGGTTGGATGGGATTTTTGAGCAACCTCGTCTACTGGAAGGTGTCCCTGTCCATGGCAGGAGAGTGGAACTAGATTATATTTACAGTCTCTTCCAAGCAAAAGCATTCTACGATTCTATGAAGATGGAGGTATCTTAATTTAGATTTTTTTCTTATCAGAGAAACTACTAATGTAATGGGTTACTTAATCTATAAAGGTGTCAGAGCAAGGCCATTCTTATCTATTATTTCCTCAACTTTAAATGTGTTGCAACAAACCTCTTAAGTTTCAAATTTTGTGAGGCAATAGTGTCAGCATAAAACACCAGAATCCAACTGTAAAGAGAATCTGTTTCAGCAGGCTTGGAATTTCAGAAGATATGGTTGAATTTAATTTCTCAGGTTTTTTCACTTTAATTTAATCCTGTAGTTCAGCCTTAGTTTATCATTTGGAATTTTCATGTCTTACCACAAAAGATTGTTTCTTTTACGCAGCTCTTTTGGTCCACAAAAGACATTTAAACATGAAAGGCTGGAAACCTGGAGATACAAAATCCCAGCACAAACCTGAAAATAGTATGTCTTCTGACTCCTCTGCACTAAATTGGGCTTCTAGAGTTCGTCTACGCATACAGGTCCAAAAGTAGTTTATCCCTGCAACTAGGATTTTTTAGAAATGCTTAACTGGGCATTACACAGATCATACAGATCACCATGGTGATCTCAGCAATGGCAGCAAAGCAGTGGGATGAAAAATATATTATAGATTAATTTGGGGATTGGGTTTGTCTGTTACCATTGCAGTTACAGGAGTATGAGTGGCATAGTTTGAGGATAGATTAGCCTTCCCCCCCCCCCTCCCACATTGGAGGAAGAATAAATATGTATAAATAAATAACAGCCCGTACATGAAGGGTGATATCTCAGGCTGATCTTATGCCTCAATCCAACAATATGGTTGCAGCATATATACAAGTGCCTGATCAAGTAGCTATTAGTTTACCTATGGCAATGTTTGGTTCATTTTGACCTGAAATATCCTCACTCCTCATCCTTTAGCAGCCTGGGTACACCAGTCCTGAAGCTCAACTGATAGGAAACGCAAAAGGACTTCTTTTTGTGTGTATTTTGTATTTGATTTGTATAAGTGTGATAAATGGTCACTGGTTTAGAATTTCCAGAAAAAATAAGGTCTGTTTCTGTTTTTAGTATGGAGCAGCATATGAACACAATATATCTGAAAGTGTGAATTAGGAACCTTTAAACTGAGTTTGTTGCTTTGCCATTTATGGAAATATACATAGAGATCGTATTTTAATTGACGACACTGTTTGCTTCTCTTACATGCTTATGCAGTGAATAAAGTATAAAAAAATGGATTTCTAAGGAGACTATAAGAAAATATAAGGTTTTACAATAATGACCAGTAAAAATGTGTTTTCTTTTTCATTTTCTTTCCAACTCAAAGTTATACAAGTCTTCTATTTAATATACTTTTTGATCTTTTCTTGTGAAATAAAACTCCAAATATCCCAAATATGGGATATTTGGCTTTTGCTGGTATGTTATCTAGGAAATAGTAATTACAGATTAAGCATTTAACTTCTTTAATATTGAGTTCTTATTAGTTTGCACTTGGGTATATATCATTAAACACCATGCCTTAGGAAAAAGGTATGATTGCTTATTATTGCTTGTTTATTTTAAGATAATTACTTCCATGAAGGGTTTTCTTCTTCATTTTTTAAAGAAAACATTTCATTGATCTTCTGTCTTGTACAAACTTTTAACAAAATTAATTTTGTGTTAAAAACAAACTTTGTTATTTATCTCAAACAGATAAGCAAGGAGTCTGCTGATCATGATAATCACCAGTCAGAGTTAAGAATTCATTTTGAATTCCATCTCTTTGAATCACTATTCAGAAACACGACTTCGAGATTTTCTCAGGGGGAAAAAGTAATAATAAAAAAATCACCCTACTAGTACTTCCAGTGAAATAGATGACACTGTCTAAATTGATATACAGGGGATACTTCCAGTTTGGAGAACATTTTGCCGTATCTCATTTCTGTCAAAGGACAGGACCTCAGTAGCTTCACATACAGTTTTCCATGAGACCAGCACACATTTTACAGCCTCAACACAGTGAATCTTTCTGTGAGCGACGATGTCTTTTGTGTTTGAAGGTGGCTAAATCAATTCCTTATTTTCGGAAGAAATAGGAGACACAATCAGAGGAACTGAAACTAGATCATTATAAACACAGAGGGAGCTCTATGTAAGTTTAAGCAATTATGTAAATGTTTGCCATAATGGAGCATAATCAGGTGAGTCAAACAAAGTGTTGAGATCATAAAATTAAAAATCCAACATCAAAAGAGTTCAGAATTCATCCTGTGAACTCCAGAAGTGCTTTAATTCCTTTTTGTAATGTCAGGTGGTCTGCTCTTTATCTAAGAATGTACTTTTAATTAGGGATCACATCACTGTGGTAGCTGGATGAATCACAAGTATTTGAAAATAGGAATCCTTGCAGATTTATAGAATAATATTTACTTTCAGGAAGCTCAAAGGTGTGTGAAAGCAGGTAGAAAATTAATATAGTTCTCTTTACATCTGCAAGCAAATGGAATTTGAATGCAGTGTAAAACTGGTTGAGAAATGGGGAAAAAAAAATGCTATTCTACTCCCCTTGTGCCCTTTAAGTGTGATTCTTTCTTTCCTTTAATGGATATTTCCAATGCTTCCTCTTCTCATGTTCATTTCACAGAATACATTATATATTTATGCTCCTTGCTCCTCTTTTTGTCAGAACAATTGCACTTTTGGTTTTCCAGTAATTGTCCCTTGGTTCAGCCTGTGTCCTCTGGCAGTTGCCACGACAATCTGTGTATTTTCAGATTTAAAAACACAGTTGTGATGCTTCTTCCATAACTGCTGCCTCATTCTGCTGAATTTAAAAAAGGCACTTTAGAAATATGATGAGCAAATATTTTACTTTTCCCCATCACAACACATTGAAGAGATGAATGAATGCATGAAAATTTATGTTAACTAAAATAATTAATCTCAGTATCCATCTCTTTTGATTAATCTATTAGCATGTATAATGGCAAGGCAGAACTTTGGCCAATGGTTGATCTAACCTATTAGGTGGCCTTCAATAATAAGAAAAAAGCCAAGCAGAACCCTGGAAGATCTAGAAGGCTGGGACAAACATATTACGCATGTATCACCTATATTTGTTTATGTAGAGATTTTTGTTTCTCTGGTTTTATTTAGCCATTTTAATCTGTGGTTTAAGTGCCTGATGGATCAGGGCTTCTATTTTATTTCTGTATTCTGTGAATCTTGATGGACTTACTTTCTGCACTGACATGTGGAAAAAGACTTCCTTTTGTTGTTTTGTTTTTCTGTGCATTTAGATGTACCAAATCTTATGTTACATTTCACTGATTTCAGCTGACAGCTGAAGTAAAATAGTTTTTTCTTTGCTATTTCTGTATTTCTGAATTGTTAATTTTCATCTGGGAGGTAAAATGCATGCACTTCATTTGTTTTCTGAGGTACTTTTATAAATAACAACAGAGCAGTATATCCTGAGAGTATGTAACATCATATAGTAAGTTTTTTTTGACAAAGCTTTTAAATCAGTTATTTGATAACTGTTTAGAAATAGAAGACAAAATATAAAATAATTTTATACTGTCCATGTTAGGCAAACATTTTGAACTCAAAGTGTGTAACATTAGGTAAAATACTCCACTTTCCCCAAAGGCAGTGATCTGAATTAAAATCCCACTGGAAGTCACATTAGGCTGTGTTTCAATGGAAGTAGCTGTTCCTTGTCACTGTCTTTGATGCTTCAGGGAAAGTAATTTTACCAAGTCATCCACTGTGCAGTGCATGAGTGTCTCTGATAAGACTTCTTCCTTGTAGGGATAAAATAAAAAAAAAATCTGTGTCAGATGGAAATCAAAGTTCTCAGAGTTTGAAGGATTGATAGAAAGAGATTTTAATGAGTGCAAATTTTAAGCTTTACCTTCATAAATTTGGCAGAAAGGGCAAGCATGAAATCCCTGGGTGCAGATGTCTGGGACAGGTTTTTGAAAATAAGTAGGTTAAAAAAAAGTTTAAAGGAAAATCATTTTGATGGAAAGGTAGAAATATTTTTTCCATATTTTTATGTGAAAATGTAACTCAGATGTTGAAGAAATTAAGCATATGCTTGTACCTTCATGAAACTGGATGATAACCACATTCCAATTACCTCTCAATAATAAGCATAAAACTTAATTGCTTCTATTCAAGTAGGTATTTCTTCTAATATAAAACAAATAAAAAATCCCACCAAGAAGAACAGGGTAACTGAAGACACTGCCAAGTTGACTGATTAAAGTCAGTTGACTGTTTAAAAGTAGAACACCCAAACAAGTGCAAATTATTTCTGGAAAATAAGGAAATTTAACCTATGTTATTTTATTTATTTTTTTTTCTGAGTATGACATCACACAAAATATTCTGAACCCAAATGTTAATTTGTCAGTGACCAATTATAGCCATAAGGAAATAAAACCCTTTAATTGGTAGTTCTGCTGCATCCATGTTTTTAATATAAACCACATTTTTTTAATAGTTCTATTTTGATATTTTCCTGTTCAACCCAGTCCAATTTTTCTTTGCTAAAAATTGTCTACTAGTGTGTAAAAGTGAAAATAAAGGTAGTTGCTCTTATTTCATGTAACTGTATCAAATGAAAAATAAGTAATAAAATCAAAGGAGAGAAATAAATGGGAAGCTTATTTACCACAGCAGTTGGGTTCCATAGCTGCCAATTCCAAACCTGAGATTCACTGCTTTCAAGTATTTACTCTGAAATAAAAAAGTGATTAAGAAACAAATGGGGGGAAAGAGTTTAACAAAATTGCTGCAGTGAGAATACCTATTTGGAGCGAGGTATGCACTCTACTGAAGTAGGAGCTTGCTCTTTTTGATATTCAGAATTTTTTTTTTCTGTAAGTATTGTGTAGAAAACACACAGACTTAGCACAGTTTTCAGAAATCAGTGATAAAGATGTCCCTTTCTTACATGAACTTGGGCAACAGCTATGCCTGTTTTGTGAATAAAGGCCTTCACAGATGATAGTGAGGGTTTGAAAAAACTCTACATGCCACAGGCATATTCTTTTCCCACGTGTGATTTAAAATAAGAGCCATTTTGTACTCAGCTGCACGAAGCTAAAACTGGCAATGGAGAATCTCCATCCTTGGAGATTCCCAACACTTGACTAGACAAAGCCCTGAGCAACCTGGTCTTGCTCTGAAGTTAGTCTCTGCTTAGACTGGTTAGAGTAGATGATTTCCTGAGTTCAAATTATTTTATAGTTCTAAAATGTACTGTATTTCAGTATTTGTCATAATGGCTGTGTTCAGAATACATCTTCCTTATGTGACAGCACCAGGCCCGCACTAATAGCCATAGCTAAATATTGTGCTTTTGCTCTGACAGTTCAGATGTCTAAACCCCATTGAAATTAAATAAGGCACCTCCCCATGGACATCTCAGAACCTTCTGCTTTATGGACATCTCAGAACCTTCTGCTTTATGGTGACCTAACCAAAGATTTACTTTCCTTTCTTGTTCCACTCTACATTTTTGTCTTCTTAAAAAAATGCTCCTTCAGCCCACAGCTTGCCGTTTTGACTTGATTTTGGCTTCAGCTAATTACATGCGCTTGTAGTCCTTAGTGTATACATAGCAAGCTTTGCTGGGGAAGTTAAGAAAAAAATTGTGTGCACTTAGTTGTTATTTATTCGAAATATGATTGTGGGGGGAGTTTAATACTCTTACATGATAGTTTCCAAAAACTGTGATCACAAATATAATCCCAATTACAGGTGCATTAGCCTTTCTTTTTACAAATAAATTAGTCTATCCCACCTTTGCATTTTGTGTCTTGTTTTGCTGACACAATTGTGAACTGTTAGCAAAGGAGCTAATTGGAAGAGACAAAGCATATGCATAGAAAGGGTGTTGGTAGGTATGAAACACTGGCAGAGCCTGACCCTCCACTTTCTACCACTCATATTCCACCATCTTTCCTTAGCCATAAAAAGATGCTTTGCCAGCCCCCCTAAACGATGAACCAAACATGACAGCTGAGCTGATGGTGTTGACATTGGCAGCAGATTTGATGGACGGCACCAAACCTTACTGTGGCCTATCTCCTGCTAATTAGCTGTTCGAAAGAACTCTGTGTGCCACAGGCACATCCTTATCGGAAAAGGACATCTTTGCTGTTCACCCTGACAGCTGTGATGCAGTTGTTCATGGACTGAATTGAGCATGGAGGGGGAGGGGGAGAGGTGAGAGGGAAGATTTAGAACAAGTGACAGCTCCAGTATCTTGCACTGAAGAGATCCTGAGCTATAACAAACAACCAGAATGGAGAAGTGGGAAGATGTGAATCCAAATTTATAAAATGGGAAGGTAGGTTAGGCATGAAACAAGAGGAGGAGTGAGAGGAAGAGAACACAACCTCCCCATGAGAGTTCTGTAAGGCGACTGAAGCTGTATGCTCTTGTGATTAATGCAGGCTGGAGGATTTAACATACAAAAATTTGCAATTTCTATAGGTTGTGTGCATGTCTGTGGACAGTAATGGGGGTTGGTGCCAGGAAGTCCCACAAGTGAACAAGATAGGGAGCAGCATGGGCCTGAATAATTTATTGAGGTGCTATAGATCTGATGGCTTTAGAGACAGACTGAGGGGAAAAAAATAAAAAGTGCTTTCTGCTTGCTCTGAGTGATTATGGATAGGGAATAAGAAAGTCTGAGAAAGTGATCCTACTGCTTTTCAAAACAAAAAACATTCCTGGCACAGAAACGCTAAGAGGAAAATTCGAAGGAAAAAAGACTCTTATAAAAGGTGGAAGCAAGGACAGGCGGCCTGGGAAGAACACAGAGATGTTGTCCGGGAAGGCAGGGACCAGGTTAGGAAAGCTAAGGCCCACTTAGAATTCAAGTTGGCTAGGGATGTGAAAGATAACAGGAAAGGATTCTATAGGAATGTAGTGAATAAAAGATAGGCTAGGGACAACGTGGGCCCCCTCCGGATGCTATTAGGAGAACTGGCTACCCTGGATTTGGAGAAGGCTGAGGTTCTTAATGACTTCTTTGCCTCAGTCTTCGCCAGAAAATGCTCTGACCACACCACCAAAGTCTTGGAAGGCAGACGCATATATGTTCTGAACATACAGAAGTCCATGGGACCTGATGAGATACGTCCGCGGGTCCTGAAGGAGCTGGCAAATGAAGTTGCTAAGCCACTGTCCATCATAATGGAAAAATCATGGCAGTCAGGTGAAGTTCCCGACGAAAACTGGAAAAAGGGAAATATAACCCCCATTTTCAAGAAGGGGAAAACGAATGAGCCGGGGAACTACAGATCAGTCAGCCTCATATCTGTGCCTGCCAAAATCTTGGAGCAGATTCTCCTGGAAGGCATGCTGAGGCACATGAAAAAAAAGAAGGTGGTTGGTGACAACCAGCATGGCTTCACTAAGGGGAAATCCTGCCTGACCAATCTGGTGGCCTTCTATGCTGGGGCTACGGAACTGATGGACAGGAGTAGAGCACCTGATGTCATCTACCTGGACTTGTGCAAAGCGTTTGACACTGTCTCACATGACGTCCTTGTCTCTAAGTTAGAGAGACATCAATGTGATAGGTGGACCACTCAGTGGATAAAGAACTGGCCGTATGGCGGCACTCAAAGAATTGTGCTCAATGGCTCAATGTTCAGCTGGAGACCAGTAACAAGCGGTGTCCCTCAGGGATCGGTGTTGGGACCGGTCTTGTTCAACATCTTTGTTGGTGACATGGACAGTGGGATTGAGTGCGCCCTCAGCAAGTTTGCCGATGACAGCAGGCTGTGTGGTTTGATTGATACGTTGGAGGGAAGGAATACCATCCAGAGGGACCTTGACACGGTTGTGAGGTGGGCTGATGCCAACCTGATGAAGTTTAACCATGGCAAGTGCAAGGTCCTTCACCTGGGTTGGAGCAATCCCATGCACAGCTACAGGTTGGGCAGAGAAGAGATTCAGAGCAGTGCTGCGGAGAAGGACTTGGGGTGTTGGTCGATGAGAAACTTAACGTGAGCTGGCAGCATGTGTTCACAGCCCAGAAAGCCAACCATACCCTGGGCTGCATCAAAAGGAGCGTGACCAGCAGGTCGAGGCAGGTGATCCTGCCCCTCTACTCGGCTCTCGTGGGTCCTCACTTGGATTATTGTGTGCAGTTCTGGTGTCCTCAACATCAAAAGGACATGCAAGTGTTGGAACAAGTCGAGAGGAGGGCCACGAGAATGATCAGGGGACTGGAGCACCTTCTGTTTGAAGATAGGCTGAGAAAGTTGGGGCTGTTCAGCCTGGAGAAGAGAAGGCTGTGTGCAGCCGTCTAATATCTCAAGGGGGCTTATGGGAATGCTGGGGTTGAACTCTTCATTCGGGACTGTAGTGATAGGACAAGGGGTAAGAGGTTCAAACTTAAACAGGGAAAGTTTAGATTGGATATGAGGAAGAAATTTTTTATTGTGTGGGTGGTGAGGCACTGGAATGTGTTGCCCAGGGAAGTTGTGAATGCTCCATTGCTGGTGGTGTTCAAGTCTCGGTTGGAGAGAGCCTTGGGTGACATGGTTTAGTGTGAGATGTCTCTGCCCGTGGCAGGGTGGCTGGAAGTAGATGATCTTAATGTCCTTTCCAACCCTAACTATTCTGTGATTCTTTGATTCTATGGTAAAATACACTGCTATAACTTTCTTATTCAAGCTTGTGAAGTGTAGTCTATTGACACTTTTGAAGACATGTCAAACTTAGTTAAATGTTAACTAGATGGTACAGAAGTAAAGGTATGGATTTAAGGATGTAGAAAATTATTTTGAAACAGTGACATTTTAACTGGTGTACTTTTGTTAGTTCCTTTTATTTTCTAGTAGTTTATTTTTTAAAGGAGATTGTGAGACCAGACTTGAATCTTTTCAGACTTGAATCTTTTGGGATGATAAACTATCAGTTTTAAAGTTACTAATTTTTTAATAATATAATTTGAGAGGGCCAATAGAATGCACATTTTGCAATTAATTTTTCAGATTGAAGTGAGTTTGCAACTTTTCAAAGAGTTGATCTCATTTAGAAGGTAAAGGGTTAGCTTAGATTAAATAAGTGAACCAAGGCTGACAGCAACATTCACTTCCCCAGAACTCATACTAAATGTATTTTAATGCTGTGCAGAAAAAAAAAAAAAATGTTATTACAACTTCAGTTGATTTTCCTCTGTGTTTTCTAGAAGCAGAAAGATTAAGACAAATATTTTACTTTCAATATATCTGTCCTATGCAAAGAAATGTTAGCTTGCCTGGGAAAACTTGCTTGTAAAAAGCTTCTGGTATAATTTTACAATTGAGTGGATTAGATAGTGATAGCATTGAGATTTGGGTTGTGACTGCAAACTAATTCTTTGTAAGGTTTTCTCTTTTTACTGCTGATTACCTATGGGGTTTACTGCAGGCAACTTCTCTTTTCTCTACTGACATATAGACAAAATAGCTAACGGTATGCTGCAGTCAGTAGCCAAAAATGTCCCAAAGCAGATGTTTCTATTGTCACAGCAAAGAAACCACACATATGCTTATTCACATCATCAGTGCTTTGTTTTTACATCTACTACCATGCTTGCTATTACCTCTTGTCATGCACATCTTTAGATGGCCCAAAAAAGTGACATATAGACTTAGAATATATATCAAAGATTTTTTTGCATATTTATATGTATATATAAAAACAAAACAAAATGCTTAGAGAGGAGAGAAGATGAACTTATACTTCAGGGACTTTGTTGATCAAAAAAATACAGATTCTTACTCTATAGCAGGACTGCTCCTATATTTTTTGTGTGTTTATAATGTATTCTGTACCACATTTACAGAGACATGCAACGTCTTACAGTGACATTTTAATTTTGCTCCTGACTTGTAAGGTAAGCCCAATTATCATACTGAAAACTTTAGATAGTCTTCATAAATATTTGATGCGCCCACATAACCTGAAGTTTATCTTTCAGAGGTTATAGCAGTCTAATGATAAATGCGGAATGCATTTTTAGTGAAAGTGATTTTGCTCAGTAAAAAAAATAAATAATTTAGGTGTTTACTCTAAATAATTAGTCCATTATTTCTGGTATTTTGCTTTGGGTTTTTTTAGTTCTTAAAGAATGCAGCTTACCATTTACAAATGAGTGGCTGTTTATATTTCTCCCACCAATACCTTTTAAAATTGTACAAGATTAGTGGCATTGAATGTTTAGGTTTTGACATCTGTTCTGTGTAAATGATCACTCAGCTTAGTAACTTTATTAGTAAATTTTATATCAATATCTGTTCACAATGGATTTAAGTGGTCATTGTGCAACTTGAGATTTGGAAAATGATTAATTTTACGTATTTTCCAGATTTACTAGTAAGATTTCGAGCTGTGCATGTATTATCATACTGCTACTACTTCCTGTGTTCTGAATTGTTGGAGAATTGCACAAGAAATTGGTATTTTCATACAAGGATTTGTTTTGTAATTCTGTATTACAGGTCTAGTTCACTGAAAGTGGAGTAATTTTGCATCCAATTATTTTTGCTATGGCTATATTTTTTTTTCCTGTGGGAAAATTTTTCTATATTCATCTGTTTTTCAGTTGGTGATATAATGCAATTTTGTGGCTTGTGCATGGATGGCCACAGCTGAACCTTTGCACACTGTACTGTATCAACATAAAATTAGATTTACTGTTCTTAATGGGTAGTTCTTGTACAGGAGATAATATATTTCACTTTTATTTAGTTTATGCAGAAACCAAGACAATATTGGTAGGTTCTTCAGAGGTATACCTTCACATATATTGTGAGCTGTGGATGTGCTTGATATTGATCAAACGTAGAAGCTGGGAATGTTAACTAAATTAAAAAACAAAACAAAACAAAACAACCAAAATTATAAGCCAGCCTTAAGGTTTAGGCAGAGTTGGGCCCAGAAGGTGGACGCAACCTTCTAGTTGTAAAAAGATGATTTGGAACAGCCTTTTAGGGTTAATGTGCTTAATAGTCTTGTTGCATGACAGTATGAGCTGTGTGGCAAAAAGAGGAGGTTGGAAATTTTCAGCCTTGTTATACCTTGTAAGTAACAAACCAGTGAGCTGAAAGGAGTATGGCAGTTTCTTTCATTCTGTTTCTACTACCAAACTCTGTTGTTGCTTTTCTGCTGATGTGATTGAAAGGCAGCAGAAAAACATCCTTCCAGATACTGGCCATTAGCCGTACTCAGGAAGAGTACATCAGTACAAAATCTGGGGTTTTTTATTTAGCATTCTTATAGTAGTGAGTTTTGGTTTAATCTTCCATCTTTTTATTGGAGGCATTATGATAATCCACAAACCACTGATGTCTACCGTAGCCATAAACTTTCAGACTTCTTCTCTCTCTGAAATTAAAACACTGCCTCTGGATGTTGCATATACAAGCATGTCTATGAGTTTCAAAGAGATGAACAGGAAGTTGTTCAGAGAAGCCCAACTTTTCATCTAATACATCAGATATAGTCAGTGTCCATTTCAAAGTCGTATGTATTTTCAGTGTAGTTTATAGATACACATTAGGAATGCAGTTACCAGAAACACTAAAATGCTTTTTTTTTTTTTTTCTAAATAACACTGTAGTAGTAATAAGCTGCAGAGCAAAGTTTCTGTGTCTTTTTCAGGAAGGGACCTTCCATATTTGGTTTCTCTTCATTTATTTTCCTTTGTCTTCCTTGTGCTCTTATTTGCTCTCAGTCTCACTTTCTTTCACGTCGCTCTGCACTATTCCTGTCAGACCTGCTGTGTGTGATGTTACATGCTTACCTGCTTGCTCACTCTCACTCACACTCACTTAAGCACACTCACACAGACTTCCATGTGCTCTTTTGCATATGCTCTCACTCAGTGTGTTGCTTGCTCATTCTTGCACTCTCACTTTCTTGCTCACTTTCTCTGGCTTTCTCTTCCTCTCACTCTCTCACATGCATCCTCCCATGCACACTCTTACTTTCACACTTTCTCTTATGTGCCCTCTATCTTACGCTCATTCCTTATCTTGCTCATCCTTTTTTGTTCTCATTCACTTTCTTGCTCCTGTGCACTGTCTCGCCCTCTGTCTCTTTTGTTCTCTGACTCCTCTCCAACTTATTACATCTTATTTTTTTCTGGTGTAAATATGTCCTTTTGTTACCTAGCAAGTGGTCATGGATTAGCGACACAAGATAGTTTGATCACCAGGAATAATACTGCTTTATGAGCCTTCTTAACTGAATTCACAAGCACGATTTTTTTCCCCTTTAAGGTGTCCCCCTCCTCTTCCTTCCACCCCCTCCTTCCTTCAATCACATCATTGCTTGGAGGCAAGAGAGTATGGGGAGAGGGAAGAGAAGCTCATTTAGCAGCCCTGGTAGACATAAGCATCACAGTACCAATCAATCAACACACATGCTTTCCCACTGAGACTCCCCTGTGACCTTGAGGAGTGTGACAAATGACTTAGAGGACAGAGCAGACAGAAGGTTTGTGATAAACCAAAAAATTATGTTCTTCTGGGTGATGAAGAAAAATAAAAATAAAGAGTGAGGGTAGATAGATATTTGGTTTGAACAAGACTCGATAAATTCTGTTGCTACCTTTTGCTGTACTGGCTGCGGTTAGAAGAGTTTACTGTCACGATAATCAAGACTTCTTCAATAAAACTCACTGCAGCGTTTACACTACTTTTTTGTTCAGTACTGCGGTACTTTATGGCTTTGAGCCCTCAACTGTGGCTGGAGGTTGTAGCAGTTATTGATAACAGATTCCAGAGGCAACAGATCTCATCAAATTCATGTTGAGGGAAAATAATCAGCAGAGTGAATCATTTAACCTGGATTGACTTGACTCATTCTGAAATCTGCAGCATGTTAACTCAGTCATGAGGAGATTATTATTAATCACAAATGTTTGATACATTAATAAGTGCAGCAACTTACAGTCTGACTGCATATACACTTTCAGCAGATTTTTAAAAATTATTTTTTACATACGTAGTATTTTTTATTTTTTTTTAATAGAGCAGTTGGTGTCAGCAATCTTTATATATCTATTATATATCTGTATCTAGTGTACTATGGGAGAAAGGGTGCATTTTCTTGCACCCATCCTACCCCTTTCACTTTTCTCTAGTTCTAGTTCCTCTGACCCTTATCAACATGGCTATCTGTATTCATCCCACATCAAGCCCCTAGAAGTAATGATCGCTATTACATATTTAAGCCAGCCAAACCACTGATACTTGTTGTTCTATACTTAGATTTCTCTTCCTTGCAGCTCAATTAAAAAAAAGTAGTGACCTTCTTGTTGAAAAACAGACTGCCAGATATACAACAGAGGTCAGTAATGCTTGTTCTCCATAACTATCATTGCATTCAAATCCACACAGGACATAAACCTGTATTACTAATCTCTTTGGCAGAGTTTAGAAAACTCTTTCCATTCTAACTTCTTTTACTTGTTCAGGGAAAAAGAAGTCTATCGTAAAAAAAATTTGAGACTATATTTTTTCTAATGACAGGATACACTTTCCAAAGGAAGAAAAGGTATTTTAGTTCATTAAGCTCAATATCAGTGCTAGTAAACCAAAAGCTAAGTGAAAGGAGGTGGCATGTGTTAGGGGAAACAGACAGTAAAGTCCCATCATCCTTCTAATGTATTAAAGATGGTCAGATTTACTGGTAAAATGCCCAGATCTCCCTTGTAGTAGCCATAACCCAGTATATGTCTAATGTTTTATAGTGCCAGATTTGCAAATCAGAAAAAAATGACAGATTACCTTGTGAAGAGTTGAAATAATTTAGAGAAACACAATCCACTTTAAGGAGGAATGAATGACAACCACTACAAGGTGACTAGAAAATTACAGGAGAAAGCAGTCTGTTACTGTTTCGAAAGACTTGTGTTAAATTTACCAACAAGGGATGTGCTATCAGAGGGCAGCAGATACATATCAGGAAAAAAAAAATAGGAAGCTGATTGTTCCTGGAGCTTTTAATGAGGTCAGTAACCCAGTCTTATAGAGCAATTAATTTCTTCAGCATCTTGCTGAATGTAATTCTGTTTTGAAAGTGTTATGCTCTTGTCCCTCAACAGGTTTAGCTTTACTTTTCATTCAGGTAAAGCCAAATTGGCACTGTGTAACTTTGCTGCCCACTCATCCTCTAGTGTGCTCTAATGAGGGCCTTCAGAGTGAATTGGACAATGGAAAATGACAGACAAGTAGGATTATAGATTAGTCTGAGGTTAAAAAAAAAAAGTAGAGACAGGTTTAGGTTGTAGGCCATTAAGTATGAATTGTATTGAGTAGATGCTATGCTTTATTAATATGAGCAACTCTTCAGAAATGTAGAAATCAAGACTCTAACTTTCTATCTAATTGAAGTTTCAAATTGAAGGTATTTTACCTGAAAATATTAAATTTCATTAAATTAAATTTTCATTAAATGGTTTTCAAGAGCTTCTGCTTTTACAAGAAAGCTGGTTTTGGGGGGGTTTCTTGTATTCTTTTTTTCCTTTGTTTGCGGGTTTTTTTCACACTGGATATCATGTTGAAATGTTGTCCACTTAGAATTAATTTATTTTAGTTGGATCAAGCCTGTGTCTACTAAAAGTAGTTACCTTAAAAAAAACAAAAACAAAACCAAAAATTTTTGAAAGTTTCTTCAAGGACAGGAAAACATGAGTGTCTGGGTATTTTTATTAGTTTGGGAACACAAGTCATGTAGCTATGTGTCTCAAAGAGATAAGGAAAATAGAACAGAGACTTGAACCCAGGTCATTAAAGTTCTAAGATAACACTTTAATCACTGTACCTATCCATCCTTTGGAAGAAGATTATTAATGCAAGTATTTTCATCTTTTGCTTTTAACAGTTAGTTTTCTAATAAAATAGCAATACACCTCAGTGGAGAATTTCTGCATCTTCTGACTGAATTTAATACAAATTAAATAATAGGGGCTTTGTGTTGTCAATGCCCAAAGCTTTCAGACTGCCTTATGTTTTGGTTTATCCCTAAAAAGAAAGGTTAGCACATTTGAGAACAGAGTACATATCTCTTTATAAAATTCATATTTATATAGCAGAAATGTATATCCATTTGTCTTATTCAACTCACTGATGAAGGCAAAAAAAACTAGAGACCAAATTTTGAGACAGCTATATAGTCTATTTAACGTAAACACACAGTTTTGAAGGGTGAATGAAAAGTCTATATTTGGCTTTTAAACTAACAGTAATTCTGGGAATTTTTAATTATGCTTTTAATGGAAAATAAACAGGGTTTTTTTTTGGTGAGGGGTGTCAAATAGAAGTTGTGAGAGGAAAGCACAGGTGAACCAGTGCTTAATAGGCTAATTCTATGCTTAGTGCTATTGAACAAAACTGTATGCACATCCATTTACACAGATGAACTTCACTGTACTGAGATTTAGTTCATAAGAACATTATGAATCATAGTGATGCAACGTGTGTTAGAGTGTGGTATTTTAGGTACAATCTAATTTTGTCTGTCAGTTATGTTTCTCAATAGCTTTAAAACAGTGAAAACCTGCTGTGTGTGGCAACATAGAACCAAAGCAAACAAAAATGTTCACTGATTTCTGGTATCAGAAATCAGACTTTGTGTTTTTCTTTTTTCCCTCCAGTGAAAAAGTCCAGTGACAAGGGATTCTGTTTGGTGCTTAGTGAGATTTAAATGATTATTAAACTAGAATTACCATGGCTAGGTAAGGGTAAACAGGTAAATAAGGAAGAACTGAGAAAGAAGCAGCCAATATATTACCCAGTTGATCCTGACTTCGATTCTAAATAGAACTTAAAATAGGTGCTCAGAAGGAAGGATGTACTGGTGTCAGTGCAAGCAAATTTAAATTTCAGATATAAGTTGTCTTGTTAATAACAGATTAAAAAAACCCAACTAAACCTAAAGGTTTATGATCTGTATGTTCATGAGTCAAAGCTGTAAGAAAGAAAAGAAAAAGAAAGACTCTCAAACTGTAATGAATTGAATTTTATTTTGCAGGCACTGGGCCCATGCCATTTCATTTCATTACCAGAATATACTGAGCAGCCTGGAATCAGCAAGAACTACAGGCAATGCAAACTGATGATAAGCATTTTATCATGGTCCTAAACATATTCAATTTTTACCTATAAATTTTATCAACAGCATCTACATGGCTGGGTTGCATTTTCCTCATTTCTTCACCTGCACCCCTGTTCTCTTTTGCTCTGCAAATACAACTTGTACTTGACTGTTCTGAAAACAAATTTAAAAAATCAATGAGTGAAAATTTGTCTACAGTTTAGAGCTTACTTGTCCAGTAATTATCATTCATGCTATCTTCCATACTTACTGAAAATGGGAAAAGAAAGCTACAGCATGAGAAGGGTAACAATAGAAGAACCTCATTAGGTTTTGTGACAGTCTCCAGAAGATTTCTTCCTAAAACTAATGGCTTATCCCAGTGGAATATTTTTCAGTTAAAGACCTCATTCCCAGATGTTTGGCCTTTATAGAATACTGACGAAATAAAAGGTATAAATCTAAAAAAGATAAAGGTTATAGATTTGATATTTCTAATAATATAGTGTCCTGGGTTCAGCAGTAACAGTCTTTTTTTATCCTTCTTGGTAGCTGGTGCAGCGCTGTGTTTTTGATTTTGGGCCTGGGAACAGCGTTGATAACACCAGTGTTTTCAGTTACTGGCTGGTAATGTTTTGGTCTGACCAAGGACTTTCTGAGTCTCATGCTCTGCCGGGGAGGAGAGGAAGCCAGGAGGAAGCAGAGACAGGACACCTGACCCAAACTAGCCAAAGAGGTATTCCATACCACAACACGTCATGTCCAGGATGTAAAAAACTGGGGGTAGGAACTCGGAAGTCTCTCTCTCTCGGCTCGGTTGGGTGGTGAGCAGTTGTATTCTCTTCCCTTGTATTTCCCTGGTCATTATTATTATTGGTGGTAGCAGTAGTGATTTGTGTTATACCTTAGTTACTGGACTGTTCTTATCTCAACACGTGGGAGTTACATTCTTTCTATTCTTCTCCCCATTCCCGCCCCCCTCACCATCGGAATGGGGGGGAAGAAAGACGGAGAAGTGAGTGAACGGGCTGTGTGGCTTACAGCTTAAACCACGACATATAGTCAATATAATTTTACCTATTTCAGCTGGCTGTGATGGTTAAAGGGCCAAAACAAAAGTATACTGGAGGATACAATGAATTTTTTAATTACATTTTCCTGAGGATAAGGACCGGGAGAAAACCTAACCCTCTGGATAGGTGATATCCCAGTAATAAATGACAGACAAAAAGGGAACATAAAACTGTGAAACAGAGGGAGCAGATGATCATTTTGGTTTAGTCTGGAAAAGGGCTGGTCTTTCTGAGCAATACTCTCACTAACTGTAGTAGCATTTTTCATGATAAGAGAAAGGAAGGTGCATATTTGGGAACTCTCAAGGCATAACAACCCTGGGGCTGGTTAGAGGCTAGTTTCAGAAGCGAAGGCTCTAGAGTAGCAGAGGGAAATCCTAATTGTATTAATAATAAATTCTGTTCTTACATAGTGCTATAGTACAGTTCATCATTAGGAATATGTTTTTAAACAAATACGTTCTTTAAGTTATGGCTGGTAGTTAATACCGAGTGGTCTGCTGGAGAAGAAGACCACACTCACAGATATGTTGACTGCTAAAGCTATCTTCTCCAATATCCTGATGTGACTAAGGAAAACCTGAAAACTCAGTACATTGCTCCTCCACTAAGCTGTATAAACTTGCTTTGAAGCTTGTAGTACAAGAATCTAGGGGTCAAGAAATACCTAGGCATAATAATTACAGAAGGAACTCATTGGTCACATAGACATTCAGAGATTAAGTCAGGAAAATGCTTCAAGATCCTAAAAAAGTTTGTAACAAGTGTGTACAGCTTCTCCTTTTTCTTGTTCTCATCCTTTATAAGGAAATTAATCCTCTCCTCTATCTGGTATTTCTGGTTCCTATTTTTACTGTTAAAAAAAAACAAAACAAAACAACCAAAATAAAACCTGCTTGCCTGTGAGCAAGTAAGGACTGACAAGCAGCAACAGTTGGAAAAATTAGTAGGCATACTTGCATTTTGCTTAGGAAAACACCTTATAGTTTGAGAATAACTATTTTACATTAGGCCTGGAAATATGGCTAGGATAGGCTAGAATGACATCAGAAGATGATAGCTACAATATATTAATGTAATAATTTCTTTCAATCAAAAGTAAAAAAGTTGCATTGTTAATGGAAAAAAGAACCCAAACAGAATCTTAATATTTTTCTTTAAATAACATATTTATTATTAATTTTCTTGGGTGTTTTTTTTTTTGTGCGCAATATAATATAGCTTTTTTACTAAATTTTATAGGTACAGTTCATCCTGTGCATATTGCAAAGCCTGATGTAGGGGACATTTGTACAGGTTGTTTTGCAAAAGCTTCAGGAAATACCAGCTGCCATTACAAGCCTTGCAAGTGGGCAAATTATTCTTGAACGAAAGTAGAGAACCTATCTACATTCTAATATGGTTTTCATCATTGTGGTATCTGAATTGTTTCATACAAGTAAAGATAACAATAAAGGTTTTTCTGTTTCTTCCTTTCCTAGTGGGAAAATACAGCAATTATGGGACATCTATCACAACAAATAATTAATGATTAGAGCAGTATCTGTTCAACGAGATTATCAGACACTGTATCAGGCCCAATGTGGCTGCACCACATTTGTCTCTATGCAGAAAGTTCAGCATGTAAAAGGCAAGTGTAAATAGGTGCCATGGGTTCAGCAGCAGCAGTCATTTTTCTCCTTCTTGGTAGCTGGTGCAGCGCTGTGTTTTTTTTTATTTGGGGCCTTGGAACTGCGCTGATAACACCAGTGTTTTCAGTTACTGCTTGGTAGTGTTTTGTCTGGCCAAGGACTTTCTGAGTCTCATGCTATGCCAGGGAGGAGGGGGAGCAGGGAGGAAGCAGAGACAGGACACCTGACCCAAACTGACCAAAGAGGTTATTCCATACCACAGCATGTCATGTCCAGGATGTGAAAACAGAGAGAGCAGAAACCCGGAAGGGTGTGGTGGTGGCAGTGGGGAATTCGCTGCTTGGGGGTGCACTGGCTGGGTCGGGCTTGGTGAGCAGTTGTATTCTTTTTCCTTGTATTTCTCTTGTATTACTATTGATGGTAGCAGTAGTGATTTGTGTTATACTTTAGTTACTAAACTGTTCTTATCTCAACCTGTGTGAGTTGCATTTTTATTTTCGATTCTCCTCCCCAATCTCCCGGGACTGGGGGGAAGAAAAAGAGAGGAGTGAGTGAGTGAGTGAGTGAGTGAGTGAGTGAGTAAAACTGCGTGAGTTTTAGAGGCTTAAACCACGACAATAGGGAAGGAATGATCTGTACTCTGTGTCCAGGATGGATACAAGAAGTAAACAGCTTAACTTGCAGCACTGAATACTCAGGTTAAAACATTATTCCTATAACAATAGTGAAATATCATCATCTGAAAATAGATTATCTGGAGAGACAGAAGACTTGTCATCACTGGAGGTTTATTAGGGGCAGAGTTGATAAATATCAGTTAAGAACACCATTGACAGTTTGTCATGTCCTGGAGAGAGAAACACGGGGATGGTGTCCCTGCAATTCATTCTACCCTTTTAATTTCACATTCATGGACAAAATATCTCAAAAGATGGAGCAGCAGAATTTAAAAGACTTTTTCTTTCATAAGAATGTTTTATGTTTTCCTTTCACCTATGGCATATTAATAAATATTTGAGCTGTGTCTTCGAAGCATCAACAAGGGAAAATTTCTTCCAGTAGAGCTCAGGACAAGAAAACTTTTTGAAAAAGTAAGTGAAAATTTCAGGCAAATGGAAGGTGCTTCAATTGAGACAGTGGTCAGGGCAAAAGGAAAAATATGTGTCTGTATCTAATAATTTATTTGTCAGTCTTTTTTCAGAGCCAAGTAAGATCTTAATTGCATGCATCCTTTGATTTTACTGGAATGCTTTACAATTGAAAAACAGATGAAGTCTCCTGTGTTCACCATCTTGTATTGAATTCGACATATATAAAACTGCAAATAGTAATATAGAAAACAAATGAAAAAATAAATGATATTTTAATGAGCAAATTCTTAAGAAACTGAGACCAATTATTTGGTTAAAGGCTATTTAAAAAAAATAATCTATATGAGAAAATATTTTCACATTCTAAGATGTGAAAGTCCTAAGTCTCCTTTAGGCTAGCCTGAGCTTTGTCATTCATTCAACCTCCTCCTAAATTCATCTGCCTTTTCTTCTTTCTTCTTGCTTTATTAATATACTGGCCCAGCATTCATTTCTCCTTTCTGTTATTTCTGTAATTTTCAAAAGGCAAATTAAATCTGGTGCATGACAGCCTTATGTGACAGTTCAGTAGTTTCACAATTCGTACAAATATTCCAAGTCTATTGCTGTCATAAGTGATGCTCTTCTGTGTGACTTTCAGAGAGCAAAAGCTTTTTATAGGCAGCTGTGCGAGTTGTCCTAGTTTCAGTTCTTCAAGTGAGCACAGTGGAAGAATTCTGTTCCGGTATGCCAAAACTCCACAAGAAATCAACTCATGCCCATCATGGATTTTACACCTCCTGATGTTGTGCCATCCAAAGAATCTTTTCAATTTCCACATGTTTCTGCTGTGCCTTTTGTCTCAGAACTTGTTTGGTTTTATTTACAAAAAATTAGGTTTTGATGCCTTCAAAGCAAGGCATCTAAACGTATCTGCAGTTTAATGAATTTCTCATGATTATAACACATTTCCTTCTTTTTTCTTAGTAACAACTTTTTTTTTTCTCCTGTGTGACTGATGTTAACATTCTAATAAGTATATATTTTTAAATAAATTACTAGAATTAGATTTCTGAGGACAATTTCAGTTTCTCCTGTTTCTATTGCTTTGTAGTGATACAATCATCCATATGCCATTTTTAAATATACAAAGCTACCTGGAAAATATAATTTCTAATTTGTCCTGCTCATTGCTATTCTCATCAATGTCATTTGATGATCTATAAGAAGTGTTATTCCATGGAATAATACAGCATTAAACATACGAAACTCTTTTGCCACTCTCCAAGTGCTGTTGTTCGCTGCCAATGAAGCACTTTGAGTTGTGGAAAGGAAATATGAAGTTATGGAAACAAAGTACAGTAGATGGTGGCACACCAAATCATCATCTCAAAGGCTGTCAACCATCCATATTTTACCCGAAAATTTAGGAAATGTTGGCTTCTCTCTCTCTCTGTGAAACTAATCTTTAGATTAAAATAACTATTATTAGGTCAAAAGTCGTAAACCAGTTGTTATCAGGCTTCACTGATTTATTAATAATTCCTGCTCCCCTTCTATACCACCCTGCCTTCAATATCCCCTTTCCCCCAAAAAAATACTGAGATGCAAATTACAGTACATGAACTACAAGCCTCCTGTCAGTATGGTTATGTTGTATTTTCAGTTTAACTATCTATCTATCTATTTATCTATCTATTTATCTATCTATCTGTCTGTCTGTCTGTCTGTCTGTCTGTCTGTCTGTCTACCTACCTACCTACCTACCTACCTACCTACCTACCTAGATAAATAGCTAGCTAAATAGCTACCTATCTATCTATAATCTATCTATTCATCTAGCTAGCTAGATAAATAGCTGCCTAGGTATCTATCATCTATCTATCCATCCTTATACATCCATATCCTGGAGTATCTAAAATAGTAGTGTAAGATACTGACAGATGTTGAGAGATGCCATATAGACACAACGAGCACTTTCATTGGCCCTCAAACATGACTTAAAATATGGTTACCATCTACCTGTCATACAACAGTGACTGAATTTCTATTACCTGTTTTTATCTTTCTGGAATAATACCTTTTTAAAACCTGTAGTGATAAAAATGTAAAAATGTAATAATAATAATAATATACATGAGCCTTGACATGACCCATTGCAATCTCTTGAGTTTTTCAACATCCCTACTGATGCAATCTCAACAATACTGAGAAAAGAAGGTTAGTAACTTGCAGCTACAGTGCTCCTAATGTATGCAGTTTGCCTTATTTACTACAAGATGCACATTCTACCTCACATCAGCCGCAGAATTCAGATCCTTTTTATCAGGGCTGTTATTCATCCATAAACTTTACAGCCTGCATGGGGTTATTTTTTAGAGCTTTGCATTTTCCTTCTTTGAGACTTATAAGTTTTCTGTTGGTCCAGTCCTCAGTTTTATCCAGGTTCTTCTGGATCAAGTCTCTTCCATTTTTCACGTCAAACACTTGCCCAACATTACTGCCATCTTCAGACTTGTTGAGAGTGTAGTCCTGTGTCATAGTCCAGTCTGTAAATAATGTTTTTGAAAATATGGGAACAGACAGCCAGCACTAGGATAATCTGCTTGTGTCTAGAAGTTAGCTAGATGCCCTGCCTTTTGTTTCATGGCAGTGCAACCAACATTCGTCCCACTTAACTATCCTTCTTTCTAGGCCATGCATCTTCAGCTTTCATTTGAAGAAAGTGTGGGATACTATATCTACAGGCTTACTAAAGTCAAGATAGGTTACACCCACTGTTCTTTGATTGCCAGACATTTCCTCAGAGGCATTAGATTGCTCAAGCATGACTTACTATTAGAAAATTGTCATGAGTTCAGCAGTAGCAGTCATTTTTCTCCTTCTTGGTAGCTGGTGCAGCGCTGTGATTTTGATTTTTGGGCCTTGCAACAGCGCTGATAACACCAGTGTTTTCAGTTACTGCTTGGTAATGTTTTGGTCTGACCAAGGACTTTCTGAGTCTCATGCTATGCCAGGGAGGAGGGGGAGCAGGGAGGAAGCAGAGACAGGACACCTGACCCAAACTGACCAAAGAGGTTATTCCATACCACAGCATGTCATGTCCAGGATGTGAAAACAGAGAGAGCAGAAACCCGGAAGGGTGTGGTGGTGGATTGGGGAGTTCGCTGCCGGGGGGTGCACTGGCTGGGTCGGGCTTGGTGAGCAGTTGTATTCTTTTTCCTTGTATTTCTCTTGTATTATTATTGATGGTAGCAGTAGTGATTTATGTTATACTTTAGTTACTAAACTGTTCTTATCTCAACCTGTGCGAGTTGCATTTTTTTATTTTCGATTCTCCTCCCCAATCCCCCAGGACTGGGGGGAAGAAAAAGAGGGGAGTGAGTGAGTGAGTGAGCAAAACTGTGTGAGTTTTAGAGGCTTAAACCACGACAAAAATCCATGTTGCACATTCCTGATAACTTTCTTTTCCTCATATGCTTGAAAAAGGGTTTGAAGCAGACATATCTGATGTGTCTATAGCCAGGGAAGTAGCTGAGGCTCATATCATTATTCTCTGGGTAATTTTTCCTTGTCTTGGATGGATGTAATGATAGCATTTTTACAGCCATCAGGGACCTCATCTAATTGCCAAGCAAGTTATTGACAATGGACTGCAGTCACATCAGCCAGCTCTTACAGCGATCTCAGAAGAATCCTGTCAGTTCTTCTGGATTTGGATACATCCAACTTGTCAATATTGTCCACAAACCTTTATTAGGGTTTTTTTTGGCATGAGTAATACATCATTTCTTGCCTGTTAATTATGTCATTACTTCCCCTTCTTCTGAATTTGATAAAACTGTTTTTTTTTCTGTATTGAGGTAAATTGCTCTTAGCAATTCCTTTTCACGATAAAACTGTTCTCTTGAATGCTATAGGAACTAATGTTCTGAATTCAAGGAATTGTCTCTACTACAGAGCATTGCATGAAAAAATAATGTCATTCATATGATTTTTTTCATGTGTAGGGTCCCTAATATTATACTATTGTTTTGTCTTTTTTACTTTCCCCCTCCCACCCAAAGGCTGTTTTCTTTTGTCACCCTGCTTGTAGCATAACCTGAGAACTCGAGGTTATGCAGTAACCCAAAACACTGCTAATAGATCAAATAGCTTGGATTCTTATGTCATTGTTCTCAAACCTTATATATTTTCTGAAAATTCAATATTTAAATTCTTCCACTTTTTTCTTATTATTTTCAAAGTCAGTCAAAACTTCCTCAGGTTGACATCAGCCCACCTCACAAGCGTGTCAAGGTCCCTCTGCATGGCATTCCTTCCCTCCAACGTATCAACCAAACCACATCAGCTTGCTGTCATTCGGCAAACTTGCTGAGGGCGCACACAATCCCACTGTCCATGTCACCAACAAAGATGTTGAACAAGACCGGTCCCAACACCAGATCCCTGAGGGACACCACTTGTTACTAGTCTCCAGCTGGACATTGAGCCATTGAGCACAACTCTTTGAGTGCTGCCATACAGCCAGTTCTTCATCCATGGAGCGGTCCACCTATCACATTGATGTCTCTCCAACTTAGAGACAAGGATATCATGTGAGACAGTGTCAAACTGCTTTGCACAAGTCCAGGTAGATGACATCAAGTGCTCTACTCCTGTCCATCAGTTCCGTAGCCCCATCATAGAAGTCTACCAGATTGGTCAGGCAGGATTTCCCCTGAGTGAAGCCATGCTGGCTGTCACCAAGCACCTTGTTGTTTTTCATGTGCCTCAGCACGCCTTCCAGGAGCATCTGCTCCAAGATTTTGGCAGGCACAGATGTGAGACTGACTGGTCTGTAGTTCCCTGGCAAATCCGGCCAAAGTCTGCTCTCTTGAAGTCCAGGGCAGTGACCTTGCTGCACGCTCTTCTTACTGTCCTGAGGATCTCGAATTTGACCATCTCATGATTGCTTCAATCAAGGGTGCCCTGGAGTGGCACATTTCCAACCAGCCCTTCCCTGTTGGTGAGGACGAGGTCAAGATGAAGCTTAACCATGACAAGTGCAAGGTCCTACAGCTGTGTCGGAGCAATCCCATGCACAGCTACAGGTTGGGCAGGGAAGAGATTCAGAGTAGCCCTGTGGGGAAGGACTTGGGGGGTATTGGTCGATGAGAAAATGAACATGAGCTGGCAGTGTGTTCACAGCCCGGAAAGCCAACCGTATCCTAGGCTGCATCAAAAGCAGCGTGACCAGCAGGTTGAAGGAGGTGATCCTGCCCCTCTACTCTGCCTCTCCTGAGACCTCACTTGGAGTATTGTGTGCAGTTCTGGTGTACTCAACGTAAAAAGGACATGCAAGTGTTGGAACAAGTCCAAAGGAGGGCCACGAGGATGATCAGGGGACTGGAGCACCTCCCATATGAAGATAGGCTGAGAAAGTTGGGGCTATTCAGCCTGGAGAAGAGAAAGGCTGCATGGAGACCTCATAGCAGCCGTCCAATATCTGAAGGGGGACTATAGGAGTGCTGAGGTTGGACTCTTCATGGGGGACTGTAGTGATAGGACAAGGGGTAATGGGTTCAAACTTGAACAGGGGAAGTTTAGATTGGATACGAGGAAGAAATTCTTTAGCGTAAGGGTGGTGAGGCACAGGAATGTGTTGCTTAGGGAAGCTGTGAATGCTCCATCCCTGTCATTGTTGAAGTCTGTGTTGGAGAGAGCCTTGGGTGGCATGGTTTAGTGTGAGGTGTCCCTGCCCATGGTAGGGGTGTTGGAACTAGATGATTTTAAGGTCCTTTCCAACCCTAACTATTCTATGATTCTATGATCCTAAATGACAGGCAGAGTTGTTTAGTCTGAAGTAGTCTGCAGGGTACTCTTTCCCCTACTCTATTACAATTATTAATTTGCTAGGACACATGTTACAAATTACATCTTTTGCCTCATAGATATGCAAGCATACGGCAGTACATTTCAAAAAGTACACTTCTAATTCTGAAAATTTCTCAGAAAGTATGATTTAAAACACATTCACATCTGAACTTTGAACCCTTCCAGTGATGGTGCCCAAAGTGTAGATTACCAAGTGTTGCATTACATATGTAAAATACGATTAACACAGTTCATATTTATCGTAAATTGTCTCATCAAATGCTTTGCAAAGTTTGTTACAGTTTGCAATGAAGAATTTTGTAAACATTCTCAAACCTCGGTTGCTTTTTTCTTCCTCTTACATTTCTGTTGAAGTACAGACTAGTACTTCATTTATAGTTAGATGGAATAAAGATACTTTTGCCATCAGGACTTGCACAACCTCATCTATTGTAGCTCCAACCCCCCTGCCATGGGCAGGGATACCTCCCACTAAACCATGTCACCCAGGCTCTGTTCAACCTGGCCTTGAACACCGCCAGCGATGGAACATTCACAACTTCCCTGGGCAACCCATTTCAGTGCCTCACCACCCTGACACTAAAGAACTTCCTCCTTATATCCTGTCTAAACTTCACTTGTTTAAGTTTTGATCCATTGCCCCTTGTCCTATCACTACAGTCCCTAATGAAAAGTCCCTCCCCAGCATCCTTATAGGTCCCCGTCAGATACTGGAAGGCTGCTATGAGGTCTATAAGCAGATTTCCTAGATGTCTAAAGAGACAGAACAGAATACAAAGAGAAAACTGAGAAATAGGTTCATTTCACTGGGACAAAAGGGGAATTCATGTAAGGGTGGCATGAGAAAAGTTAGAAGCCAGAACTATTAGAATAAGTATAGTGCATAGTAATTTAAATAAAAAATCACCCTGTAAATCTCATAATTTCATCCTCTCTTCACCACTCCCTCTACCCCCAATATGCTTTATAGGAACCCTTGACAGTCATGTCAAAACTTTCATTCTGGCCCACACTTGGACATTTTCAGTGTATTTCAGCATTGCTGGCATCTTTCCTAAAAGTGAATACTGTGACTTTTTTATAACAAGACAAAAATAAAAGAGAAAATAGTGTCCTATTCACCCACGTCTCTGTGTGGAGGTTTCACATCTGTGGTTTTAATGCAATTAATCCAAGACCAAACACATTTGTTTTCTCTGAACACTTCAGGAATACTTTCATATATTCTCAGTGTAGCAGTGTGAAATGGTGCAGGATGCCAGTGGTAATAGTTCTGGGAAAGCTGTCTTTCATTCTAGGACAGTTCTTATGGGTTTTATTTTAGATGATGGATTACAAGTTCTCAGTCATTTGCGAGCCACAGGCTTTACATGTGCTGTCTACATTATCAAATTTCTCACACAATTTGAAAACCATAGCATTTTAATTGGAAGGAATGCCAGACCTTCCTGCCATATAATTGTAGAAAGGTTGTTAGGCTCTGAGAAATAACCTTCCCACTTCAGAAAAATGAAAATATACCGTGCAAATATTTTTACCTTAGTAATCAATGGGGCTGAAAGGTGAGTTGGCACACATTAAAGTGCAAAATATCAAACAGTGAACCCTGTGCTACAAGGAACTCTTTTTAAAATCAGTGACTTGTAAGATATTGAATATCTGAGGGCTTAGTTAGTCTAACAGTGGTGTCAGTCTCCCTAGAACTGCCATAGAAAATACTTCTTTGAGGCTAGTTTCAGTGTATGATGGAGATTACTGGTTCTGTTTCAGTAAGAGAAGGGATCAGAACAAGGGAATTGGCCATTTATACAGTGGAAGCTCTAAGATTAGATTAGTGTAGTTCATCAAATGGTGGAGTTTAATTTAGCTCAGAATATCACACAGTAAAAATATAAAAAACCTCAGTAAGAAGTGAATGCTTAATGGCCTTGACACTGTGAAATGTCTTAAGATAGCAGTATGTAGGATTTCAAAATAAAATAGGGTCTCTATTTGAAACCGCACTGCCTTTTCCAGTGTTGGAAAATACTGCCTTTTTCAGTGGTTGGAAAGTTACTTCTAGAATGGCAATGTATACATAGTTTATACAGTGTTTAGGCATAACTACTGTTTTACGGGTTTGTCGGTAATGAATTTAACTTCACAGGCTGCTGCTCATGTTCTGACTCCCCACTTCTAATCCCTGTTCTGAGGACATACCTTTGACAAGTTATCTTCACACCCGTTTTTGGAAAAGCTAAATCTTATTTTAATTGAGCCAGAATATCTGTGAGGATCTCTAGAAATGCAAAACCATTCTTTAAATGTTTGTTTTTCAGATGCATTTACTATTTGACCACACATTAATGTTTCTAGGGTACGTTCAGTGTTCGTCAAACAAATGTTTAAGGCATTTATTAAGACATCAGTTTAATAACTGTGTAGGTAATAAGGCTGACACTGAATTAGGGAGAATGACTAAAAATGAGATCGAAACACATCTGGAAACGTTTCAGGTTTTGCATCTTCAGGTAAATAATACCTACTATGGTAAAATCTGACTTTTTAATAAAAAAAAAAATTTAAAATAAATGTCTAAATCAGAAGTTTTGACGGTTGTTTTCAGGCGCAATTTGAAGTTTTATAAGTCTTACAGAAATTTACATACCCTGTAAGTTCAGCTGTTTTGATGCAAATTTCTCTTTCTGTAAAGAAAGACTATAGTATGCCTCCAACTCCAAGCACTTACTCAAAGAAGTGGTTACTGATCCTGTTCATTATATTCAAGGCAAGCAGTTTAAATCTGTGGTGTTTCAGTTAAGTAAATTTTCTAGAAGTACACTTCCAATAATCATCAGGGGTGGACCACTGAATGGAAAAATAATGACCTTTTGTTCCTGAAGGTTCTTTGCCCCATTGTTTTGCTTTCATTTGGATTAGTGTTACAAGGCTTATCTATTGCTTTCATAGAGACATATTTTCATTTTAATTCTTTGTGATTTTTCTCCCATTAATGTGAAATTATGAGTCATCTGGTAGACCTGAAAAGCGAACAGTTATAGTTCACTATGGACACTTTGTTTTGGTTCTTTTCTTTAAATGCAATATAGGTACATTTTATGGTCTTTATTGTGGGAGATGTGTGATGAACCTTACTCTAATAGCTCCCAAAGGAACAGCAAAGTGAGTTCTTTGGCAGGTGCTCCTGACCAAATCCTCTGGTTCTGGGGCTACTTGCTCTTTTAAAGAACTTGTTTTGCTAAGTTTTAAAAAGTTAAGATCCCTTGTGGAATGATAGCCTAGCTTCCAATACTGTAAATCATCGGATAATTATTCCAGATAGTGAAAAAGTACTGGTATTATCTGGGTGTATAATAAATCTAATTCTAATGGGAATTCATGTTTGTCTCATGCTCTTCCAGTTCAGGAGAAGAATACAGAATGAGATACAGGTCCTGTCATATAATATTCTAGCTTTCTCTTTGATCTCTTAACATCAGTTTTGACTACACTACTGCCAAAAAAGCAAGTCATGTTCTTTTGCCTGTCTCCCGCTGTCTGTTCCCGCCACCTCTCTTGTGTCAGCACTAGTGATTGCTCAGCTGTTCTGGGAAAAAAAAATAATTTGGGAGTCAGGTCTAGTTGTTAGTCAGTTCAAAGGACTGACATAACTGGTAAGCTATGTGGTTTATGTATTGACATAGGAAAGGGTATGCCTGGCAAAAGAGAAGAAACTGAGGACTGTCTTTCTGGTGGCAGTGTGGGCTGAGATCACACAAATCTCAGTGCAAGTTTACAGAATGAGAAAACTTCCTTAGAAAGCTTTGGATGGAATTTGTGAGTGTTTGCTAAACTCTGGAGTTTAGCAAATGGCAACTGCTTAATTCTGTTGTTATGTGCCACTTGTTACTTGTGTTTTCAATCTTCTTGTTATCTGAAGATTTCTATTAAAATGAGTCAGTTAAGCAGTCAGGCTTGGTTTTCTTTATATTTATAAAAGTATGCTGATTCAATTCTTGATTCATTGGTGTGTAGGAATTTGCAAGAGAAAACTAAGATTTTGCTTCATGTTCTGAAAATGCTGAGGCTCAATTTTTCTGGTGAAATCAACAGAAGGAAGAATGGAATTCTTTTTCATACTCTTGATACCTTCTGGTGGTACAGTTTGCTTTCAGAGGTGCCTGGTTGTCATGGGAGACACAGTGGCAAATGTAGTGTTTCGAGCTAAGGACATTCTGTAACATCTATCTGTTGAACTCTGAAATAGTGACATTATTACTGTATAACAGAATACTAAATATCAACTGGACCTCTTAAAGCATTATACATTTGGGTTTTTTGTTACTAAATGCTTAAAGATTAATACTAAAGAGTGTAACAGTGCAGTTTGAGTCACTAAGTAGTAGCCATTATTAAAGACAGAATTAGAAACAGACAAATTAAAAATGCATACCCTTGAACCTCACAGTTTCCTGTAGAAACCAGTTCAGCTTTAGCTGATTTCTTTCTACTTGTATGATCACTTTTATCAGTTGCTGAAGAAATTATCCTGCATAAGAATGAAATATTGAGAAAAGTGGGTTTCTAAGTATTTATAAGGCTGATTTTCAAATAATCAGAAGCTGGGAGAAAACCTGAAGGATGCTTGCTTGTCTCTTGCTTTTCATAGTGACAGCATGAATTGTTTGTTTTAAATTTTGGATTTGGGTCTGTTTTCTGAAATGAAGTACTGGGTTTTTTTTGTTTGTTTGTTTGTTTTTTGTTGTTGTGTTCTTTTTTTTTTCTATAGAATTATAACTATTGCTGCATAATGTATGCACAAAGAAGTTACACATTTATTTCAGACCTGTGAAGAAATAAATCTGCTGTAGTTCCAGATATCTGAGTGTTCTTGAGTTTGTACTCAAACCATTTCACAAGAGTTGCCAAGATGGTTAAAGACAAGATACTGAACCAGGCAGGTCCTTGACATGAACCAGTATGGCTGCACCTTTGGAGGTTATCTGATCCAACAACCCACTACCTGGCATGTGGAACATTCAAATATTTATAGCTATTGTGGGGTTTTCTTGTGTTGGTTGTTTCTGTTTGTTTGCTTGTTTATTTGTTTTTGTTTTATTTATAATTTGTTTTCCTTCTAGTTGGGGATTCTGATGGAGAAACATGGTGAGATGGGGTTGTGTTAGTCATGGCACCCAGTTACGTTGCACATGCCTAAACCTTGAAGCTAGACAGTTCTCCTAATTTCTGCAATTCTGAAAAAGCCTGACTGACTCTGTTGTAATTAGGATCATAGTACTTCCTAAGATTATGTAATTTAATGCTTAAGCAGTAAGTAAGTGATGTTGGCTTGAAAACCACACTAGAATATTTTAAAAGTGAGAAGAGGGTCATCATCTTTTGTACCTGAACTTCACAGAGGATTTGAAAGAATCAGGCAGTTTAATGTGGATCGCCAGCTCAAATTGTGGAGTATTGCTTTCAACTATTGAGGCTTTCCTCCAGTCACCAACATATTGGAGGGCAGGAATTTTATTTCTTCCTCCTACTTATCCAAGTACAGATGAATAAGTAATATATGTATATAAAAGAGAGAAAACATAGGTTGACCTGCTTCTTATAACACTTCAAAGAAAAGCCATGTGGAGAAAAAAAAAATAAAACTTATACACTTGTTGATTAGAATTTTTTGGGAGTAAAACAATTAGTTGAATTATCCATATAATTAATTGGAAGAACTGAAGCAAAGGCTTTTTAGTAAAACATGCTAGACGAAATTTATGCAATTAAAAAAGTTAATCTATACATCTCTCTTCCCTGCCTTTAATGTCTAACATGATTTTCACAGTTTCTTTCAGACTTCATCAAATTATTTTCTTTTAGCATCTTCATATTTTAAGTTAAGGATTTAAAAAACTGCTTTATTTTCCTAAATTCAGAACTTAGAAGATTCTGTGCAAGGAAAAAATAAAAGCTGTGTCATAACACTAACTGCAATCTACCTTTCCAAAATCTGACAGAAGTGATTATCATGGTAAAATGGATTCTAATTTCACTGGAGTGCTAATATTTTCTTAAGATAATATTGAATTTTATGAAAATAATAAAAAAGTTATGCTGGATTTCAGAGTTAATAAAAGTTTCAACTATGTTGCTGTGTTATCAGCGGCTATATAACATCAGAGGATTCTCTATCACATCAGGGAATATTGGATTTGCAATAGGACACAAAATGTCAATGTAATATAAAATTTGCACAGCCAGTCTTTTTTTTCAAGATGTTAATATAATAGACTAATCGAGTGAATGATTTTTACATTTTGCCAGTAGCTTAAGAGTGATGAAGAGGCTCAACTTGGCTGCTTAAATTGAAACTGAGTCACGGAATAGTATCAACCTGGTCAGTCCTAGTTCTATATCATTGTCTTAAGCAAAAGAAAGGAAGACTCATACATTGTTTCTCTGTATTTTCATGTGGTATTTTCAAACCATAGAAATGAAAAATGTAATAGATCTCTGATTTCCACAGTCTGAGGAATCCTGAGATAGTGGGGGTCTCGAAGGATTTTTTTCTCCTTTCTCTTCACTATAGGAGGGATGACTTAATGATGGCCCTGAATTCAAGGATTAAAATTTTTGCTCATTTTATCATAGTATTACTAGCTGTTAAGCATCATCCATTTAAAATGCAAAAATGTTAAATGAAAACAAAACAGGACAAACAGCAGTAAAATTTCAACTCAGCCCCCAAAGTGGAAACAGATGATTGATCCATCTATGTAAGGGTAGCAGAATGTGATTTAAGGGTCAAAGAAAGGATTCCGTTTAGGATGGCTCACCCTTCTTTTCCATTCCCTTGGTTTGCCAAGCAAGACATAAAATTTAAAACTCAGAAGTTGTGAGTTTTGTTTCTCAAGATTATGACTTGAGGTATTGATAAGTGAGAACATAAAAAATACATTTTCATGTTACAGTCATGTAACATGAAATCTCCTTCAGAGAAACTGTGTGGAGTACACCCATGAATGTAAACTCCTATTAATAATAGCCATAGCTAAGATTGTGTGTGCTTTCGAAGAAAATCCCAGAATCCACCACTACAACAACTATCCAACACCTCCTCCCAAGAAATCCCAAACCCACGCTTTCATTATATCCTTGCTTGCAGTAACCAAACTGTAAAAATTTGGATTGAAATATTCTATGAAAAATATTGCCTATAGACAAAAAACATTTCAAGAACAACAAGTTTAAATGATTCCACTGTTTCTAAAATAGAAGATCATAAAAAAAATCTGGTTTCCATCTTTATATAATTTAATCTGATGAAACAGGCTTTTATTTAACCTCGTATGTATCATTCAACGTGGTCTAGGGTGAGGCATCCCTACCCATGGCAGGGAGGTAGGACCTAGATGATCTTAAGGTTCATTCCAACCCTAACTATTCTAGCATTCTATATCATAGTGTTAAGGATACCTACTGTCTTATTAAGCTATCAGTTCCATGCAAAATAGAAAGTGAATCAAATCAGCCAACTGACTGGTGGTATGGAAAATATCTTTGAAAAGTGATGACAAGATTCCTCTTGCTGAACTTCTCCACAGAAAATGATAGACACTGAAGTTCAAGCACCTACACTGGACTCCATCTATATGAAAAGGAGTGGCATTTCCAGAGGGCAGATTAGTACAATGCAAATTGGAAAATTAAGTTACAGACTGTGTTTCTACCTTCACCAAAAATGTAGCATTTGATGTAGGGAGTTGGGTACTCTCAAATTATGGTAGGATATGCAGCAAAAATGCATTAATTTCATTTTAGATTTGGTTTACATGTTTTTTTGGGGGGTAATGTGTGCTCTTTTTTAATTACTGGTAGACTTCAGAGACTTTGGATCACACCTACGATGTCTGCCCTATATAGTTGTTAATCTGCTCTGTTTTCATTCCAACAGTCCCTGTAGAAATGCTGTCCAAGTGAGGTTTCGTGCCATTCAGAGGGTTTCCATTCCTTTGAAAATAAAAAGCATTCACTGCACTGTTAGAAATCTTTTAAAGGAAAAAATAATTTGATGCTGTGGTACCTACAACCCAACCCAGCCAGCAGTAAATACAGAACACTGAACACATGCTTTCCTGGCTAGGAGTCAGACTTCTTTAGAAGAGATTCTTTTATGCACACACTCCCTTTGAGCTAATGGAATAGTGACAACATGTTTTCTAAGGAAAACCTGTGTATGAGAAAATTGCTTAGACATGCATAATCTTTTTTCAAGAAGCTGTCAAGGGCTTGTATTGATGTTTGATGGTATGTTATTAACATGCTTACAAAAATAATCTAAAGGCAGTAGAGCAGGGCTGTTTATATTATTTGTGCTAATGTTACCATTACTAATTGCATTATATAGTAATACTCACTGATACAAATCAAGTGCTGACAATGTCAGGATTAGTGGGGAATGGTATAATAAACCAAGATTTCAGACCTTTGAGTTTAGTTTGGCATTATTTTGTAGAAAAATGCTTTTTTTATCTTATTCATTAACATGAGTAGGACATGTTTGCTATCCAAATTACTGCAAAGACACCATTATTTTGTTGACTTCTTTTTTCCCTTTAGACTTGGCTTTTGTAGAATTAAGAAATTGTAGAGACTGAAGACTACATTGTTTATTTTTAAAAAATAGTCATGCTTATTTACCTGTTAAAAGCACAACAAGCAAGGTGTCACTTCTTTTCTTGGAGAAATATGGAGATAATAGATGACAATGGGATCAATACAGATCCATAAAGATATCTTAGGGTATGAATAGCTTAGGGAATATCTTAAGGTATGACATCGCAGAGAAAAAAAAAACAAACCTGGGGAACTGCAGGCCAGTCAGTCTCACCTCTGTGCCTGCAAGGTCTTGGAGCAGATCCTCCTGGAAACTATGCTAAAGCACATTGAAAATAAGGGCGTGATTTGTGACAGCCAGCATGAATTCACTAAGGGCAAATTGTCCTTGACACATTTGGTGGCTTTCCACAACAGGGTTACAGCTTGTTGGGTAAGGGAAGAACAAGTGATGTCATCTACCTGGACTTGTGCAAACCTTTTCATACTGTCCTGCACAACATCCTTGTCTCTAAACTGGAGAGACATTGACTTCACAGATGGACCACTTTGTGGATAAGGACTTGGCTGGATAGTCACACTCAAAGAGTTGTGGTCAACATCTTAACATCCAAGTGGAAACCAGTGAGTGATGAATGGTGCCCCTAAAGGTTTGGTGTTGGGAGTGGCATAGCTCAATATCTTTGTCGGTGACACAATCAATGGAATTAAATGCACCCTCAGCAAGTTTGCTGACAATGCTTTGCCACTGTGTGGTGCAATCAAAACACTAGAGGGAAGGGGTGCTATTCACAGGGACCTTCACAGCATCTGAAGTGTACTCATGTGCACCTCATGAAGTTTCTCAAGTCCAAGTGCAAGGTCCTGCACCTGGCCTGGGGAAATCCCAAGAAAAAAATCCAGGCTGGGTGGAGAATATATTGAGAGCAGCCCTGAGAAGGACTTGGCTGCATTTGTTGACAAGAAACTCATCGTGACCCAGCAATGTGCATTTGCAGTCCAGGAAGTGAACAGTAACCTGGGCTACATCGGAAGCATGACCAGCAGGTTAAGGGAGATGATTCTTTCCTTTTGCTCCACTCTCATTAGACCCCACCTGGAGTACTGCATTCAGCTCTGGGGACCCCAACATAAGAAGGGCATGAACCTTTTGGAACAAGTCTAAAGGAGTGCCACAAAAATTATTAGAGAGCTGGAGCACCTCACCTATGGAGACAGACTGAGAAAGCTGGGGCTGTTCAGCTTACAGAAGAGGAGGCCCAAGGAAGACCTTCTAGCAGTCTTCCAGTAACTAAAGGGGGCCTACAATAAACCTGGAGAGGGACTTTTTATTAGGGTCTATAGGGATAAGACAAGGGGGAATGGCTTCAAACTGAAGGAGGGTAAGTTTAGATTAGTTAATAGTGAGACATTCTTTACTATGAGATTGGTCAGGCACTGGAAGAGGTGGCCTCAACAACCTGTGGATGCCCCATCCCTGGAAGTGTTCAAGGCCAGGTGGGATGGGGCTTTGAGCAATCTGGTCTAGTGGAAGGCCTCCCTGCCTGTGGCAGGGGGGCTGGAACCAGATGATCTTCCAGGTGTCTTCCAACTCAAACCATTCTATGATTCTATGATTCTAATCAGCCTTTCACAGATGAGGCAGGCAGCTGTGTTAATTGTATTATTAAGTATGTAATGGGTTAAACCTCTCAACAAGCCCTTGCTCTCGTAATATTAACATCAGTATAAGAACTGGGATAAGATTTGTGACATTCAGACAGAAGAAAAAATAAGATTAGACTAGAAACAAGATATATGAATAGTTGAATAAGAATGTCTAACAATGTAGGTTCTTTATGTAAATCTTGACAATTTATTAATTTTTTTTCATTTTGTGAAGGGAAAAGTTACTAACTGGGCTCCACCAATATCCCTAGGCATTGTAATCAGGGTTACTTCTAAAGTTTCTTTCAAGCATTGCTTTGTTTCTTTGATATCCTGATGGTCTTCATTAGTATTACTTTGTCACTATTCTTTATGGTGAAAAAAATAAACTGATCACAATAAACTCTCTCTGATTTTCTTCTGATTATTGTCAGAAGTTTACACTTATTTTCTTTGAATGGCATCAATAATTAACTGTACCACTTTTCCTTAATCAGAGGCTGCTTCTCTCTTCATAGCTTGTTCACTTCATAACAGAGAATTGCCCTACTACCTGTGCAAATCATTACCAGAATTTTCAGTGTATATTTATTCTCAGCATGGTTTTGAGCTTATACAATTCAAAGGTTTTGAATCAAAGCATAAAATTGGGAAAAAATTAGTACATTGAGTCATAGTGCCAATTTGAAAGCTGAATCACATCTACCTTTGGGATTTTAGTAAAATGCAGCTTTGTATGACTGAGTCTTCCCACCAACCTAAAGTCCCTTTCTGAGGTACAAAGGATTGTCCTTTGCAACATAATATGCTGCCTTTGAAAGAAGAGAAAATGCGAGGGTAATTTTATTGCTTTTAAAGAGAGATTCTATCTCACTTTTTTCTTTTTTCCTTTTTCTTTTTTTTTTTTTTTGTTTTGTTTTGTTTATAGCATGCTGTGACTTGGCATTTAGAAATATCTGAAGAGTAAAAAAGTGTGCTTTTTTTTCAGTTGCATATAGCTTACTAATGTAGTGCTGCGGCTGCTGAAACAATCTGTCCCCTAGATATTACTGTCTTTTCGTATAATTGACCTTTCTGTAGTTTCACCTGAAGAGATTTTCAGTTGTAAGAGGTGATATATAGACCTTTATCATACATTTTTGTCTCAGTGTATCAACAGAATAGGTGCAGTGCAATGAACAACCGTGCAAAAAGCCAGTCAACTGTTGGTCAGGTAGTGGTTTGAATCCTTGATCTTTTTGACCTTAGAGTTACTAATAAGTATTCTACTTGTGGTTTTTTCACAGACAAATCACATCTACTTTGAACTAAATCGAAACCACCTATTTATTTCATGTAGGAGTAATCCACACAAGCCTAAATAGTGGTCATCTGTTTCTCAAGAACCACACATTTTCCTTTGCCTTAAAATCATAGAATAGTTAGGGTTGGAAAGGACCTTAAGATCACCAAGTTCCACCCCCCCTGCCATGGGCAGGGACACCTCCCACTAAACCCTGTCAACCAAGGCTCTGTCCAACCTGGCCTTTGAAGGGCGAGGCCCCAAGGGCAGAAGCCCGAGTACTTTTCAAATGATAAAGGAGGATGTGCTGGAACCTGCGGGCTATAAACCTTAGGAAAGGAAGCAAGGGGATAAGAAACCTGCTGCCTCTCCAGTCTGACGGATGAGATAAAGGCCAGAGGAGGAGTGCTTGGGTTTGAGGAACCTGGGTGAGAATTTGCAAGTCGCATAGATAAGAACCTTTCGTTTGCACAGCAGAGACACACTGATTGCAGAAGTTTCAGAGGGTGTTTTACATTTCTTAGAAGCCAATCAGAAACCGTTGTATCAGTAGTGTGCGTTTAGAAATATCCAATCAGTGTGTTAAAAGAAACATATATAAGTGCATGAGTTTTGTTAATAAACCAACACCTTCCTTGCATCAAGCTTTGTCCAGTCTCTCAATCCCAGCAGGCCTTGACCACCACCAGGGATGGAGCATTCACAACTCCCTCTGGGAACCCATTACAGTGTCTCACCTCCCACACAGTAAAGAACTTCCTCCTTATCCAATCTAACATTCCCCTGTTTAAGTTTGAACCCGTTACCCCTTGTTCTCTCACTACAGTCCCGAATGAAGAGTCCCTCCCTAGCATCCCTATAGGCCCCCTTCAGATATTGGAAGGCTGCCATGAGGTCTCCACACAGCCTTCTCTTCTCCAGGCTGAACAGCACCAACTTTCTCAGCCTATCTTCATACGGGAGGTGCTCCAATCCCCTGACCATCCTTGTGGCCCTCCTTTGGACTTGTTCCAACACTTGCATGTCCTTTTGATGTTGAAGACACCAGAACTGCACACAATACTCCAAGTGTAGTCTCATGAGAGCAGAGGAGATGGGCAGGATCACCTTCCTCGACCTGCTGGACACGTTGCTTTTGATGCAGCCCAGGGTATGGTTGGCTTTCTGGGCTGTGAACAGCACGCTGCCAGCTCACATTAAGTTTCTCATCGACCAACACCCCAAGTCCTTCTCTGCAGCGCCGCTCTGAATCTCTTCCCTGCCCAACCTGTAGCTGTGGCTGGAATTGCTCCAACCCAGGTGAAGGACCTTGCACTTGCCATGGTTAAACTTCATCAGGTTGGCATCAGCCCACCTCACAACCGTGTCAAGGTCCCTCTGGATGGTATTCCTTCCCTCCAACGTATCAATCAAACCACACAGCCTGCTGTCATCGGCAAACTTGCTGAGGGCGTACTCAATCCCACTGTCCCTGTCACCAACAAAGATGTTGAACAAGACCGGTCCCAACACTGATCCCTGAGGGACACCACTTGTTACTAGTCTCCAGCTGGACATTGAGCCATTGGGCACTACTCTTTGAGTGCGGCCATCCAGCCAGTTCTTCATCCACTGAGTGGTCCACCTATCACATTGATGTCTCTCCAACTTAGAGACAAGGATATCATGTGAGACAGTGTCAAACGCTTTGCACAAGTCCAGGTAGATGACATCAAGTGCTCTACTCCTGTCCATCAGTTCCGTAGCCCCAGCACAGAAGTCTACCATATTGGTCAGGCAGGATTTCCCCTTAGTGAAGCCATGCTGGCTGTCACCAACCACCTTCTTTTTTTTCATGTGCCTTCAGCATGCCTTCCAGGAGCATCTGCTCCAAGATTTTGGCAGGCACAGATATGAGGCTGACTGATCTGTAGTTCCCCAGCTCATCCATTTTCCCCTTCTTGAAAATGGGGGTTAGATTTCAATTATGATGGACAGTGGCTTAGCAACTTCATTTGCCAGCTCCTTCAGGACAGTGGCTTAGCAACTTCATTTGCCAGCTCCTTCAGGACCAGCAGATGGATTTCATCAGGTCTCATGGACTTGTATATGTTCAGGTTCCTAAGATGGTTTTGAACCACATCCTCTCTTACAGTGGGCCCAGGGTCTTCATTCTCACGGTCCCTGTGTCTGCCTTCCAAGACTTCGGTGCTGTGGTCAGAGCATTTTCTGGTGAAGACTGAGGCAAAGTAGTCATTAAGAACCTCAGCCTTCTCAAAATCCAGGGTAGCCAGTTCTCCTGACTGCTTCTGGAGAGGGCTCACGTTGTCCCTAATCTGTCTTTTATTTGCAATTTACCTATTGAGTACCTTCCTGTTATCTTTCACATCCCTAGCCAAGTTGAATTCTAAGTGGGGCTTAGCTTTCCTAACCTGGTCCCTAGCTTCCTGGACAACATCTCTGTGTTCTTCCCAGGCTGCCTGTCCTTGCTTCCACCTTTTATAAGCCTCTTTTTTCCTTCGAATTTTCCTCAGCAGCTCCTTAGCCATCCAAGGAGGTCTCCTGGCCCTCCTGCAGTTCTTCCTTCTAGTTGGGATGTATCGCTCCTGATCTTGCAGCATGTGATCCTTGAATATCAACCAACAGTCTTGAGCCCCCCTGCCCCCTAGGGCTATATCCCATGGAATCTTACAGAGCATATTCCTGAAGAGGCCAAAGCCTGCTCTCTTGAAGTCCAGGGCAGTGAGCTTGCTGCATGCTCTTCTCAGTGTCCTGAGGATCTCGAACTTGACCATCTCATGATCGTTACTACCCAGGCTTCCATGAAGTGTCACATTTCCAACAAGCCCTTCTCTGTTGGTGAGCATGAGGTCAAATATTGCACCTTTCCTTGTCGACTCCTCTATTACTTGCAGAAGGAAGTTGTCTTCCACACAATCGAGGAACCTCCTGGATTGCTTGTGCTGAGCGGTACTGTCCCTCCAACACATATCAAGGATGGTTGAAGTCCCCCATGAGAACAAGGGCCTGTGAGTGTGAGGCTGTTCCTATCTGTCTACAGAGTGCTTCATCCACAGTCTTCTTGATCAGGCTGTCTGTAACAGATCCCCACAGTAATGTCCCCCATTGCTGTTCTCCCTTTGACCCTGACCCACAAACTCTCTGCTAACTGATCACCTGTCCCCAGACGGAGTTCCATACTCTCCAGCCTTTCACTGACATAAATAGCAACTCCTCCTCCCCATCTGCCAGGCCTGTCTTTTCTAAAGAGCCTGTAACCTTCAATTCCAACACACCAGTCATAAGAGCCATCCCACCATGTTTCTGTGATACCTATTATATCATATCCCCGTAGACGTGCAGACGTCTCTAATTCTTCTTGATTATTGCCCATGCTACGGGCTTTTGTAGAGAGGCATCTGAGCCAAGCTCTAAATGAAGCCAGCTCATTGGCTGGAGCAGCTGAAATATCTTTACATTGCTCCAAGCATTTATTATATGTGCTTGCAACTGACAGGGATGGAGTGATACCCCCCTCCCTCAACACATCTACTTTAAAGCTTTCTTTACCAGCCCGGCAAGCCTTGTTTCAGAATAGCTCTTCCCCCTCTTTGTCAGACCACCTTCACCAGCCTCCAGTAGACCTGGCGTCCCAAATTCAGTCTCATGTTCTAAGTACCCAAACCCCTGACTATGACACCACCCTTGTAATCATTTATTAGCTTGGCCAATCTGTCTAGCCTTTTTAAGGTCCTCCCATTTGTCCTGGAGAATTGATGAAAAAACTATCTGAGCTCCAGAGTCCCTAACCAGCTCTTCCAAGGCTCTGTAACCCTTCTTTATGTTCTCTGGGCTACTGCTATCTATATCAGTAGCACCCACATGGACCACTAGAAGTGAGTAATAGTTAGTGGGACTGACTAGACTAGGCAGCCTCTTTGCAACATCCCTGAGCCGAGCCCGTGGCAGGCAACACCCTCCCCCTTGAGACTGGGTCAGGCCAACAGATGGGTGCCTCTGTGCCTTTCAAAGTAGAGTCCCCTACTACTGTGACCTGCTGCTTTTCCTTGGCAGCACCAGTAGTGATGTTCTTTAGCAGTGCATCAGCTGGTTTCTTATGTGGCGAGGGGTGTGTTTCCTCATTAGCCCCTGCAGAACTTGAAAATGGTTCTGGGTGGGGACAACAGATTTAGGAGGAAGCCCCTTGCTTTTAATTATCCTCTTCCTCCTTTTTTTCTTTTGGTTGGTTTTTTGTCTGTTTGTTTTTTCATTATTATTTCCCAGCTTCCTCGGTTAACAGCCTCTTTCTCCTTTCCTCCATGAGCTGCAGGGGACGCTTGAGGCCTGTGCACAGTTTGGGCCTGGAGCAAGCAGTGCTGCTTCCTATCAGCTTCTCTGACATTTTTCAGCCTATTGACAGCAGTCCCGCAGCTCAGCCACCTGCTGCAGGAGGAACTCCACCAGGGCACACCCAGTGCAGCCCTGCCCATTGTGCACCCTCCCCTCGACGTCTACACCCCGAGCTCTGCACCGCAGCCTCCCCTCTCATCGGGCTCTGTCTGTGTGCCTACGCTGGCCAAGGCAGGGCCAGCCAGAACAGAGCTCCCAGACCGGACCCTGGTCATCAGCCCAGTGCTCTCTGTTCCACTCGTTTCCTGCGCAAACTCCGGCAGCTACACCATAACTGCTCCCTGGGACAGGTTTTTACCCAGTCAGGGCTGGTGCCGCTCCGCCCCTTTGCATCAACTGAGCCACCGGCTCCTGGTCAAGTCCTATTGAGGACATGAAGCTCCCTCGGTTGCTCTTGCTGCACTGAGTTGAGGCTCCTGGACGCTGAGCTTCCCTCCGCTCAGGTGTTGAAGGTGGCCTCTCTCAAGCTACTCACCTCAGCAACTGACCCAATTTACATGGTCTTAAGATGACCGTGTCTTTCCTTTGCCCTTGGGGTGAGTGCGGAAGTTTTCAACGTTGGATTATGTTGCCCTTGTTTGTGGATTGCAATTAGACATGTATGTTCAAACTATGCAAAGTCTTTTGTTGAAATTATATATTCAATACTCTACATGTGAGAAAGTTTTATACCTTTCAAATGGCCTCACATCAGGAGATCAGCATTAATTAGACATCACATAGACAATAAATAGACAAAAGCAATGAATTCTCTGTAGAATATGAAAGATTAACCTCCTGCTATGTTTGCACTGTCTTTGCATCTCATTTTAACAGTAACTAGTAAAATACAACAGACTTATTTAATAAAGGAACATAGGACAAACAGGGAATATAGGTCTGTGAGGCAATGATAAGTAAGAGACATGACTGACAGTAAAATTTTGATAGCACAGCATATTATACTGAAAGTGCAGAGGTTGCATGGGGGAATGCACATTCTTTAAGAATAGAAATTGAATAGTGAATACTCTTTCTGCTTTCTTCTAATGGAGTAGAATTTCTCTGTGATCTCCAAGACATTCCTCTTACTAGATTTTCTGTGTTCTGTATTCACTGCTAACATCAGTATAGGTAAATTTTAAAGTAGTTAAAAAAAAAAAAGTACTTGGTTTCTTTATCTAACAAAATATTCATTTGTCTTTTTAAAACATAGTTAATTGCTAATACAGGAAAATAACTTGTATATCTTGTGAATGTTTCAGTTCAAACACTGACATTATATTCTTACTTTCATTCTTTTTAATAAATTACAATTTGACTTTCAAGGTTTTATTTCATCTTTTAGAAAACTGACTGTGTCTGTGTCAGGGTTTTTGCTGGTTTTGGTTTTGAAAACCAACAAAATTGCTTTTCTTTGTAACTGATGTAGTTGCTGCTTTTACTTTCTGTTTTTTTTTTTCCCTCTTCCATGATGAGTAACCTTCACCAGCAGGCATTATTTATTTAATATTTTTCTGTGTGTTTTTAAGCCCTGTAAATTACAGCATTTAAAAATAAAAGCAAGCTGTAGACAAAAGAATGCTGAAATCAATTTAAACCATGCCAGCTAGAAAGAAGAGAACCCAGTCAGTTGGCAAGGACTTGTCTGGTGCTGCTTCTTCAATTGAATGCTCACTGCGGAGGTATTCTGTGTGTGTATTAGTGTGTCAAAGTGCAAATCAGTCCATCACCTTTATTCGCCCTTGTTTCTGTCATCTGCTGGATCTTTTATTTTTTTCACAGTAATTAAAAGATCGGTAGTTCATTATGCTTGAATTCATCATAAATGAAGGCAGTGTTGCAAAATCTTCACAGATATTGCATCATCTTCACAGGAAGGTATAATCCTATGTAAGAATTTGTGCATAACTGGATCATTTCTGGACTGGATGCCAGTACAATACACTCACAGGCTCTCTAAATGAGCAGTTAAATGCTGTGGTCTCCTGTCGGTTCTCTCATATATATACACTACTTTGCTGTTGAAGTGTAAAAATGAACAAAAGAAATTATCCTTGCTGAGGTCTGTTAATGATCAGCCATAAACAAGCCTCATACTCTTTCTTAGGACACTGTTATTAGTACTGCCTGATCTGACAGGTTACAGTGTATTTTATTTTTATTTCTGTGCAAGAGCTTCCTATACTAATTTTGTGGGAGAAAATTCAGAATTATGGTGCAGTAATGATGCTACTCTATTACAAGCCAATAAGACAGTAAATTCTTTTGAATACAGAAATTTCTTGGTAGGTTTTGTTGTTGTGTTGTTGCATTTTTTTAATAACTCTGTAAGAATTGTCATTTTCCTGAAATGAGTAACCAACAGTCTGCAAATCAAAGTGATTTATTAAAACATACAAATAAGGATTTAATTTTATTCCTTTTAGGCAATATCAGGCATATGTTGGAGGTTGTGTGAGTCTACATGTGAGAAATGGGCTTTGAACTTCAGTCCCTTTAACTCCTTATTTGCTGGGAGTGAGAGATGAGGCTTTTCAAAGTCTCTTATGTTTTTGTCTATTAGTTTCAGAGAGGTTTGCCTGATTAGAAAGTTTGTGTGCACACATTTCAGTTGTGTAATTCAGACAGCTTAACTTTCACAGGCACTATGCAGCACATCTTTATGAAAGAGGCCAAAATTAAGTATTGGGAGTCCAGGTAACCAAAGTTCTTCAGAATCGGGGTTTTACTTGTGAAATTAAGCTAAACTTTTGAGGATGACGAAGTACAGAGGCATTCTTTCTCAGGCAGGGTTATGATTTCTGGTGTCTGTTTTTTTTTAATATATGATCCTAGCAGGAAAAGAGGGCAAAAAATGAAAGAGTTTGATTAATGGAAGAAGCTTACAAAGAGCTAAGTTTGAGGACTGATCTTATAGCTCTTAGGCTGGGAAAAAGTCCCATTAATTTTAGTGGGAGGTTTGACTGCACAAAGACTTTTAAGATCAAGTGCTTTCTTGTTCATTAAAGGATAGAAGGTAATTAGAAATAAAGCACAGAAAAGAGTTTATATAGTACTGCTTTTGTCAGCCCCAAAAAATCCATATTATTGTAGGAGTTTTAGGCTAATTTCTCTCCCTTTCTTGCATAAAATGATGACACAGTAGGTTGTTTTCATTACACTTAGAGGTCTGTGGCTCTATCTGTTTATTTTATAGGGAAAAAGCAATTGGCAAGTTTTTTCTGTGTTATATCCCTTGCTGTTGGATTGCAATCTCATCTACGATGCTGACTTTGTCATTTCCCTCCTCCATCTAAACTTTAGCTCTAGATATCCCACATTTTTGTTTGTAAATGTTGGATGATAAATGAAATAAAAAGCCAGTGTGCATTTTGGTTGAAGGATTTTGCTGATGTCAGCTCATGAAATAGAAGAACAGTTGGAAAGAAAAAGATAAAACTGTACTAAGTTTTACAGAAACAAATCTTGCATGTTTTACAATACTTTAAATTAGGTTGACTTTTGAACATCTTTTGGGGAAGAAGCTATATATACTTTAAGACCTCTTGACTCCAACCCCGAATTTTAAATCTGTGGCAGTAATGAGCCATTTCAGGAAGTCACAAATTTAGGTCATCAACTCATCAGAGTACTTTCTACACTGACCTCAGGGACTAGGCGCTTATCTCCTGTTAGGACTTCATTCTTTGCAATGCTTAAAAATGCATTTCATGTTACCTGTTCCTTACAGCTACTTTATTTTCTTCCTCCCCCTGCCCACCCTCACCAAAATCTTTTTTGCCCCAGCCTCTAGCTGTAATTATTTGGGTATAGAGTATGGTCCAAGTTTAATTCCAGCTGAAATTGCCACTGGTTGTAAAACTGAGAACAGGAGCCAATTTCTTTGCAACTTTCTACCATGTGCTGGTAGGTATAGGGAAGCTATAGAAGGATGGGGAGCCAGAGCAGCTGTTGTGAAGCTGTTGCTTCCCTGGTTCTCCTTGCTTGCCTTGCAGTACATAATGCTCTTAACCATTCCCAAAAGTAAGGGAAAGTGAGAAAGACAAATTTCCCTTCTGATGTGACAGTAGTTTGCTTTTTGAGAAAGAAGCTATGTCGAAAAAAGACATTGCATTTAATGATGCCCTGCATTTGTCTTTTCAATCTGCAATTGTTATATGAATGAAATTTTATTTCTGCTCAGTCATTTTATTTTGACAGTCTCCCTAAGCTTTCAACTAACAAATATGATGTGGGAAATATTCACTTTTGTTGTTATTGAAAGTGCTCTTATGATTCCTTTCCAATTATTTTCAGGAAACAATACTTATTATTTTGGCAAGGGTGACTTATTTTTGCAAAGGTGACTTTCTAACAAATAACAACACATTTGGTAATATGGAGTCTTCCTTTAAAAACCTATCACTTTATCAAAGTGGATATAATTGCGCAGTATACATCCTAAAGAGAGCTTGATCCACAGGGACTCCTTTGCTTTTTTACCAGTTTAATTCTGTTGCCTTTGGGTGTATTGTTCTTCGTTTGTACTCATGTAAATGAGGAAAACAATTATATGTAAGATATCAGAGAAGATACAGGCAAATTTTAAAATGAGTGTTCTCAGTGGCTTTTACCTTTCTGTTAAGCTATAACTATTAATCTCCATGGATTTTTGAAGTGCCTCTTCATTTAGAGTGTAAGATCAAGTGCTAGTGTAAAGCATTTTGGTTTGGGTTTTTTTTCCTTTTTTTAAAAGAATTTTAGATGACAAAGAAGGGACTTCCTGAAGTTAGTTGGAAATGTGACTTCAGATACCAGAGGAGAATATTTTTGGTAGACAAAATACTTTAGATGACTTTTTGCTTTCAGGGGGATTTCTTGAAAAAGCTGTCAGAACTGTGAAATAATTCTCCAAGAGCACAGAACTTGCGTGAGATACCTAAGATACCTGTTGGGGGTATTTTGAAAGAAACATGTTTTCTATTGTGAGTAAAAGTACTCACATGTGACGTAAAGTTTTCTGAGGATTTTGCTCACTATGCAGTGGTAAAGGAGTGGATAAACCACTCTGTACAGAATACTCATGTCCTTTCTGGATATGGTGCACAGAGTGCTTGTTTGCAATTTGGGCATATTACTCTACAGAGAATGGATTTGAAATTGTCCGACTTTCCAGAAACATTCCTCTTAATGTAATTTTCTGTCTCTGGGAAGGTTTCTTTTCTCAAATAAAATAGAACAGTACAAAGGCCTGGTGCTGGGTTGATGCCTGAGTTTCTGACTGTCCTTCCAAATGCATGTGTTGTTGGTTTAGATTGTTCAGAATTGTTGCAGTCCTATTCTGCTGTCAGGTTGGATAACCAATTCAATGCTCTAGGAATAGGCAGTTTTGAAGGTTCTGCAAACTTGGTAACCTACTGGGCTTTCCCTCCATAGTACCCTTACAGTCACATAAACACAGGGTCCTTATGAGTCGAGTCCTTGGAGAAATGGCATTTTTGGATATCTGAGTATTACACTTAGGAGGGAACCGGAAGTACATAGTGCTATTTATATTCAGCAGTTAGTAACAGAGCATGAATACCCATTAATGCTCCCACATTAAACACAGTTTTAATTGCATTTTTAAAAGATCTGCTGGTTTTGCTTTTTAGAGTCTCAGAGTTGATTAATAATACCTAAATAAAAACTTAGTAGTGCATTAAACTAAAAAAAAAAACCAAAAGTTTCTTGTTATGAGACAATGATTTCACTTGGTAGTTCCCTAAACAGAACAATAAAAACCCATCTGAAAATCTGTTGCCTGGCTGCAGCAAAATGTTATACAGTCAGCCTTCAGAAAACAAATTGATGTTCCATGTAGCATTTTAAATGTTACCATGCATATGTTTGGTAACACTAGACTATGGCCTCTGAAATTTGGGAACCCTCTTAAAAAGTTATTTGTCTATCTTCAGCAAAAATTTTCTCACATTTTGCTTTCTGTATTACCAATATTGGGCCACTGGGGAGGTGGGTTATATGAAGATCTCTAGCAAGAATTACACATCTTTTTTATTTAAATATTATTGCTTTTTAGGCACTGAATTTTGGAGATATGCCAAAGTACTTGTGGGAGATTTGGGTACCTGACAAACCATGGGTGGTAAGATACCAGATCCACTGAAATAAATAAAATAAATGTGTAATATTAAGACAGGCATTTGGGCCCTGCTCTTGTTGAATTCAGTGGGCAAAACTCCTGCAGGGCTCTTAAGAAGGGCATTACTACAAATTTATGCAAGTGTGTTTTCATTCTTTTCAATATTGTCACACTGGTGTGAAGTTCAAGTGGTGCCTGCAATGAACTAGAAATGCGTGGTAGCATCTAACAGAGGAAGAGAGAACTGCTCAGCAGAAGGTTATAATAAGACTTTTTCTTTGATCTTTACTCAGACAAACAAGTGGCTAGCTATTGCCCATCAGAGAAATTCATGGTTCACAGCTGGGCCTACTGAATAATACCTTTCTCCTGGTACCCTCTTGTTAGTCTTTAGTGCTTGCTCTGGACTCCAACACAGACTTCTTAGAAAATTGACCTGACAGATGCTGTTTGTCATCCACTTTCAGAGGCAGTAATCAGAGAAGAACCAGGGTTCAATATTTTGGTTTCTAAACCTGCAGTAAGGAGAAGCCATAGTCTATTTAGATGCATAGCTTCTTCTCAGTGCAGAACACTAGTCAATCGGTTTCAATGCTTTTTTTCTGGTGTGAAATAAAGCTATGTCCACTCTCTGTGCTTTTTGAATAGAGTCTCTCCAAAATTAATAACAGAAAACTTCATGTAGAAGTTCAAAATTTCCAGTCTTTTAAAGGTTAAAAGTAATAAATTTAAATTTAGTTGCATCTTAGGATATATTTAGTTACTTTTGTTCAACTAGCCACACTGCAAGACTACAGTAAAATGTTGTTAACTTTATAAGTCTTTCCTCAAAACTAAGCACTCTGTGGCACTTGCTTTAAACTACATCAGAAGCGAATTCCTGGAAACAGGAGTTTTCAGTATCAAACTTTACATTTAAAACTGTATTTCCTAACTACTTACTGGGTAGTCTATTCTACTTCCATTCCATTTCACTTTATTATCCTCCCCTTGCTGCTATGCTACGCTACTTTGTTCTGTTCCATTCACTAGAAATTTAGGTGCCTGTACAAGTTATTATTTAAGGTAATGGAGAATGGTTAGACCACACTGGATTCACGCAGTGGAGTACCATATCAGCCTAAACATGCTCTTCAGCTCTTAGCTCCATTTTGGGATCTCTTTTTCTCTTTTTTTTTGTATCGGTATTAGAATGTAATGATTTAGCAGAAGCTGTCATGTCTAACATTTCATTAGGTATTAATTACAAAATAAAGAGTTCTGATGCACTGTTATTTAAAGCTCTAAGAACAATACATATGTAATGCTTCGTGGTCAAGTCCATTTTTTTTTGAGGGAAAGTATATTATTTGATATCTTATATTGTAAACGCTGAGCTTTCAAGAGTTACAGGTGTTAGGGAAATCTTTTCCATGGAAGTTGGATGTTAACTGCTAGAAAGCAATATCTAAAGTAACTAAGCAAGAAACAAGTTCCAGACTTTTTAGCTACATTTTAGAAGACTTGCTGGTGCTCTCTCAGCTTTTCCCTAAGACCTGTTGTTCTTTGTCAGACAAATCTTTTCAGCTAGGTGCAGTACTTCAAAAGAATTAAACAAATGGGTAAAAGATTCCCCATACCTGTTTTAGGTTTTAAAAAATATGAAAATTTATTCTCCTTTCTCTACAAGATGATACTGGGCATAGAAAACTTTGGGCTTTTTTTCTGGCTGACAACAGCAGCCTGGATAATCAGTTTAATTAAAACTTCTTTTCCATGCATGTGAATGTTAGGCTTTGAAAAAATCCTCTAACCCTTTACTTATGGAAAGCATTTTGAGTGTTTAATTTTCATCACTTTAATATTAATAGATCTTCACAGTGTGAGCAATAGCTAAGTGATGTTGATGGTCTGTAGAATGAATTAAGACTGCTGATTTTGCAATGTATTGTTGAGCGTGAATAAAGATGTATTGTTTTCTCGGATTTTAAAAAACAGTTGAATTACCTGTGAGTACTTTGCTCATCTAAATAGCAATTACAGTCTCTTTCTAAAGGATTCTTGACAAAGCAAATTTCCATCACCATGGTATGTAATAGAATCTAGAAAACTCTCCTAAAACCAAGTTTCAGACCTAATGGATTTTCTATTTCTCGAAGTTAAATTTTAGTCATCACTTTTTATGCTGATGGTAACTGGACCTAAAGATTGGATGCAGAAGTATTTATGTAAGTGTCTGGGGTACCTGGTTAAGCAGCAGATCAGACAGCACGATTTTGTGGGGGAACTGGACTGGGGTGGGATGGATGCAGAAATGGAAACACAGCAGTCAGTGATGAATAATCTGAAATGTATTTAGCGTGTGGGAGTGATGGCAGCACGTGAATAGCAATTTGTCTTAAGAAACCTATTTTACAACACAGAGGTTTCTAGCACTGTGGTTTCCCAACCCAAATGTGTTACAGAAGTGTGAAGCCTGCAACAAATATATGATGGAGTTCAGATAATGCAGCTTTGTTTTCCATCTCATACAAGGTTAATTTAGTTATTTGCATATGGGCAGATATAGTCATGGTCCCATTTATCTGAACAATGCTTTTGGTTAGACTCTATCTTGTGATGTGTGATCAAAATGATCCCTTCTAGGAATATAATGGTACTTTGGCATCAGTAACATTAACATCTGTTCCTCTGGGGTGGAAACACCCCCTCCCACTCCAACACATGAACAAACAAATCTGGGAATATGCATATATAAGAGGGAGAAAAACTGCCTAGAATAATCAAAAGCATGAGGCAGATTTGTGAAGGATATATTGTGAGAATGAAGTTTATGACTGAGCTTGTCCTAAAGTAACAGAATCCTTTTTCGAGGGAGGAAAGATGCAGAGCTGCAGGAAGTGGTCTAAGGTTAAATGGAAGAATCTGAGACTACTCAAGTATTTCATCTGAGTATGTTCCATACAAAAGACTTGGTTTTCTGTTGTGGGTTGATCCTGGCTGGATGCAGGGTGCTCACCAAAGCCACTCTATCATTTCGCCTCCTAGACTGGACAAGGAAAGAAAATATAACAAAAGGCTGGAGGGTTAAGATAAGGACAGGAAGATCACTCAGCAATTACCATCATAGGGACATTATTGGGGAAATTAGTTCAATTTATTACCAATTGAATCAGAGTAGGATAATAAGAAATAAACTCAAATTTTAAAACCGTGTTCTCCCACCCCTTCTTTCTTCTTGGATGTAATTGGACCTAACTTTACTCCTGTTTTCTCTTCCTTCTCCCCGAAGCAACAAAGGGGGATGAGGAATGGGGATCATTGCTAGTTCATCACATGCAGTCTGTGCTGCTCTTTCCTCCTCAGGTGAGGCCTCACACTCTTACTCTGCTCCAGTGTGGGTCCCTTCCATGGGTGCAGTCCCTCAGGAACACGCTGCTTCAGCGTGAGTCCCTCATAGGGTCACAAGACCCACCAGCAAACCTGCTCCAGCATGGGCTCCTCTCTCCATGGAGCCATAGGTCTTGCCAGAAGCATGTCACAGTGTAGGCTTCCCATAGGGTAACAGCCTCTTTCAGGCACCCTTCTGCACATGTGTGGGGTCCTCCACAAGCTGCAGGTGGGTATCTGCTCCACCGTGAATCTCCATGGGCTGCAGGGGCACAGCTGCCTCACCATGGTCTGCACCACAGGCTGCAGAGGAATCTCTGCTCTGGCAGCTGGAGCACCTCCTGCCCTAGTTCTTCACTGACCCTGGTGTCTGCAGAGCTGTTTCTATCATATGTTATCACTCTTTTCTGTGGGTGCAGCTTCTTTTCTTAAATACTTTTTCCCAGAGGTGCTACCACAGTCGCTGATGGGCTCGGCCTTGGACGGCAGTGCGGTCCCTTTTGGATCTGGCTGGCACTGGCACTACAAGACATAGTGAAAGCTTCTAGTGGCTTCTTACAGAAGCCACCCCTGTAGCTCCCCTGCTACCAAAATTTTGCCATGCAAAGCCAATGGATTTTCAAACAGTAGATAATGCAGGAATATTTTTCTTGTGTAAAAAGGAAAAAAAAAAAATTGCTTCAGTCAGGATTCTGAGAGCAGGAATGCTTTGTACACTTTATAGTTTGGAGTCTGCATATAGATATTGTTATTAATCCTGGCAGAAGTTTTCACAATATGTATTTTGTGCTGATCATAAGTCTCTGTGCCTATTAGCTGATAAATGAAGTCTCTTAACTTGGATGTAATTCAGAGATGTTGGGCAAACACCAATCTTCTTTGTAATTAGATTTTATTATGACTTTGTTTTCAAAAGTAAGCCACTTTTTAGTGTAGAATCATCATTAAAATTATTTGTGAAGCAGCCCATTTTCAAATGAATAAACATAGGTGCTGGTCAATGAGGTACTACTTTCTCATATGTAGTTGAAGTGAAACTATGCAACTTCAAGTTTTTATGAAAATAAATGTTTACAAATACATCTTGACTTCATTATTCTCCCTAATTAGTAGCATGCAATGTACCATTCTGATTTTTGATTCACCCCCTTCGTGCCTGTGCCTCCCCTTAGGGATCCCAGCTGTTTTCCTCTCCTGCTGTAATTGAAATAAAACTTGTTCCAGCCTGTAATTGATAGTCAATCTAACCATCTAATGTTTTCTATGAGACAGATGCACAGCAGAAGCACATGAAGCAGCATATGGAAAAACAAGTGCCCTACTGGAGTGAAGATAGATCCACTCTTGTTTTGTTATACAATAGTCCAATACTTTAATCAACTAGTTCGCCTACATTTTAAAAAGTTGAGTATGAAATTGAGAGTATATCTGCTGTATTAATTGAAATTATTAGGACAAGTCTCTCTGACTTTATGAGGAACTACACCTCCAGACTGCTCTTACCTGTTATCCTTTTTGCCTGCTCTTTTCTCTTGAGGTGTAAAGAAAAAGTATTCTAGTGTCTGTCTGCGTGTTGTTATGAGAGGTCTAATGGCTCATATGAGATTGTAAATCTTGATGTTCTCTCTCACCCTTGTTTTGGCATATAATGCAAATCATAGTCTTGTGTAAAAAGTGCAACTTTTTGTCTCCAGATGAAGACATTTGCTAAGAATCTGCCATTGGAAGCAGGATGCTGCTGTCTGTCAGTACTTCAATATATTCCTGGTTTTGTCTCTTTCTTAAACTGTATAATGCTTCCATTCTTTCTTAAACTGTATAATGCTTCCATTCTTTGGGAATAAAAGATGTTCCTCAATCCTATAGCTCTCTACCTCACTCTCTGTATGTAGTTGTAGTATGTAAGAGAAAAGAGCACCAGTCATGAAATTTTATATTTAAGTAATATATTAATATTTTAAAAGTGGAGTTTTAGTTGTTTGGTTTGGTTTTTTTGTGTTTTGGGTTTTTGTTTTTTTTTTGTTGGTTGGTTTGGTTTTGGTTTTGCTTTTTGGTTTTGCATTTTTTTGGTGGGTTTTTTTTTTCCCTCTCCGTTTGGAATCTACCCTAGTTCCTACACTAAAAGGGTTATATAGTTTTGATAGAATTCTTCTGCCTCTAGCTGATAATAAAATATTCAATAATTAAATATAGAACTAAAGAGAAGTTGTAGGTTAATAGTAGCTTCGATGGCTGCTGTATTTCTTAAGATATTTTTGAGGCATATTTTCTTAGCAGAAATAATGCAATAGTCCCCTGTGTGGATTTCCTCATATCTAGTTTTGAAAGGAGCCTCATGTTTCTTCTAGTGCTACTGATAGAGAGGTTGTTATCAGTACATCTGAGTCAGGCAGACTTAGGCTTTGAGCATTTGCATCTGCAGCTATATCTGAGACCTAGCTTAAATCAAAAACCACACTTATTCTGTGCTGTTCTTGACTCTAAATATGGTTGCCCTGTGTAAAGTTCAGCAGGATTTCTCCTGGGGTAGCAAGGTTCCTTTAGGTATATCTAGATAAATATTAGCTTTCTGGTGAGTACTTATAAAGAGATTTGGAAGAAGGCTAGTTATTCTGTAACTGCTTAGATTATACCTGGTTCCTCAGGGATTTGGAAAAAAAAAAAAAAAAAGAAAAAAGAGGAGAAATTAACTTTACACTGTTCTAAGTCACAGTGGAGATTCTTCTCATCAAATATTTATCCATCTTGGAGGAGGAAAAGAGTTGCATAATCAAACAGTTGGTGCTAATTTAAATGTCATAACCACAATTAGAAAAAAACATCCTTGCAATCCTTGCAATCAGATTTTATTGTAGTTTCCCAATCTATGTTCTGAAAATATCTTTCACTCGAGGATTTCCACTGTGAAGGAAGAGAGTACAACATGGGTTTGACTCAAGTTTCCTGAACTTTCCTCTTTCTCAGAATTTCATACACTTTCTGTGTTTCAGTGATCCTTTTATAAGATGTGCTGGGTTAATGTGGGGTTGTCAGTTGTTTCTTGCAAACAGATTTGCCTCTAACTTGATCACCATCTACTCTGAAAGAATAGTCTGAAGCCACTACTTGTACTTTCTGTGTGACGTTAATGAAGCCAATACAAGAGGGAGCAGAGGGAGAAGTTGGTGTGTTTTTTTAATTGTTTGTCATCATTGCTGTTTGTTGTGGGTTTTTGTAAGATTTATTTGTTTATTTTTGTGGAAATGAAGCTCATATACGTAGGAGGAATTTTTTTGGTGTTATTACAAAATCAACTAATTTCATATTTTCGCTGTCAAATTATTTACCTGATGCTATTTGTAATAGCATAATCAGAACAGTTTAATTAGTTAAAAATAGATCTAATATTAGATGTGAAATGTGTAAATAGATTAGCTTTTTTTGTGTATTACACAGAAAAAATTACTTATTATCCACTGAAATATTGTATAAAAATGAGAAGTACTAAATCTATTAAGGTTAGGTATGTGATTATTCTTAATACTTTTGCTATATGCAAGGAGTACTGTTCTATTAACACGGAGTAATCAAAGTTGGAATGAACCTTCAGAGGCCATTTGATGCAATGATGTCTTACATGGAAAGTGCTAATTTCAGATAAGTTTTTTCAGAGCCTTGCCCAATCAAGTTTTGAATATCTCCAAGGCTGTGTCCAAGGCTTGCCATGGCCTCAGTGGGCAGCCTGTTCTAGTGTTTGATTATCCTTGTCATAATATTTTCCTTTGTATCAAATTAGAATTTTCCTTGTTGCAACTTGCCTCTGTTGCTTCTCATCCTGTCACTGTGCAAAAAAAATCTGGCTCCATATCATCCAGACCCTCCCATTAAGTGGCTAAAACTGCAGTAACTTTTGCATGTTGAGGGTGAGCACATGCTCTCAGAGGCCTACTTGATACTCCCCAGCCTGTGAGGCTCTGTCCAGTCTTCTACTGCTGTATGTGCCTAGATGTGACTTCTGGAAGGATTTGCTGAGTAGCAAGGCTTGCCTGACTGGCCTGCAGTTCCTGCAATGATCCTCCTCCTTCTGTTCAAAAATGGGCAATTTTCCCAGTCATCAAAAACATACCTCAATCACTCGGACCTTTGTAAGACCATAGGCAGTGTCCTTGCAATGACATTGTCTATCTTCCTCTGCGCTGTTGGAGGCATCCCATCTTGTTCTATGTCCAATTTACTTAATTGATTTCTACCTTGATCTTCTACTGTGGGTAGTTCTTCAGTCTCCCAGATCCTGGCATAGGCTGAGAGGACTTGGGAGGCTTGAGGCTGTCCTTACCAGTAGAAGCTGAGGCAAAGAAGGCATCTAGTACTTCAGATTTTCCCATTTCCTATGATGCTAGGTTTCTTACTACTTTGAGTGGTGATCCCACATTTTCCTTCTTCCTTGTGCTGGCAGTGTAACTTTATTTTTATGTTTCACAGTCCTCACTAGTATCAATTCCAAGAGAGTATTAGCTTTTGTACTTTAGCTGAGCTCAGCCAGGATTTCTCCATTATCATGCTGAGCTTATGCTGTGCCTGTTTGACTTCCTGGGCATCATACTGGACTTTTTCTGAACCTTGAAGAAGTTTTCACTGATGATCAATCAGTTCTCCTGAGCTCCTTTACCCTCCAGGGTAGTCTTCCATTAGCCCCCACCAAGCAAATATCTGAAAAAGTTCAAATTTGCCTCTCTTAAGTCCAGGTGTTTTTTTTTTTTATTATTATTATAATAATTTAATTTTATTAGGGGGTGGGGAGCAAATAGGCCCAACTGAGTATCTCCTCTGGTCAATTTGTCTGCCACCTGTACACCTTTATCAAATAAACTGGTTCTTGATGCTCCACAGAAATCTCTTGCAATTTTTCTACTCCACCATTTTTTCCTTCTGGAAGATGTTGGGGTTATTCATATCGCACCTGAGAAACACCCTTGTGGCTGTAAGGCTTCCCCTGGTTTTCTAAAGGAGACTTCATTTAATTCCTCTTCTTGATCAACCTGTCTTTATCAGACACTCATCACTGCACCCACCCTGATCTTGACCCATCTGCTCTGGACTAGTTGGTCACCTCTTCTAGTGCAAAGCTCCATGAATTCAAACTGTCCTTTTCCATAGAGCACAACCTCTCCTCCTCATTTGCACCCCCAGCTGTGCTGTGTTTGCAAGGGATATTTCCTGTGCGTCATGCTTGCTCCTGGGAACTTTCTCACTTTCTTTAATCCCTCCTCTAAGTCTCAGATCCTTTGTCTACCATCTCCAGATGTTGAAAGCCCCTTTCACTAGATTAGCAAGCTTCTCTGCAAGGCTGGTTCTTGCCCCACTTTATTAAATATGCTATGACATAAAAATATTTTCATAAATATGTTTCGTATATGTTTAACATGTGCATACAAAATATCTATGCTTGTATTTAGTGTGTAACTGTGCTTAAATATTGTAATCAAGTTCATGAAGAGAACAAACAGTTTATATATATTGCAGTGAGTTTGTGCACAGCAAGAGAAAGAGGAGAATGCACAAAACTTCTAAAAGTACTGAATAATTATCTTTGGGAGTGTTGTCTTTAGCTTTTTATATCCTACATGCTTTACTGGCACTCTTGTCTTTCAGTCTGATTTTTCAAATGCTACAATGTATTTTTGTTTTTTGTTTTTTTAAATATCACTGAAGTGTGAAACAGAAAGCAGTCTTATATATGCCTGGCCAATCTGATGGTGATGGTTTATTCTTCTTTGTAAAGAATGTGTTGTAACATTTTGGAAAAGCTGGCCCTGTCTAGGGATTCAAAACATGGGAGTTAAAGAGATACAACACTTTTCATGTTCTTTTCTTCCAGAACTATCATCATACATAAAATAAATTTTAAAAATCATCAGCATATATTATTATAGACACATTTGAACATAGTACTGAATTATGCTATCAGAAAAGACATTTTAAATACTCCCACGGATTCATTTTATTTAAAAGCTGTTTTTCTTGGGAAAAAAAAAAAAGGAAAATGTTGTCTTCATGTATCTGAGTATTTGAAAGAAGATATATCTACTATTTAATGTTACTAAGATGCCAGTTGTTTTTTGTTAAGGAGGGTGAAAAGAGGTTATCCAAGTGGTTTGGTTTTTTTCTGATAGTATATTTGTGTGAGAAGTCTCTTGGACATTCCTGTTTGTATAGCACTACCTAGGCTATTTTGTTTTCTTAAACCAATAATTATCATTGTAGGTGACAGAAGTGAGGAAATATGCATGAGAACAGTTTTTCACAAGTTTTCTTCATCTGTCTTATACGTATTAAAATAAATTTACGTTTCATACTGAAGGAAATGCTTTTAGTTTCATTTTCCCATGGAAGAGGAGAGAATTAAAAAGAACATTATGTTCCATAATTGAAAGGCTTTAAGATCTAGTGTTAAATGCAAAGGTGGTGTAGGATAAAAAAGGTACAATTGTGATTCATAAAGTTAATTTTATACTGTTTGTTGTTTTTTCTGAGGGGGGAGAAGTGCATTTCATTTGATTGAAAATTACCGTGTCACAACTTTTTTTTTCTGTTGATATTTACCTGATACGCTGTTTCTTAGGTATCCTATCTTATATGCTTCTAAATGGGAAGTTGTCATGGTTTAAGCCTCACCCAGGCTAATAACTCATGAAGTTTTACTCACTCACTCACTCACTCACTCACTCACTCACTCACTCCCCTCTTTCTTCCCCCAGTCCTGGGGGGATGGAGGGGAGAATCAAAAGAATTCGACTCGCACAGGTTGAGATCAGAACAGTTTAGTAACTAAAATATAACACAAATCACTACTGCTACCATCAGTAATAATTCAAGAGAAATACAAGGAAAAAAAACACAACTGCTCACCAAGCCTGACCCAGCCAGTGCACCCCCCAGCAGCGAATCCCCCAATGCTCCACCACCACACCCTTCCGGGTCTCTACTCTCCATCTTCACATCCTGGACATGATGTGCTGTGGTACAGAATAACCTCTTTGGTCAGTTTGGGTCAGGTGTCCTGTCTCTGCTTCCTCCCAGCTCCCCCTCCTCCCTGGCATAGCATGAGACTCAGAAAGTCCTTGGCCAGACCAAAACACTACCAGGCAGTAACTGAAAACACTGGTGTTATCAGCACAGTTCCAAGGCCCCAAATCAAAAAACACAGCGCTGCACCAGCTACCAAGAAGGAGAAAAAACGACTGCTACTGCTGAACCCATGACAGAAGTTTACTGTATTAGAGAGGCTACAGCATTCTTTATAGTACCGTAAATATTAGTAGACTTCATGTTTAGACAACTGAATGAAGTCTTAGTGCTTCACTGCCTCAAGTGGAACTTAAACGCCTATATTGTAAGGCCAGGTTGGAGAGCCTTGGGTGGCATGGTTTAGTGGGAGGTGTCCCTGCCCGTGGCAGGGGGGTTGGAGCTAGATGATCTTAAGGTCCTTTCCAATCCTAACTATTCTATGATTCTATGATTGTGGATGCCTAACTTGGGGTGTCCAAGCCTAGAGCTGAAGCACCAGTCTTCAAATTCATCCTTTTTTTTTTTTTTGTTTTGGTTTGTGGGGTTTTTGTTTGTTTGATTGATTTTTTGCATTTGTTGTTGTTTTTTCCAAATTATATCCAGTGAATTTGTTAAAGAAACTTGGTAAAGCTCTGCTAACGAATATTGAAGTGCTGTATGGATGCCTAACATTTTTTGTTTATCTTTTTTGTGCCATGTGATATCAGACCATGTCCTCAGCAAGACCTGTAAGAAAACAGTTCACATGATCGTCACTGAGACAGAATTTGATAAGCTTTGAAATGCAGAAATTGAATGAGGACATGAAATGTCAAAATAGGCTAGCATGAGAGTCTTGTGGGGAAAAACAGAAGTGATACATAAAATGTAATTCAGCACCATCTTTGTCAATGACTGAAGAAGCATAGATAAGGATATGTTTATCCTGATTAAAGTCAGTGGACATTTAACATTGGCCTTCATAATGATTCTGTATTATACCCACTCTATCTGACTGAACTGAAAGTTGGCCAGATATGTGCTGGTGATTCCTCTCATCTGTAGAAATTTAGTCTGTTCTGGGTGAAAACTTTGTTACTATTCCCTTTATCAGAGTGAGATTCACAGACATTACATAATAGTTTAAAAAAAAATTCCTCATTTGTGATGATTTACCTGATTTGAGCAGAGTAGGATCAAACATTTGTAGTGAATTTAGTGGCCTCTGAGGATCCAAAGTATGAATAAGAAAGAGGTTTCAAATATTTTTGCATGCATGATATATCAGATTAATTGCTTCTGGTTTAGGATTAATGGGGCTTCATGGATAGGGGTAGAGTAGGTGATAGGTGGAGTCAGTGATCTTTGTAGGAAAGTAATGGAAAGTATTTTATTCTGAAATATTTCAACAGTGCTGATTTTTTTAAATCAATTTTCTAGGTTTAATACAGTTCCATTTTGAGCTGTCATATTTCTTATATGTTGCAACACTGTAAATGCTCACATCCTGGACCTTCCTTTAGAAGACTGGGTCTATACACTTGGGTACATCAGTGAAGCAATGAGGAAACAGCACAAAGTGAAATGGCTGTTACTGCATGTTCTTCAGCATGACTATGTACTGCAGATCACAGGGATTTATTACATGAGGGTTTCTTTTGCTTTGTTTTAGTTTTCTCCCCTTTTATTTATCTTTTTTTTTTTTCTTCTTCAGATGATCTCCACTGTGCTGCTTTTCTTTGTTGAGGTTTTTTTTTTGGTTTTTGTTTTTTTTTTTTTGTTATGCTATTCCATTGTCAGAAGCAGTAAATCCTTTAATGACTACACTTCATTCACTAAATACTTCCTTAACATAGAGTAAAATAAATCATTGCATTTTGGTTCACACTCCTGTTTCCCCTCCTCCCAAAAAACAACCTAACCACAACCAACTTCTGTTATGTTCAGAATCAGAGGCTTTACAAAGATGAAAGCTGCCAAGTATATTTTCTAGCAGTTCATTTGTACACTTTTCGATTTACAGAACAGGCCCTCAGTCTTAGTTTTTAATTTGGTTCTTTAGATGAAATCGTATTTGGGGAAGTCAATGAGAGGTTAACCAAATCCTAGGCAGCTGCAGTGGTTAGAAATCAACAGCTTTGATTACATGCCAAACTGACATCTAATTTCAGTTTTTCTGTTTTATTTATTCCTCATTCTCCAGCCTTTTGCCATATCATATGACATTATTATATTAAGCTTTGCTACTGGGAGGGGAGAATTAGTATGCTTAATAGAGCTTTGCTTGTTACCTTATACTATAATTTTTCAGAGTTGGAAATATCAAATGAAAAAAAAATATACGGCAAAACCTGATAGTTAAGGCAGAATTTCTGACAAGGTTGCAGCCACTATGCCTTTTACTCTGGCACCCTTCACTGCTGCTGATTTCAATGAGGTGAATGATTAAATCATGTCATAGGTGAAAGGTAAAAGGCCAAAAATGAATTTATATAACACAAAATGATACGTACAAAAATACATTATTCACACTCAATGCAATGTCCAAATTAATGTTGGACAGTTCACATTTTTTCACAAAGTTTCATTTCCTCTTTTCTGTTAAAAAAAAAAATTAAATGCTCTTGATTAATTAATTTGGTAGTTAAACTGAGTGTTAGCAATGAAATAAAGAAATTAATGTTATGTGGCATAAATTTTCCTCTGCCATCTTACTAATATATTTAAGTGGGGGGAAAGAAAAAAACTAAAACAAATAAAGACAATTTTCGGCTATAATGTTATCTACATATAGCCATGTGTATAAGTTATTATTATATATATTGTTACTCATGTAAAAACTAGTATGCTGAGATAAGTTAAGAAAGTGAACAAAGTGTTCCATACATTCAGTAATGGGCCTGATAACAGAACCCAGATTTTCTGTGAGTCTTACAGTGCCCATAGCCATTTTACCATGTAATTCTAGCCTCCAGATATCCGTGGTGCAGAAAACCAGGCATTTGTGTACAGCGTGTAACAGAATAGCTTTTATCAGTGTTACAGTGACAGAAAGCAAAGGCTAGTGGGACAAAAATTAGATACCGTGATGCTGGGAGAAGGTGGGAGCAATGGGTGCCTGCTTGTAGCAAAGACCCCTCACTACTTGCATGAAGGCCCCTGGCATGTGCAGCACAATACTCATTGCAGCTATGGGTTATAAAATACAGCTTTGTGTCGAAGGCAAACACCTTTGATAACACTGTTCCATTACAGATGCAACTAACATTAAAGGCTCTTTCAGGGAACCTTTTACATCATGCTTTTATTTTATTCCAGTTGGCTGAGTCTTTCCTGCTGAAAGTAGGTCTGAAGGAAGAGTAGGTGTTTGATCTTGCTCTGATTAAAGTCAATGCAAAATTGGTTTTGAATTTAACAGCATGAGTTCAGTCTACAGAGAGAAAGCATTTAAGCCCTTCCAGCAGATTTAGAATATTTCCAATGTGAAATAGGAACTAAAAAGGGAGAGCTTACCATTCTTTACCTAAACTTCCTTTTTGCTACTCGTTTGTTAAGCAACCAGAGTCTGCTTTGATGTGCTATTATTCACTGTAAGTTTGGAGTTTAATGGAATGAAAAGCCAGGAGCAGCAAATACTGTATTTCTTAATGTACTTTAAGTACTGCCTCACTATTAATTCCCTTTACCATAAGACCATAGTATGGTTTTCAAATGGTGGCCTATAAACTGCTGGTGACACACTGTTTCAAAAGTATGCAAAGGATAAAGCCCTAAGAGGTAAAGTTAATTATATTAACATTGTAATTACTCATCATTGTCTGTGATTACAGCTGGCTGTATCTTTTCCATATTGTTGTCAAAGAAGTTAAGAACTGAAATTAAGCACAGTACCAGCAGGATTTTTTTCTTTGGATTTGGGGGTTGGGTTTCTGTTGATTTTATCCATGAACATAACAAATCTGGGGTAATTTCTCTTGTCTAAAAATCACCTAGTAATTTTAAGCTACCTTCCACCATATTTGTGGTTTTGTTCTGTTTTGTTTTTAATGACAGTAGAATGTACATTAATGTAAGCAGAGAACTGCTTCTATTCATCAAAGTAGTAAGTGCTTGGCACGCAAATTTGGCTTTCATCTAAGGTTGGAAGTACAACTAAATGTTGGAAGTACAACTAAAGGTTGGAAGTACAACTAAAAGTTGGAAAGACTATAGAAACAGTGAGATTGCAAATTCCAAGATGAAGAGTGGTGCTTAAAGAGGTTACCATCTAAGCTGTAGAAGGCAATTCAAAGGAAAACCAAAACAAATTACTTTATAAATTCTATGCAGGAGAGTCCATAAGTATGTAATTTTTTTCAGGTAAGGTTTCTATATTTAAAAATGTGTCAATGTGAATGCACAGAGGAGACACCCAAATAGGCTGAACTAAATATTTTGTTGTCAAACCTGTGAGTTCCAAATATGTTTAGGCACAAAATGGTCACCCCCATGAATGATTCCTGTGAGACAATATATCATCCAGCAGGAGGATTTTAGGAATATGTAGCATGTGCTGACTTCACTGAGTACAGCATGAAGCTCTACCAGCCATCACCATTTTGCTTAGAGATAGGTGAAAGCAGCATCCATGTGCAATAAAGGACTCCAGCATGGTGGTGTGCAGCATTCTACTGGGACAGAGCAGGGCACTGTCCAGGAGGACATGACTTGTCGCATAAAGATCATACTACACAGCCTTTTACTTTGTATGTGAAGAATTACAGTTTTGAACCTATTGTATTTATTCAGTGAAATTGTATTGGGCAATGGATCTGGCATCACAGATGCTTAGTGCCTTTCCTTGAAGCTAGTGCAGTTCCTGTATGACAGGGAACCCAAGATTTGTGATGTAAGAAAAGAGGGAGAGCTCAAACAAAACCAAAAGGAATCAAGGCTTAATAGCAGATTTTCAGTCATTCTAGCATATGTGTACTTTTCATTTTCTGGGTTCAGTTCTAGTACTGTTACTTGCCCAAAGATTCTAATGCAAAAGGAGTTTTAAAAGAGAGGTATAGAATCCAGGGCAAGAATTCAGATAGTTAACCTTTAACTTACCTCTCATATTAAAAAGAAAAAATTCCCAGCCAATTAAACACACACACAAAACACACACAGAGGCAAAACCACCAAAATAGAAAAAAGAACCCCAAAAAACCCCTGCACAAAACCAAGCAAACAAAACCCAACAGCAGAAAGAAAAAGTCAGCATTTTGTGAACTAATGCACAGAAATTAAAGGTGAAGTTAATCAAGTTTTAAACTGTAGTGCCACTGTGTCGTGGTTTAAGCCAGTTTTTCTCACTCACTCCCCCCTCTTTCTTCCCCCAGTCCCGGGGGAATGGGAAGGAGAATCAAAAGAATGTAACTCCCACAGGTTGAGATAAGAACAGTTTAGTAACTAAGGTATAACACAAATCACTACTGCTACCACCAGTAATAATACAAGAGAAATACAAGGAAAGAGAATACAACTGCTCATCAAGCCCAACCCAGCCAGTGCACCCCCCAGCAGCGAACCCCCCACTGCACCACCACACCCTTCTGGGTCTCTACCCTCCGGTTTTACATCCTGGCACATGACGTGCTGTGGTATGGAATAACCTCTTTGGTCAGTTTGGTGTCAGGTGTCCTGCCTCTGCTTCCTCCCGGCTTCCCCTCCTCCCTGACAGCATGAGGCTCAGAAAGTCCTTGGTCAGACCAAAACATTACCAAGCAGTAACTGAAAACACTGGTGTTATCAGCGCTGTTCCCAGGCCCAAAATCAAAAACACAGCGCTGCACCAGCTACCAAGAAGGAGAAAAATGATTGCTACTGCTGAACCCATGACACACTGTAATGTTTAACTTAAGATTGGAAGTATGATGAAGTCCAGGAGGGAACGATGCATCTATTCGGTGTTTCCTATTGATCAGCATAGCTGTTCTCCTCCATGACTAGCACTATCTGCCAGTCCCATAAGCAGCTGCAAATTCTATTCCAAGAACTTCAATGTATTACAGAATTTAGGTATGCAGCTTCTTCATGAAGTCTGCCTTGAGAGTAGGTATCTACACAGCTAATGTCCTTTACAGGTCTTTGCTGAGATCTATGATCTATTTAGAAACACATTTCTCATTTGTCAGTTTACAAATTTCTTTTTTAATGCTGCTTAAAGGTGCAGAAACATGGCATTAGGAAGCTTTTGAACAAAACAAACTGAAAAATGAGAGAGGAGCACATATATTGGGTTTTACTATTAAAGAGCCTAGAATCTCTGCAATGGGGATACTCTGAAGTATTTAATTCTTACTAATAAGTAATACTGATTATGAAATAAATTTGATAAGTTGAAATAAAGCACTAATCATTCTGAAGATTGTTTTACACTTCTGTTGCAGTGACTACACTGACAATTACAAATGATAGAAGATTACAAAGCACGTGATACTGCCCCAGATCTTTATCTTGATATTGCAACATTCAGAGGGCCTGAAATGACTCTCTGCAGATTATACGCAACTTCCATTAGGTCAATGGCAATTTTTGGCACTCTGTGTAATGGCACTTAGGTATAGAACTTCAATTCTGCATCTACTTTGTTATATTGTATTACGTGATAATTCATGATTCTTTTCCTTGGAAGTAGATGCTTTCTTATTCTATTTGTGCAGGTTATGCTGTGTGATCCACAAAGATTCTTTTGTCTTTGCTTCTGTGAGGAAAATATAAATCAGTTTATTGTGAAAACAAAATACAGCTCTGAAGATGCATTCTGAATTACAAGTGTTAATGATGTTAGGTTTACAAACACTGAAAGATATGTTAAGAGAATCACTGCTTGGGCTCTCTGCAACTTGTTATTGAACCCCAGAATACTAGCATGAAATCCATGGAAGCTTTATCGTGACTTCCATAGAATGTCAAATTATGCCTGAAGAACGATGGACAACTGTAACTCATAAGCACTATAGGAACAGATAAATTGTATGGTCAAATTTCATTCTGGAGTAAGACACTCACTTGATTTTTATTTAATTTTTAACTCCATCTAAAAATTAAAAAATAATGTAATTAGATTTTCAAGCTTATGTATGAGTGTCTGTAAGGTCTAAGGGCTTTCTCAAAAGTCTCTTTTTTTTTCTCAGCATTTCTAAGTATAGAGTCTTTTTTGGGATTATAAATGAAGATGATTTAGGAGAGTAGAACTTCTGGAATGGTGAACATCTGTAATTTTAAAGGAAAGGAATTCATGACCAGTTTTCTTGCAAATTTTCATGTGCAAAATTTAAACTCATACATCAGTTGTACAGAATAAATTTACAACAGCTTTATCAGCCTGATCCCTCTTGAAAAACAAAATCTGTAAAAATTATACCAGCTGCACACAGGGTGTCACCATGTCATGGGTTCAGCAGCAGCAGTCATTTTTCTCCTTCTTGGTAGCTGGTGCAGCGCTGTGCTTTTTATTTTGGGCCTAGGAACTGCGCTGATAACACCAGTGTTTTCAGTTACTGCTTGGGAATGTTTTGGTCTGACCAAGGACTTTTCTGAGTCTCATGCTCTGCCAGGGAGGAGGGGAAGCCGGAAGGAAGCAGAGGCAGGACACCTGACCCAAACTGACCAAAGAGGTTATTCCATACCACAGCACGTCATGTCCAGGATGTGAAGGCAGAGGGTAGAGACCCAGAAGGGTGTGGTGGTGCAGTGGGGGGTTCGCTGCTGGGGGGTGCACTGGCTGGGTCGGGCTGGGTGGTGAGCCAGTGTACTGGGTGGTGAGCCAGAAAGTATTCTCTTTCCTTGTATTTCTCTTGTATTATTACTGGTGGTAGCAGTAGTGATTTGTGTTATACCTTAGTTACTAAACTGTTCTTATCTCAACCTGTGGGAGTTGCATTCTTTTGATTCTCCTCTTCATTCCCCCAGGACTGGGGGAAGAAAGAGGGGGGGAGTGTGCGAGTAAGAAAAACTTCGTGGTTGACTGGACTTAAACCACGACACACCACAAAAGAATTATATTATATTTAATCCCTTAATACAAGGGTGAGTAATGAATTAAGTAATCACCATCTGATACTTCTGCAAGTTTGGGTTAAATGAGCTGACCTCCATTTAAGTACCCGAAAATAAGATATGCTTACTGCCCTTTTGTTAATTTTGGCATCTTCTGGCACTCCAAATGAATATATTCAGGGACTCAAATATTCCTCCATCCTTCACATCCCATTTCAGGAATGCTGAATGTGGTGTTTGATCCACCTGTTTGGGGTATGGTGCAGGATCTGGATAAGGACAGCTTTTCAATTCACTTGATCTGTCACCTGATCTTGAACTAACAGCAATCAAAGGAATTGCTTTGCAACTGAGTGATGCCTGAGCATGAAAGGAAATTGCTTGCCATTTCAGGTATTCTATTCTGTATTATTCACAGGCTTTCTCTATAGTAGGTGTAAATTTTCAGGGTGTGTTTCTTTTCTTCTTTGATAAGTTCTTGAAGATAACTGAAGTGTTCCAGGAATGTACCTGTTTCTAGCACAAAGTCCAGCTTTTGAACATCTCAGGTCAGCTAAATCTCAGCCTGAAAAATTAACTTAAAACAATAAATGGTAAATGCAGCGTAACTGATTTCAATCCAGAGTTGCTGCCTTTGTCACTCACGAATGAGAGCTAGGTATGGAAGTAGCAGAAAAACTGAACCAAGTCAAATACTAGCTAATTTAAAAATAAAGTAAATAATAGTTTCACAAGATATACTCCTAGAGATATACGGTAGAATTCCTGTTGTCGTAGATGTTATTAATTGAGGTTTCTAATTTGTTAGTCATAGAATCATAGAATGGTTTGGGTTGTAATGAATCTTCAAAGGTTGTCTAGTCCAACTGTCTTGCAATGAGGAGGGTCATCTTCAAGTAGATCTGGTTGCTCAGAGACCCATTCAGCCTGACCTTGAATGTTTCCTGGTATGGGGCTTCTACTACCTCTCTGGCAGCCTGCTCCAATGTTTCAGCATCCTCATAGTAAAAAATTTCTTCCTTATATCTGTTCTGAATCTAAACTCTATTAGTTTAAAACCAATACGCCTTGTCCTATCTCAACAGGCCCTGCTAAAAAGGCTCTTTCTTTCTTATAAGCCCCCTTTCATTACTGAAAGGCCACAATAAGGTCTGAAACTAGGTTAGACAAAGTTCTCAATAATGTCCTGCGGGAAATAATTTCCTTCAGAAGCAGAAGAGCTAAATGGCTATTTATTTATATATTATTCTGTGGTGCTTAAAATTAAAAATCTGTGCCTTACAGTTGAATCTCAGGCAAGAAGTGAAACTGTTGTGAGAACTGAAAACCATATTACATTTAATTCCAGGTCAGAATATTAACTGTCCCTTAAATAACAGTTTAGGAAGATCACTCATTTCATTTTTGATTGTTTTTTTGATATGCTACTTTCCAAAGTACTGTGTATTACATGCTCAAGACATTAAATATCTGCATAGAAAAAAACCCCAGAATTTCTCCAATTTATTGAACTGTAATTTGTTGAATGTCGCTTGTTCTTTCACACTGGTAAATGTCATCATGTATGTCCTTTTCTTTCAGGTCTGTTGTTAGGTTAACTGTATCACACATTCACATATCTGTAAGGCAAATTTATGTCTTACGTTGTGTCTAAATCTACCTCACTGATTTTTTGGAGTAATATTTAGGCTAAGATTCAGAGAAGTAGCAACTATACATTTGAAACTGTTGTTCTGGAGTCACTCTTTTTATAAAAGCAAACTTTCTGAAATTCCATTTACCTTTGTAGAGTTTTATATATTCTGGCTTTTCTGGCTGTGACTCAAGACCCCATTATCAAGATTTCTTCCAATCTCTATTGCTACATCTGGCACAGATAAAGAGGTACCTTCCAATGAAGATAAAATCTAGTCTGTGGAGGTCCTCAAAGATTAAAATCAACAGCTTCAATTATTCTTCATGCTAGTTCAGAGTTAAGTGTAGTTTAATCCTTGTAACTACTTCCTCTTAACAAGTGAGTCACACATTTTGTATCACATGAAAACTAAGAGCATTCTTAAGTGTAGCTGAGACTGAAGCTACCATATATATCTATTTCAGCTGGACATCAGCATGACTAATTTTTATATTGAATTAGTGCACAAGATTTTTTCATGATTTCAGGAAAAAAAAAAAAAGGTTTCTTTAGTAAAAATAAATTATTTGGTTTGGTTTTCTTTCACTTTAGAAGTATTTTTTTTTACATATTGACCATGCCTGTAGTGTTATTTAACAATACACATGGTTAGCTATCCAGCTTTGACACTGAGTGGTTCATGGCAACAGCACTTATGCCTAAAGCCTTCTGTGGCAGATCTGCATGTAAAGAGATTATTGAAACTGTTCAGAAGAGATCCAAAATGTAATACAGAAATATGATTGATTAAGGGTCTAGTTTTGGAGGCTGCTTTCATTTGTTATACAAATACATTGTTATGCAACATGATAAATGGTTATTAATTCTTGAATATCACCTATATTGAACTATATTTGGATAATTAATACATGAAAGATTAAGCATTAAGCATTTGATAATTTGCATTTAGAAGTTTCCTTCTTTTTTTTTTTTCTTAACCTTGTTGTTAATACAGCACTTAACCCATGTACATTTCATCTTACAAGTTCAGCCTTCCAGAGGTACTTATGCCTAGCCATTAACTAGGAAAGCAGATTAGTCAACTAGTCATTTACATTAAGTAAGAAAGGCCTGAATACAGAAATCAGTGTTTTTGCTCTTTTTGCTTTCAGAGTGTTCTCCCGTCATCCAGACTCTTCTGTTACACAAGGAACTGTAACACTTCCTTGACAATACAGAGAAAGTATTTTTTGCAGAAGTCGTAAGTGGAATTACTCCCATGCAGTAATGTATTCAGCACCTTATAAGAAAACCTTGTTCCAAGCACACTAATTACCAAACAGATCATGTAAACAGATTTGTCTGACTCCCTCAGTATAGCTGCAAATGCTAGTCCCCTATCTAAGCAGCTACTGCTGGCCTAATATATTGGCAGATGGCATGCTGGTCCTTTTCCAGTAGAGTTTGCCAGCTCACATGGCTACCACCCACTCCTTTCTTCTTTTCCCCACCTTATACCTCCTGTATCTTTTTGGTACCCTTGCATCTCCCCGGAGCTCTTGGAAGACGGTATATTTAAAGAAAGGACAATTTCATGTTCCAGAAAAATTTATAACTGTAGCCAGCTACGGCATAGCTGGCATGCTGAAGTTTGCAGGAGCATCTGTCTGTAAAACATTCTGAGTACATCTTACTGATCTCTGTTGGAGGCTTTGAGGGAACGTTTGCAGTTCTTGTTCTACAAACTAAAAAAAAAAACCTAAACCAAAACCAAACAAAAAGCCTAACAAAAAAAAAATATTTAAAGTACCTGAATTTTAATGGAAAGTATATTTTTCTGGTACCAAAAAAGACAGCTGCAAAGCTACTACTCTGTCTTTTTTCTCCTGTACACCATGATTTATTCTAAGAATTTGTGCCCTCAAGAGAAAATTTGGAAGACTCTTTTCGGTATGAAGGCTCTGGGAATAGACTATTTAATATCTGAAGTAAGAGTAACACTTTTAGTGTCCAAAAGTGGATACATTAAAATCTACAAAGAAAACATGGGCAAATAATGGGTGTCAGAAAGTTTTGTTATTCTCAGTTGAAACCATAAAAAAAAAAAAAAAAAAAAAAAAGCAGCTATATTTTTAAGAGTATTTGCTAGCTATTAAAAAAACCTTTTGGGAGTCTCTATCAAATATAATGACAATTTTTATAGGCAGAATAGGTTTGGTACTTTTATGTTTTAGGTTCTGGTGCTTCTAAACTTCATCCACTATTTGCATGAAAAATGTATCATTATGTGAAGGTAATTAGGTATCTATCATTGCCAGATGCTCTTCCTTTCTAAAGATGGTGACGTTTCAGCATTGCATTGTGACTGGATTTTGAAAAGGGAGTTACAACAGACCTTCTCTACACTACTGCCTTATCATAAAGAATACTGCACCTAAGTATTGTAGTTTTCTTCATGCCATTTGCAAGGAATACTGTTTAGGGTGGAAAATGGGACTCAAGAGTTTTTGAGAAAAGCTGGTACTTTAAAGCAGGCACAAATTAAAGCTGCAGTTATGACTGAAAGTTGGCAGAGATAGACTATGGAGTAGTTTGCTCCAGCATGTCTATCCCTGCACGACTGGTTTCATTGTCGGCCAGAAGAGGAGTAAATGCAGTGAATTAGTAATCAGAGCCACAGTCTTATCTTCCTTCACTTAGAAGTTTTCAGTGAATAAATGCAACAAATCATATGAAAAATGTGATGATCACTGCTTTGATGAACTCCTGTGTTTAAATGCAGGTTGCCTGACCAGGTGGTGCTTTTCATAGGGAAGAGCTTCTAAGTTACTCTTTTGCACTTCAGTGAAACCCAAGATCTTGTAAGCTTGTTATATTTTCTGTGTCTGTGGAAGCAGAGATCAAAGAAATATTCTTCATCATCTCTATGCTCCATTTGAAAAGTTGATGAGCTATAAAATATCTTTTTGCTTTGGTTGGTCTCCATGGCAGTGTCTTCGCTGGGTATTTGCTTCATGTGACATTAACAATTCCTGTAGGCAATGTTTTAAATCCCAAAGATTTTATTTTAAATAAGATACCCAAAATGAAGGTGGTGTATTTGCTGTTTTGTTTTGTTTTTTTTGCAGCATGTAACTGAATAAAACGTGGCAAACGGAAGACTGTGACGAGTCAGTAATACATCTATTGTCTTAGTATTTCCAGTTTTCATATATTGAATCCAAAAGACATTTGGTTCTGCGTAAATCAAATTATTATGATATGTCTCTCAGTCATTTTATGGCAATATTTGCACTGTTGTTGTAAAATTGTTAGCAATATAGGGTTCATATAGTAATGTCTGAAAAAATAATTAATGACTTTGAGTTCAGTTGTTGAAATATGCTTTTTAAGCCTGTTTCTTTAAGTGACTGTGGTGTAGTACTATATTTTCACAGGTGCATAGACAGTAAAGTTAAATACCTAAAGAGAAAAGTCCTGTAAACTGTATGTAGTTGCCTGCACTCTTCACCCTCACACCTTGTAGTCACTGCTAGCTCTGTGGGTTTCTAACCACTTTCTAATCACAGCTGCTTCCTGAACAGGTTTTTCTCTTCATGATGCAGGTGAAATTCAGGCCTTCACCACAACTCCAAACTCTGTCTTTTTTAGGCTGGGTGTTGAATCTGGGACACCTTTTTTGTATATCAATAAAGTTCTAAAACTTATGTTACCCTAGTTACAGATTTTCAGGTATTGCTGAAAAAGGAATTAATGAATGAATTTGCTTTTAGCTCTGTCTCCCTTAAAACAGCAATCATAGAAAAGTGTAATGAGTGCACAAGTTTCACCACACACTTTTACCAGGTCTGTCACAGGATGTTAAGCAAGTTTATTGTTTGACGTAGCTTTATTAAAATGCAAATGTTGGCATTTTTCCCAAGCTGGCAAATCCTTTCCACTCAACAGTGTGAAGCACTAAAATGTGCAGAACTGTGTTCAGACAGAATGTAATATTGCCAGGGCAATTTGCTAAAACCAGTAAAAATTTCAAACTTGGATAAAGAAAAATTGTCAGAAGATTCTGAAGGGAAAGAAATGAAAACATTATCTGGTTTTCAGTGTTGTAATCCTACCTCTCTTACTCATCAACCAGTATTTTCTCAGTTTTTTTACTGTTCAGTATTGACCTGCATTGTTTGCAACTATACTGCAGAACAAAATGACTCAAATAATGTCCTAAACATTTTTGACAACAGCTTGCCAGTATTCTAGCTCATATATACTTGAATATGGGTTACATAACCTGAAAGAAATTGTACAGTCACATTGTGAATTGTACAACTGAAGAAAAAGGGGAAACATTTCACTAGAAAGGAATGGTGTTTGACTAGTTGGGTGTGCACTGAGGTATTCAGCATGCTATACAGAAAGGGGCATAGGGTTCATTGAATTACATTCCCTTTAATCAATTAATATCTCTGTTATCAAAACCTTTTTATTTATTTATTTAAATTCAACTGACAATTGGCTTAATAGCAGTTAACAAGCAGTTTACTATTCAAAGACATTTACTATCATTAAATAACTGCACAAGTCAGACCATGACAAAAGTGTGAAAAGTTATACAAGTTAAAGAATATCTAGCTAATCTTGAAGAAATTAGGTTGTATTTAGCTTAAGTAGAGACAGAGGAATAGTTACTGGTCAGAAGGTCTCTAGTTTATAAAGGGATGAAAAAGAACTAGAGGGAAGTACTTAATGCTTTTTAACCTGTGCATGCGGAGTGCAGTACCGCAAATGAACAGGAAATTAGTCCTCAGTCTGAGCATTATGTGCTACTATAGGATATAAAGTAGTGCTAATTAATTATAGGTAAGACTGGTCTAAATTGGTTGGCATGTGCTGCTGCAATTCATACAGAGGAATCAAAATGTTATTATAAGGATAGAATCCACCAAAGCTGTTAAAATCTTGTTTAATGACAGAAAAGAAACATTAGAGCTCTTTTGTAGGATATGTTTGTTACAAGGCATGCTGGACTGTTTAAAAATATTATAGAACACCCTGGCTTTGTTACTGACTTGTTTTAGAACCAGATATTTGTGGGATTTGCAGTTGCCAAGATGTGTACTGTTGGACTCTGGTAAACTATTCTGAAAATGGAGACTGAATTCTACTACTTTTCCTCATTAAGACCAAAAGGATGAAGTGAATAGAGTCTTGGCTATGTTTCTCTTGGCAAAGAGACAAATAGGGCTCTTAAAGAGTTAGGATGATGTATGGAAAAAAAAAAACAAAAAAAAAAAAACCCCAAACATTTTAACTAAACATGTAACATGCGAAAAGGATTACCCTGTATCTCCAGTGACTGCTTTTACATTTTTACAGCCAGAAGAGACAGACAGAGAAAGAGGCTGATTTAAGGACTTAGGTTCTTATTTCATTCAGAATAAATCAGACTTTCACTCAAAATAAATAAGACATTCACTTCAGTGGAAGGGCTAAACTTTCAAAAGCAACAGCATAATATTGAGGGTGAAATAAATCACTGTACTTTTAATAATAAGAAACTGGCAGATGAGCTGTTGCAGGCTTCACCTAGTAAAGAGAAGAATACCCTAATCATATCCCCGTAGAGTCCAAAACATTTATTAAATATTAAAAGTCTCAGCTCATTAGATTATTTTAGAATGGGTTGTATGGTACTGGAGACTCTATTTCATGCTTAATCCCGCCTTTAGGAAAACAGCATATGCCCTTGAATAAATGTGCTGCTAAAAATCTTAGAAAATGAAATAATTGAGCATTAAGCTGTTTTGATGAAGCAGTCTGATGGCATGATAATGTCATTTAATTTCCATTTTCAGGGCAGCGGTTGTCGATATAGTCTACAAATATATGCATTTAAAGTATAAAATTAATTTTGATGAGGTCAGCTCAATGTTTCAAGATCTCTCAAATAGAAATTTTATACAGAAATCTAAGACATTTGGATTGTGGCACAAAGCCAAGCGGTATGAATAGCAGGTTAATCTTCATTGCCATGGAAGATTACACTTGGATTACATAATGACTGGATTTCTATAATCTGAACAAAACACACTAAAACCCCACCTGTGTAAAATGTAAAGTCTAATCATCACATGATAAGTCTGTAAAACACAGGGACTAATAAGGTATAGAAAAGTTATTTTGTTAGGAGAAAAAACAAGCCATTAACAAGAAAATGGGTAAGAGAACTAAAGGAAAACAAAACCAAGACACTTAATCTCTAACTAGCATTATTGACATCAAATCCTAAGAAATTTTTAAGGCATGTAAAGTAGAATTATAAGCTCACTAACTAGAAATTCAAGTCTTTACTAAAAAATAAAACTGAGAATTCATTTTTCTCTCACTTTTATCAAGATTTCAAACTTTGATATTCCAGGCTTCATGTTTCTAACATGCATACATCTTTCACAAGCTGACAGAACAACAGAATTAATCAAGACTGGTATGCCCTTCTTTCAGCTAGTTCCTTGTAATCCATTGAAAATATTTCTGTAAAGACTAAATTAGCCTAGAGGGAATTCTAAAAAGCTGCAAGTGATAAGGACCATGTGCTTGAACTACCAAAGTTAAAAAAATTATGCATATATACATGAAAAAATAAATTCCACTTTTTGGACATATTATGCCTTTGGCAATTTTATTAAGTCAGTTATAAATTTATTAATCTGTTATAGTTCTTTAAAGTTATTACAAAGTAGTGATCCTTTATATGTGTTGCTTTAGGACATGAACAAAAGAAAATTCTGGTTTGAGTGTTTTAGTTCTTTTTTGAGGTCCACACCCATCTTCCTTATTTCATCTCTTACTCAGTTCCAGTTTTCTCTACACTACCATCTTAGATTATAACACAAGAAAAGAAATTACTTCTCAATGTTACAGTTTTAAGGACAAAAAAAAAAACCAAACAAACCCAAACCAAAGCAAAACTAAAATTGCGTTCCTGATTGTAGCTGTTAATTAATTGATTAGTACCCACGTACTAATCATGCTTCCTCATAAGAGCCATATATACAGTAATTTTATTTTGTTATTTCTAGTGTCAGGTATTCTGTACAGAATGATGTTATATCTATTATATCTATTTTTGCTATATCTACTTGTCATTTATACTGTACAGAATGATGGCAGTGGAAGATTCCAGTTGGAGTTTCTGTCATTATTCATGTTTGTAATTCAGATTTTTTTCTCCTTCCTCCTCTGTAGTCACCCAAATAGCTACTGCCTATTCCTGTGACCCTTTTCTTTCTTTATAATTTTCTTTTCTTAGTTATATTTTATATTTTCCTTGAAATTATTTCTTAAATTTTTAATTCATGCAATTTCCTTTTGTTTGTTCATCTCAGAGCTATTAAGGCTTGTGTCATGAGCATATCTTCCACAAGAACAGAAAAAAATTATTTTCCAGTTAACTCCTTTATAAGGATATTTGCAGGTATTTTTTATGCCTCCCTTTCTATAACCCAGCAGAAAGTTTGTGGATTGTTATCATAAAGTACATATTAGTCTCAAGAACCTGAGAAAAGTCAGTAGGAATTATGGCACATTTTAATTCTTTAATGTGGAACGTTTTATCTGTACAGGAAGGCAATGAGCATTATTATGAAGGTTAAACAAGAATAAAGCCTTAAAAAGAAACCCTCTCTTAATCAGTATTTTCCCAGATAATAAAAAGAAAGCCAAAGAGATGAAATTGACAAATGTAGCATATAATGGTCCTTCTTGGAGCAGTACTACAGGGGCCTCATTAGTAGACATTTTAGTACAATCGTTTTTACCCCTGTGGCTGTCACTTCAGACTATTCAGGAAAGGTGGCTGTAGGAGCTAATCAAGGCAATGCCTTCCTCAATTTTATTTTCCTTGTAAAAATGAGGCACAAGAGAGCTAGTAAGTTATAATTGAAATCAGAATTATCATTGCCATAGATGCATGCTGTGCCTGTAGTGTATGTTTGTGCCAGTGAAACTTTTCTTTTTTCCCCATAAAGCTTGTGGGCCTTAGACTTAAATGTGAAGTTGTGATAAAGTCAGTATGACCACACATTTATTCTACTATTTTCAACAACATTTCCATCTTGCTGAGAAGGAGTACAGTTGTCCATTTATGTTTAACGTTACTAACTGTGGTTGATAAGGGGAAGGGCAGACTTCAAAGAGATGTGTCATTTACATTGCATTTTAAAGTTTAATGGGCTCTCTCTAGCATGTAATTCCTTTTCCTTCAAAATTCCTCTATTTCTCTTACAAAAATAACTTTGCAGTTTAATTGCCACCTTGACAGACACTGCAAAATCTCTGTTGCTCAAAAATTATGTAAGGCCAAGCAGAATATTATATTTTAAAGTGGGGGAAATCTCCATTTTATTCAGCTTCAGAGGCATATCATCTTGTAATGGTCCATCATGCAGACACCAGGGGAAAAAAAACCCCAAACACACGACACTCCCAAAGTTCCTGAAATTTGATTCCCACCACTGAGTTTATATGATAGTGATTCAGTGAATATTCAAAAATATTCACCCCTTCTTCTCTTGGAAAATTGGAATTTATTAGAAAGCAAAACAGAGAAAGAAAAAATGGTTTAGAAAGTTTTGAGCTCCATTAAAAATGCCTTTTAATCTCTGTTCATGTCGTAGAGCTTTCTCGTTTTGGAGGTCTTTCTAGTTTTGAGGCATTGACACATCTCCATCTTAAAAGGAGGGGAAAAGGAAGAATCCCATCTTGCTGTATAAGTAACAGATGAAATGTAAGAAAACCCTCAAGAGTTTCTTTCTGAAAGAGGATGATACTACAGTTCAAAATAGATGAGTCTCTATGAAAACAGATTAGATAAATTAAACCTTGCCTTGGTTTTAATACAGTCTTTTGGTAATTGTGAAAATGGAGACAAGACCTCAAAGACCTTTCCACCCAAAATTTTGTGTGTGTTTAATCCAGTTTAACCTGTTTTCTAATATCCAAAAATGTGATTTAGAACTTACAAAGTTTTTGTATTATGTTGTTATTCCTTCTGGAAAGAATTGTTAAATGTTGTCATAACTAAACATCTGAAAGTAAACAAAACCACATGATTGTTCTTTAGTCTTAGAAACCAGAAAATTTTTAGTAGTTTAATGAACTGTGGTTTTCTGATATAAGGGTAAAGAAACCACTATGGCACATGTTGTTGTTTAAGCCCAGCCAATAACTCAGAACCATGCAACCGCTCGCTCACTCCCTCCCTTCTTTTCCCCACCCCACTCCCAGTGGGATGGGGAGGAGAATTGAAAGAATATAACTCCCACGGCTTGAGATAAGAACAGTCCAGTAACTAAGGTACAATACAAAACTATTACTACGACCACCAATAGTAATAAAGGAAATAACAAGGGGAGAGAATATAAAACCAAAAGGGGAAAAGGAACAGAAAACAATAAACACAAGTCATGCACAATACAATTGCTCACCCCCCGCCAACTGATACCCAGGCCAACCCAAGCAGCGATCTGGGCCTTCTGAGTAACTCCCACCAGTTTATATGCTGGGCATGATATGCTGTGGTATGGAATACCGCTTTGGCTAGTTTGGATCAGGTGTCTTGTCTCTGCTTCCGTCTGGCTTCCTGTGCTCCTCCTCACTGGCAGAGCATGAGAGACTGAAAAGTCCTTTACTGCGGTATGTGCTACCGAGCAACAGCTAAAATATTGGTGTGTTATCAGCACTGTTCTCAGACTGAAGTCGAAACACAGTACTGCACCAGCTACTAGGAAGAAGAAAAATGACCATTGCAGCTGAACCCAGGACAGCACAGCAGTGAAGTGTCATTGCTATCAAGCAAAGCTTGTTTTAAAAAAATGAGAAAAATTTAAGGGCAGAAATTCTAACGGTATGCCATGAGCAAAATGGATATTCACTGCATGTGGTTCTTGCTGAGGCTGACAGTTGAAGAGAAAGGGTAAAGCTTTTAATTGATAAAAGTTGCTATCAGAATTATAACTAAACATGGGCCTTTTATACATCACCTAAAATCATAGAATCATAGAATAGTTAGGGTTGGAATGGATTAAGATCATCTAGTTCCAGCTCCCCTGCCATGTGGCTACTTTATCCATGATCCCTCCCATCTTTTGCCAGGAAAACAAAATTCTGTTATGGAGTAATAGCTATGGTAGAGCAGAGTTTTTTTCTGAATGCTTCTATTTATCCAGAGTGCTATTAAGGCAACAATAAGCAGAGAGTGTGAAAGCAACTACCTATAAATGGAGACTATTTTTGAACTTTAACTGAAGCAGATTTTATTACATGTTTTTTGTGATACTGACTTTTGTGGAAGTGATCAGGAGTGATTAACCAAAGAAGTTATACTGACAGAGGTGAAATTAAGGTCAAAATAAGGACAATGAGTCTGTGTGTTTCATAAATACCTAAATCCAAGCACAGATATTCTTAGTCGCTTTATTTGTGAGCAGCAGAACTTTTTGTTGTTTCTTTTTTTTGGGGTGGAGGTATGTAGTAGTGATGATTTTCTAATGATTTACATGCTTGTGGGAGCTGGGAGAAGTAATTCTGAAGCTGATGTCTACAGGGATAAACACAACTTCCAAAGAACCTGTTGTAATTGAGACATAATTATTTGTGTGCCTAATCTAACTGGACAAAAGAATTTAGCTTACAGGAAATCGCGTAAATTAAATTTATATATGAATTATAGATTTCTTAACCCATCTGCTATATAAGTGGAGACATTCTGTTACAAAAACGCTTGGATAAGTGCTGAACTACTTACTATGACTGAAGATTTCTGTCCTGATTTTGGCTTGGCCAGAGTTAATTTTCTTCCTCGTAGCTGGTGCAGTGCTGTGTTTTTGACTTTAGTCTTAGAACAGTGCTGATAACACACCAATGTTTTAGTTGTAGCTGAATAGCGCTTACCCTGATCAAGGACTTTCCAGTCTCTAGTGTTCTACCAGTGAGGAGGGGAACAAGAAGCTAGGAGAAAGCAGAGACAGGACACCTGACCCAAACTAGCCAAAGGGGTGTTCCATACCATAGCACGTCATGCTCAACATATAAACTGGGGAGTTGGCAAGGAGCCACCAATTACTGCTTGTGATTGGCTGGATATCAGTCAGTTGTTGGTGAGATATTATACTGTGCATCACTTCATTTTTTTTTTTTGTTTTTACTCCTCTCTGTCTCATCCCTATTATTTATTATTATTATTATATAATACATATTATGTATAATGTAATGTATTTTATTCTATATCTATTATATATAATTTCAATTATTAAACTGGGAGAGGTGGGGGTAAGCAAGTGGCTGTGTGGCACTTAGCTGCTGGTTAGGGTTAAACCATGGCAATTTCTCAAGAAGCATAAAGCCAGAACTGATTTCCTAAAACTGGTATAATGGCCTATTCATGGTGTCAATTATATTATCAACAGAATTTTATTAACAAAATATTAAGAATGAAAAATTCAGTTCTAAGGCAGGGGAGGAACAAGTGGGAGTGCTTTTGTTACTATTAAACTTCAATTATTTAAATAATTTTAAGCAATGTTTAAGTCAGAGTTAGAAATAGGAAAAGGTACTGTAAGCAAGATAAGTTGGTACTTGAGGAATGAGAAATGAGGGGCTGACTTCCTGATCTCTTTTCACATTGATATGTGACAAGTATCAGAAATGATCCAAAAGATGTAGAAATAGTCTATGTGTTGAGGAAGCTTTGGAGGTCATAGAAGGAGCTGGAATCAACACAGAAGCCTGCTAATACTCTTTCACTTTGATATCATGGATGATGATATCGGTTCTCAACTGACTTTCTAGTCAGTTGTCTGGGTTTTGTGTCTGAAACACTAAATAGCATTCAGACTAATTTGGTTCACTTATCTGCCTAATCAATTGTCTGGTTTCTTCAGTCAGTGCAGGCAAAATACTGTTTGTATTTTTTTCCATTTGAGATATAAGCCTTGTAGCATGGAACACTTACTATTCTTCCATTCCTTATTCTTCTATGAAGATGGATGTGGCTAGAAGAGTATTTGAAGCAGTTCTGTTATGGAATAATAAATTACACTTCCTACTGCTTCTTTCCCCTAAATCCTGTTGTCCATGTGCTAACCTGAAAGCGTGAATAATTAAGAAGTCAAGTACTGCAATGCTGGTAAGAACTGATTGCAAATTTTTTTTATAGGAAGAACCTACATAGTTTGCAGATGCAAATCTTTAAAACCAAAATGTTTATCTCTTGAATTTCCTTTTAGATTTTTTATTAAATTGTTGTTCTTTACAGAATAATAGAAAATGCTAAAATGTCACCAGCATTATATTTCTGTATGGAATTTTTTAAAGAAAATTTTGTGTTATCATATGAAGTTATATTTGCATATAGCCGTCATGTTAAAAATATGGGGCACAGATACTGTGAGCATTGCATTGGAGGAGCCAAACAGATTCTTCCCACATTCTTGTTCCCAAGTTGCATTCACTGTCTCTTTGTGTGCTTTACTTTGCCTGCTTAAACACATTTGTAAGTAGGACAGACCTCAATGTGGGCTTACATACAAGATTTTAATGATTTTTTTTTCTCCTCTTATAATAATTTCTTGCTGGAGGAATGTTCGTGGAGCAGTTTGGGAATATTCTTTATCCTAAGAGTAAATATTTCTTCCCTTTCTATTTCTTAAGTTTTAAGGCAAATAATGTTAATAAATCATGCTTGTATCACACAGTCATGAATATCAGGAAGGGCTCTGTACTTCACAGCAATCCCAGTTTGTTTCAGAGCCTATGTAAGTAAGTTTGAAGAGTCATTCCCCAACCTTTGGATAAACAACTACAGCATGTAATGTGTATTGTTACTGATGCTCTCATACACTATCTCTCTGAGAAAAAAAAAAAAAGACAAATTCTCAATTGTTAGAATCACATAAAAAGTGAAGGAATGGAGGACAACAAAGGACAAAGAATTGCACTCCACACTACAGCTCTATATTCTGTTAATGCAGATGTAATTCATCTTTCAAGTCAATTGCCCTGCTGGTGACTTATGGGGAGAACACAGACGTTAATATTTCCAATAAACTTGATTGTAGTCAGATGAAATTTCAAACAGTTTTCAAGCAGGAAAAGAAAGAAGGTCAGGAGAAATAGCCACTACAACTTAATGAGCCCACTGATAGCCTCACCATTAGCATCGCTATTTCTGAAAGCTGTAGAGTTAAATATCAGACACTATTTCACTGACCGAATAAGGAGAAAACATGCCATTTATAGCTAGTTTTTTTTCATTTCTTTTAATACACTGAAAAGTTTGCTGCTAGAGCAAGTGGAGTATAGATTTTTAAAATCATTAAATATGGGGGCATGTCTGTGTAGTTCCTTTGCTGTTCTTCTGCTCGTTTCTATATGCTAAAGCATTTATTCTTTAAAGTATTAATTGCAGGCCTGTCCCACAGAAGTGCTACTGTGTAGTGTAAGAGGTATTCAGAAAGAAGGGACAAATGGGGGTAGGGGTGGGGGTGTGGGAAGGAAGCTTTAACTATGTATATAAATCAATCTATTCTGTAAAATGATAGCCTAATAACCATTTTATTTTAGAACAGAGATGTGAGAATCATATTCTTTGTCACTCTTGCTCTACTACTAAAAAGCACTTATGTTTCTACAAAATAGATGCGTGTGTGTGTATGTCTTTGTGTGTAAACACATGTAACGACTTCAAGATGCCACAAGTGATTGTTCATACAAGGAGAAGTCATTTCAGGTCTAGATAAAGAAATAAATCCTAATACTTTCTTTATCTGGTGTACATATATACACATATATACTCACATAGGCCAGAAAAATAGGCACTGTTTCCTTTGCTTTTTCATGTCTTTCCAAGGTTGTTACTTTAGAATCGTTTTACACAGAAAGGTGAGGAAAAACACTGCAAAACCATGGAGCTTCCTAAAGACTACATTATCCTGTAAGAAAATGGCAGTCATTTAGAAAATAGTATATGTTTAATGTTGCTTCTTGCTCTCCTGTGATGAATTGTTAAGAATTTAGAAAATTTTGTAAAAGTCCCATGAAAATTTAGAATGTAAACATAATATTGCAACTGAATATAAGTAGGTACATAAATATATACAAGGACGTTAAGAGAGTTGTATGATGGGAATGTGATGGAAAAAGATTCCAAATCCATCCAGCTTCAAGTTTCAAAATCACTCCTGACTGCTATTGACTGGATTCATTAACAATGCACATTGTAAATTCTTAGCTGCTAATCACTAATAATCACCCATAACAATCTTAAAGTAGTTGCAAGTGTACAATGCCACTGAAGTGGTGCAAGTTTAGATCATACTGGTAGCTATAATTCATCAGTCCAAAGAAGAATTTCGGAGGGAAAGCCAGAACAGAGTCTGCACCTTCATTCCTACCTATCCTTCCCCGTAAAACACCACTGATGTTCTCTGCTCTTCTGCCTCCTCCCCAGAAGAAAATCGGGTGATCTCAGCTTCTCTTGGTATTTATTTTTGGGATGAGAACTTGTTCTGGTTTTGCATATTCTGCAGGATTATTCTGGTTCTGTCAGACAGCCTGCCTGCCTGCTCTGCAGGATTATTTTGGTTTTACCAGACATCATTCTTGCCTAGTCTGCATCCTCAGTTCCTATCTTGCAGAGTTTAATACTTGCACATTTTTTATACATCCTGTTTGTGCCATTATATCACAACTCCATCGACTCCTTTGCAATTTAGGCAATTATTTATATATTAAAACCGAGCTTCATTGCAAGATGTTACATTTTCACAACGTTTAGATATGCTTGTATACTGTACCTGTTTATGCTATTTTAGTGTGCTTATGTCTGTGTTGTCAGTAAATAATTTTTTTTTTCCCTAGTAGGCATCCCATTACTGCATGCAACAAGTTTTCTTTTTAGCTACAGCATGTCATGGTTTAAGCCCAGCCAGTAACTCAGAACCATGCAGCTGCCTGCTCACTCCTCTCCTTCTTCCCCTCCCTGCTCCCAGACGGTTGGGGAGAAGAACGGAAAGAATGTAACTCTCATGGGCTGAGATAAGAGCAGTCCAGTAACAGAAAACCACTGCTGCTACCACCAATAATAATAATGATAAGGGGAATAAAAAGGGGAAAGAATATAAAATTAAAAGGGAAAGGAAAAAAAAACAATAAATGCAAGGAAAAAAAAACAACAATAAATGCAAGTGATGCACAATACAAGTGCTCACCCCCCGCCAACTGATACCCGGGCCAACCCGAGCAGCTATCTGGGCCTTCTGAGTAACTCCCACCAGTTTACATACTGGGCATGATGTGGTATGGAATACCGCTTTGGCTAGTTTGGATCAGGTGTCCTGTCTCTGCTTCCTTCTGGCTTCCTGCGCCCCTCCTCACTGGCAGAGCATGAGAGACTGAAAAGTCCTTGACTGCTATAAGTGCTACTAAGCAACTACTAAAATATTGGTGTGTTATCAGTATTGTTCTCAGACTAAAGTCAAAAACACAGCACAGCACCAGCTACTAGGAAGAAGAAAAATAACTGTTACAGCTGAACCCAGGACACAGTAAAACCAAGTCACAGTTTGGAGGTAAGAGTATTTCAATGTAGATTGAAACTCAGTCCCATACATGTATCAAACAAAGGTCTAATCTCTAACAAAGTTCTAAATAAATTGAATATATATTAAAAAGTAGTGTCACATCATAACTTACTCAAGCTTCAATAGGACCTAGGTGGTGTATTTATCAGGCACAGACTAAACTGCTCCTATAGGAGAATACTCAGAACATTCTGAAACTTTAGGCTGGTATGAACTTTCTTCACCATGTTAGAGCATGGAGTCTAGATGGCAATCTAGTTTAAAACAGAGCCCTCTTTCCCTAAGTGACAATTCAAAATCATGAGAGTGCCTTAATCAGAAACAAGTAGGAATAGCTATTCTGATTACTACTCAAAAAACTGTGTCAACAAAACTTTTCATTTACTATTTATCTTAAAGAGTAATTTTTAATCCCCACAGATAATTTACTTGAACAGTGAACAGTTGAGGGAGAGACTTGGAAAAATGTTGTCATTGGAAGAAATGGGGAAACTTGTTAATAGTGGGCAACTTGTTGTTTTGAACATGCTGGCTCTCCTGCAGAGATTCTCCTGTAACCTTACAGAAATTGTTTGCATAAGGTAACTGTATATGCTTAGGAGATAACTTACAATCACTTGAGGCAGCTGAACATCAGATCACCTTTGGCTGTCACTGTGATTGGCTATATTAGCATGTCATATCTCCACACATATTCTTTTCTACAGCTAGCATTGGGCACATGCAGGCTTTCTTTCTCATTTCCCTTTCCCTTCCCTCCCTTTCTTCCTCTCTATTTTCTTTGTTTTAATATGGCAGATAAGTAGAGTTTTACCTTTTAACTTTTTTTATTAGAAAAATGTGAATAACTTTGTGAGGGCTCTCACATGAGCACAGGTCATAGTAAGCAGCTAACCATGCAGTACATCCTGATTTAGAATGGAAAATTAAACTGTTACTTAATTAAACAGAAATTTGGAAATCAGCTGCAAATCATGTTAGAAAATTTACAGTTATTTTAGAAAAGTATTTAAAGTTTCTCTGCATGTTTTGTGTCCAGAGTGGAACCTGTTCAATATACACTGAATGCTTGAACTGCCAGCAAACCTTTTGATTTGTAATACTCTGCTGCTCATTGTAAGAGAACATCTTTTACTTACAATATTACTTGTTAGAGGCAGCCCAGTCCAAGCAACTTGCATTCCTAGAGGTGTTTTTTTATGCCCAGCTAAGTGATGGAAACCCTTGGAAGATTTTCCTGCTGTTCTATTTCACTGTTTCAGGCTACAAACAATTGGAAATCTTTGAACATCAGTTTGAAGATGTGTAAAATGAGAGCTTAGAATCACAATTAATTTCATTGTACTGCTGAGAAGCCCGTACAGAAGAGTGTTGGAAAAATTTTGTGAGAACTGTAATGGTCAGGGCTTGGAATCATATGTGTTTTTTCATTATATTGCCTAAACCAAATAGGAAGGAGAGGAAAATTTACCCCATACGCCAAAAGGCACAGGGAACATGAAAGATCTGCTTGACCAGCAAACTACACAACACTTACAGTTTTACAGACAACTAAACTCAAAAATATTTCATAGAATCACAGCATAGTTAGGGTTGGAAAGGATCATCTAATTCCAACCCCACTGCCATGGGCAGGGACATCTCACACTAAACCATGCCACCCAAGGCTCTGTCCAGCCTGGCCTTGAACACGCACCAGCAATGGAGCATTCACAACTTCCCTGGCCAATCCATTCCACTGCCTCACCACACTTACATTAAGAATTTCTTCCTTATAACCAGTCTAAACTTCCCCTGTTGGAGTTTGAACCCATTACCCCTTCTCCTATCTCTACAGTCCCTCATGAAGAGTCCCTCCCCAGCATCCCTATAGGCCCCCTTCAGATACTAGAGGCCTGCTATGAGATCTTCAGGCAGTTTTCTCTTCTCCAGGTTGAACAGCCCCAACTTTCTCATCCTATCTTCATACGGGAGGTGCTCCAGTACCCAGATCATCCTCACAGCCCTCCTCTGGACTTGTCCCACAGTTCCATATCCTTTTTACATTGAGGACACCAGAACCGTACACAACAGTCCAAGTGAAGTCTCATGAGAGCAGAGTAGAGGGCAGGATCACCTTCCTTTGATGCAGATTAGGATGCGGTTGGCTTTCTGGGCTGCAAGCGCACACTGCCGGCTCATGTTCAGTTACTAATGGACCTACACCCCCAAGTCATTCTCCGCAGCGCTGCTCTGAGTCTCTTCTTTGTGTAACCTATAGCTGCGCCTGGGATTGCTGCGACCCAGCTGTAGGACCTTACACTTGGCATGGTTAAACTCCATCAGGTTGGCATCAGCCCACCTCACAAGCATGTCAAGGTCCCTCTGGATGGCACTCCTTCCCTCCAATGTATCAACTGAGCCACACAGCCTGCTGTCATCGGCAAACTTGCTGAGGGCGTACTCAATCCCACTGTCTATGTCACCAACAAAGATGTTGAACAAGGCCGGTCTCAACACCGATCCCTGAGGGACAACACTCGTTACTGGTCTCCAGCTGGACATTGAGCCATTGAGCACAACTCTTTGTGTGCAGCCATGCAGCCAGTTCTTTATCCACCGAGTGGTCCACCTATCACATTGGTGTCTCTCGAACTTAGAGACAAAGATATCATGTGGGACAGTGTCAAACGCTTTGCACAAGACCAGGTAGGTGACATCAACTGCTCTACCCCTGTCTATCAGTTCCGTAGCCCCATCATAGAAGTCTACCAGATTAGTCAGGCAGGATTTCCCCTTAGTGAAGCCATGCTGGCTGTCACCAAGCACCTTGTTGTTTTTCATGTGCCTCAGCACACTTTCCAGGAGAATCTGCTCTATGATTTTGCCACGTACAGAGGTGAGACTGGTCTGTAGTTCCCCGGCTCATCCATTTTCCCCTTCTTGAAAATGGGGGTTATATTTACCTTTTTCCAGTTTTCGTTGGGAACTTCACCTGACTGCCATGATTTTTCAACTATGATGGACGGTGGCTTAGCAATTTCATTTGCCAGCTCCTTCAGGACCCGCGGATGGATTTCATAGGTCCGATGGACTTGTGTATGTTCTGGTTCCTAAGATGGTCTCAAACCAGATCCTCTCTTACAGTGGGCCCAGGGTCTTCATTCTCACAGTCCCTGTGTCTGCCTTCCAAGACTTGGGTGTTGTGGTCAGAGCATTTTCCAGTGAAGACTGAGGCAAAGAAGTCATTAAGAACCTCAGCCTTCTCCAAATCCAGGGTAGCCATTTCTCCTCTACTGTTTTGAATGCAGGGCAGTGAGCTTTCTGCGTTCTCTTCTCACTGTCCTGAGGATCTCAAACTCAACCATCTCATGATTGCTATAACCAAGGCTGCCCTGAAGTGTCACATTTCCAATCATTCTCTCCATGTTTGTGAACATGAGGTAAAGCATTGCACCTTTACTTGTTGGCTCCTCTATTACTTACAGGAGGAATTTGTCTTCCACACAATTGAGGAATCTCCTGGATTGTTTGTGTTGGGCATACCATCCCTCCAACAGATATCAGGGTGGTTGAAGTCCCCCATGAAGACAAGGGCCTGAAAGCATGAGGCTGTTCCTATCTGTCTATAGAGGGCTTCATTCATCGAGTCCTCTTGCTCTGAAACAACTGGGGGGGTCTGTAACAGGACCCCACAGTAATGTCCGCCATAGCTCTTTTCTCTTTAACCCTGACCCACAAACTCTCTGTTCACTGCTCACCTGTCCCCAGGCAGAGTTCCATACTCTCCAGCCTATCCTTAACATAAATAGCAATGCCCCCTCCCCGTCTGCCACGCCTGTCTTTTCTAAAGAGCCTGTAACCTTCCATTCCAGCACTCCAGTTATTGGAGCCATCCCACCATTTTTCTGTGATACCTGTTATATCATATCCCCATAGATGTGCACACATCTCTAATTCCTCTTGTTTTTCCCCATACTTCGGGTGTTTGTATAAAGGCTTATGAGCCAAGCTCCAAATGAAGCCGGCTCATTGGCTGGAGTGGCTGAGATATCTCTACAATGATCCGAGCATTTATTATAGGTGCTGGCAACTGACTGGGAGTATTGAGATGGAATGATGCCCCCTCCCCCAATGCATCTAGTTTAAAACTTTCTTGAACAGCCTGGCAAGTCTCCTACCAATATTATATTTATATATACCAATAATTATAATTATAAATTTATAATTATAATAACTATATTTATAATTAGATATATTTTAATGCTATTATATAAAATAATACTTACAATAATTTTAATATAATTAAATATGTTAAAATAGACATTATATAGTATATATATAAAATTATATATTTATATATTAAATTATATGTTATAAGTATTATTTTTGCATCACATTTGTACCTTGTATCGTAGAGGTCTGTCATATATTGGGGAACTGGCTTCATTGGAATAAAGTTAATAAATTCTACCAATTTCAGCAAAAACAGGACTTTAGGGAAGATTATCAGCATCATGTTGTAAGTGAAATTTCAAGGAAAAAGGTATTCTTGCCCCCCCTGAATGTTTTGTCCTTTTCTTTGAGCAACGTTGGAATTGTACATCCTTTGAGCAAATCTCAGTGCTCTGCAAGACAGAACACGAGACATGGAAAGACATAAGAAATAATAATGGGATAGAAACATTTAACTTGTGGAATTTTTCTAGCTTTAGTAGCACAGAATTTTATGAACAACATATTATTTTTCTCCAGAAGTAATTTCAGTTTTAGGGAGAATAATGTTGATTGTTCTTACTGTGCCATGAGTCTATCCAGAAAACATATTCCTAAAACACACTTCCATCATTAAAAGGTACAGAGGAGATGCGAAAAATAACATTTTGAACACTGGTGTTGGAAGATGTTTTCCAGTTTTCTTTCACTGTCACTAAATTCTTTTCAGCTAATTTCAAGAATATTTATAATTACTTGTGTGAGAGTTGACTTTTTATGGTAATTTTTCCTAGAAAAATAGGGTCACATCAAGTAGGAAGGACTTATGAAATTGCAGTAAAATCTTTCCAGTTCAGATTTAAGAGTTCACATTTGAAGAATCACAGTTTGTATACTTCGCTTGAGCAAAGCAATTTGATATCTGCATTGAAATGCATTTTCAGTTAGTCTTTGTCTGGAGGGCAGTGGAGTGCTGTGAATGTTGAACATTTTTTAAGTAAAACACTGAGTGCATACCACAGCCATTCCTGCTGGGAAAAGGATACATACTCTGAAGTTAAAATAGTCAGAACAGGTCCCCTACTTGATAACAGCCAAGTGCTGTAGTCACATACAGTTATTGCAGCAGGATTCTATTGATTTATACTGGACAAAACTGATGCTTTTATCAAACAGTTTTGTGGTTACTCAGCAGTCTGTGTCAAGCCATAGGTAAAAATTTTCAGGAAATTCCTGGCATCCAGTGAGACAGGGAAAACTGGTTATTATACCAGGCAAATCTCTCAAATCACTTATCAGCATGCCTACCTCAGTCAGATGGAAAGCACATTCACATTATTTGGATTATACTATAAGCTAGCACAGCAGGAAGATTAGGCATCATAATTTTCCAGGTAGTGTTTAAAATCTTTTCTCCAGCTAAAGGATATAGCTGACGGTTCACACTCAAGAGTCTAGTTAATCTGTAACATTATCCACCCATTTTGCACTGAGCAGTCCCCAAAGCAATTTGTAATATGCATATGAACTGAACCATTGTTGTGATCAAATTTTAAATACCCTTGTGAAATGGGAAAAAAGGAAAGATAAAATAAAACCCTGCTGCTCTGGTACTGAAGATTGACAGCTAAAGAAGAAGTATCGCTTCATTGAGTGCATGGCTCTGGCTACAGTAGCTGCATTAAGTTGCTGGTGGGACTTCCAGTCCGTCTTCTAATGCATGGCTAACAGATCTGAATTAACTCTGTAGAGGCAGGAGATGAAGCTTTCTTATTTCAGAATATTATGAAGTTGCACTGGTATGAAATTAGAGTGATAGTTATCATAAATTTGTTTTGAACAAGGGTACTTGGTTAATATAGCTCATGAATGTAGCTCTGTGCACAGTAGGTGTTGCACAGTAGCTCACTACTGCAGCAGCAACAGTGTAAAGCAATAGCAATATGTATTACATTTTCTGAATTTTATAGCTTTTAGAATTATTTCTTGCATTGGGGATCACACATCTGTTTGAAAGTGAGAGGAGGAATGGAGTACAAGTCAAAATTTGCCGTTGTGGCAGAAGGAGGAAAACAACACATCCTTTTTCGGTCTTCTGCTGGCATGATGCCCTTTCCTAGAGTGGTTGACACTATAATTAATTATATCCATTTATTTCATATTAGTGAAATTCACTCCTGACTTTACCGTGTGCTCAAAATTGATCTCATTTTAATAACCTCAACACCATCAGCATGCCATGAGATTAATAAAAGTTTCTATACTTTATGACTGTCTTGTTAAACAGCACTCTGTTAGTGTGTTCTCCGCTATATATGGGGCGAATTAAAATTAGTAATCTATGGGATTTGTATTCTTGCTTGCTGATAGTATTTTAGTTCCTTATCTGACTTTGTAGCAGTTTACTTCTTATCATTGCCTTTACATGCTTTATCATGGCTTTTTCTTGCAAAATAAAAGATAGACGTGAATTATTTTTCTCTCTTTACATTACATGGGTTTAGCCAAACACAAGTATTTAATCCAGGTTTCCCCACTGAGCAATTGAGAAATCTAAGTTATGTTTCCTCCAACTTTCCTAAATTATATTTAAAATATTATTATGAAAAATTACGTCTCTGTTATTTGACAGACTATTTTAGGAGCATGTTGAAGCAATTTTCAGTCTGCAATTCAAGCAGAGAATTGATATCTGATATTACTTTTGTAGAACCAGTACTAGTTATTCAGTATTAAGGTGATTTTATAACAGTTTCTTTTTTTCCCAAGACTTCATTGAAAATACAGATGTATTCAACTTTTGGTCCCGCAAGCTACTTCTATAAACATTTCATAAACAATTAAAAAAAGCTTTATAATTTCTGTAAAAAGGATACAAGCAGCGGTGCAGCTTCATGTAATAGTTTATTGCATGATCTTATGCTTGGTGATATAAAATGTATGATAAATTCAACAAAAATATTTATCAGTTTGCTTTGAACTGATAAATTAGAACTGTCTATGATATAACTAATATGAATTGTTACAAATTCTGCATCAAATCCAAATGCAGTTTCTAGAGGTAAAATTCTAGGATACTACTGGGTTTTCATAATCATTAGAAATTAGGCTGAAAAAATAATGTTACCTAGTTGTGCAAACTCATTACTTTAGAATTCTGTGGCATGTACCTTAATTGATTTAGTCAATATTGTGAGTCTTTTTTGCGTTAATATTCGTGTATTTTATCTTGAAATAAATGTAATTATAAATTCTGACACAAGTATTATTTGCATAGCAAGTGGTCACAAAGAATAATTCATTAATATTCAATGAAGTGTTAATTTGTGCAGAGCCTAGAGCGATTGTAAACTTCCTTTTGCCTTTAGATGGAAATCTGTTAGAGTGCAAATATAACTGTATATAATTGTATTAATCAGTTCTAAAGAGTATTTGAGGTGGAAACATACATTGTTTTGGGTTTTTTTTTGACCTACAGTGGCACAATATGAAATTGTTATCATGACAGAGAATGGGTTTTCTAATATTCTTAACATCCTTCTCTACAAATACAGTTAGAAGCAACTGGGTTATTTTGTGAAGACCGTTCTCTTTGTTATTTGTTATCTGAGTTATGAATTCAGAAGGATTTTCCCTACTATTTTCTGTTTGAATATGGGAAAAAAAGAAAAGGAGAAGGGCATAAAGAAGTTATTTTTGAGAGAGAGAATTAACTTTTGAGAGATATATTTTCAGAGCCCCTTTTGATCACTCTGAATTTTGGGGTTCTTTATTTGACTGTGAATATAAGCCTTATTTATTTTGCTTTTAAGCAGGGTAATTCTGTATGCACCTATACAGCTGATAATGAATGGAGTTGCATGTCATATTTATATTTAACATGTATTGATATACATGTATTTATATTAAGCTTAAACTAACACACTTTCTAAGTGAAAGTAGGCAAGTGAGTCCCTGAAGCTTGTGATAAAATGGATTTCTTGACTTTTCATAGCTTCAATGGGAAATGTAGAGTGTGAAGCAATGGTATGCTAACATAAACCAAGCATGATACTGGAAAGGATTCTTCTAACAACCTACTAATGACCCGTATTATATGATTATAAAATACACAAAAATAAAGCTGAACATGCTATGTATTGAAGATGCATTGAACTTTGCTGCTGCAGCTAGTATTTACCTTTGTCTCATATCTTACAATTGTAGAATCAGAGAATTCACTTAGGTTGGAAAAGACCTTTAAGGTATTTGAGTCCAACCATTAATCTAATGCTGCAAAGTCCACCACTAAACCTTGTCCCTAAATGCCACATCTACACATCCTAAATACCACATCTACACATCTTTTAAATACTTCCAGGAACTGGGCCCCAACCGCTTCCATAGGTAGCCTTTTCTAATGCTTGATAAACCTTTCTATGAAGAATTTTTTCCTAATATTCAAACTAAACTTCCCCTGGTGCAATCTCAGGCCATTTCCTTTTGTGCTATATCGTTTCTGGATTGTCAGGAGAAAATGGAAAATTAAGAGAGAGCAAAAGGTACATACACTGCGGAAACGTGGGTATCACCAAAACCAATTTGGGAGATCAGCAAGTAGGGATACCTGTAGTTCTCAGCAGTTCTTCCTGGAAGATTACTACCTGCTGAGAAGAAGAAAAGCCTGTATTACTGTAGGGGGACATCATGGAAGTAGGTCAAATGCCCACAGGTGACTGACCAATATGGATATGTTAATACATGGATCATTCTCATACATTTTCTTTCTGTTTTTTAAGGGGTTTGGATTTCGGGGTGGGGGAGGGGTTGTTGTTTTGTTTTGTTTTTTTTTCCCCTAAGTATCTTAATAGTAGGTTCCATACAGCTTGCTAGCCGTCTGTCATTTAGGAGAAATCTTGGTAGCAGACTACTTGCAGTATGCTAATCCCTGCTTGTTATTCAATCCAAGTACTCTTTTACTTGACCTTTAAGTAGTAAAAACTACTTGCAGTATTTTCACATGAAAGGATAAGCTAAAGGAGCCTTGTTTGAAAATGGTATTTCATGTTAGACCAGTTAGCTAGAATACCAGACCTGACAAACTAGGATTGCTGTTTTTGAAACCATGAGAAAATGATAGGTTCGGAGGCTATTTTTATTACAGTCAAGATATCTTGCAGAGGTAATTTCAGTCACTGAACTGTTACAAATGTAGTTCCTTAATAGCTTGTATAAATTCCAGCACTCCAGTTATGATTTAACTGGAGCAGCTCATTTAGAGAGAACTGATCAAAAGAATGTAGGATTTTTTGATAGAATAAACAATAGAAGCAGTGATGGGGTTTGTGTAAACTCCGATGTTTAACAGCCATAAGCTTTTGGTTTCATGTGGAATGAAACAAAACAGCAAAATAATTGCAGCACAAACGCAGATAGGAATCATGTTCTCAGATCCAAAGTATACAGATTCCATTAAGTTTTCACTGTTACCTGGTTTCAAGCTTTTTGATTCTGTATTCAAGATGGTAGAAATGCAGACCTTAGCCAGTATTTTGGACACTCAGAAGTTTGTAGTGTTTTATGAACCTAAAAATCTCATGATGACTTAACACATAGGAAAACTTTGATCTTGTCTGACCATATCTCGGCACCAGCTGTTTAGGGGATCTCTTGTACAGATATAGTGCCCAAATCTCTTTTTCTATCAATAAATGAGATTCTGTTTAGCATCAGTTAGGCTATGCCTATATATTTTCATAGACTATTTGCCCCACAAGGTTTAATCATAGGAGCTTCAGTTTTGCATTTCCTTTTGTCACTCAAGCTAGAGAATTCTTTATTCTGATGATTTGAATTGGATTTCACTTATGGAAGACAGATCTCTACTCTGCTCTTGTGAGACCCCACTTGGAGTATTGGGTGCAGTTCTGGTGTCCTCAACATCAAAAGACATGGAACTGTTGGAACAAGTCCAGAGGAGGGCCACAAGGATGATCAGGGGACTGGAGCACCTCCCGTATGAAGATAAGCTGAGAAAGTTGGAGCTGTTGAGCCTGGAGAAGAGAAGGCTGTGTGGAGACCTCATAGCAGCCTTCCAGTATCTGAAGGGGGCCTATATGGATGCTGGAGAGGGACTCTTCATGAGGGACTGTAGAGATAGGAGAAGGGGTAATGGGTTCAAACTTCAACAGGGGAAGTTTAGACTGGTTATAAGGAAGAAATTCTTTACTGTAAGTGTGGTGAGGCAGTGGAATGGATTGGCCAGGGAAGTTTTGAATGCTCCATCGCTGGCGGTGTTCAAGTCTGGGTTGGAGAGAGCCTTGGGTGGCATGGTTTAGTGTGAGGTGTCCCTGCTCATGGAACGAGGGTTGGAACTAGATGAACTTAAGGTCCTTTCCAACCCTAACTATTCCATGATTCTACGATTCTATGAACTGTTTATTACAGCTGACCTTTCAAATCTGTTATGATATTTCCAGTTGAAAAAAAGTAGCTCTCATAGCGCTATTCCTTAATTCAAACCCAGTCCTATTGTATATAATTTCCCCTGACTACCAAAAAAAAAAAAAAAAAAAAAAAAGAGAAAATGGGAGGAACTCTGTGAAGCGGTACTACAGAAGTTACATCACATTAACGCTGTCATCTGTGTATCGTGAAGATCTTCTCCCTCATCTTTTCCAGTGCCATTTGCTTACCTGCAAATTAATTGCATAATATTTTCAAACAAGTCTATGTCCTTGTCCTCTTTTCCTTTTCACAGCCAGAGAGTGTGACTGGTGAACAGTAGGTTTCCCCAGTTTACTTTCCAGACAGGAGACAAGTTTGACTTGGCAATGCTGCCAACAGCTAGCGCAGGCTGGGGGCACTGCTTAACTGACTGTCACTAATTGAAGGGAGAAGACTAATGGCTACATGTAATATTTCCACAGTAATGAGACCACTGCACTGACACTGCTGTGTTTCTCTGTGAGAGACTAAAATGTTTTACAGGGATGGCAAGGCAGAACCACTCTCAACCTCCTCCACCCACACAGCCTAAATATCATAATGTAGTCAACAAGCTGACTTGGCTGAGGAGTTTCAGGCTGTTTCTTTTCCAATTCAAAATGGGAAGAAAATTGGGCCTAGTTGAAAAACAGAGGCCAGCTACAGCTCAATGCCAGGAGCATTGCTTAACAAACATCTAATGACAACCAAAAAAATGTCCCCACGCAGACCACAGTAATTATAGAATCCTAGTGATGACATGTCAACACGATTGCTTAAATTACTTTTGAAGGTATGCTACACTGGTGACAGAGACATGGTTTCACCAGTAAGTAACTAATGCAGTAAATTTAGTGTGAAGAGGAAGAGAGGAAAAATGTGCTCCAATAGGGTCAGTGTACAAGGTAAAAGCTGGACAGCATCCACCAGCTCCCATCAAAGAAATGAACAGGTTACATATTCAGGAAGCTGAAATAAATCACTACAATGTAGCAGGTGGGAGGAGGAGGTGGAATGGGAAGGGAGCAGAATTGTCTCTTTAGACTCTCCAGAAGGTCCTGTTTCAGTCTACACAGCGATTTACTATATTTTTTCTCAATTGTACACTATACTCTGGCTTAGAAATTAATTTGCTCAACATGAGCATGTTTACTGTTGCTTTCAGACTCTCTACCTAACTGGCTTGGCAGACAGGCAGTTCAGCTATTGAGAAATATGGGACAGCTGCTGGATCTGCCTGTCTGCTTTATAAAAAGAGAGGAGGAGACTTCATCTGAAACTTTATGGCTGCTCAGGGCGTTCTCACTGATCATTGTCCACCCTTACACATGTCCTGTTCTAAGAAAAGTAATTAAGAGCATAATAAGGTGTGAATGGTATATTATGATGCATGAGTTGTTAGGAAAAAGATGAGGAGGTTGTGTTATTCCAGGTAATTTGGACAGGGTTATACATTTAGATATCTATCAGGAAGATATTCCGCTAGCAGAAAATTTACCTTTGTAATCTGTTCTCATTGTGTTCTTTTAGACCTGAAGACATTAATCTTTTAATGACCAAAACATTACCATTAGAAATCCCTTGCCAGGATTTTAACATAGAAAGGTATTTGTAGTGTTCATTTGGCCCTCCCTGGTCATAGAACTGATCGAGTGCTAATTCCAGAACAGGGAAAAGTTGTAGCTGGCATAAATGCTCCTTAATTAATGCCTTAACAGCATAGAAATTATAAACCAATGTTTATGTACCAAAGAATAGTCAAGGTCATATTGTTTGTGGAAGAATTTAGATATCAGATCCCATAAGAGTACTTGCATGTTATTATCTTCTCCAATTGGTCCTGCTGCAAGACTTGAACCTGCCTCATATTTTAGGATTACATACATCACCGAGGCAAACTTTTGAACATACTTTAAATGCTATTCTAGAGGAAAATATTTTTCTCTTTCCTACTGCAGCTTAAAGGCCACCAGCTTATACATTTTCTCACATCAGTATGAGGATGTCACCCTTACGTCAAAATCTATTATCTCTTCTGAGTTTGGTCGTGTATTCTGTAAATAAAACTTCTTAGCTGCACTGGTTCATAAAAGACATATAATGTGGTCTGTGGCACAATTTATTTATTTATGTATTTATTTTTGTGAGAAGTGAGGATTAATAAGTTGTGCTTTCTTGAAAAAATGTTTTCAAAAATCTGTAAAATAACCCCCTTTTTGTTAACCAATAAATAAATTTAACCTGCATTTTTGTACTATATGCATTTGTTATTACTTCATTTGCCATATTATCTGATTAACAGTTTTATCAATGAAATCTAATTTTGGATTAGTGATGATGTTATTCCTATCTCTTGAGATTAGACGTAAGCTACCTGTAGGTTTGGACATGGTTCAAGGACTGATGTTTATATGCCTGCAGTATACACTCAGTATACAATATACAGACATTTGTTTGACAATTTTTTGCTGTAACACTTTAAAGAAGTGGTAGGATGCTACTGACAGAAAAAAAATTGCATGATGGATACTGAATACATGTACGATGAGGTATTCTTAGATTTAAGGTTCAAGGACACCTAGAATGATCTGGAAGTGATGGGATATCCAGAACTGTTTTTCAGTGTAGACCTCAGCCTTAATTCTAAAAGACTGTTAGAACCTCTGGAGGGGCTGGGTGATCATGGTGACTGTTATCCTAAAAAACAGATGGCAAAGTGAGTGACACCTATAAATGTGCAGGCTGTGTTACTTCACTGACAAGATGCTAAGCCCTTCTGGCACTAAAGTAAAAAGACAGGTGTTTCTGGCACAAAAAAGTAGTATTGAAATTATGCCTCAAGCCATGTGGAGAGTCAGAGCCAATTTTTCAAGTAAAAGTAACTAAAAATCTAAATTGTGGTGTACATGTAATAGTATGACAGCTTCAGACCTTTCCTATCGATACAATTTTGATGAGTTCTAGTGCCTGTCTCATGCCTGTAGAATTAGCTGATCGCTTTTCAAATAAAACTTTAATTTTCAAGGTTTGAATATACAGTATCTTTGCTCTGGAAATCTTGTGCAGCTCATTTCCAAGTGAGTGAAATGGTAAGCAGTATTTTTGGGCTTTTGTGATAATACCCTTTAAGTTTGGTGATGGAATCCCTGCACTACCTTTATGTCCGCCTTAAATATAATATGAAGTTAATTGTGTTCACATACCAGATATTATAATTGTAATTAAAAATGTCAGGTTTAGAGAGTCATGTGACCAGTAGGGAAATCACAGTAGTGTAAAACCCTATGTAATGAGTATAGTTACTTTAAGATCCATTATCACTTGGTCAACAGATTACTTTGTTTAAAAAGGCATTAAAGTTAATAGTATTTATCTGCTTGCTTAATGTGGTAGTATTTTTCAAAAACCAATGAAAATAAAGCTTCAGTAATCAAGCATTGCGAGATGTTAAAATCTCCAGGGCAATTCTGTCTCAGAGAAATTAGGTTTTTATCTTCATTTCTTCTTTCAAATTTAAAACACCTATTTATGTTTGTGGATGATAGGAATCTGTTAAGTAATAAAAACTGACTTAGGTATTCGCCAAAATAAAAACCACTGGAACACACACAAAAAAAAAAAAAAAAAAAGGGCATGAAATATAAAATAAATAAAACAAAACAAAAAACACTGAATTGTGCCTTCTGCTTCTTGCTACGAAGTGAAATTAGTTACATCCAGTAAAAAGTTAAAAAGATTTCTTGCATTTGTATGACAAGATTTTTATGTATCCCCTGGTCTGCTTGTTGTTTTCAACAAGTACAATGTCCAGTAGAGTATATAATCAGTGCCAGAATATCCTGTTCCACATCCCTCATGTCTGTTACCTTCATTTAGTCAGTGTAGTTGTCTTCTTGGCAAATGGTCTCCTTGCACATTTAGATTTGTTCCAGCTGGAGAATTATTATTGCAGTTGTGGTGAAAACTGTGTGTCCAGTCTCTATGTGGTACTGGCAACAGGGACACTTTGTCAATGTATTATATCATGCTAAGAGAATTGAATGAAATTGTTGTTAGAGGGTATTGCTATTTCAATGGCAGGTACAGAGCATACAGCGAATGATATGCTGGTGACCATTTGCACATTAAAATAAATCTCATGTTCTCCTCCAATGTCAATATGATAGAAAAGTGATATTTAACGCAAAAAAAGATTTACGGGTCCAAAAGAAGACAGCAGAAGAGGAAGCATGGCTCCATTGTTTTCTACTGGGATTACTAACCTAAGAGGGGGTTTGGTTTGGTTTGGGGTTTTTTTTAAACTTCTATTTGCGCAGCACTGAATAAAAATCTGGGGACCAGGGCCTAGAGCCCCAACTAGAACAATTCTGCATCACTGATTTTATAAGAGTTTTCTATAAGAAGAGTAGAGAATATTTATATTCTATCCTGGTGATCAGGATGTCCTCCAGGACTACAGTATAGACTGGGAGGACCAAGTTTCTGGTTTCTTGAGTTAACTCTCATAACTACATAGTTACTATGCTGAAGCTATCACAACCACTTCAATTACCTGATAGCCATGTTAAAATAAAACAATAAAAAACAAACAAAATTTTATTTTTTTTTTTGCTAGGGATGACTGTAATTTACTGCATCCCATCTACTGAAATTCAAGTGAATGAGTATTCCAAGAAACTATTTTATTTTCACAGCCATAAGTTTATATATGGTGAAACTAGCCTCCCTTTACTGCCATTACAAATACCAATAAGCCTCTCTCCTGATTGTTTTTTACATCTTTATTTTTACTATTTGTGCACGCCTGTTACCCACAATATTGTTTCTATTGAGTGTTTGAAGTATTATATTCTACTCAACTCATCACAGATTATTGTTCAGTTTGAACATGTTCGTTTCGTTTGCTTCTTCAAGGAGTACATAATATATTGATATGTTTGATAGATCAGTATCCTTCTAGACCTCAGATAGTTTATTTCCCAATAGTCCCCCAGCCAGTAAGTGTCAAACATGTAGTATTCCTCATGAAAAAGTTACTTCCTTTTCATGTCTTACCATTTTTTCTTAACAAATCCATGGAATAAGAGACTTGTTTCTCAGCCATCATCTCTTGTAAGACTGAGATCTTCATAAGGATGTCTTTCGGATAAACGTCAAATTTGAAGTGTTCTGTGATGCTAGTTCTTTTTCAGTAGTAACAGACTTTCATCTGTATTATCATTCATGGTATTCCAAGACTAACTAGAGGGAAATTCAGCTTTTCAAAATGTGAATTTTTCATTTGACTTGAAAGAACACTGGAATGCTTCTTCATCTGTCTTCTGTACTTCATCTAATTTGGCCTAGTAGACCCAGCTCTTAGTACTAAGTACTAATGTACTAGCTACCTGTATAGGAACCTGAATGTATACAAGTCCATGGGACCTGATGAAATCCATCCAAGGGTCTTGAAGGAGCTAGCAAATGAAGTTGCTAAGCCACTGTCCTGAAGTAGCTGGCAAATGAAGTGGCTAAGCCACTGTCCATCATAATTGAAAAATCATGGCAGTCAGGTGAAGTTCCCAAGGACTGGAAAAAGGGAAATATAACCCCCATTTTCAAGAAGGGGAAAATGAATGAGCCAGGGAACTACAGAAAAGTCAGTCTCACCTCTGTGCCTGACAAAATCTTGAAGTGGATTCTCCTGAAATGCATGCTCAGGCACATGAAAAACATCAAGGTTCTTGGTGACAGCCAGCATGGCTTCACTATGGGGAAATCCTGCCTGACCAATTCGGTGGCCTTCCATGATAGGGCTATGGAACTGATGGACAGGGATAGAGCAGTTGATGTCACCTACCTGGACTTGTGCAAAGCATTTGACACTGTCCCATGTGACGTCCTTGTCTCGAAGTTGGAGGGACATCAATTTGATATGTGGACCACTTGGTGGATAAAGATCTGGATGCATGTCCACATGCAAAGAGCTGTGGTCAATGGCTCAGTGTCCAGCTGGAGACTAGTAATGAGTGGTGTCCCTCAGGGATCGGTGTTGGGACCGGTCTTGTTCAGCATCATTGTCGGTGACATAGACAGTGGGATTGAGTGCACCCTCACCAAGTCTGCTGATGACAGCAGGCTGTGTGGTTTGATTGATACGTTGGAGGGAAGGAATGGCATCCAGAGGGACCTTGACATGCTTGTGAGGTGGGCTGATGCCAGCCTGATGAAGTTTAACCATGGCAAGTGCAAGGTCCTACAGCTGGGTCAGAGCAATCTCAGGCACAGCTACAGGTTGGGCAGAGAAGAGATTGAGAGCAGTGCTGTGGAGAAGGGCTTGGGGGTGTTGGTTGGTAAGAAAATGAACATGAGCTATCTCCAGTGTGCGCTTGCAGCCCAGAAAGCCAACCGTATCCTAGGCTGCATCAAAAGAAGCGTGACCAGCTGGTTGAGGGAGGTGATCCTGCCCATCTACTCTGCTCTCGTGAGACCCCACTTGGAGTATTGTGTACAGTTCTGGTGTCTTCAACATAAAAAGACATGGAACTGTTGGAAAAAGTCCAGAGGAAGGCCATGAGGATGATCAGAGGACTGGAGCACCTTCTGTTTGAAGACAGGATGAGAAAGTTGGGGCTGTTGAGACTGGAGAAGAGAAGGCTGTGTGGAGACCTCATGGCAGCCTTCCAATACCTGAAGGGGACCTATAGGGATGCTGGGGAGGGACTCTTCATGAGGGACTGTAGTGATAGGACAAGGGGTACCGGGTTCAAATTTAAACAGGGGAAATTTAGACTGGATATGAGGAAGAAATTCTTTACCTGTAAGTGTGGTGAGGCACTGGAATGGATTGGCCAGGGAAGTTTTGAATGCTCCATCGCTGGCGGTGTTCAAGTCTGGGTTGGAGAGAGCTTTGGGCGGCATGGTTTAGTCTGAGGTGTCCCTGCCTGTGGCACGGTGTTGGAACTAGATGATCTTAAGGTCTTTTCCAACCCTAATTATTCTATGATTCTATGATTCTATGTCAAGAGTTTGGTGTGAAATTAAGTCCTTCATTGTATGAAAAGTCACATTGTCTACACTACTACAAGTTTCTAAGACTTCAATCAAGTGGGTAAGCTCTAAAGTGTAAAGTATGAAATTGTCCCTGAACTTTATTCTGAACAGATCTCGCAGAGATATACATAAGTAGCAGCAATAAAACCATAAAAAATTTTAGTTTGGAAGGGCTATCTGGAAGTCCAAAACCCAGCTCAAAATGAAGAGCCAGAAACCGGACACTGTTCCACGTAAGGCCTGACAAGTGCTGAAAAGAGGTAGAGTATCCTACGCTCTTCAAACTGATTAGATTTTTGATAATACAGCCCATTATGCAGTTGGCCTTTCATGTTGCAAGACCACAGTGCCAAGATTCATTTAACATATTTTCCCTGAGCTCCCCTCAGTGTTTTTTTTTTGCCATGCCACTTTCTATTTAGTTGGCCCCTGCCTGCATTACTGCATGGGTTTTTTCCTTTCCAGGGGCAAGACTTCATGTTTGACATTGCTGCGCTTTTCAAAGTACCTGCGCTCATTAATCTGTTCCTAGTCCAGCTCCTTCTGAATATAGCCTCCTCCTAGCATGCAGAACATTTGCCTCCAGCTTGGTCTCATCTGCGTATTTGCAGAGGATGCACTCTGCCTCAGTCAAGGTATCAGATGCAAAGGCAGCATTGGCCCCATTATACAAGCCTATTAACTAGTTGCCTATTGGACTGTGCATGTCTGATCACACCCTTTGAACCTGGCAGTCCAAGAATTTTTTCCAGACAGTTGATAGTTCACCAATCCAAACTTTTTCTGACCAGTTTATCTTTAAGTATACTGTGGGTAACAGTGTCAAAAGCCTTGCTATCATCACTGTACACCTTTTTCACTAAGATAGCCATCTCATCACAGAAGACAATTGGGTTGGTCAAGAACATTTTGTCATTGGTAAATGCATGTAGGCTATTTCAATCTCCTCTTCCTATTGTGTATGCGTGGATATGGCTTCCAGGATGATTTGCCAAGTAGTGAGACTATGCTGACAGGCCTGTAGTTCCCCTTTTGATCTTCTCCCTCCTTGAAAATGGGCAGGAGGTATGCCTTTTTTTTTTCGTCAAGAACTCTGTCATGAGTGGACTGCATAAACTTACAGAGGATTCTTGTCTCTTGGAAAGATGTGTATGTTAAACCTGAAATCCCAGTTGACTTTTATGCTCTGAAATGTACATGGGATTTTTTTAATTGACTAGTGTTAAAAAGAAATTAAAAGGTAATTCATATGTAATTGGTTTTGTCTAGAAAAGAAAGGCACTTTTTGTCTAAAATTCAGCCTTGAAGTATCTTTTTGTGAAATTGGAGAACAGAGGCTGTTTAGGAAGAGATTAAATTGCATTTTCTAATGTTTCTGTAGGAAGCAGCTATGCTTCATTAAGGGTAGGAATTTCATAGAAATTATTAATATTATAACTAATTCCCAACTGCTATGTCAATAGGCAGTCTATACAGTAATTGATTGTTTTGTCAGGTAAATTTAAGTTTGGGGATGTCTGAGTCGAGCAAAATTTAATTACTCAAAATGAAGTTTGCAAAGGTCACCAAGTCTAACTCTGATAGTACTTTTTATATGGGGAAATATTTCATGAGATTTTAAGCGATCCCTAGTGATCTGGATCTTGACTTTCTTTCTTACCCGAGGGATGGTATGTTAGCATTATACTCCACTGTCATTGTTCATTACTGAGCATGTCATCACCTTTCAACTTTCTTTGAGACAAAGAGGTAGATGCCAATGAAATATAACTTACCCCCTGGATTGCCAGTATTTCCACTGAGAGTCTTCCACACTAGTATTTACTGATCTGCATAGTGTATAATTTATTGTCTGACTCCCTATGCAGATAAAATATATTCTCTTTAAATGTTGTGTTTTGAATCTGTTGGTGATAAGACTATTAACCTACCATTTGTATTCCTCAGTAAGGAAATAATGTATTTTTATAAATGTATTTTAGAATTTCGTTGTCTCTACACACTATAAATTATTCACAAATAACTAATGCTGAAATTAACCTCAGAAATGAAAAATTCTAGTTACATTTCATTGGATTACATGGTAGAGTAGAATCAAATCATTGCATATATTGACTAAAATGTTACCTTCAATTTATTTAAACAATGGAATAACACCTATGTATCACTATTGCCTCTTAAGGAATGTAGACCATGACATGTGCACAGACATGTAACCATCTATGTACGTCAATATTTCATCAAATACATTTACTAAGATATTGGTGACATGCTGTGTCAATGGGCAGTCTATAGAGTAACTGATTGTACTGTCAGGTAAATGTAAGTTTGGGATGTCTGAGTTGAGCAAACCTATGTTATCTTATTTTCTTCCTATGCATGTCTGCCTTATTTTTTTGCATCTGTGTTCCTGTAGATATGTATACCTTTACTTAGAATCAAAATCAAGTTGATGTCTACAACCTGTTTTATTTTTTTTTCTATTGAAAAGCCAAAACTATTTATGAAATATTTTTGCCTTTTTGTCTGCTTTGACTATTCTACCATGCCAGTCACACCATGATTCTTTTAAATTTAATGTCTGCTTCTTAAAGGCATTTTCCCTTCTGTTCTAAGTTACATTGTAAAATCAACACTACTGTCTTTCATGTTCATTGTATCTTTTGAGATCCAGTAAAACATTTTTTCCCTTATCTGAATCTGATCCATTTAGAGGTATCTACTGTCTATATGGTGATATTTATGAAATGAGTATGTGTTATGCTCATCGCAGAATTGAGTTTTTAGCATGGAAGACAAGCTAGAATTTTTGACAATTAACATCTCTTATTCATAGCAGGGAAAGATCATAGCTCTTCAGAGGAGTATATTATGAATAAAATATTCAGCACACAGCTCTGCCTAAAATTGTGGTGCAGTTTCCAGTGCATTACGCCAGCCCATTCCTGATTCACCCACACACAACTGTCCCCAACTCAGTATATATGAAGTGATTGCAGAGGCACTTATGGTACCTTATTTCTTCCTTCAGTGACCCCAAACTTATAATAATGAAGATGAAGAAAAGGTTAGTGCTTTTGGCATAAAGATCACATTGCCTGTACAGCCTTCCACTCTTGCAAACAAGAGCACAGGAGTCTGTAATGATCACAGTTATTCATGACCCCGTTTATTATTGTGTCATTTCCAAAACACAGTTTAGAACGTTTAGCATCATGATAGTAAATTGGCATAGTACTCCAGGAAGTGATGAATACTGTAACCTGTTCAGTCAAGTATGATAATTCAGTTACCTTTTTTAGGCATAAAATGTGAGTTCATAATAAAACTGCTCAAAAGCATAATGCCATTAAGTGTGTATAAAGCTATTTTTCTCTAACGATATCTGCAGGATTTTTTTTTTTTTTTAACTGCTGCTCAGGTTGCCACTGTGCACAAACTGCTGCTCCATTTGTTCTGCCTTTGGATGGTCAAAAGTGTTATGTCATGCTTTTGGCTGATTTCAGTGAGTATTGTATCAGGTGTAACAGTTGGGTTAGTTAGATATTTGTAAGACTGTGTGTATTCTTAAGGGATAGAAAACAGTTATCAGAGCTAATCTGTGTTCCCCTCTGCAAACCATTTTCCACACACCAGAGAAAAAACTTGTGTTCTGAACTAATAAGTCCTTAAGAGACAGAGTCCTAATTCTAATTTCCAGTGCTGCTTTTTTATTCCTTTGTAATCTCAGCAACAATTTTAACACCTTGTCAGGCATTCGGGAACTTCCATCTGTGCAGCCTAGTGCATTTGTGAAATAAACCCATCTGTACAGCTGTTTAAAAGTTGGATGTAGTCCATGTTTTGTCTTTATCCTGAGACAGTACTGCTGCAGCAGTTGTTGATGTTTGGCCTGTGTATAGGGTATAATGCACAAGGCTAATGGAGCAAAATAGCTTCCAGTGTTTTCATTTGTATGTAATATTTTTTTTAAATAAAATCAGAACAAATAAAATGTGACAAACAAGACCAATTAAAAAGGCTACAGTGTTCAAGTCTGCAGTTAGATGCAGGAAACAACACTAGAATTACTGTCATTTCAAGTATGTGTTATACATCAAGGTGAATTCAAGCAGATTACAACTTCATGTACTCTTCTTAATCCCCTGCAAACAAACTTCTTCTAGAGTGCATGTGTGGTTTTCATTGGTGTGCTTAGGCAGTTTCCAGTTGCATGCTTTTAGAAAAGTGCACAACTCCCTGCCTGCAAAACTAGGTCAGTAGAATAACTGCATCTGACTACTTGATTTGCATCTATATTTGGTAATAAAAGATAACACCTTTCATATTTCTATTAATAATCTTTATACCACTGCTAAAAGTTTTATGGATGCAAAGTTGTACCTTCAAAAGGTTTTAAGAAGCATCTCATCTTTATAAAAACAAAAATAAACAACAAAAAGCCAGCTAGCCAAATAGGTTACTAAAAATTTCAGATGAGAAGACATGGATAGGGAGTAAATTATCCTCTCACATGGGCATATGGAAAAGGAAAAGGAAGAAAAGGAGAAAGGGAGGGTAGTTTAAGAGTCAGAATGAGAATTTTTGTCTTGTAGTTTTCTAGTATTCTCAGGACAATAGTTATCACACAACTTTTTCCTCTAGCATAGAAATGCACACTTGCTTTTGGATGTTAGGAGAGGTATAACAGAAGGTTATACTGAACACATCCACACTGAACTAGGATAAAAGTAACATAATGACATAGGTTCTGATATATAGACCTGTGAACTAATGTTAATTCAAGCAAATAAATCTGCATCAGATGGCACATCACCATGAAAATATACAAGGTCATATTTTACTGGTGCAATGCCAAGGACCTCTTTCCTCAGCATTGAATAAATGTGTCCATGTTATGTTGCTAATTATTCTTAAGGTATTTCAAATGCTAGCTCAAGGATATATGTCATGTGTTTGCTTGCGTTGTATAGGCAATCTTCTCAATGCTCTCTAAATGACAGGAGGTATAATATAGTGATAAGGTAGTATTCATTACTGGATGCTCAATGTACTGCAAGACCCTTTAATCCTATTACGTCAATAAAGAATATCGCATGGTCTTATATATGAAACCACATCTAAACCTCCTGAGCTATGAGTAGGTCTCTTGCCCTTTACTCCAACATAAGTATAGGGTTCATATCTATTCTACCTATCTGCAAGGACTTCCAAAGCCTGTAGACTGAGAAAATTCTTCTGGTTACAGAAGTGTAATTAAAAATGAACACAACAGTAGGCATTTAGATAAGAAATATAGAGGGGTTTAGCTAGGTAAAGATGTCATAAAATGCCGTAACTCATAAACTGGAGCACCACAGTCTCCCATACTGCTAAAAAAAAGAGATGAATAAGGGCTTTTTTTCTTTTTTTTTTTTTTTCCCCCAAGGTGTTTATAGTAATCAACAGAGAAACATGACCTTTATTACCATGTTGATGCAGCTGATAATTGCATTTGGTACCAGTGTCATATATTTAAAAACCAAAACAAAAGAAATGCCAAACTTCAAAATCCAGAGTCAGGCTAGAAAGGAAGGAAAATCCAGATGTTCCAGTGTAAGAATACTATAAGTGGGATTTACACAAAGAATCAAGATAACAAATTGTTTAAATATTAATATGAATCTCTTTAGGTGTTTTGAGGCGTGGAGAAATGCGGGTTTGATTCTTAGTTGTTGTTGTTGAAGTTGAAAATTGAAGGCATTTAATCCAGGGATGGGAAACAGCAACTATAATTATACACTGCAGAATTTCTGCCCACTGAGTACTGTTTTGTTGAATATGGTTCTCTTTTTCGTGATAATAACAATACGTCATTTGGTGAATTGTGAATTCCCTCAAGGAATTTATGATACAACCCTGGAGCTGAACAAATCCCAAGTGCTGGTGTCTAACTTAAACTAGATAATGCAGTTGCTTCGTATTTAGGACAAGTGTTGCTAAAATATTTTAAAAATACTGTGTCTAGATTTTCAGTTTCAGGTTGTCCAGATAAATTGCCTTGAATGCACTTCAAACTTTATTTCATATTTTCTTTTCCTCCAAGGGCATAGTTTAGTAATCTGTAGGTGAAAAATGATAGACATGTTTTTCCCCTCCTTTTTCAAATACATTTTTTGGTCTACACAGTGCTGAGCTTCAGCTGTACCATCTTTAACTTCTCATAGGTGCAGAGGGTAACTTATTCAGGTATAATCTAATCATTACCATTATTTGAGGAAGTTTTCCTTAAAGTCAACATACATGAGTAATGACTCGTATCCTGGTTCCTTTAATAGACTAATATACAGAAATCCTTTTCATTGTGAACTGAATGACTAAAGGTGCTCCAGGGAAGTACTGTACTGAATACAACAGAAAGTAATAATTTAAGCAATGTCATATGTAAATCCCCATTGCCTTTTCACAACAGAATGTTAATTCTAGGGATATGTGACCCCACTGGAGTTTGTGTCAGTCTCTGGCAGGATAATATAGAGGTATAACACAACTGAGGGAATAACTTTTAGGTTTGAATAATGCTGACTTCAATATAATAATGACAAATTCACTAGTGGTTTACACTGATGTAACATAGGATATCATTTGGGTTATGAATTTTATAATAAAGAGAAGAACTTGTCCCCACATTTTTGTATGAAACATAAGGCAGTTTTGTATACAGTGTAACTTATTCAGTTCAGTGTCAATTTAAGCTGAATGTAAAAAAAAAAAAAACAACCCTGGGCATCATGTTTGCAATCAACTAAATTGAAAAGGCTGAATCTTTACATTTATGTTTGCCTTCCCCAGTATACTTTCTGAACAGACATCTTTTTCAGTCAAAGTATTTGAGCAGCTGATCCAAATTCATTAATGTAACAGTATTTCAGCAAAAGTCATGCTGATAGCTATTGGTTCATTAGTGCCTTAATCCAGAAGGCATATAGAAATAGAATCAACTGACAATCTTGGCTTTAAATGTGATGCACTCACTTATAAATAGCTTAATGATGTTTTGGAGATTTTTGTCTGTGTTCTGAGAGATCAAGATTATATGTTTTTTGATAAAATTGCTAATAATCTACTTTGTTATTGCATATTTATTTCTCACCTCAAGTTACAAGTTAGTTGCCACTTATTAATGATGTGTTTATTGTTATCTTACTAAGTCATGGTGTTAAACTTTATCACACGATTCCATTGACTAAAACTGAGATCAGTAATTATGTCGATTAATATATTGCTCCATGGTATAGTTCTAATAAAATGAAACTGTTCTAATAAAATGAAGCTGTAGACTTTTTTGGAGCTAGAAAAAATAATGAACAAGAAAAGTTGCAAAGTCAAGAGTTCTGAAAGTTAAAAATGAAAATATACACCTCAAATGCTCTAATTCATAAAAGCGAATAAATCATACATGATTGGAAACCTACACCACCCCTCACATGCTTCCATACATTTTTCATCTCTCTGACAGATACTGCCTTACCCTGCTAAGGCAAAGGTACTTATTGTTGATTAATGTTATTGTTTATTAATAAAACATGTGCTTACTGTGTCTTGATAGAAAAATTATGAGGCTGGAGCTGTTTCATTCTCTAGTCTAAGTAGCATACAAGAATTCTGTGCTGTCCAGAGGGTCTTGTTTGTGTTTTGCCCATAGTTTTAGTAACAAGGTGAATGAGCTGTGAAAATACAGGTGATGGAATATTGGCAGAATTGCCCGATTTGTGTGGGTCATAAGAGACTTAGACATAGGGCTGTACTACAGGCAGGAACTTTAATAAAATGTCCTAGGAGTAATTCTTGCTTTTTGATGAAAGCTTGATACTTGGAATGTTCTAAAACAGAAAAAGGAAAAGAATTGAGCTAAGCCATCAAAAATTGTATGCTTGTATCAAATAAAACTATTTTATCTGGAGAGTCTACCAGAGAATCTGTAGTCAGTGATATAGATTCAAAAGGGAAGATATAAGGAACTCATCACAAAATGTTGGATATATTTGAATGTCTTGGTTTGGAATTGAAGATGTTTTTCTCTCTGCTGTATTTTTTTTTCTTTCTTTTTTTTTTTTTCATACCTTTCCTTTTGCTTCTCTTTCCTGGAAAGAAACATTCATTGATTTCAAAAACAGCATTCAAGGCTGGGTTGGACAGAGCTTTGTGTGACATGGCTTAGTGGGAGGTGTCCCTGCCCATGGCAGGGGGGTTGTAACTAGATGACCTTAAGGTCCTTTCCAATCCTAACTATTCTATGATTCTGTGATTCTACGAAAGTGTGCCAATCCAAAGGGCAAAGTGTGAACATATAGGGCAGAAGAATCAGCAGAGAACTGCGGGAACCAAGAAATCTGCCAGTCTGCATTAAATGATAATGGGATGCTATTGGTCTGAACGATTTCTTCCACCCCTGTTTGATCTTCATCCTAGATTAATGTTACTAGATGGAGTTTAAAATAAAGAAAAGGGAGAATCCTGAGCTATATCATCAGGAAAGAGGAGAGATGGTGAAACAGACAAGAATCAAGGCACATCCAAGCAGCATCTCAAAGGGCAGTGGCTGAAGTTCCCTAAAATACCAGTTAGTTGAGGTAACCATATCAGGCTTGTAGGATAGTTCTTAGTCTTCATAAATAGATAACTACAGATTAATTATGCAGGTAGAGCCTGACAGCTGGAGCTTGACAGCTTAACAAAGATTGGGACAAAATAAAAGGAATGTGAATCAATTACATAAAAGGAATCTTAGGATTTTTTTTTTTTTTTTATTCAAATCCTAGAATGTCTGTAGACCTCCTGAAAATATTTTAACAAATTGAATAAATGGCCACAGACCATACCATGTGTACTCAGAGAATCACCTTGTAACATGTTTACAACCCACTGAAATACACATCTCAGAAACAAGCAGTCTTCAAACTTTTCTAGGTTAGATTTTTAGGGGTGATTAATTACAGTGATTGCTGTCTGGATTGCTATAGACACGTAACTTGTTTTACATCAAAATTATATCACAGTAAATCCCATCCCATGTATACATGTATACTGCATGGTATTTTAGAACATTTACAGAATACAATTTTCTCATCTATTGTATATAATCTCAAAAATAAAGATAATGAGTAAGTATTGAAATCAGTTATTTTTCATGCAAATAACATTTGTAATTGCAAAGAAATTCTATTTATTTTGAATGTTATAATTTAGGAAAGAACATATTGTGTTTTTAAAAAACATGTAATTTCTTGCATCTTCAGGTGTTTCCTCCTAAAGGGGGATTAAAGTGTAAACTCTGACCACCTTTCATGTGGTATTAGTAAAGCTTTCCTACTTTGCTTTCCAAGTTGTCTAATGGACAAACAATTCCTCAGCTGTATGCTGAAGTTTCTATGACACTTGTAATATGGCATTAAATTGTTTCTGTTTCAAATGGTTTAACTAAAATTAGTCCTTGGAGGAATTCTGAGGAGCAGTTATTCTTTGCAGCAGTTTACCAGGTCTTTAGATTCTTCTTTCTTTTCTTTTTCCTTTTTTTTTTTTTTTCTCTTTACTTTAGTGTAGTATTCTCAGGGTAGATTTCTCTTGAAAGACATAGTTCTACTGCAGAAACTATTGCGGTGAATGGATGTGTTAAAATAACAGCTCATTTGAACTGTAATCACAGGGGGTGAAACTGTATTTGAACTACTAATGTACAGAGTAGCTACATGTGGTTTATAGGTCAAAGTATAATAGTGTGAGCATTTTTTGATTGGTACAAATTGTAACCATGGTTGTCAACTTGGCTCCAAGAATCCCGTGCACTTGGGGAAAAATAATAATGTGGTTTTTAACGATGCCAAAGTACTTCAGGATATTGCTTCACCAAATATTAATTCTTCTGTGCAAGTTCCACTTTCCTCTTAGTGCTGCCCCCAATTAAAGCTTTAAGCATTTAACCTGTAGTTGCAAAAAAAATCCAGTTTATGGTGGGTGTAATCTTACTCCTAGAGGTCTAATTATCTCAGTTGGTTCCCAATTAATCCATGAAGTTGTTAGGTCTTCCGTTTAATTAGATCTGTTCTTCTTGAAGAACAGTTTTATTTTTCATATTTCATTTTATTATTTACTTCACTGGAACCCTTCAGGGTGAGAATTCTACTTTGAAATGTTCTTATTTGTTTGATTGCTGGTTGATGCTTAATGAAGATGATGTTCTTTACCCACAGCTTTCATTAAAGTTCAGTTTAGAGACTGGTATGCAAGTCCTTTAAGCATGAAAATTGTAAATATGTACCAACTGAGTGAACACTTCCTTTGTTCTAAAATGTTCTAAAGCCATTCTTTAAAGTGTTGTTGTTGTTTTGTTTGTTTTTTCTATGTTTGTTTGTTTTCCTGTTAAGGCACAATTATCTTTGGTCAAATCTCATAAAATTGTAATTTTACTGAATTTTCTGCATTTCAGTGTGGTTTTGTGTTGTGGGTTGTTTTGTTTCTTTTTCTACTTGGCTTTGGTTTGGTTTTGTATTTCATTAATGAATGTATTTAGGAGCGTGCATATGGAGGAAATTGGCTATAAAGCCATATTTCCCTTCTCACTTTCACCTGCAGGGATCTGCAGGCAGGAACAGAAGCTTCATTAAGTAGTGACAAAAACATCAAGTAAGTGGAATATTTTCTGAAGACTGATGGGGATTACATTTACCCTCCACTTCTGTGTCAGCTCTGCAATGGTTTATCTGACAGTGTCTTGTCCTTTGTTGTGTCGCAGTGATATTCCCTCACTGTATTCCATTAAAAAAATCAGTTTACCCTCTGGAACTGTGACTCAATTCTAAGGAAAAAGTGATCACCGGTGATCTTCTTAGCTGTGGAATTTCGCCAGTCAGTGAGACTCAATTTCATGTATGTGTTATAACTGAAACATTTTCTTACCATGATGCACAAGTTGTGTTCTAAAACCTGCGTCAGTTTGGTAGGTGTTTATTTTTGTATTGGTTTTACAGATGATAGTCAAATAACTGTCCATTCAGAATTCGCTATACCATTTAAAGAGTACTTACTAATCAATTAATATTCTTTATGCAAAAATAGTAAAGTTCAAAGAAGAAATCCACATTCAGGAAGACAGGAATGAAAATAATAACCAAAATAGAATCATAATTGTTGTTTATAGATTGCATTCACCTCCTCAGACATGCATTTTAATGAAATTACATAGGCTACATAAACGAGAATAAGAAATAATTTTTATAGAAAGAAAATATGTTCTTCTACAGTAATTGGTGGTAGTGTAGTGCAGTAGTGAAGTAGTCATCATTTTATGTTTTTGGGAGGAAAAATGTAAAAAATACTGTTTTAGCTTGTGCCTGGTTTTAGAAACAAACAAAGATGTCTTTTTCTTTTATCAGAAATTAAGAACTGTGAAAATAATTTATAAGTCCCTCAGATTTCATTGTAACCTTTTACACCTAAGCCTTTGCCAAGACCATTTATCAGGTGTTGTCCATATGGGGAAGGTGGTGGTGTTTAAGTGACTAGAGAGAACAGCAAGGAAGAGCCAAGAAATGTACATTGTCCTCTTCTGACCCCTGGATAGTAGTTAAAGGGTGGAAATCTGAAATATTGTTTCTGCTGTTTATGTTTTGTGTAGGTCTGTAACAGCTTCTATGACTTCCACAGAAATGGCAGTCATTCTGGCAATGTCTAGCTAGGTCTGTAAAAGAGAAAAATATTCTAATCCTGATTTGAACAATCACCTTGAAACACTATTTAATAAAATAAATTAAAAATTAAGTCCAGTGACTACACTTAGTATAGGTAATTTTCTGCTGATGTGATTTGCCTTTCTGTTTTGTGCAAAAATTGCTTTGTTCTTAAAAGCAAACCAACCAAGTAACAAAACAAAACAAAAAAAAAAGGCAAAACAAAAAAAAAAAGAAAAGAAAACAGAGAAAGGCAACAAAACTTCCTCAGACCTACTCAGCTCCCTGTTTTTTTTGTTTTTTTTTTTTTTTTTTTTTGTTTTGTTTTGTTTTGTTTTTTGTTTTGTTTGATTTGATTTGGTTTGGTTTGGTTTGGTTTGTTAGAGTTTTGCAGGTTTTTTAGGAGCTCAAGTTTGCTCTTTCCCCAAGTATGTAGGCAACATCTAATGTTATCAAGTAGGTGACACAATAGACCACCTTAGAGAGAGCACCTTATGCTCAGGTATTGAAATCTAGAATTTAGCTAGGTCTGTCTCTTGTCTGGTCCTGTGCTGGACTCCCTAGATGCAGAAGCACATTCTACTATTTGGCTGACTTCACCAGAAAGCTAGTCTGTACAATTCCATACCTCCACACACTTTAAACCAAGGCTCAGTCAGAGATCACAATATGCATGTCCATTTCTAAATCTCGCCCCTGATTTAGCCCAAAATGCTCATGTAGGTGAGCCCCTGGACGCATTCAGATTTCAACTGATCTAAATATAATGTGGATTTCTGGCAGTCTAAAAACACTTAATATGGTTGAACTAACAGTACCACATCGTTAATTTTATTGAAAGCTGTATGTTACCTGATTTTTCTGCTAATGTGTAGTTAGTTGAACAGTGCAACTAAAGTAACTTTTGAGTTTGTAAGGTGATTTTTTTTTAATAAACATTAAAAATAAAGATTAAAAATAAGTTTTATGGGCAGATGGAACTGTGGCAGAAAACTGAATATTGTTGTAGCTACATTTTGAGGAATATAAGCATGATATCACACTGTGCATTGCTGTGAAATTGTATTTAAATGTTTAAATGGAAAAGGTAGTGAAATTCCCCAACATTTTTTCTTGTTGAATTGCACATATACCAGTGGCTGAACATTTTAAAGAACAACCATTAATATGTGCAACAGAGGTATATGAATATTCTGCTAAACTTCCCACATGTTAAATTTAATGTAGCATGAGGAGAATGAAGGAGGCAGAAAGCTGGTGTTGTCAGAGAGATTGCTGATACTGGACCTTGCTAATACCTAACCCATAGTATTTTGACATTATGGGGAGACCTTCCACCCTTTTCATCTACTCTAATCTTAGACTTTCTCCATGTTATCACGATCTCAGGTTTTCGGGCTAGCATTAATACAGAAGTATTTTAGGTAGTGCAATTGATGTACGAAGCAGGTGGCACAGGGGATGAAATAGGACCAGCTGTTACACTTTCTGTCTCCATTAGAAAGAATACCTTTACCGATACCTATGCAATTGGAAATATTGGAAAAAAAAATAGTTTGAATAAGCTTTGGAGTTTTCTAAGACAAATCATAGGGCTTTGTTTCATACAAGCCTGGATGTAAAACTTGCCAGTAGATGGCATGACCCTGCCTCTCAGTTATCAGTGCTCCCTAAGTAAATGAAATGAGAAATCAAGTTCAGCCCCAGAGCGCTGATCCATGAAAGTTAAGTACACTTCAGGGACAATGTGATAAAGCTGAAGATGTGGCTGTTGGCAGGTAGATTAAAAAGGAATAAAGAAAATAGCAATTTTGTATAACTAGAAGAATTTATACAAATATTTTAAAAACCCCAGATAACTTAAAAATATAATTTTGTGTTGTAGATGATGTCTATTATATGTGAAATTTTTAGGTTAATTTTTATTAAAATGGGGCTCCTAATTGTGAAGTTTAACCTCTGAAATTGCTCTAACAGACCTTTGTTCATTAGGCAGTAATTAGAAAGGCATCATTAGCATCTATGCTGTGAACTTTTCAGTGTAGTTCAGGACACATGCTAGTATAGCCAATTAAAACAAAAACATTTAAGTGGGTAAGAAAACTATTAAAGCCAATTCATTAGACCTGCATATTTTGGGGTCAGTGGTACAGAACATGCACATCAAAGCAGAAAAAGCTTGAGTTGCTAATATGCCCCAAAGCACTGAAGTGAGCAGCATTGCAGATTGTGAATTTGAGAGGTAGGGCAGCCTTAGGGTACTGATTATATTGATGAGGATATGGTAATGACTTAAGCAGCTGTCAAGAGTTACAGAGACCAAAATCCACAAGGATGTGTGACTAAGTAACAGATGCCTTTAAAACTGTTTTCTTAGTGTTCAGTAACTTACAGCAAAACTTTAATGAGGTGACCTCCACAGCATTTTGTACATAGATTGGGTTTTTTTTTAGTTTTAAGAAGCCAGGTTTCTTGCAGGAGTGGATGAGCTCAGGTCTGATATTAAGAGCTACCAATATTTATGTCAGATCAGAGAGCAGAAACAGGGGAAGAAGGTTGTCTGGAAGAATGCTGAATAGTAAATTAATCCAATCAATACAGGGCTTTTCCAATGATAATACAAATCCAGCTGAGAGCAGACACCAGTGATCGTTGAAGGTGTCTTTTAAGGCCAGCGTTATGCTGGATAATTGTGGTCAGGTTGGTCTAATATCCAGTCATATGCAGATACTTCTGACAATCTGACGAAAGCCTGCAGACCAAGAATCAGAAACAAAAGTAGGTTGTTCAACAACTTAAAAGAATCTAGTGACTGAAATTATAATTTCTTTTCAGAGAAAGTTACTCTCAGAAAAATTAGTCTTCTCAAAGTTAGGTGCTAGGTCCAAACTAGTCATCCTAGGCGTGTCTATGGTCAGTGCAGAAAAACAATCATCTCAAGGGAGTGAAGCATTCTGCCCAGCGTATCTAATTTCTGATGATAGAATTATTATCTGGAGGATCATTCCCTTTTGTGTATAGAGGAGGACTGGATGAGTAATTTAAATTGGATGCCTAGCTTTCAGAAGGCAGCAGAAAAGGAGTTAAATAATACTATGCCTGTGACAAATTATCCAGTTAGTATGACTATATAACTATCTGCCCGTATCCTACCCATTTTACTATATTCACATATTCCAGTGCTTGCAGACTACTTATTAGTTCCACCAATAAAACTGAATTGTGCTATTTGGACAGTATTGTCAGTAGTAGGGTGCAAAGTGGTACTGGCCTCAGGAGACATGTGGAGAATCAATGACATCTGACCTCAGTTAAGCTTATACAAAGTGCTGAAAAAGACTCATGCTGGTTGTAATAATTCTTCAGGGATCACCATCCTTCCTTCCTGCAGCTCATATGCAGCTCTTTTAATGAGCAGCTCAGTGGTCTTATCCACAGCGAGGATAGAAGTGAAGGTAGTTGAGAACCAATCAGCAATGTGATTAATCACTGTTAACATAAGAGCAGGGTACTGCCGACTGTTAGTATGCACTCTTTGGTTTGAATGCATTTATCTGGGGAGGTAGAAGTCTCTCTTTACTCTGACTGCAGCCACCCCACTGCTTCCAACAGCTGCTGAAATCAGACATGTTTCATTGCTATTAATTCAACACAAGAAATCACTATCATTGTGCTGAGGTGCTGGACAGCTGTTATTCTTTCTTGTCTGAATTCTAATGTAAAATTAATAAGATTCATATGCTCTCAGTCAATAAAATTTTATTAGGTAAATGGTTTTGTCCTGGTCGGAGTTCAGTACTGTCATTTTACCTGGCAAAATAATGCAAGAGGCATTCAAACTAGTAAGACTCAAGAGTAAATTAATAAGTGTATAGTTCTCTTTTATACCAGATGTGAATAGCCCTCTATGCTGATATACTGTGTGATAAAAGCCAAGGGTTTACATATTATTCTTGCATCTCAAAATTCCACTGGCTTTTCCATGCTATTTTTGTCAGAACATCATTAAGATTTCTTTTTTTTTTTTTTTTCTGCTTTGGTTCCTCGTTGAAGATAATGGATTGTTCTTTTTACTGTAAGCTAGCCAGTGAATAACTAGTTGAGAGGAGAATATAGTAACAAGCCCCTTTCCATTTTGTAGACTCTTAGACTTTTAACTGTGAAGGCAAGCATTAAATCTGCCCTAACCTATTTACGGTAGGCTGCTGTCCATCACCCTGGTATATGAGTGCCGTTTAAATTAAATAAATGGTAGTAAAGAGTCCATAGCTGAATGATAGCACCCTCCCTGTTTGAGATAATTAAAACCCCACCATGGGCACAGAATGTTTTTGTTGTTTGTGGTATGATCTGCTTTCCCCTCCCCAGATTATGAAAAGCTAGATTTTCGGTTTTAAATTACATTTGTATAGTGAAAAGCTTTTCCAGACAATAAGTTTGTAGAACTTTATTTTGAAGAATTTTATGAACTAAAGATATTCAAGCTTTATATTTCTCTGTCCTTATAAGACCATCTTTAATAGCCACCCAGTTTCCGAATGGTGTTTTGGACTCATACCCACCGTCATAATTTGAGTGTTTCAATCACAAGCAAGGACATACAACATCGTGTGTTTTGGTTTTGGGTGGGTTTTTTTTATTATTTCTTTCTTGTTATGAAACAATGAATTAAAATTAAGTTTTGTGCTAATTCATGCAAATATTACTTTAGAACAAAAATGGAGAGTTCGCTAGTTTGCTAACTTTTTATTGCTATTTTTACTTGACTTTTTTTATACCTTGGAAGCTTATACTTTTGTTCCTGAATAATTAAAATCTATAAGGTGGTTAATGTTACTGTTGCTTTTATTATTATTGTTATTGCTCGTGTTTTTTTTTCTTTCAAATAAATGCTGTTAATTTGGGTTATCATATAGGTGGCATCTGTACTGTCAACAGATTAAAAAGTATTGATGAGGTAACTGTTTAGTTTGCATAGTCAGGGGAATATCATCAGGCTGCATGCAAAAACTTGTTCTGCCTTCTCTTTTATATACTACATAGGAAACAGGAACATTTGATTTATTCAGATATTTATGGGTTTTATTTATAATTTCAATGCATGAATTCTTGTCTTTATACTTTTCCTTCATGGGGTAATAGCCACAGAATCCAGAAAATTTTGAGTATTTCAGGTGGATGGTGTCTTTAAACAGTTATGTGTAGATTGAAAGGCGTGTTTCTATTATTTTATCCCCCCCTGCCCCTTTATTAAAGCATGTCACTGAGTAATCTATGCAGAAAAGTAGGATATAGAAAACATTACTTGCCAGTCTCACCTCTGTGCCTGGCAAAATCTTGGAGCAGATTCTCCCGGAAGGCATGCTAAGGCACATAAAAAAAAAGAAGGTGGTTGGTGACAGCCAGCATGGCTTCACTAAGGGGAAATCCTGCCTGACCAATTCGGTGGCCTTCCATGATAGGGCTATGGAACTGATGGACAGGGATAGAGCAGTTGATGTCAGGTACCTAGACTTGTGCAAAACGTTTGACACTGTCTCACATGACATCCTTGTCTCTAAGTTGGAGAGACATCAATTTGATATGTGGACCACTTGGTGGATAAAGAACTAGATCCATGTCCACATGCAAAGAGCTGTGGTCAATGGCTCAATGTCCAGCTGGAGACTAGTAACGAGTGGTGTCCCTCAGGGATCGGTGTTGAGACTGGTCTTGTTCAACATCATTGCCGGTGACATAGACAGTGGGATTGAGTGCACCCTCACCAAGTTTGCCAATGACATCAAGCTATGTGGTTTGGTTGATAATGCTGGAGGGAAGGAATGGCATCCAGAGGGACCTTGACATGGTTGTGAGGTGGGCTGATGCCAACCTGATGGAGTTTAACCATGGCAAGTGCAAGGTCCTACAGCTGGGTCAGAGCAATCTCAGGCACAGCTACAGGTTGGGCAGAGAAGAGATTGAGAGCAGCCCTGCGGAGGAGGACTTGGGGGTGTTGGTTGGTGAGAAATTGAACATGAGCTGGCAGCGTGTGTTCACAGCCCAGAAAGCCAACCATATCCTGGGCTGCATCAAAAGAAGCGTGACCAGCTGGTTGAGGGAGGTGATCCTGCCTCTCTCCTCTGCTCTCGTGAGACCTCGTTTGGAGTATTGTGTGCATTTCTGGTGTCCTCAACATAAAAAGGATATGAAACTGTTGGAACAAGTCCAGAGGAAGGCCATGAGGATGATCAGGGGACTGGAGCACCTTCTGTTTGAAGACAGGATGAGAAAGTTGGGGCTGTTGAGCCTGGAGAAGAGAAGGCTGTGTGGAGACCTCATGGCAGCCTTCCAATATCTCAAGGGGGCCTATAGGGATGCTGGGGAGGGACTCTTCATGAGGGACTGTAGTGATAGGACAAGGGGTACCGGGTTCAAACTTCAACAGGGGAAGTTTAGATTGAATGTAAGGAGGAAGTTCTTTACTGTGTGGGTGGTGAGGCACTGGAATGGGTTGCCCAGGGAAGTTGTGAATGCTCCATTGCTGGTGGTGTTCAAGGCCAGGTTGGACAGAGCCTTGGTTGACAGGGTTTAGTGGGAGGTGTCCCTGCCCATGACAGTGGGGTTGGAATTATGTCATCTCAAGGTCCTTCCCAAACCTAACTAGTCTATGATTCTATGAGTCTATGTTTAGAGAAATTTAAATATAGTTTTTTACATTCTTGAGAAAGAAAGTTAAGAAGCCCAGCTATCCTGAATACCCTAAATAGAAAACTTAATCTAAATATTCATCAATGTGTATTTGAAGTTTTATGTATATATGTTTTGCCAGCAGTATTTACTTGCTTGCAACGCATGCCCATTGCTAGTATTTATTGCATGTCCCATGTCTATATTTTACTGTATCTACAGCCATTTAAATAGTTTTGTTTGCTGCTCTGGTAATTTATAACAACAAGTAGTATGAAATGTTAATAAAGTAGATAGATAGTAACAATAATAGAATAACTGTACATTGATTGACAGATCAGTATATGAAATAAAGGAAGTCTCAGTCAATATATTCACAGCCATTTGTCTGGCATAAGAAAAGGTAAGCTATTAATGCTTCTGATATTTCTTACAAAACCAGTACCAGACTAGTAAGTGCCTTTTAAAGAAAAATATGACATATAGTGGAATGTTGGCCCGTTAGCCTGAAAACTCAAGCATGCTGCATTTATGGACTGCTTATATAAACTGACTTATCAAATGAAGATTATAAATAGTAATTATATCAGGTGTTACTGGTATTATCCATCCAGAGCTTCAGGAATCAATACCAAGAATGGTTTGAAAGAAAATTTTACATATTGTAAGGGCAAATAATCGGTGTTGTAAGAGGCAGCCAACCTGTTTTCATAAAATCTGTGCTGCAATGTCTCTATTGTAACTCTGCTTAGATGTGCTTAATTCAGATGGCTAGTTCAAAATTAGATGTCCAGTATAATATTTTTTAAAGATTAGGAAGTTAGATTTCATTTCTAAAGGTAAGCTTGGAGTCTTGGTCTCCTTAATTATGGCAGTGTGCGATTAAGTTTAAAATGCTGTGAATCACCTTGTGTCTGAGTTCCCTTTAAGACACTCCTGACTTGACCATTGTCAAGTCACAATGCACAATTGTATATGTCACTTTGGATAGCTGATGAGCTTTGGCTGAAGTACGGCTTGAGTTCTCATTTAAGGTTGCATTACAAGAATAACATTTAACGTGGTAAAAATTAGATTCCCACATTTGAATGTAGTTTTCAACTCATTTAGTTTTTACCAGCTTTTGAAAATGTATTTCTTGGTGTTTAGTTTTCAAAATTATGCTCAAAAAAGGAGTTATTCAGTATCTTTTAAGCAGCCGTTTTGTGTAATCATCTAAATCTGAATTTTAGAGAATACTGAAAATGTTTACTACCTGATCATGAAAATGTTGTCCTTTCTTTTAATTTCATTTTGCAAATTAGAAATGAAAAGAAGAGCAACCTGGCTTTGATTCAGTATATGTATTCTGAAAGAATTTTAAAAACAATTATTAGAAAATCATTTGTATTTCTTTTTCTCTCCTTTTTTTTTGTGTTTTTTTTTTTGGTTTTTTTTTTTTTTTTTTTTTTTTTTTTTTTGTTGTTGTTGTCACAGAAATCTTTTGAAAGCCATGACCTTAGTTGTGTAAGTTTTCCTAAATGTTGTGGCGGGGTGTTTCTTCCTGATAATTTGAAATAGCTATATGGTGACTCCTAAATTACTTGCATGATTTAAATCAATCCATCCATTTCTCATGCTCTGTTACAAGTTCTCAGTTATGGTGCATGTTAAAGAGCTGAATCTTGGGATGTTATTAAAACAACCCTTCAGAAACTGCTACTGCATTTATCTTAGATTTCACAAATGTTGCCTCCTGACATCTTGAAGTTTGTCAATAACTCCTTGCATGCTGGAATGTACAACATGCTTAAGAACTGCGAGTATTTAATGATACTTCGTCAATTTCAGTGGAATGCTGGGAGGCATATTTTCAAAATGACATACTGATATCACTGTTTTGGGAATACATCATGTTTTGCAACAATTACAACATCCACAGGGCAATAAATCAGTTAACTATACTCCTCTAGGCCCAGAAAATGAGCTAAATTGCTGCTTCAGAAACAACTTTTCCCAAGCTCATTTAAAATGTGGAGGGTTGTAAAGGAATCATTAGTACAGAAATAAATGGAAAGGCCAAGTGAGGTATATATAGGTACAATAGAATTGCATCATGGGGACTGTGAGCAGGATTTTTTCTTTAACAGCATACAGCTAGAGATAATGACAAAAATGTGCTGTAAATAACATATAACTATGAAGAAAAGTGAAATAAGAAAATAAAACAGATATTTATGTTCTCTGTATTTTAATCAAGATGCTGGCTCTTCAGTTTTCTTCCAGCTCTAGGGGTAGAAGAAGAAATAAAACCAAATGCCCTGATCAAAAGTTCTTTAACTCATGATGCTCCCCCCCTCTGTCTATAATGTTTTCTACATTAGTATCTGCTTAAAGGTTTTAATCTCTGTGAAATACTGTAATGTTCTAAAAAAAAAAAGGATCATTGAGTAACAAGGAATATTAAAAAAATTATTCCTTGATTATTCAAACACACACACACACATTCATCTATATATATGAACATGAGCTGGCAGTGTGTGCTTGCAGCCCAGAAAGCCAACCATATCCTGGGCTGCATCAAAAGAAGCGTGACCAGCTGGTTGAGGGAGGTGATCCTGCCCCCCTCCTCTGCTCTTGTGAGATCTCACTTGGAGTATTGGGTGCAGTTCTGGTGTCCTGAACATCCAAAGGACATGGAACTGTTGGAACAAGTTCAGAGGAAGGCCACGAGGATGATCAGGGAACTGGAGCAATTCCCGTATGAAGACAGGATGAGAAAGTTGGGGCTGTTGAGCCTGGAGAAGAGAAGGATGCCTGGAGACCTCATAGCAGCCTTCAGTATCTGAAGGGGGCCTATAGGGATGCTGGGGAGGGACTCTTCATGAGGGACTGTAGTGATAGGACAAGGGGTAACAGGATTTGAGGAAGAAATTCTTTATTGTAAGGGTGATGAGGCGCTGGAATGGGTTGCCCAGGGAAGTTGTGAATGCTCCATCGCTGGCAGTGTTCAAGTCTGGGTTGGACATAGCCTTAGTTGTCATGGTTTAGTGGGAGGTGTCCCTGCCCATGACAGGGGGTTTGGAACTAGATGATCTTAAGGTCCTTTCCGACCGTAACTATTCTGTGATTCTATGATTCTATATTATAGACGTGTGTTTGCATATATATAATTCTATGGGGTTTTTTACTAGTTTTTCCCTGAACTTTCATTTAACTCTGCTTAATGTAAAATTAATTGTTCGATAGTTGAAAAAAGAAAACCAAACCATTTAAATAGGAAACATTGTAAGCTTAGAACAGCAATCTTTAGTGTGAGATAATGGTTCATAATTATTACGTATCATAATAGTATTATAACAGTAATATAATATAACAGTATTATAATGCCTGATAACACTGTTCGGCTTGTGAATTTTGGGGCTTTTATTTGCTGTGGTATATATATGTGTGTGTGTGCGTGTGTATGTACATATGTATCTATATATGTACATCTATAGATGAGAATATATATACACACACACTTAAATTTCTATCTTTATGTATAACTTCCTCAAGTTTATTAAGGCTGCCATCTTGGAAAGTAATATTTTAATCAAATTTGTTCATCTACGCACAAATACAGAAAGTTCCTAAATTTTATTAACCTAGGGATGAGGAGTCTTGTTAAGTAATTTAGTATCTCATAGGCAACAGAATTACATATAATATGCAGGACTACGTACAGGGCCTTCTTCATCTTTTATTGTTAAGTAAGCAGAAAGCTGTGAAATGAAATAAGTTTCATAGGTGTAAAAACAAGATATCTCTTCAATTGTCCACTGTATTTAAAATACTGGAAAAATACTGGAGCATAAACAACTGCAAATGATATAAATAAAGTGCATATTTCCAGTTCAGTGGGCTGATAGTGAAGACTGGGAAATGTATCTGAAAAAATATTGACAATTTGCTGCAGTTCTGGAGACTGGGTAAACTGCAAAGATTTCTTCTAAAATAAGACACAGAAACAGATGTGGGATGTGCAACAGCATCAACATTTCTTTGTTTAGTTGGACTGAAGGAAACCGCGAACATAATGGAATCTCCAAAGTACCTGTGTTTCCAAATTTATGATATTTATTGATACAATGATACAGTATTTACTGATACAACCAATTTTATCTCTATTTAACTAATTTAGCTCTTGGGGAGGATGGGTTAATATATTTCAATGAGTCTTTTTTCATATGTGAAGCTGTTCCCAGAGCTGATAACTAGTCCCTGGAGTTACTGATCCCTTTATGGGTATGTCAGGACTGCTGTCAAAGGGATGATTCCTGTTGAAATATTCAACCAAACTTTCAATTCATTCATTCATTACTGGGTGTGATAAGACCTACATAATCTTGCAAAATATTTGCTTATGCTAGATTCCCTGTTACCGCAGTATGTAAGTCCGCTGGATATAATTAGAAAAGTACAGCTGTGTAAGCTGCAGTACATATGCAATTCTATGCATATAGCACATGCAAACCGCAATGAAACCTTTGATTGAAGAATACACATACCTATCTTCCCCCAAACTGCATGTATGTAATACATAGAATCATCATAGAATAGTCTGGGTTGGAAGGGACCTTCAAGGTCATCTAGTCCATCCCCCCTGCAAAGAGCAGGGACATCTTCAACTAGATCAGGTTGCCCAGGACCACATCCAGCCTGGCATTGAATGTCTCCAGGGATGGCACATCTACCACATCTCTGGACAACCTATGCCAGTATTTTACCACTCTTGCTCTAAAACAATTTTTCTCATATCCATCCTAAACTAATGGTTTTTAGTTTAAAACCATTACCTCTCATCCTATCATAAATGTAAGCATGTACACATTAAAAAGATACCATGAAATACTGCAAATTTTTTTTCTCTCTTCTCCTAGTCATTCGCCCTTTTCTTCATGTGAAATTAATTCATGATCTTAAATTAGCCTACCTGGCAAATATTATTAGAATATATATAAAAGTACATGTGTTCTAGGATTGTCTATCAGTTAATTTCAAAATACCATAAAGTATCTTATTGTCTGTGAAAAAGTACATATTTTGGAGGCTCTTACTGATGGGTACATTTCAGTCATTATAAGTGTTGCTGCTATACTGTAATTAATGCAACCAAGACTTGAGTCCTTGTAGGACTTTCTTTTAATCTGCAGTAATAAGCCAGACTGAGGTACGTGTAGAAGTGCATGTTCTTCTTCTAATCTGGGAAATGCTGGTCATTATAGGTTTTCTATACAAAGATTGGGTTGACAGAGCATACATTTGATTTCTGATATTAGATAATTGAAAGGATGAGGCTCAATTGGTGACAATCCGGAGTAGAAAGACATGAACCAGTTGAAAAGAGTTCACTGCAGGTGAGCTGTGAGAATGATCAGATGTCTAAAGAAAAATATAATCCATGAGCAAAGTTGTAAAGAACGGCAGTTGTTCCATCTAGACAATACCAAACTTGTGTGGGCATAACAAATAAAGACTAAAATCAGCAAGGAACGTTTAGATTAGACTTTAGGAAATATCTCGTAACAGTAAGGATGCCTAAGCACTGGGTTAGTTGTTTGAGGAAGGTTTTGAAAACTTCATTGATGAAAAGTTTTGAAATCAGACTGACATCAGCTGGGATAGAAAGAAGGTTGAGGTTTTTTTCGATAGAGGAGAAAAGAGATAAAAAATATGAACCTTTGAACTTTTTTCTTGTGTGATTATATACTCTGCAACTCCTCAGGATTGCTTTCAGTCCCCTGAATTAAGTAAAATATAGAGGATTTTCTTTGTGAGAGGGAGAGGAAATTATTTATTTCGTGTTTTTGCAAAGAAAATAATTTTCTATATGTAGAATTGTCACCTCATGTCTCTGTTGTTTCCTCATGTCATTCACAAATGGGAGACTCGCCAGAATTATGACACTTAAAAAATTACTTTGGGTAAGCGTATAAACTAATTTGTTGGGTGCCATCGTAATGAAATTTTCATTTTAAAAAAAATCCAATAAGCAGGTAGCTTATTCTGCCTTCTGTTATCCTTTCCTTGCTGCTTTTCTTGTAGTTAGGAGAGACATGTTCTTTGATCTGGTTTCTTTATTTTATTGAGCTGGTATTTTTATTTCTTCCTTTGGGTTCATGGTAATGAAGTGTACATGGAAATAAATATTTGGCGTTTAAGGTGATTAGCTATGAAAAAGTATTGAAGATACGACTGAAATTCTATTGGTACTTTGGAAAAAAAAAAAACACAAAAACACAAAATTGACAATAATGATGTTTTTCAGCAGAATTTCCTCAGAATTCTTCATAGACATAGCTGACTTAACAGCGTGGGGCATTCAGTTGGTTCTGAACTGTTGAACAATATGGTACCTCTAGGATGAGAAACATGAACCAGCAGCAGGATAGCTGCTTTTCATCTTTCCCATCCTTATATTAATTCCTAGTCAAAATACTGCCGGATGAAATATGGTTTATATGCAGTGGGTAGTAGGACCAGCCTATGGCTGTATAAGAAAGAAATAACTTAAACAGGGAAGCTGAGAAGGTGTTTTTATGACCTGAGTTGGATATTGGGAGGTTAAAGGGCTAGAAATGGAAGGAAAGACTGTAAATACTGATTTGACAATAGACTGACAGCAGTCTGCAGGTTAAAATTTTGGAACTAATAACTTACTGATTTTTTAAATGGGATTTTATTTTATGCAGACATCCTTTCACTGATGTCTGCATTTTTCCTGGTCAAAGAATATTCTGCATTAATGTGGCATGTCTGTTTTGATTTGGCTTTAAGGGAGCTATTCTAGGGATTTAAATCAAGCAGTGAAATTGCTCCTGTATTGTATGCAAGTTTGTAAGTGATTAGTAAATAGTATAGAATCATAGAATCATAGAATAGTTAGGTTTGGAAAGGACCTTAAGACCACCTAGTTCCAACTCCCCTGCCATGGACAGGGACACCTCCCACTAAAAAAAAGTGGCTATTGACATGACAACCAAGGCTATTTCCAACCCAGACTTGAACACTGCCAGCGATGGAGCATTCACAACTTCCCTGGGCAACCCATTCCAGTGCCTTACCACCCTTACAGTAAAGAAATTCCTCCTTATACACAATCTAAACTTCCCCTGTTGAAGTTTGAACCCATTACCCCTTGTCCTATCTCTACAGTCGCTCATGAAGAGTCCCTCCTCAGCATCCATATAGGCCCCCTTCAGATACTGAAGGCTGCTATGAGGTCTCCAGGCATCCTTCTCTTCTCCAGGCTCAACAGCCCCAACTTTCTCATCCTATCTTCATACGGGAATTGCTCCAGTTCCCTGATCATCCTCGTGGCCCTCCTCTGGACTTGTGTCAACAGTTCCATGTCCTTTTGATGTTGAGGACACCGGAACTGCACACAATACTCCAAATGAAGTCTCAATATAAATACCTATTTCTTTCTGTTAATTGACACAGGTATAAGGTTATACAATTTCAGGGACAGAAAAAAACCTCAAGCAATCCAAGCATAGTTGGTTGTTATTTTTGCAGAGAGGCAGGTTATGTCTGAACAGCAAGAAAGCAGATAGAGGAGACTGGTCAAGACACAGAGAAAACTGTCCCAAGTACTTGAATGACACAGTCTACAAAAATAATGAGATTGTGTGAAAGGACGGAGATGCACCTTAGTTGGTGGAAAGATGAGAGATAATCAGAAAATTTAATTTGGATCAAGTAATGAAGTTTCTATTTGTTGATTGGTTTTAAGGAATTATGTTTTAATTTCAGCTTTTCTTCCTTACAAATAAATAAGATTGAGTTGTCTAATGGTTTTATGGTGTGCAAAGTTTTAACTTCTGAATTTAATAATTCTTCAATTTATGTAAGTTAAACTGTTATTTCTCCATGTTACAGAAAAGATTGGCCTATTAATAGTGTCCTTTTCTACATATGGTATTATATTCTGTCAGTACTTAAACAGGACATGATTCTTTTTTTATCCTGAATCCTACTTGTACTTCTAAACTGATGATGTAGAGTTATCAGCATTAAATTTGTTACAGAAATCTTGCCAGATCTTTCTCATTGCCTGATTATCTGTTCTGTAGCTTGTATTCTATAAGTTTCCCAGAATTCAGTGTTCTTTTAACCTTATTGAGTGATTTATTTTTGCACTCAGCAGGCTCTGAATATTCATTTTTTATATCACAGAATTGGATTTTTCCATGCATCCTTTTTTTTTTTTTCTTCCTCCATTTTTTTTAAAGGAATAAAAAGATGTACAGCCTCTTTTAGACTGTTTGTGGTTTTTGCAGAAATCCTCCACATCCTCTCTGATTCTATCATAGGAAGGATAGAAAGTGTGTTTAAGCAACTTGCAAACCATAGTTTTTATATTTATCTGGCTTCTTTTAAATAAAAATGTAAAAATAAGAATTTATAAAACTAAAAACCACAAATAAAAATAAAAAAGAAAATTAAAGCTAAACCAAAAAAAAATTAAAATTAATCTAAAACTAAACCAAAAATAAAATTAAATATTTCTTCTTTCTTGAAGTAATGGTATCTTTACAACATTTTAGAAATTATGCTTCCTCAAGAACATTCATCCCATTTCTACATCATCACTGTCTTGCTAGTACTGACTGTCAGGCCGATAAACTGTTAAGTTGAAGGCCTATGTCTGATTATTGTAGAATTCTGTTGAAGGTTTGTATAAAATGTGAAAGCATGCTGATGGGGAAAAAACCCATATAGCTTACACAAGCAAATGCTGACACATTTACATTCAGCTAATTAAGGCACGTATAGTAGTATCTGTCCAATATGTAATGGATAAAGAATAAATACAGACTAATTAATTTACTTGAACATGGGGAAATAGGACAGCCTACCTACGCAGGGGTTTATGTGGCTGGGTTTTTTTCCTGTAAATCCAAAAACTTCTATGCCGATGATCAGAAACTAAGGCAGAGGACTTTTTAAAATATTTTACATAATAGGAAAAAAAAAATCTTAGGATCTTCCATTATTTTTAAATAAACAAATTGATGAGTCCAAATAAAATTTCCGTATTGGAAGAATTTGAGTACTTGGTAATCGAACATTAAGAGTTTTGCTGGGAAAAGAATATCCATAAAATAAGCCTGAAATGGATGATATGATAATGCCATTTCTTATAATTCAATTTGCCAGCTATGAACTGCTTGTTGTTTCCAGGGAGGTGCTGTTCATAGCACAAAGAGTAACTGATGTAAAGTTTTAACATTCTTATTCTGTTATAGACACTTAATGAAGTTTCACTGGGGTTATGAATAGCTAAAGTCAACCTAGCGTGGGTGATAAAAGCTAAGGGAATCAAAACAAAAGTCATGCTTTCGATGCAGTACTGTTATCTCAAGTTCACCAATACAAGGTTAGCAGTAGCTTTACTGCACTGCAATGTTCATGTTTCTACTGAATAATCTTTATGCCAGGCTATGAGCAGTGTGGTTCCTGATATGTGAGACTCGGAAGTGTAAATAGTGTAGGACTTTTTGAGATGAGTAAGACAGTCTTGACCTATGCTTTTGGAAAGTAAAAAAATATAGAAAACCTCAAAGGTGTGATTTTTGCAATTTATAGATACTGTCCCTGTGATTAAAATCTCTGTGGAACTTGCTCTAGTTTCTTCCTGAAGATGAGAAGTAATCTTACTTCATCAAAGTACTCTAAAATATTGTTCACAGTGGAGGTAGATATGAATTCACGATTATAGGAATCAACAGTCATTTATAATAAATGTACCATTAGTATTTGGCACTTCTAGATATTAAAAAGTCCTCCAAAACTCTTAATCCCAAACCTACTGAATGCAAACAAAGAACTGCCGTGATTTTAGTGAGCTTCTCTTACACCCTTAGTATAGCACCATAGAATCATAGAATAGTTAGGGTTGGAAAGGACCTTAAGATCATCTAGTTCCAATCCCACTAAACTATGCTGTCCAAGTATATGTCCAACCCGGCCTTGGACACTGCCAGCCATGGAGCATTCACAGCTTGCCTGGGCAACCCATTCCAGTGCCTTACCGCCCTTACAGTAAAGAAATTCCTCCTTATACGCAACCTAAACTTCCCCTGTTGAAGTTAGAACCCATTACCCCTTGTCTTATCACTACAGTCCCTCATGAAGAGTCCCTCTCCAGCATCCCTATAGCCCCCCTTCAGATACTGAAGGCTGCTATGAGGTCTCCACGCAGCCTTCTCCTCTTAAGGCTGAACAGCCCCAACTTTCTCGATCCTATCTTCATATGGGAGGTTCTCCAGTCCCTGATCATCCTCATGGCCCTCCTCTGAACTTGTTCCAACAGTTCCATGTCCTTTTTATGTTGAGGACACCAGAACTGGAAGCAATACTCCAAGTGAGGTCTCAGGAGAGCAGAGTAGAGGGGCAGGATCACCTCCTTTGACCTGCTGGTCCTACTCTTTTTAATGCAGCCCAGGATACAGTTGGCTTTCTGGGCTGTGAGCGCACACATTACAAATTGTAATCCTATTCTGTTGCATTTAAAAGCAGTTCAGTATCTTTGGTACAGCATGCTGGAACATGTTTTTGTTCCTTAGAATTAAAAGATATTTACAAAGCCCTTTTTTGTCTTCTACAGCAGTTTACTTAAAAGTTGTGTGATTACTTGTCTGTATCAAGAATATTAGATTTGTTTTCTTCCATGCCCATTGGGATCTTGGTCACAAACTATCAGGATTATACAACTCTAATAAAGAACATAGATGAGGACAAAACAAAAAAGAAAAATAGTAATACATATGAATATCAAAATCACTGGTGATTCAGGTTGCAAAGAATTCTTGAAATAAAATCAACCTGTACTTCTCCAAGACTCCAACACACCTAATGTAATTACAGTATCTCTTTCCAGTGTATGGAATTATCAAATTCTAATTTTGGTGATGTGAGTGAGGAATTGATTTGTGTTAATCAATGAAGTACTTTAATCAGGGTGCTCTGTGGTAGGGATTAATGTATTTTTGCATAGAAAACAAGCAGTTTTCCTAACTTTTGCATAGCAGCCACTTTTCCTAACTTTACCTTTGCTCTGCTTTCATCATTACTTCTAAATTACAACTTTAGGGATATTACCAGATAAATTTAATATAACTCTGGAAGCATGATGAGCCCACCTACAGTATTTATTGCTCTCAGCCTCCAACTGTCAATACAACTACGGGACTCAAGGCTTTTCTGTCCTGAATTATACCTTAAAATAGCTTGACTATTTGATATAGATAATGGCAAAATAAACAAAATTGAGTCCTGGAAATGCACAGAATTTGGCGTGAATCTATCAGTTGTTGACAGATCAGGATTAGGTGTCTGACTTTTAAAAGGGATTTGTTCTTCTCATCACAACTATTTCCATTTTTTTGGTTATATTCCTGGTAGGTTACATTTCTGAGTTGTTCTGATGTTTCAAAAGCATGGAAAATAAAATCTCTACGGTATATTTCATATATTTTATTGTTGTCTTTTACCAGCTTGTAGTACAGAAAAAATTCTGTTTATGGAGAAGAGCTATCTATCCCCTATTTCATTTCATTTCATTTCATTTCATTTCATTTCATTTCATTTCATTTTTTCTGATTGCTTTCTGGGTTTGCTTGGGTATTTTGCTGAATGTTTTCTGTTGGTTTTGGCTCCTCTGGAGTCTAAATAGCTCAAAATTGTGTTAAAAACTATTACTTGTGCAAAACAATTGTAGAATTACAAATAGACACAAATAATTATCCTAAGCCTGTGGAATACAAGAAAGTTTTCATTTCTTCTATTTGATATAAGTGAATTGTGTAAGCCTCTTATATTGTATGTAATTTAAATATATACTCAGTTTTAAACATGTCAATTTTCTTTGGTGGACTAGCAAACTTCCTTTTAGGATCAAAGATATATGGAAAAGAGAAATACATTATTTTAAGACCTGAGGGGAAATACATTATCGAGGACATAGAAAGAGAGAGAAATTAACTTAATGCAGAAATAAATTAAAACCAACTTGATAATTTGGAGGCTTCTCTTTCTAGATATTGGAGAAGGTCTTTCACAACAATTTTAGGAAGCTATACTTCCTTGGACTGAAAATATCTTAAAAGTGTTAGGTGGCTTGAGTTAGAGTGACAAATAGTGTTTTAGGGATAGCTTAATTTACCACCCCCCCCCCCAAAATAATTATTGAAATTCTCTGATTAAGAAGTGCATAAAACGCTTCTCTTGTATCGTATTTTCCCCTTTCATCTTCATCATAATGACATTTAAAGCCTTATTACGTTTTTAAAGTGAAAAACTTTGTCTTAAGATGTATGAGCATGGCAGAACGATGCTGTAAGATTTTCCTTTGAAGTTCTGAAAAAATTCTTCTCATCACATTATGTGACAACTTCGTAATGAGAAGATATTTGTGGAGTGGAAGCTCAATGATTTTCTGTGTGAGTGGCAAGGGTTTCCTTTGAGTTAAAAAGGACTGTGAAAGCAAACTGTAATGTTCATATTGATCTAGACACTATCTATAGATGTCTCTATTACATTTGCTTATTTTGTCATAATTTATTTAGGACTAAATTACTTGGTGGAGACTCAGGAAGACCAAAAAGGAATTTTTTTTTATTGAAACAAAACCAAAACCAAACCAAAACCCACAACTGCAGATAAAACCACAAAATCCACCTCAAAAACTTGTTTTAATTGTTAAAACCTTTACTAACACAAGGAAATTCAAAGGGGTAAAAAAAGCGGCTATGAAATATATAGTATGTAAAAGGCCTGCCTCAGTATACGACACAGTTAGCAATTGGTTTACTTAGGAACAGATTATAATTCTTTATGTTGATCAAATGAAGTCTTATCATTACTGAATTATTTAAACTTTAGTTTTCAAAGTAAATAAATACTTAGGGCTTCATGCTTTTTTCTTCTGAAAAAAGAAATACTATCTCTTTCTATCAAAAGCTCTGCATCATGTATAAACTATATTTCAGCCTGTTTTGTTTTAAAATAAATTGTTTAATATATTTTATACACAATCTAAAACCCATGCAGATAAATAAGGAATCAGTTATTTACAGTTTCACTGGAAAAAATGCAGTTTTATATTAAAAAAACCTGCCAAAACTAAACAAAAATCATTTGGGCCTAAGCTCTTCTCATTCAGTTTTGTGGCAATTCTTAAAGACAGTGTAGAGCTGCAGATCCTGGAGATGCAGTGTGTCATGACTGGCAGATGTTGGATACTAGCACTTGATACAGTATTGGGCCCTTTATGAACAAATACCATCTCCCTCTTCTGCAAAACAACATTATACTCACATGTGTTGACATGCTCTATCCAAGCAGCCTTCCTGCTAGGTTTTGGAGCTTGTCAGGCTTTGTCTTCTTTGCCCTGCCAAGTTAGACACACTTGTGCAAAGCAGCTGAGGTTGTCTCAGGAGCAGATCTGTTCATTGTAAATTGTCACAGTGCTATTGACTTCATAGTAGCTGTGATAACAGTCGATGCCTTGTTTGACTGCTGTCTTATTTGAGAGGATAATCTAGTTTAGTAGTGATTTACATTGTCTTTTCAGGAGTGTAAATGATTACTCAAGCTAAACCACCACAGAGGATCACGTCTTACTTCTTGAGAAAGCTACATTGAAGAGATAGACGTTTTTGATACACATGGTGGAATTTATTGCATAAGCAAATGTATTTCCAGTGTACATGCTTTCCAATTAGTTTCTGTCAGAGTTACTGTTTTGTAAACAACTTTTTTCGGGGTCAGATGTGATAAAATCCTGCAACAAACAGGAGCAAAATTTTCACAGTGCAGTATTTTTTCCAAAATATGTACTTTTTTCCTCACTACATGAGGCTTCAATTTGCATTAATTAAAGCTACTTTCTGGGTGGTCAAAGGCATAAGGTGAAAACTTCATTAGGATATCTTACACTGTAGCTAAACATCCTTGTATTTTATTGCTGCTTTTCACATTTTAATTGCAGTTCCTCATTGCTTTGGTGAGTTGTGAAATTAGTCTTTATTCCCATAAAATGAGGTAGTTTGCTATAGTTGTTAAATGGTCAATATTTTTCTGAGTTCTGATTTCAAAGTTCAGTATTTATGCTGTTTACGTTTAAAAATAGTCTCATTTCTGCTCTGCAACAAAAGAAATCAATAGATGTCATCATTCCACCACTTATGCCACTGTGATTGAAGTGCATTCCCTCTGGTGTCAACCTGGTTGAAGTAATGAATGGGTCTAACCTGCAGTCTCAGAATGTGCCCATTAACCAGAAAATCCCCTCTAAAGTTCTAAATCACACACACACACACACAAAAACAAACAAACAAAAAAGGGAAGTCCAATAAGGTACACTACAAAGTCGCTTGTTTCAGAGTTTACACCACTACCTTCAGGCTAACAATTTTCTATAAAGATTGGCTTTTAAAATACTAGTAAACCTTCCAAGCTCTGAGTTGGTGCTTAGGCTGTGTTTTTTTCCCTCTGCAAGACTGTAGAACTAGTTTTGTGATGTGGTTTAAATTAAAAGTTACTAAAGGGGACACTTTGAAAGGAAAGCAAAGGAAACAAAAGCAAAGAAAAAAAGAAACCTAGCCAACACTATACATTAGAAAGTTGACTTTGCATCAGTTTCCCTCTAGCAAAGAGGCCATATAATTTCTCTAGAAAATAGTTGTCTCTGATTAGCCTGGGTAGGAGTTATGTCAGTTGTCTAAGAATTGTTGTCAAACTGTAAACTGGACATCTAGCTCCTCCTATGGACAGTGCAAAGAAATTGACACTAAGTGATAAATACTCTTCAAAAATCAGGTCTCTGAGAGTGCTGGGAATTGTCTTTGGACTAGATAAAAAAGGAGCCTTTATATGTAGATAAGCCTTAGATGACTAATTTTAGATGGGTAAGGCTGAAATGCTTTTTTGGAACTGTTGTGGTTTAAGTCCAGTCAACCATGAAGTTTTACTCACTCACTCGCTCCTCTCTCTTTCTTCCCCCAGTCCCGGGGGGATGGGGAGGAGAATCGAAACAACGCAACTCGCACAGGTTGAGATAAGAACAGTTTAGTAACTAAGGTATAACACAAATCACCACTGCTACCACCAGTAATAATGCAAGAGAAATACAAGGAAAGAGAATACAACTGCTCACCAAGCCCGACCCAGCCACTGCACCCCCCAGCAGCGAACTCCCCAGTCCACCACCACACCCTTCCGGGTCTCTGCTCCCTGTTTTCACATCCTGGGCATGACGTGCTGTGATATGGAATAACCTCTTTGGTCAGTTTGGGTCAGGTGCCCTGTCTCCGCTTCCTTCCGGCTTCCCCTCTTCCCTGGCAGAGCATGAAACTCAAGAAAGTCCTTGGCCAGACCAAAACATTACGAAGCAGTAACTGAAAACGCTGGTGTTATCAGCACTGTTCCCAGGCCTAAAATCAGAACCACAGTGCTGCACCAGCTACCGAGAAGGAGAAAAATGACTGCTGCTGCTGAACCCATGACAGGCACCTAGACTTAACACATCCCTTGCTGCAAATACAATTTGTCATACTTAAGATATTTAGCAAGTACTTGGTATTAGAAATCAGTATCATTTTGCAATTGGGCGGCAGGACTAATTCGGAAACCTATTTAAGAATACCTAATGGAGGAGGCATCAAGTATTTTTCCTTTCCTAAAGTATTTCTAAGAAGTTTGCCATTTTATCTCATGTTCAGAATTTCAAAGGAAATTTTCCCTTCTCCTTCCTGTCAATGGAGTGTGGGTGTGTGTTTTGGTTTTGGTGGGTTTTTTTTTGGTGGGGGGGGGAGGGTTGCGTTTTTTTTGTTTTATCTGTACTTAGGATGTTTGGAAATCATATGCTTATATTGGGAATATATGTTTTCAGAGTCAACTGGTCACAGAGTGCTCATATCTTTTATATCAGTTTTCCCTATTAGAAAGTATAAATGATGGATTCAAGTTCCTTTGCCGCATAAATCTTTGAATATTGCCATTATAAAGATATTTACCATTGTATAAATTATTTGTAGTTTTTGCTAAGGAATACTTGAAAAAACACAGGTTTGAAGGGGGAAGAATGCTCGAGACACCTCATAGAGGTAATATGCTGTTACACACTAACGGTTAATTGAGAACAGTTCTAGGGTGTGATGAATTTTGTGATAAAAAACTACCTGGTACAGTTGGGAAAAAGGAACAGCTTTTAGATACACAGGTCTTTTCTTGATCCTATTATGTATAATATCAATTCAGCTATTTGTGAAAGTGATTAGCTGAAAGTACAAACTTTCTGGAATTAATTTTGTGTTCAATCACAGTTTTAAGTGTGCTTAATTTTTTTAAATAAAAGAAACAAATTTTACCAACTTCATTCATTCTGCTAAAGTGAAACTTACAACAAAATTAGAAACATTGCCGAGGGGGTAAGCCATATCTTGTTTTAGAAGAATTGCTATATTGTTATAGAAGTGATACACCTGTATTTAATTTCACTTTTGTGGTGGGAGAGCCTTGGCTAGGGGACAGACTCCCACCCAGCCACCCAGTCACTTGTCTTTCTTTGTGGGATGGGGAGAATATCATCTAAGAAGGCTGGTAGACCAAGATGAACACTGAGAGGTTGTTTAACGTGTCTTGGGGAAGATTAAAATTTTTGCCAATTAAAATAGATTTGGGCAGTAATAAACAAAACCAAATATTAAACCAACACCTTCACTCCTGCTTTATTCATGTACAGCTTCACTCTTGGCTCCGCTACTTTTCTCCTCTACCATGCAGCAAGCAATACAGGAGAATTAAGAATGGGGGTTGTGGTGGATGCCTATGCTCCTCTCTGCTACTCTGTCCTCACACTCTTCCTCTCGTCCACTTCGGTCCTTCTTATGGGCTGCCTTTCACCTACTTCAGTATGGGCTTTTCTACTGTCTGCAGGGTAATGTCTGCTCAACTGCCAGAAGCATCTCCCCTCCCACCTTCTTCTCTCATTTTTGATATTCATAAGGCTGTTTTTCACACTTCCCCCACCACCACCTACTCTCTTGTCAAGTGTTTTGTCCTTTCTTAAACATGTTTTCCCCAGGGTACCACCAGGTTGGCTGATGGGTTCAGCTATGTCCTGTGGCAGGTCCACTCAGAGATAGCTGGAATAGGCTGTGTCTGGCACAAGGCAGCTCGCCACTACAAAAGCTTTGTCATTTGCAGCCTGTCCATGGGAAAAATAATGCCATACATAACTACTTCAAGTACTGAGAAAGTTCTGAGTGAATATTTCCATGGGATATCCTTGTAGCAAATGGACCCCTCCTGGCATAAAACAAAATTGAGAGCGAGGTTGAAACAAAGACAGTGTGCATTTCCCAGTGCATTTGTAGTATGAATTCAGAATTCAGTCCTTTTAAATTCTCAGAGTAGCAAATTACTCTTTCATCAGAAAGACATGAATTTAGGAGGGAGATAAGTCTGTGAAGTATTTTCAAGTTTTGCGATCATATGTGGGTTTGGTTTTCTGGTGGTTTTTTGTTTGTTTGTTTGTTCTGTTTTAGATAGTTACCTCTGTGTATGCAAAGAATTAAAGTCTCTGATCCCTGTAAGTATTTTTTCACTCCATTACTAGAATAAATGTTGAAGTAATTGCAGTTTCAGTAATAGTATTGAGTATTTGTAATTGCAAGTTCAGTGACTACTACACAGAACCGTATATTAACCAATATATAGAACAACATTCATATTTTCCTGATCATATAGTTAAGAGGTTGTGGAACCCCTCAGTCTCTTTTAATGAGTCTGCGAATGCAGCCACAATTAACATATTCACAATTCCCCCAATAATAGTAAAAAAGGAACAGGAGTACTATGACTATATAAATGGGGCAAATGGCATTATTTACATTCATTAACCTGGCTGGGGTTTGGCAATATTATTTTTTAGAGCAAGAAATTTTCAGTTTGCATATTTTGTAAGATTGTGTTACTGTATTGCTGGGTAACTTTTTTTCTTTCTCTTACACTTATTTTGTAAAAAATGTTCCATGATTCTATGTTATGAAAAGAATGTGAATCTAATAGTCAAAGAAGAAACCAATCTTTATTATTCATCAATAGGACAAGGAGTAACGGGTTAAAACTTAAACAGGGGAAGTTTAAATTGGATATAAGGAAGAAGTTCTTTACTATAAGGTAGTGAGGCACTGGAATGGATTGCCCAGGGAAGTTGAGAATGCTCCGTTTGTGGCAGCGTTCAAGGCCAGGTCGGACAGAGCCTTGGGTGACATGGTTTAGTGTGAGGTCTCCCTGCCCATGGCAGGGAGGTTGGAACTAGGTGGTCTTAAGGTCCTTTCCAACCCTAACTATTCTATGATTCTATAGAAGTGATCTCAGAGACAAAAAAGATCCCCTTGCCCTTGCCTGTCCGTCTTAAAGCAAGGCTAGCCTAATCATGTATATTTAAGTTGGGTGACTCGTGCAATTGACATTTATAATGGTACATCTTAAAAGCACAAGTCTTTCCCAAACTGACTTAGTCAAGATTATGATGAATAACATGATTAGACCTGATATTAACATCATAAACAATAACATCTTATAAACGGTTTAATTGCTGATGATAATAGGAAACCTTTGTCTAAATCTTAAAATATCTTGATTTTGTAAAACTATGTAATTAAGGCAGTGACAAAACATAGTCATATTGTGTGGGTATCAATTGTATTTAAATGCAGATCATTCTCCAAGTCATTCAACCATTCAATCCAAGTTGTTGGATTTTTTATTCTTCATTGGTATAAGTTGTTTTAGATGGACAGCCAGAGAAGTTAAAAAAAAACAAAACAAGAGAGAGTGAGACATGGAAAACAACCAAGGTATTTTCCATTTCCTAAGTAACCTTTCTGAAATCATGCTTGATCTTCAGAAACAAAATGAAAAGTGTTCTCTTCCATTAATATTGAGAAAATATTTCCCTTGGTATACAAGAAGTAGCAATAAATTTAAATAACATCGTGCATAGAAGAATTCTCTGTGGGAAGCTTTTATTTCTTCTTGGAAGTAGCTAGTATATTATCTCCTGAGTAAGTATAATAGCTAAGTAAGTAATCCATACACATGCACAGTGTTTTAAGAAGGTGTGAGCCAGTGCACTCACAGAACAGAAAGAACACACTTGAGGCCCAGATTCATGTCACTTAATATGAGGCACTTAACTGAAACAGATGAAACATGAGCACAGCTGCTCCAAGTTTCAGTGGTCAGAGTGTGTCTGAGAACTTGAATTGACTTATTGAGATACCTACCTATCATTACTGACTAAACAGGAATCCAGGGAGGAAAAGCTTCAGTATTTTTAAAGGCTCTGCTTTGATGTTTCCCATTCCAGTGATTTTTGGATTTTGCTAACAATAACAGGAATAGAATGCACTATGATTTTATTTTCCCCTAACCATCTGATATTGTCAGCATAACAACAAAAGTAACAATAACCGTGTTTGAGTTAATCTCAAGGAAGTGAGTCTGGGAGCTGTACCTCTAAAACCACTTTAGTTACAGATTAATGTTCATTAGTGTGGAGTCAATAGCACTCTGATAAACCTCTTAGTTTAAACTAAATGACAGAATAAGAGCTAGTAGTACTCTAGTGAGCATTACAATAAAACATGATGCTTTGCATTTATAAAAATAAAAACAACAGACTTTAGAAAGCTGGATAATGCTTCCATTTGATATATTACAAGTGTAGTTTTACTCACATTTCTTCTTGCAGTCTCATATGCAACATTTCTGTTGCTTAAATTATACAATAAGAGAGCTGGCTTTCAGTGTTTAAGATCAAATTATGAGACCTGTGTGGATAAAGGTCAGGAAATGCATCTGCTGGCTCACAATAGCCTGTGAAAGCATGGTAGGTTTGGAAAGGGGGAAGAGACAGTGCATGGTACATTTTCTCAGTTCTGTAGGAATACATGACTGACTTGCCAAGTGTAGGTTATTTGGCAGATCTGCTCCAGCAGTGATTTAAAGCCAGACAGGAACTAACCTGAGGAAGAATAAAGCAAACGTTCTCTACACTGACAAAAGTATTAATTTAAACTGAGGGTGAGCAGAGGCCAATGTTTTTCAAACCTGCATGTGAGCATTTTTTCTAGATAGTTATTGGGACCTGAACCCCAGATCAAAAAATTACTTTTAGACTGTAACTAGCCAGCATTTACTATAGCTAGTCAACATGATAAGATTTCCTTGAATTACTTTACTAAAAATCTAAAAGCACAGCAATCACTTTTGGAGGTTGAGCATGGAGTAGGAATGAAAAACAAAACTCTGAGAAATAAGAATGGCCAAAGTCTGAACTTAAAATTAGTTCTGGATTTCCATTTAGGACAGCTCAAGTTTTATTCCTGTTTTAATACTTCAGAACTATAATTGGTTAAACAATAAAGCTCTAACTCATAAGCGAGGTGATTTTTTTTTTTTTTTTTTATCATGACTCCTGTTCTGTAGCTCATGAAGGAGATTATAATGAAAAACAGTTCTTTCATGAGGTGGAAAAGGATCATGAGAAGTGGGAGCTAAGAAAAAGGATCATGAGAAGTGGGAGCTAAGAAACAGGTACAAAGATAAAGCTGTTGCTTTGGTATTTTGGGTCAAACATTACACATATCTAGCTGTTCCCAAGCAGAGGTTAAGTGCCTATTCCAACTACTGAAATAATCAGTAAAAACAAATATTGCACTCAACTTTCTGTAACAGCTTCAGACATTTCAAACCAAAGGCACACATCAGAATTCTATTTTTAAACACAGTGCAAGTAAAGTAGTATTTGTTCATTGTTTGTGTGTCCAGGTTTCCGTAATTGGAAAGTAATAATTGACAATAATTGACAGTAGGAGGGACTTGAATGACTTACAGCTGAAGACTGTAGAAATTGAAGACTTTGGATTCCTTTCTCATTTTAGATATTTAATCTCACCTTTTTACTCCTTGTTTAAACAAATTTTTAAAGCTGAAAACATGTGAAGGCCTACTTCCTCTTTAAAAGATAATAGAGTACCAAATATTGTCTCGCTTCCCTGTTTTAAGGGAATAACCCAAAATGGTTCAAAATAGAACTCTAATACAACACTGGTTTTGGGGTGGGTTTGGTCTCTTTTAGGGGTGTTTTGGTTGTGTTTGTTTTTTTTTTTTTTCTTATTAGGAACTTTGTAGAACAGTATAAGAGGATGTCAACAGTTTCAGAAGTGAGGACCATTGAAATGTCAGTATATGACTAGTATTTTGGTGCTGAGTTCCTTCAAAGATGAGAATTAGCTGGTCTTTCAATTGTTTTTTTGTTTCTTTGTTGTTGTAGTGGAACTGTAATTGGTTTCTGTTGGCCCCTCTTGCACTGTAACATTGCCTGCGCATATAAAGGTGATATACCTATTAATGAAAAAAATAAATGTAAATGCACTCAAAAAGTCTTCTTAGTAAGTACTCCCAGTAAGTAGAGCCAGATGTTACATCATTCTTTCTCTGTATATATTTATATACTTTAAAAATACATTAAAAGTAATTCTTTGTATACCTCTGTATATCTCACAGCAGCAGCAATAGGCAATCAACATTATTTGTATATAGTAAAACTGTCCTTAAAACTTAAGCTGTTCTTAAAACTGGATGGTGTAAGTAAAGACTCTCCTGGCTAGAATAAGTTCATTTTAATTAGATCATCTAAGCTCAGTGACTCACAATAACATTTTGTGAATTTGGAGATACTTTTTTTAAGTGTTTTATGAAGTTCTATCCTCTGAAAATAACATCCGAAACACAGTTCCCTCTGATGTTGAGGCATTTCACTTCCATGGGTATATAAGAGCATATTCGTGTGCATGTGCATATTCTTATATATAGACACTGATATTTATAGTTTTGTATAGCAATTAATTTTTTTCAGTCAGTCAGTGGGAAAAAATAGATTCTATAAACATAATTTGTAGAATGTTCAAACTTGAATTGGTATGTTTTCTTAAAAATGAAATTCATCTTGTTAACTTGTTGATTTAGGCACTCTGAGAGTACCCCTGTCTAACAAGTATGTCTTTTTATTGTTTTAATTTTTTCTTTTTCGGTGTGTGTCTGATACTGGAGAGTGCATGGCAAGTCAAGGTAATCAGACATTTGCAAATGGAAAAAACAAAGTGTGCCATTCACACCACCTTATTTTGTATGTTCTGAGCTCTGCTGAAAGCAGTTAAGTTCTTACACTAATCTTGCAAGATCTTTCCAGAAACAAATTAATTGTCAGTGATTCATTTCCTGGTATTATTTTCCCTCAGTAGTATTTACCTGCTAGTTCTATTAACTACAGCATGTTTTATTTGCATAATAATTTCAGTATTCCTTTTGCTTTAGCAGTTTTAAATTCTATATACACTATAAGCACCTCTCAGTTCTCCGAGCTTTCTTTCAAGAAAAGGATGATGAACTGAGCTACAGTTGTAGTAAGCTAGAATAAAAAAAAAGAGAATATTTTCTTTGTGTTCCACAGTGCTTTTGTTACCAGAGCCTAAGCAATAATTTAATATTCTATTACTATAAGGTCATCTGTGATTTTTGTTAACCCACTTACAAGGATAGTACAAAATGTTATAAACCCCCACGCTGTTCTGCACAAGAGAATATATTGAGCTATTATTACCCAAAGCTGTCTCTTCTTCAACTATACTTTTGTTGCTAACACAAATGACACCAAAACATATTTATCTTCCAAATATAATTGTTTTCATATGTTTCCTCACAGAACCTTTCCTGTCCCACCTTCTGGTTTCTTGTCTCTTATTAAGTGTTAGAGCAGCTCTCACATCTGAAGAGGTATTAATAAGGGCCACCTGCCACTGTGACTCATTTAAAATGTCTCTGCATAGTCTAGGATGAGATAATAAATATGTCCAGGCCATGGGGATCAGAGAGGAGCCGTGAGACAGTATTGGTCAGCATGATGGGCAGTGGTCTCAGCATGAGAGCAACCTAACCTTATGCTGCATTATTCCTCTGCGTAAATGCTCAGCAAATGTCACAATTCCATCCGTGCGCTGTAAGCATTTTGTGGCAGGTACCACATGCTGCTGTAAGTCTGCACGTAGCCACTGCATTTTTATCTTGTAACAAGCATTTTTTGATACGTCCCAAAACATTTCTGAGCAGTTGCCCAAGTACTTTTTACCAAAAAGATCTTGGCACTTCTTTTGTACATTTTCAATATAAGTTAGATTTGCTTTTATTCTTGGAGGAGAATGGATATGCCTCTCCCTGCTGTATTTTTGGAATATTTTTTCATTCAGTCATAATTCCAGCTCAAAGCATCCCTAGCAAAATTACTTAAGCTACTGTTCCTTCTATATGCTCAGCACTTTTTCTGGAAGCCTTTTCACAACATTTTTCTCTTTGATGATATCACACGTTATCTCTTCAATATAGAAAGTTTATTTGCTTTAATCTTTTTAGCATGCAGCTAAGCAGGACAGAAACAAGAAGTGGATAAAGTTTTGTAAAATCTTTATGTACTGAAAGGCATGGCAAAGGCACATTTTTTTTTTTTGCAAATGGAGAACATGTGTCTGTTTCTCACTGAAATTTCATTATGTATCCAAAAATTATATCAAAACAAAAATAAATTCAGAACTATTGTTTAACAATAATGAGCTAAAACCCCCAAACAAATAAAATTAAACAAACCAAATGCCCACCATAATTGGACAAAAACCCTGAGAAAAAAAAAAAAATGAGTGCTGCTGTAAAAGGAAATAAGGTTTATTCTTGTAAAAAAATTTAGTAATTAATATGCAATATTTTCCTAAGTCTTAGATTCAACTTTCTAGCTGATTTTCTGGGGGTCTGGTGTATGCCTTCTATTTATTGTTGCATATTTCTTCTGAAGTTTTGTGAAGTCCCTTTCTAAATGCTCCTGGCATTAGAAACAAATTTGGAGAATAAAAATCTGAAATAAAGTAATATGATATCTTAATCAACCCTGAATTTATAAAACATAGGCCACACAGCAAAGTCACTGCCTTTGAAAGGAATGGTTCTTCAGTTCAGAACACTTCCTACTTCTCCATATCAACTTCCAGAGAACAAGGATTCAAAAAGGGCATCAAATTCAGTCTCACACCATGGAATAATTTTTTTTTTTTTTTTGCAATGTGAACATTACATTCTTGTAGAAATCTTGCCAACTTTCCTTAGGTGAAGCACTAAATTGGCAATAGCTGCAAATTAAGTAGTTCAGTATGATATATATTAGTGAGATCGCTTATGCAGTACATAAAACTCTTCTTCTCCCTAGTTTGAGTCCTAGGAATGCTATTAGTCTTAGAAGTATTATCTATCCTTTGTGAAGTCTGTCTGACTGTAAAGTATATGTTGGTTTTATTCTATTTTTCTCAGGCAATCATCGTCTACTTTCTGTACCTCTTTCTTTAGGATGTCACTTATCATTTGGAAATGATCAGAAATATTCCTTGCTACCATCCCAACCCAGCCTAACACTTTAAGAACTTCCCTTTGTGCCTCTGGAGAGCTAGCAGATAATTTGGGTTATTCAAGTACACTTAAGTGTGGGTGTTCATTCCCTTCATACCAATAAATGCAAAGATTGTGTTTACCCTTTCGGGAAAAATGTCTTTGTCAAGTGGCTATATAAGACATTTCAGGTGAAATGCTTTTTAACATCTTAGGCATTTCTGTTTCCAGGCTGTGGTAAAAGGGGCATGTCACCAGTAAAACATTTTGTGGTATTTTCTGGCTTCATTAGATATTACTTAGGAAAGAAGGGAAGACAGTGACGATTTTGTTTGTTTGCAGATTCAGCTTGTCAAGAAAGCACAGTGGAAGTGAAGTAAGGGTCTCATGTAGCAGAAAAAGTTAGAAGAAAAGGATGTCAGACCTATTCTATATGCTAAGTGCCTGTGACTGAGATGCAGTTAAAGAATAATTGTATCATCTCCAACCAGAACCTCTTAGAAGGTTTCTGTCACCGATCCATTGCTTCAGAATAAGCCTTCTTTTCCTGGAACGGTAGATAAGTTGTCAAATGCTATGATCAACTAGCTCATCCAGGCTTATCGAAAAATTAAAAAGCCCTGGGGATTTTCTTATGGCTAAGATATTCTGTCTCACTTGTGATCACATCCCAGAATGTACTGTGACCTCTTAAGCTGTGACAAGGCTGCTTCTGCTTTGTCAGTTTGTGGAATTATTATTGACTTCTCAACCCAACCACCATAAATCTAGTTGGGGGGCAAGTTTCAGCCTACAAGCTTAGTTTCACTGAAGCATACGGAGTCCTGCATGGTCCTACTAGAGCAGGCAGATGCCAGAGTTTTAGCTGCAAGGCAGAGTTTTATGCTATTCAGGAGACTACATCTTTCCCACTTGGATATGGTGCCCACAGCATAATTCTAGGTTTGTTATCGCTAAGGTATTTTTAATTTTGAAACACATTTTTCCATACTGTCCTCTTGTGTATGAGTGTGTTCTTCAGTACGTACAATGTGTATGTATATTAAGTTCACGAGCATGTGTTACCCACACAGGTAAATTGCCACATAGGAAGCACTGTTTACTCTTCTTTCTCATCTTCTGAAGTTTCATTGCCAATAAAAGTGACTTAAAAATATCATGTTCATGAAAATGATCAAATAAAGTTGAAAACAGTTTAAATATTTGTCCATTAAAAGAAATGCTTCCACTGTATTTGCTTTCTGTGAACATTAATCTATTTGATTTCCTGTACTTACACTGTTTAACTCTCTTGCTATGCCAAACAAACACCTCTCAAAAAAGGCAAGGAGAACACAATTTGAAAAGGGCAAGGCATGTAGGCTGAGCAGAGATGGTGTCAAAATGCTAAACAACTGTTCTTATGACACATCCAATATGGTGAGACTACATTTTCTTTTAGTCTTATTATTAGCATGATTCTCAGAGACATCCAGTATATAGTCTTTACAGAAATCTGCCTCAGATGTGTCTTGGCTAGGTTTTTTTATTTGAATGAAGAATAATTCCTCCCCACAGATGAGCACAGAGACTATTTGAGGCAGCTGTCTATAGATAGCAATTTTTGTTCCTCCGCCAGCTTTTAATGGTTGCATATCCCTGTGTAATTGTCTGTAGTGTTTCATGAAGAGCATATTAATCCCTATAGGTTGTGTAAAGTGATTCCCCATGGAAGATCTAATTGAAGCAATTAAGGTGGGTTTATTATCACTGTTTAGTAACTGGACCCATAGTCTTTCTGTGGTATTCTCAGATGGGAAAAAAAAAAAATGTTGGCTAGAAAAGGTCACGGGTATTTCTTCTTTGCAAGTGTGAAGAAAATTAAATAGTACCAAAACTAAGCTGACAATCAGGTGGGTGAGTAAGGGGTTAATTTGCAATTAGAAGTTTTTCAAACATATTAACTAATTCTCCTTTAATTTAATTTCTGTTGACAGTCAGATTTTGTCTTGATGTTCTTTTTGTTTTATCTGTTAAAAAACAATGGGTCTGAAGAAAAGTTTTACTGAAATGCAGAGCAGAGCACAGGGAAGACTTAAGGGAGCATATTAGCATGTAGAGGTGAGGGATTCATCTCCAAGGTGACAAATTTCATGAAGTGCTGTATATTCAGCAAAGACAGTGATAACTAGGCCCATGCAGATTAGGAATATAATGCATCAGAGCAGTAGTACTGTAGTAATGCCCCTGTTCTACTGCCTTAGAGGGACTGCTAACAGAAAACTGGATACCTTGATGCCACTTGCTCCTTCAAGCTTTACTGGTACTGGTTTGTTGTGTTAACTAACAGGTATATTGATATCAGAAGGTCTGCTTTTTATCCAGTAAAAATAGGCCTGTGATAATACGCAGTTCTTGTCTTAATATTTTGCCTTTCTCATTTTAATTTAGATCTGCCCTCCACAAAAAAATGCATCAATAATATGTCAGTAAGAGTCGGTAGGAATAAGAGTTCCTAACATACTTTTATCAGGTTTTTTATCAAAATCAGGAGCCTAGGCTGTCACACAAAACTTTTTGGACATTAATATCTAATTATCTGCATATAATACTGAGTTAAATACAGTCTTCAGCCTAATAGACCTAGAATGCTTTAGGTCGTTGAACTCTTATGAAGGCCCTGCAATTTTTGGTAGGCTCTAATGCACTCTTTACTCTCTTTATAATCTCAAAATGCTGTTGAAAATGGTGTATTTATAGTGTGCTGAACTAACTGCAGAGCCACTTAGCCTGTGAATAGCCAAGAACTACTTTTAAAAGCTTGACCCCTAAATAAGACACATCTGTATTCAGGATCATGCTTTCCAGTGTCTGCATTTCTTCAGGGACATGTTTTCAATTGGAAAAAAACCCCAACCAAACAGTACAAAAGCTTTTAGTGTGTTGAACAAGTTCTGATTTTTTGAATTGCACTTAGCCTTGCACAGTATTAGGCTTTTTTTTTTCCAGCTTAATTGAAAGAAATTTTCATCCTATTTGCAGTTCTTACATAAACGTAAATCATGAATATCTGTGCTACTGTCAGAAAAGTTATTCTATATTAACACTTTATAGTCAAGAGGCAGAATTTGTCCTCTAACTGCATTTTTTTTTCCCACTCTTATAGTCCTTCAACCTACAGGGGAAATTGCTAGTCTGAAACGATTAAAATGGACACATCTCATTAATGTTTATAGTCAACTTTTGTAGCATCAGTCCTCTCTTGAGAAACAAACAAAGATCTTGAGTAAGGTTTGTCAGAAAGATGTGCAACTTTGTCTTTTAAGCTGAAAGGATAGCCACAGCTGATATCATTTTCTTAAGTCTCTGTCTGAACCTCCTTGGAATTACAGTTCGGGGCAAAATCAGAAAAAAAAAAAAACCCTTTTACTATAAATCACTCCTACTCCTGTGGCTCTCTGAAACTGCAAGTGCGAATTAAGTGGAACAGTAAAATACCCATAGCTGTACTGTTTTCGGAAAAGTAAGACTTTGGAAACCAGCCTGGCTGTAGCTGCTCCCAAAGGAGTTTTTGTGTGAACATCAGAGGATGTGTGTGCTGGACGTCAAGCTTCACCTATGAGCAGTTTTCACTACCCTCACTCTTTGTGATGGCAGCACGCCAAAGCTGTTTTCCATCTGGTTTTCTCTTACAAGTTTGCCCCTGCCCTGTTTGTCTGTCGTACTAAGGGCACTAAAAATTAAATTTCAGCTGATATCATAGAATCATAGAATAGGTAGGGTTGGAAAGGACCTTAAGATCATCTCCTGAGAAGTCTTTAGATTGCTCGTTAGATCCCAGTGTTCAGCTGTTATGGTGTTGGGTCTATGTGAACTCATTGCAATAGGTGGAGATCTCTTGTGTTTTGTGTAAGTACTGTCAGGCACTACGCAAATGAGCACAAAATGTTCAATAGAGACCACCACTGCAGATAAGAACTTTGCAGCAGCACTGAGGAAGAGATTTTTGCCTTTACAGATAACATTCCCTTCCATCCAAAGCCGCCCTGCATTATCTCTGTTTTGACCTGGAAAGAAATAGTGAAAAAATTAACAAAGACTGTCAAGCCTACTATTATTTAACACAGCTAAAACAGTGCATTCTGGTGAATCTTATAAATACTATAAAAGCAATTCTGTATGTGCTGCTTTTTTTAGATAAAGTGATGCTGAGCATTCATAGCAGTGTTGGAATAGAGAAACTTTGATGTCTTTTCTGTGAAGTATAATTCTAGAAACTTGATATAGTAAAATCTATTGTTTTACAGCTCTGAATCTCTGTTGTCCTCACCAAACACTGTTTATCCAGGTTTCAGACTGTAGTCAGCTTTTGATTCACTTTTTCTCATAATATTGAATGACTGTATACAGCTTCTGTGTGCTGTTAATAGCTTTCATGTGCTGTGCAGCCATTTCAGCAATAGATGGTTTCCTCTCTGTGTTTGCAAGGCAGAGTTTCTGAACTGAAAGAAATAACATAATATTGTAGAATGTGAAGGTATAATATTGTAAAAGAATCAGAAGCAGAATAAGAGATTGTTTTGAAAATCTTCATTGAACAATGGGATTAAGATACATCAGATAGTCTGTGTAAGATTTTGATTGCAGAGTTTAGGGTTATACACAACCTGTGTGCACATAAATTTTCAAAAATATTGTGAATCTGTTAAAGGTTGCTCCTTTCTTACTTTCTTACTAAGTTTTCTTACCCAAACTCAGACGTCCAAATGTGAGATAAATGACCCAATCCATGTAAAGAGGTAGGTGCCTAGTCAACCACAATTCATCTCATTTTTAAGATCAGTCAGTTAGATTGCAGGAATCATCATCTGGACACACCTGAAAAAGAAGACAATCTGGCTAGCTTGCATTGAAATACACCTTCTAGACATTAAAGTTAGATGTATTGTATCAAAGTATTGCAAGAATGTAGGAACATATGAAATATGTATGAAATTTGTGTTTTAAAAACTTAGTGATTATTCAGTGGACTTTATTGGTCTTTGTTGGTCACACTGAGTATCCTGAATTTTAAGGATATTTTATGGAACCAGTATAATGTACAGCTGAAAAAACAGAACCACTGGAAAAGATGTTGTTTAATTAAATATACCTGCCAAGTTATACTTAAAAACCTTCTGCCACATACTGCTACTTCTCAAGGCTACTGCTGTCATACTAGGCCAGTAATTCTCTACATCATCATGATGCAGAGTCATAAATACCTCATTCCATTTAGAATCATAGAATCATGGAATCATAGGGTTGGAAAGGATCTTAAGATCATCTAGTTCCAACCCCACCGTCATGGGCAGGAATGCCTCACTCTAAATGATGTTGCTCAAGACTCTGTGCAACCTGGCCTTGAGCACCATCAGGGATGGAGTATTTACCACTTCTTTGAGCAAGCTCTTGCAGTGCCTCACCACCCTTACAGTAAAGAATTCTTCCTTATATCTAATGTGAACTTCCCCTGTCGAGGTTTAAACCCGTTACCCCTTGTCCTATCACTACAATCCCAGATAAAGAGTCCCTTGTATCCTTGTATCCAGCATCCTTGTAAGCCCCCTTCAGATACTGGAAGGCTGCTATGACATCTCCGTGCAGTCTTCTATTCTCCAGGCTGAACAGCCCCAGCTTTCTCAGCCTGTCTTCATATGGGAGCTGCTCTAATTCCCTGTTAATGTTTTCTATCCAAATGCATGTTCTACCATACAAAGACACACAAAAGTAATACAGATTAGCCATAGCCACCTACCCAATTAGAGAAATTGCTGTTACAATTCAACTTAGTTAAACAAAGCTTCAGGTCCAGGAAAGGTCAGACAGAGCTCACGTGACAAGCCACACTTCAGAAGCCTTGCAGATTTAGTACAAAGCTTACTCCTGTTGCTATTAATGGCAATACTGTAATACTGGGCTATAGAGTTGCACGTAAATGAGAGTGATTAAGTGAAATTATGGTAAATAAGAGAAAATAATGTGTATTTGACTACAAAAGAGGATTCACTCCATTCATTTTGTTGCTTTACACAAATATTTGCTTACTACATTCCACCATGTGCAGAGAGATTATTTTTATTTTTATATTTTTTTACATAATTTGAAGGTTCTTTGACCGATGTCTGTACAAAACCCTCAAGGAACTGACTGCAACAAAGGCTCCTAAGCTTTTAGTATAGCAAAGCATTAACTATGGATCAACTGTCTTACCAAGGAAAATGGAGTTACTTATTTTTGGCTATTAAGTATGATTGCGTTCTTGCAATTTGAAAGGCTCTACAAGAAAAATATATTTAAAAGCTGTACCATTAATGTTGCTATTCTGCTACTGGTTTCCTTTTTTAAATGCCACAGTGATGACATTGGATGTGATTATTTTCTCACACAATTGTAATAATAATAATATTTATTTGAGTGGAATTATTATTCATTTGCCCAATGCAGAGAATCAGATTAATTCACAAAAATTATTTTCTAGTCATGTCATAGGAGCTTATTGCTTTTTCCTGTCAGACATTCTCATAATGGTTTTAGTAGGGAATAGGTTAAAATAATCTTCATCCAGTTGGGCAAATAGAGCCAGCCTGCTGCTGTGTTATATAGCCCATCTGTTCTGCCAACTTATTTTTTATGATCTTCTTAGAAATAGCTGCTTTTATGCCAGTGACTTAGGGTAAGATTGTCTGTAATTATGCCCTTAGTAACATTGCAAATATAAAGAAAGAAGGCAAAAAAAAAAAAGAGACATAGGTCTTTTGTGGGACCTCTTGTAGGCTTCTGTCTCATTATGTTAACAATCTGCCTAGAGAATGGTGTCAGATTTAGAGAGCAGATGAGATTGATTTACTTTCCAGGCCCTTCTACCCAGCCTAATTATTGTGTTACAAATGGCGATTCTTTCACCCCTCTGAAGGAGCACTTTGATTAGTGTCTGCAATGCAGGTGCCAGGGCTTAATACGATAAGTGCATGTCAACTAGTTTCTTTCATCACATAGTCAAACTGTATAAAACAGCCATTGCACAGCAGGAGCTGATACATGGTTTTACCATAGTTTGCATGAGCTTAAAATTGATAGAGATAGAACAGCTATGAAATTTGCCATCTTGCTTTGTTTAATGGTTTCTTTTGTTATTCTAGTAAACACGAACGATGGGTAGATGTGAAAGAGAAATAAAATGAACGTGAATAGATACTTTACCATTGTAGAATTTTATTTAAAATTCAGATCAGATTTCACCCTTCTCCCTGCCTGAGTGGTTCTACTCACAACTCAAGTTATAGTATCAGTATTATAGGCTCTTTTCTTTGCTCATGTTGTTGGTGTCTTGGCTTATTGGAATGGTTTTATTATTACGAAGGATGATATTTTTAGTTGGCTAAAGATTTATTTATAAATAGTTGTTGGGGTTTTTTTAGCAGTTGACAATGATTAGATAAATATGGGCTTGGAAGTAAACAGAAACACAGGATTTTATATTTAACTCTAATTACTTTAAGAATTAAGAATCAATATTCATGCCAAATTCACAGGGTTCACATCAGACACTAGACTTCCCATCGACTTATTATTGCAAGTTTCTCACTTGTTTGATATTTTACCTCATTTGCCAGAGAAAGTTGTAATTTTTTTTTCACTTTCTGCATACTAAAAGAGAAAAATGTAGATGATAAGCAGTTTAAGCTTCTTTCCTAAATAATATTATGTAAACTAGTACTACAGATTGAAGGGAAATTGTAGGAATGCTGCTATTCTGAGTGGCAAACAGAGGCGAGGCTTTTGAGATCACTGAAGATAGTGTAATGCTTCTCAAACACCTGTGCATTTGAGTTTCTGGCTCAGAGAACACCAGATTCTTCCTCAGTGAATACATTCTCCTTGGATCCTTATTATGAATTCTTGTCAGTTCTCATCCCACATTTAACTAGGATTGCATGTTAATAGGTATCATTTGCACCTCAAATGACTTCTCCATGTTCAATCTAATGCATGTTCCTTTTGAATTATGTCTGGATGTGTTCTGAATTATGCAAAAATTGTGGGTTCTGTTTCTTAGCTATTTGATGTGCAATGTATTTAGTGTAATTATCAGGAAAGAGTAATCATTGCAATATTCATTACTCATGCAACAAATATATCCAATGCCCATTAATTATGCTTTATCATGAATTCTGCTATGGATCACCATATGGTATGTACCTGGTAAAACTAGTATATGTATTATATTGACACAATTTTTCTAGCTTTAATAAAATAAATGGAAAATGTAAATGTCAACAGTTTAGTTAAAAACATACAACCTGTTGCCTTAGTAAATTGTCCAACAGTGCTAAGATCCCACAAAATATACCTGTATATTGTTGGCAGTCCAGTAATTGATTTTAATGTATCCAATAAAAAATTGCATTTTCCCAATTAAAATAAAACAATAAGATTATATTTTCATATCTGTACTCACTGTAGTCACCTGTGTTAAACACAATACAGTCTTAATGTACATGTATAGACTCTTTGAAACCAGACATTACTGATAAGTAGAAATATAAGAATTTAGAAATGAGAGTAGAAGAGAGTTTTTTGCAGAAAGGTATTTCTGCCCACCCATATTTTAAAATCAGGCTACCCTTGTAATTTCTTATTTGGCTACAGTAATATTGACTCCAGTTGTTCTTAGCTTCTATGTTGATCAATTGAAAATTTATTTGCTTTTTCTCCATTATCTAGATCTCATCAAATTGCATTTTTTAAACCTGTAGTATAGCTTTTCATCCTTCTGTAAGACTTATCCTTTAGCTTGTGAAGTTATTTATAATACTGCTATTTTTTTTAAATTTGTGTGTGTGTGTGCATACAGTATTGCTGTGCACAAGCCTGACTTCGTCCTTTTCAATTTCTCGATTTTTTTTCAACTTCTCACTTTTTTTTCCCTGCATCAGGATCATTACCAAATCGTGACTTGCTTGTGGAGCATTTTTTTCTAAGAGTTCTTCCCCTTTGTCTATACCTTTGAAACATTTTACATGTTATCTCTGACCTCATCTCTTAATCCACTTTTAATCACCATGCTCCAATTGGCTGTGACATTCCATTTCACCCAGATATGTAGCACAACCTGTTTGCACAACTAAATGGACAGCAGTGAACCTGAATCCTCAATCACTGCAAATAAGTGTACACTAAATGATTTAGTTGGGATCTTCTGTAAAAACTTTATGTGCTGTATGATATCACCAATTGTATTATCACTATTTTTTTTTCTGGTTTTCTGATATTTTATTTTAAATCTATGCGCAACTAGATAATGCCGTGTCTTGATAGCTCTCAGTCTGTTCCTGTGCACTGTATAAATATGGTCTAAGAACTCCAGAAGTGACAGGTGAATTTAAGACTCTATATTGCTAAATAAAAGAGAAACAGAAACAAATCGTGGCTCAGAGGCTGAGTCAACATCTGAACTGTGTAAGGGTATTCCTTTTCTACTGCAGATTTCTCTTGGAGATCCAATAAGTTTGATTTTTCAAAAATAAGACACCAAATGGTGCCTGTTTTGAATGTTTCTTGTAAAATCCTGGAAGGTGGTTGCAAGGTACTTCGCAGAATTTTGGGGTTCTTTTTAAACTGTTCTTTTTTGTTATGTTCCAGGAGTACATGAAACTTCACATTTTTTATTCTGGATAAAAGTTATGGAATACAACATAGTATTATAAAATAGCCTTCCATAAAGGAATTCAATACTTCGATAAGCATGAAGGAATTACATCTCTCACAGACATATCAGAGGCTTTTAATGTACTTTGGCAAGCTGGAAACAGAAGCAGATTAATGTGATCTGAACACCAAATAGTTAAAGGGCTATTTAAATGCTAACAGTATCTGGCTGTCAAAACCTGTCATCCAGTTTAAAAAAAAAAAAAAAAAAAGAAAGAAAAAGACAACAAACCAACAGAAACAGGAATATAGGAGACACAGAGTAAAAGCAAAAAAAGTGACAAAAAAATTAGTAAGCTGGATGGAGTCTTGGGTGACATGGTTTAGTGTGTGGCGTCCCTGCCCATGTCAGGGGAGTTAGATCTCGATGATCTGAAGGTCTGTTCCAACCCTAACTGTTCTATGATTCTATGTGTACTACTGAGTATTAACTCTCCTAAACTTTGCTAGTAAAATGGTAACCTTATTCTTTTCCTACTTTTTACTATGCTGACTCACTAAGTCATATGCAGTCTATTATGTAGATAATTTCACTTTTGGGTGATTGTGTTTATGCTCAGTGTTTGCAGAATGTGTGCCATACATGTGAGTATAATTAAAAAAAAATTCATAAAAGGGCAGTGCCATTCTGACGTTCATCTTGCAGCAGAATGAGTTTAAAATTTGATTTTATAATCCCTTAATGCAGTAGTAGTCAGGAATTTTAATAGACTACACATTCTCACACTGAAGAAACCTCACAGTAACAGAATGTAATTTGTCTGTGTATTTTCAGTATTTTAACTAACAAAATAAGAAAATCCAGCTTGATCTCCAGACTTGTGAATTTTAATTCAAACCTTTGATTCAGATTAGGCAGTTGTTATCTGCTCAAATTAAAGTATGAGGAGTTTCAAAGCTATGGCAGCATATTATCACACTTGCAGCACTAATTACAACATAGCTTTTTTCAACAGCATGAGAACATGAAGATCATCTGTGTCATCATTCTTGCTTGATGCATAATTATGACCCAGTGCTTTAATTTGAATTGTCCAAAGAAAGGTTGAATTAACTTCCTTGATAGTAAATACAACAGCTGGGATTCTGTTAGTTCCCTCCAGATATCTCCAGGCAATATTTATCAGAAATTTCAAGTGCAAAATAAACTGCTGTGCTACAGCAGTCAGTCTGCACAGTGGTATGTGTACAGCTGTAATAAGTGGCAATATACAGTTAAACAGTGTGAATTTGATCCTGTTACACTTCTCCTAACAGTAATTCTTGCACATTTCAAGTGTTGTGATGCACAAACCTTTATCTCATAAATGCAGTTTTTACGGGAGTGTGTAGCTGTAACTTTTTCCTGCTGTGGAGACCAACTATGTATCATAAAGTTCTTTCCAAAAAAAGGAAGCAATGCTGGTAACAGTAACATTGATGCTTTGTATATCTCTGTCTTCATTGCGTGATTTCTGATTTGCATTTTTAATTTTCCCATCCAGATTTGTTAATGTCCTTTCATGTTCTTACCTTAAGCGCATCTTGAAGGTTGGCCAGGGAGTCTTGCTCTGGCTTTCTAAGGTTAGGGGGTTTGAAATAGTACTCTTTCAGTTCTGCAGAGAAACTTAAAAGTAATAACAACAGCAATAACTACAATAACATTATTATTATTATTATTAATAAATTAATAATTACATAATAATAATAGTTATAATAGCTATAATAGCAACAATAGCAATAATAATAATGATGTAGCAGCGGAGCTGCAGAAGTGAGCTGCAGCTCTATGATGCCAGCCCAGCTCATTGCTGGTGAGTTGAACTGTTTTGTCAACAGCTCCATCTGCAGCCCATGGCAGGCTGAGTGCAGCGAACTGCCATCCTGGGATATGCTCACTGAACACTGTTGTATGTTAAAATTAGATTTGAAAGGCAACACCTTAAACCACCTTTTTGTGGTTGAAATTTGGCACTGTCAGGTTTTATGTGACTTCTGAGAGTATAGCCGTAGGCTCTGTCAATGGAAACTTGCTGGGAAAGAAGCAGGGAGGGAACAAACAGAGAAATGAGTTATCGCTCTTGCTGAAGTCTTGCAGTCAGGCATAATAATCTCTCCAGTCAGCTGTTTAAATATGTACACAACAAATTATTGATATTATTTTTTCCCTTTCCTTTCTGTGAATATGCTTTTATTTGCAAAGGCCACTTCTAAGCTTATGGCCACTTGGTACCATCTCCTTTGTGATGTAAGAGTGAGAGCGGTGTAACTCGTTCTACCAGAGCTGTGACTTCAGTTGTCCAAACATATTGTGTGCCCACCAGTGACAAAAGTCAGCAGGGCTTCCTTCACAGTGTGGGGCAGAAATTGGTGTTGCTTTGGTCTATTTTTAGCCAGGGTCTGTAGTCTGGCAACACTAGAGGGCTGTAGAAGTCTTTTCCAGTCACATACAGGTGACAGGTGTTTTGTTTTGGTTTAATTTGTGGTTGGTGTGGGTTTTTTTGGGGGTAGGGGGATGTGGTAATGCTAATGAAACTACTTGTGCAGGGCAGGAGACATAGATGCTAAACAAGTTTTGAACCAGCATTTGTTTTAAATGTCTTTTCATTAATCTTTTCATTATTTAAATATCTTTTCATATATTTTTCATAATGAAAATTTAATTATCAGTGCTATTATACCTTTTTATGTCCTGACTTTCAATAATGTAGTAATTGCCAGTACTTTATAGAATCATTCAGCATAAAATTTGTTTCTTCCTTACTTTATTTCATAATTTAATTAATAGCAAGTGAGTGTGGGCTTGTGGTTGTTTTTTTTTGGGGGGGAGGGGGAGGGGGTAGCTTCACTGTTATACACTGAGCTATTTCTAATGCTACTGTCTTTGTATATATAGTGTTAAAACTCCTCATGTTGTCTTCAGAACACCTTCAGATATCTTTTTTGACCTATTGGTGTTCTTGACAAATTAAAATGCCTTTCACGATGGACAGGAACATTAGTCAGTAGGCAACAGTAGTTCCCTGGCCACAGAAAACAGTACACAGAAAACCTTCCCTTCCCCTTTTCACTTTTCATGACAGCAATCCTGCCTACATGTCTCTATAGAGAAATGGAGCTTTGGTATATTCTAAAGATTAACAAATTTATATCACTTCAGATAGGTGTGGAAGTGAATTTTGCAGTAAAAGAGTACTCATATACTTTGTCATTGGTTCTCCACCTTTCACTCAAAGGTGCTTCAGTGCTGTCAGTAATCTTAACACACGGCAAAGTGAGTCAGTCTCTCAAAGCAAGCTTCAAGCCATTTTGGGCTTTATAGGTCAAAACCAGCACTTCAAACTCCGCTTGAAAAACAACAGGCAGCCAGAGCAGAATTGGAGAGCAGATGTCAAATGCTCATAAAGGGATACAAAGCATATCAAGCAGAACGGCACCTTCCTATAAGAGATTGCTTCCAGGTTGATTTAAGGTGCAACCCAATGTAGAGCTCATTTAAGTAGCCAGATCAGTTACTTATATTATGGTAGCATTTTATAACACAGAAATATAATTATGCATTAAAAGAGAAGTTAATTCTCATACTTTTGTGTCATGTAAGATTGCATTCAGAAGGGAGCAATACTCCTCAGCATACTTCAATTTCACTCAAAAAAAAAGTGCCAAAACCCCACCCACTTGGCATTGTTATTGCCATTTTCTATTTGGGAAAGGTTTAGGGATTGTAATATACTTTGTGGGAGACCTCAAATAAGACTGGAAGAAGTCAAAAGCAGAAAAAATAACTCCTACATGTTCTTCTGATCTTAAAGACTTCTGCAAGTATTTGCAGAGTTGTAAGTTTATGTATATTATAAGTAGAACTGTTTGGTTTTTTTTTTTTTTTCCGGGGAACAATTCCGCTTACTTTAAAAGATATACAACTTTTAAATATTCAATTTCAAACATTAGATTTTGGAGATCTCTTAATAACATGCTATATGAACAGTACTGGTGTACTCAGATTCTTTTTTCTAGATCAGTCCTTCATTTTAAATGAAAATTTATTTTCTCCCTTTGTATCCCTTTATTGTTGCAATAGATTTCATTTAATTTTGTACATCCATGGAATTAGTGGAAACCGCAACAGGGTGCCTGATTTGGTTAGATGGCTAAGGACATACGAACCATGGACATTTTTCATAGTACTTTTCCTAAGAGGCCCTTGTGTGTTTTATAAACTCAGTCAACCCATGCTTATATTACTTGTGATGCCATTTCACATTATGATGAAAGCCAGGTATCTATCAAGAAGGGAGTGTCAGGTCTTAGGAATGCATATTGATGTTATGTGACAGATTAAAATAGGAAAGAAAGAATGAAGCATCCAGTCTGCAATATGTCAGGTATATCTTACTATGGTCAGCTTGTTAGCAATATTTTTTTCTTTTGTGGTTTAAAATCAAATGGATTTTGTTTTAAAGTAGCATATAATAGCAAAGCTTTTGCTGTTGTTTCCAACTGTCAAAATACAATTCTAGGGCTTGTTATCCTCTATTGCTGCCAGATTATTCATTACAAGAAGGGAGAACAATAAGGTACTCAGTCTGGGTAAAGGGGGAGAAAAAATAATCATACAAAGCTGGTAACAGATATCAGCATTAGCACTATCCCAACAATTCCCTGTATTTTCTTCCTGTTAGGAAATAATGGTAAAAAATTCCATAAAAGGGCAAGTTAGAAATGTATCATATATTCCCACTATGACTGCAGCTAAAAAGAAATTTAGGAAAAAATGAACCAGAAGGGCATTTGTGCTGCATGAGCAAAATTGGTTCTTTTCTCTTTGTTTCTTTGTGTGTTGAGAAATTAAATTGTAAAATCGGTAATAATAGTTTTCTGGTGCCACTTAAGGTTGGTAAGTGGTTGTTAAAGGCATAAATGGCTAATTCTGATCAAACTTGTTAAACTGATATGAATTCCAGTGTGAGCTCACAAAATCCTAGGAAGATGGACCATATTTACAGATGGGAAACTGCTGCTTCAGGAAAGCAGTCAATTTCACAAAGTCAGAAGTTTGCAGAGAGAAATACTGGATAAACAACGGAATGTGAGCTCACAAAAGTGAAAGGGGTTTAGAGATGTGGCTATGCAAATATTGAATAAGACCTAACAGATTATATTGCCCCAGTTCTTGGCATTAGTATGGTTATTTCATGAATACTGTGTCCTCGTCTGGTGCCATCAGTTCGGAAACCAAAACACTAAATGTCAAAGAAGCACAAAGAAATGATTGAACAGACTGGAATTGCAGTTAAAAGCTGATCTTACATTAAAAAAAAAAAAATAAAAAAGAAAGAAAAGAAAAAAGCTATAAATAACTACATGGAGAAAAAAAATTGTTGATGCTGCTCTATTAAATCTGTAGGCAGGAAAATGTTAAAGTGTAATGGCTAAAAGCAGAACATCGACCAAATCAAACTAAAAATAAGCTGGATATTTTAACTAATCCTGGAAACTACTTTCTGGTGCAATTGATAGATTTTCTGTCACTGGAAATAAAAATCTGACCTTTATTCATTTTCTTCTCTTAAAGATATAGTCGAAATCAAGCTTAAATATTGAATTTGAAGCAGAAATAATTAAAGTGTAGTTCCTATAATATACAGGAAGTCAAATAACCACAATAGTATATCCTGACCTTAGAAGTGCATTAACCTAAAATAGAAAGCATGCACACTTTCTGTTACTTTTAATTTCCTTTCTATATCCTAACTGTTATACTATGTGCCAATTTGTTGTCTACTCCTGAAAATACTGTGTGTAGAGAGCTTCCATTTATGCCAATAAGATTAGGAGATATAAGGGTCATGCCCTTAACGTAAAATATAATTTATTTGGATATTGGCTATCTTCCCGTTGACACCATAAGAAATTCTACTTACCTGAAAGCATACACATTTTTTTTTTTTCCCCACACTCAATAATGTATAGCATTGCACAATTGACCAAGTGTATTATGGGAGAAGTTCATCTTTCTATAGAGGATTAAGTACTACCCTTCCCCAGAGGCAGAATGCCAGATTGATTTGATGGACCAGTTTACCATAGCAAATTGCATATTCCAGAAGCACTTTCAACCAAGAGTTACGGTCTGTAGTGTACCATCTGTTAAAAGTCTGATATCTCTAAATTTAGGTGATCGGTGCTGTCAATTTGGGTAGTAAATTATTCATTAAAAAATTGTAGTGGACACTTCACCACATGAAAGCCTTTTTCTGCTTCTTCTGAAATTTTAGTTAAATAAGATAGAAAACTGGTGGATAAAAGTGAATGCATATTTCAGCACTTTGAACCTATACAATTACTTACATCCATAGAAACCCATGTATCAGTAGAATTGTAATTATAATATGAATACACTAATTTGACACTCAGCACAGTAAGTTGAACAATGCAGAATGAACTCAGGCAGTGCAAACTAATGGCACCGTGGTTGCATTACTTTGGGATGACATTTTATAGGATGCAGCTTCACACCATGTGTACCTTTTAAACTGTTCTATCCTGAGATCAGGGGAAAACAACACAGAAGGGGCAGCTGCAGATTTTTCAGTTTTTCTTTCCTATTACCTATTTGTCCTTGTATCCGATGGGGTATTGTGTAACTCCTTTGAGAAAAATGAGTGGCGACAAGCCTGACTTGCTGGTTAAGCAGTGTAAATTGACAGTGTGCCTGGGCTAGACTGGTGCTGGACCAGTAGTTTGTTGACTGCCCGTTGGGTGAAAAAATACAAATTGGATGTGTCTCATAGCCTTGCCATCAAAACTGAAGTTTTCTTGATTGCGGGATTTGCAGACAGCCCACTCCTGTACTGCAACATGTCCTAAACCCAAGTTGAAATGACAGCTGCAGGCTGAGCTAACAAGTTAGCAGTTTCCACAGATAGCAGATATCATTGGTTTTGCTGGTAACATTTTTCTATCATTTAGTTTCTAAATAGCCTATGCACCAACAAATTGGAGCGCACCAGGAATAGTGAGTTAGGGTGTTTTATTTCTTTTTTTTTTTCTTCTACACTTCCTCTTGACAGCTCTTGAGACAGGATGAACTGCACCCTCTCATGTTCTGTGCTTCTCTCTCAGCATTCAGGTTTTGCCTTTTCCAGCTGTGCCGAAATGGCCTTTACTGGTACTGTGGAGACATACATAAAGCCTATCAGCAGCTTCAAAGCCTTCGTATGCCTCATGTCTAAGTACAGGTGGCATTTCTAAGTAACTTTGAAGGGTAGAATTAAAACACATAGCACATTAGGAAATTCCAGTGCTGTTTCAGATAAAAGTCATGCTGGGGAATTGAGGAAGTATCTCAGAGCTGATGCTATTTTTCAGTATCATCAGCAGGAGCCAGTGGATGGCTTGTTACTCAAACATATGCATGAAAGCGGGATAGGCAATACTTTTAGTATTCTTGCTGTTAATAACTGTGTTACCTGTATGGTAGTATAATATTTTGATATATGTGTCATTGATAGCTAATAAATATAAATTTTTCCAAAGGTGCTAAGTAAAAATGCAAAGATAATGTACACAGAGTTCAAGCAATCATAAAAGCATAAGTCAGAATTCTGTAATGTTTAATTTGTGTGCTTGCTTTTCTGTTTTCTTTTCTTCCAGGTTAATGATGAAAAATATTGGTCAAATAAGAAATTTTCTTTTTTAGATTAAAAATGAAAATGACTACATATGGCTTGTTGGGGGGAGGTTGGGTTTATTTGGTTGGTTGGTTTTGTTTTTTTTTTTTAAAGTAGCTAAAGACCACAAGTACATAATTATGAAACACTAATTACTTAAAAGTCACAGAGTTTCCTTTTTTTTTTTTTTTTTTTTATATTCCATGGTTTCCTTTTTATAAAGCATAGTAATTAAATTCCCTACCAACCAATTTTACATGATGTTATTTCACTGCATTATTCTAAATGGAAATATGTAGAATTTATGCTGGTATAGGATTTCTTATTCTGCTATTTGCTCTTTTTACTGACTGACAGATGTCTGGAAGACACCTTAAGAAACAATATAATTAGTCTATTTGCATTGCCTGGAATTAGGTGACCTTTCGTTTTGGCAGTAATTAGACTATCCCTGCTGTTCACTGTTGCTTGATGGTACTCACTAACCAGGCAGAGAAGGAGTCCAAGCAGCTCAGTCAGCCACAAAAACATTTCAAATGTCATTAAAATGAGCAGGAAATTATAATTAATAGTGCAGTATCATCTTACGGAGGCATTCCATAAAAAAACAAACAAACAAACAAACAAAAACCCACACAAAAACCAAAACCATGGCTGGAATCAGTTATTCATCTAGCCAAAAAAAAAAAAAACCCACACAAAAAAAAAACCCACCAAAAAAAACCCAAACAAGCAAACAAAAAAAACAAACAGAAAAAAACACCTTTAAATAAACCAGCATTTCATTGGGTACAACTCCTGTAGGCTCTAATTCTACAGTTCTTCAGTGCTACCAGAACCTGAGACCACGAGCATGTTCTGAATCCTTTCTTCTTAGTATGCATGTATGTAAACTTACATGCTGAGCCAAATTTTACCAAAGGTATTTATAACCAGTTCTTCAAGACTACTCAAAAATTCATGTAGCTGTGTATATTATTTATGTAATCCAATGCTACATCTCTTTTATAATGTTTCAATGTCATTAACTACTTGTTTCAGAGAAGATATTAAAAGGCAATGTTGTAAATTTTGGAATAATATGTTTTTACACTATTCACAAAGACTCAAAAAAATCACTAAGAACCAAATTTCCAGGTACTTTAATGCTTGATCATATACGGATGATAACTTCCTGTATGAATCCATCCCTGCAATAAGAAAATCTAAATTGCCATTACAAGAAATTGAAGGTTCATGCTTTCATTTCTAGCAGTTAATTGAGGCACCCAAGTTGATAGCCTAGATTAAATAGACTCCTAGTTTAGGTCTCGCTTCTGTGCTTGAATTTGCATGGTAGAATGAATCAAAATTGTAAGATTCCCATAATAAATGACTCACCAAAAATGAATTTTACACAGGATATCAGGACTGTGTCGAAGATTTACCAGTAAGTAATGACTGCATTTCATCACCTGGTTAAAATAATTGATCTATGCATTTTTGTGATTGGCTTGTAATACTGTAGAATTAGAAGACAGATGAGGCATATTGACAGGACAGTATTAAACAGCTTAAATTACCACAGTCAGCTAACTTCCATGATATGCTCTCTCTTCATTGACCATAACGGATATAAGTTAAAAATCCTATAAGTTCAGGAATGCTGAATACCAACAGAGAGGGGTTTGGGTTGGGGCTTGGGGTTTTTTTTCAAAGGATAATTGGAACCTTTTTCTGGGGGGTTTGAAAACATTAATCCTCAATTTTTATTTTTTTATACATTATCTATTTTTATATACATGTCAAAAGTTATTCTATTAGCTGAGTGCACTGTATGTATACAATAATTATGCATACTTTTGCATTCAGTTTTAATGTCTCTGTTTTCGTATACACCAGATGTTGAAAATGTCTTTTAAATTCAAAATAGTTAACATAATATAGAACTAGATGCATTTGAATTAAACAATTTTTAAATTTAAAGTAGCAGATATGTTTTTCACTGCTGCCATCACTGCTTCAAATCATCTACCAGTAAGTGGTATGGAAAGGTGGGCAAGGTGGTTTTTCTTCTTCGGGAAAAAAATAATAAATTCTACTTTACTATAAACATTTAAGCCCTACACTTTAGAAGAGTCATCTTTATGTGGTCAGACAAGATAAAATAGATGCACTACTCTCTAGAGATGCCTATTCCTCTAACCACTTTTGCCTCTGAATAAAAACTTACGGGTAAGTTATCCAGGGTGTGTAATTTCAACTTAAACATCTTGTTCTTATATTTCAAGACTGAAATACATTGAGCACACTGTTCTCTAAACTTTGACAGCTGTGTCTGAGTATCATCAAAGAACTCAGCTGAAAAAAAAGTCAACTTTAGTACCTCACATTGCAGTTCCGACGTTAATCCTGTCACTGAGATCACTGAGGGAAGGCTAGATTCCCTTTTTACCATGATACCCTTCTCTTTCACTCGTTTGGGGATTTTTTTTTCCTGCCTTTTAAGAAGCTACTTTATTAGAAGCATGAGCACACATGTTCTTGACTTGCTTGTCTGAGAGAGGTAGAACTTTGCAGTGTCACAGCTAAGATTTCTAACCACTCAGAGATCCTCAGTCAGTTTTGACAGTAACAGTAGGCAGATGGCCACAAAAATGAATAAATTAATTTAGAGCGTTCAGAATTTGCTGTTAAAAACAGAATATTGACAGCTTGCAAACTTCTTAGGCTTAAAAAAAATTTTACTTGACATTTCATAGTCTTTTGAAACACTGGTTCAGTGAGATGTCAAACTCATATATGTAATTTTCAATACAAAATTTTTGTTTTCACTTTTTTCTGAGTTAGTAGATTTAATTTCTTAAAAATACTTGTCACAGAAACATCCAGTTATCAATAAAATTACATCATGTGGATGCGCACATAGAACACTGTTGGCAGACAACTAGCCTTTAATAGATTGAACTGTCTGAAAAATTAGACACCTTACGATTGTCTGATGAAGTAGAAAGATATAGGCACCTTCACAGGCTGCTTAATCTCAACCATTTTAGATATATTTGTATCTAAATACAAATACATCATAAGCTTTGCTATTTTTTAATTAATTTTTTGACAATGTATATCAGTTACATTGAATTAGGCTTAGAGAATTAGCTGAGATCAGAGCCTTAATTTTAATACCTATTGTCAGCTGAGATGCATGTTGCTCCAGAATTTTCACACTGTTTGGCTGCCAGTGATAAAATGTGTGAAATTTTGTCTCTCATTCTAAGTATAAGAATGAAAATCAGCCCTATACAATATGATATGTCCTAGAGACAGTGAAATTCGGTTATAGCATTTCATTAGTTCCAAAAAATATTAATCAATCTCTATACTGAAACAAACCTGAAATTCTTAACTGAGGACTGCTCTAAATGATCTCCTCTGAGCAGATTTGGACAAACAGCCGCTACCTGGCTGAAAAACAAAACACAGATTTTTTTTTTTTTCCTTCATTTTAGTAAATTAATAATACCTGTCAAGTTTATGTTAGGAACTTTCACTATCCAGACACGCTGTTCTAGTTTATAAATTGCCAAACATAATAATGATGTTTCATTTTTTAGTACAAAGTTACACAGCGCAGAAGTGAAGGGCAGGGAGTAAAAATTTAGGTTAACTGACTGAATGCCATGTCTTGTGACATTTTGTCATGAACAGATTTTTCTGTTTGCCATTTTACTTTTACTTAATTCCTCATTTAGTGAACAAGGTACATGATGTTGATTTGCCTACTTTAAAACAAAGTTATTATAAAAATACTTAACAGAAAATATTTAGCTAGCTGAATATTAAAATATTACAAACTATTACTCTTTTCTATCTTTATTATTATTCTGACAGTGTTCCATGTATCTGTGGATAAATGAAAAGAAACACCCACCCCATTGCCTATCCTTTTTACAGAAGCCAAAACTGTCATTTCAGTACCATCCCTGGGTAATAATATAAAATATTTATGCACTTTTATGGAGTATAGTCTGTTTATCTACCTATAAATCCGCATGTTTACAAAGACATTTAAATAAACAAATGTGCTGTGCAGACACAGATATATTGGCTGTGAAACTGAAGTATTTTTTGAAGTTTATTTTATGTCAGATTTTTATGTGAAGTTGTGAATAAAAGCTACCTAGATGCAATTAGATTTATATATATATATATATACAGTGAAACAAACTTTAAAAATTTTGAATTATTACATGTATAGTTAAGAAAGATTTGAAGAATACTTTTGGTTCTCTTTTGTCTAGTTTTGGGGAAAGATTATATTATCTATTAACAACTTACAGGAATAATGTCTGATGTTGATGTCACAGTTATATTAATGCCACACCTGTTAAACCCATTAAGATAACAGGTGCAGACCTGATGAGCATCAAAGGTGTTTGCATTTCATGTGCACTGCATTTAAGCTTATAATTGCTTCTTGGATAACTTACAATTAACATTCAGTATTCAAATTCATAAAGAGCAAAAGATACTTTCTATTCACTACTTTCAGTTCAGAACATTTCTAATTTATTTTCCTAATCAAAATCTTAAGATATAACCATCTTATAAAACAAGGTGAAATTGTCTCTAACTATAGTCCACAAAAGGTTCTGAATGTTAAACTTACTAGAAAACTACACAAAGTCCTATCTGCAGAGAGTGGCCTTTTCAATTTCTTTATATTTCAAAATTGTTACAGAAGAAACAGTAATGTGATATGCTCTTATACAGAAGTCCTAGAAGTACAACAAAGATGGTTGTAGGAAATCATCACAAAAATTGGAATTTTTCTGTGCATAAGTGATATGAAAAATTTCCCCCCCAAAAAGGATAAAAAAAAATCTGTTTTCAATGATACTTAGAATGACAATAAATTCATCTTGCTTTAATAACACATACACACACACAGAGGGAAATTTTTTTTCAAAACTAATGTGTGTCTTTGGGAAGTGTGAAGGAAAGGTTTTTTGTTATGCCGTGAGCTTTCTAGCACAAATACCCACAAATGCATTGGGACTGTCTTTAGCTCAGAAGTGTTTGTAAATTATAAACCTATGAAATTAGGAGTTTAGGGAAAAAAAGCTCTTAATGACTGTTAGCCATCAAGGTATCTAAATCCTTTATAAAATTCACTCCCAGCATTATAGGCTCTGGAACTGCTGAGATGACAATTATGGCCATATTTTGGCTCAAGATCAGTTTTTGAAATAATGTATCAGCATTATTTGAAAGGTGTTATAACTCCCCCACGCCCTGCAAAACAAAACCAAATGTCAATATGGAACATAGTATTATCCTCAGATTTTAGTATCTTTTTTCCTAATAATAATAATGGGTGGAATTTGCTCTAGCTAAAGCATGGATGCATACAAGCTATCAGTTCTATTTTTATACCTAAATATTGTAATTGGAGCAACTCATATTACTCTGTGCTATTTGTAACAGATAATTCCGAGCTATTGGTTATTCTTTTAACCTGAACTAGTTTTAACTACCTAATAAAGGAAATGGAGATATAGTACTTCGTCTGCAAACATTTTTTCCTTCTGTATTACCCATTTCTCTACCAAGCAAGAAACAGAATACTTACTTAGAAGTTCTTTGGGAGTTATTAAAACAAGGTGTCATCGACAACCTAAGATGTTAAAATAGAAAGTTGTCACTGACATTTTATCTATGCAAAAAAGATTTCTAATCTCAAGATGTGGAGGTAAAAATGACAGATAAATGGTAAATAGAAGTACAGTATAAAGGTGTCACTTCTTTTTTGCATTTCCAGCTGCTTTCCTCCTTAGCCTTATTCAAATTTACTGCTGATTTTTTCCAAGGCTATAAAATACTGGAGTGTAATACAACCTCACATAATGCTTCCCTCAACTTCTATAGCAGAGCTATGATTTACTATTGCAATAAAACTCTGCTATCAAGTATTTTCTAACTGCTTTTATCTCTTCTGCTGTTGAATAAAATGTAAAATGAGATTCCCATATGAATATATAATCGAAAACAAAGTTACTTATTGCAGACTACTTTGGGAAGCGAGATAGATTTAGGTGTGTTAGTTTAACACTGACACAAAAATGTCTCACAATGTATAATTCTTATCTTTGATACCCAGGAACCTCAGAATTTAGACAGACTGGTAAAACCCACAAGACTTTGACTCTGGAATCACAGAGGCATACAGTAATTTCTGTGTTTGACTTCTGTATCAAACAATTGAGTCATTACTGCTGTTCTGATAGCAGAGTTCAAATCTGATCCAAAAGCAATATTACTCAAGCTGTTTCTATATGTTACAGTTACGCTTCACTTTATTTTGATCAAGAATTACATTTCTAAGCATTAAAATTCTGAATTCTTTGCAAAGATACAAAGCATTTTATTAATCATAGAATCATAGAATAGTTAGGGTTGGAAAGGACCTTAAGATCATCTAGTTCCAACTCCCCTGCCATCAGCAGGGACACCTCCCACTAAACCATGCCACCCAAGGCTCTCTCCAACCCAGACTTGAACACCACCAGCAATGGAGCATTCACAGCTTCCCTGGGCAACCCATTCCAGTGCCTCACCACTCTAACAGTAAAGAATTTCTTCCTCATATCCAGTCTAAACTTCCCCTGTTTAGGTTTGAGCCTGTTGCCCCTTGTCCTCTCACTACAGTCCCTCATGAAAAGTCCCTCCCCAGCATCCCTATAGGCCCCCTTCAGATATTGGAAGGCTGCTATGAGGTCTCCACGCAGCCTTCTCTTCTCAGGGCTGAACAGCCCCAGCTTTCTCAGCCTGTCTTCATATGGGAGATGCTAAAATATTGTCAAAATAGATTTTACACTTTCTTTGTTTCCTTTTAGTTCATTACTCATTAGCTTTGCGATTCCTTTCTCAGTTGCATGAAGATAAAAATAGAAGAATAAAATGAACAAAGAATAAAAATAAAGAATAATACTGTATATTTACTCCAGATGTGAGTACGTTAAATGCCACATCTCAGAAGTGTTGGCATCCATCGAACATGCTGCCCCCTGTGGCTTAAAAGGAAGTTTGGTTGATGTTAAATTCAATGAGATTTTTTCACATGCCTGTATGGTGGAGTTGCAGTTTAGCATAAAAGAACAGCCTGTCGTTTAAACTGTGTGGCATGAATAAACTGTCAGATGCACAGTGTGGACGTAGAAAATGGCATATGTTCTAACTTCTCTGTGCAGGGATTTCTCCATGGAACTATCCTAGGAACGAATGGAGGTGGCAGCATACCGTGCTGAGTTCACTTTTGTGCTTTTATTGCAGTGTTCATGCTGGACTTACATACTGTTTCTCTGCTAGTTTCTCGTCTCAGATGAACAGTAGAAACTGGGCTTACTGTTTGCTACCAATTCTTCTGTTTGCTGCTCTGTCAGATTTATATGAAAAAAAATTTCTGAGCAGTGGAAAAAATGCTATAAGAAGGCTGTCATTTAAAAGAAGCAATTTTTAACCAGTTTTTTTTAGGCCTTTTTTTTTTTTTTTCATGAATGGCCTCAAGGTTTTGAAATGTGTCTTCCTTCTGAATTGAAACTAAATCTGAAAATTCATACAAATGGATTTTGAAAAAAAGTATTTTCAGACTAATCATTTTTACTTTAATGCTATTTTGTACTGTTACATACAGAATAAATAGAAAATAGAACAGGATGACATTTTATGGCTGCCTGTGACAGCATGGTTTTGGATTTGCTAACCTAGTAGATCTCTTTCAATTCTATGAATAGTAATTTCAGAAAAAAGTATTAAAGACAGTCGACATCATCAGCTTTTTGCTTCTTGGAAACAAAATTTCAGCAAAATTGCAACACTGTGAGCCCTTTCACTGTTCCAGTAGCAAATGCAGCCAATATTTTCTCAAAATACACTAGATGTCTAATATTGTTTTAAAAAGTTACTTATAGAAGTAATTAGACTGCCATTTTGTAAGTAAGGTGTATGCCGAACAGCACTTCCTGGCTGGCTTTTTTCTTCAGTGAAACTGTGTTTCTAAACTTGAATGCTGTTATCATAACTCAGTAATCCTACTATAATGCTCTACCTGCATTTTTCTTCCCCTTCCTATGAGGCTTTATTTTAGATTGAATGAATGGACCATCTCATTCTCAGTGTCATTTTTTAGCCAACTTTGACATTAGCAGGCAGAAAAGGCATGGTGCAGAACCAGAAGACTACTGTCTTGTGGCCCAGTGGACCTGGCATAGGAGAATAGTAAACAGCAATGTCATACTGAAGCACTGTGCCACTTAGACTTTTCCTAAGTACTACTTAAAGACAAGAGGTTTCTATAAGTACTTAAGAAGTCGATCTCATAAGCAGTGTAATAATAACCTTTTAGAAAGGAAATTTTAATTATAACTATTTCAGAAATTAGAACCTGGGGCAAAGGGGAAGGTGCTTGTCTGAATTCAGCAACCACAGCAAGGTATAAAATTCAAGTTTCCCAATTTTTACCCACTACTGGAAATGCCTTCTTAACACCAGAGAAGGTGTGTATAAATCACTTATCTCACTTAATCAATTGTCTGCCATTGCAGAGGAGTTTGGATTGGTAGCATCTGTTTTTCTCATTTTCTCTCTGCCTTTGGCCAAAAGCTTAGTCTTCTGAGAACTGGAGTGATAACTAAAGTCTTTGGACTTAATATAAGAGCTTGTGGGTTAAGCTTAATGGCTTATGATATATGGGAGGTCAGAGCAGATGATCAAATAGTCCCCTCTCACCTTAAACCATATGAAACTATGTAGACTCCTGAAATATGATAAAGCTAGTGCCAGTGTCACAGATCACAGTGATAAATGCTGAACTAAACCTTCTTCTTGGCTGCAGCCTGAGAACAGGACTGACTATGAGCATCCTAGTGCTGTGAAGAGATTCAGCCTGCTGCTGTATGCCAGAGAAAAGCAGCCGTGAAAGAATCTGAAATAGCTGTACCTCATGTTATATCTGGCATTTTTTGTGAAAAAAAAAAAAAAAAAAAAAGAAAACTGTTGGAAAGTAAACTCATACTTGAAAGAAGTATGCTAAACAGCACATTTGAGAGTGTGGCTTACCTAAATTAAAAGCTCCCAGTTGTTTGGTTGGCTTTTATTTTTATCAGAAATGGGAACTGTTATATATGGAGGACATTAATTCTTTGTTTCAGAGTCATTTGTTTTAGCTACATATGCTGTGAACAGGTTCTCTTGAAAGAGGTTATTTCCAAGTCTCAAGTAAGGGGCTTAATCCCTTATGGTCTCTGTGAGTGGGTTTCCAAAAGGTTCTGAACCTGTTTTTATGCTACCCTGCACCTGATACATACCAGTGAAAAATGCTGCTTGAGAAAAGTATTGCTTGTCCTTGGTGACAGGTTGAAGAGTGTGTTTCAGTCACAGCAGGCTGGAAGTCGGAGGCTTCATTGAAGAATGATGAAAAACTTCTGTGGAATAAAAGCTGATTAGAAAATGTCTCAGAGGTGGGATAATTTTGGTTATGTGGAAATACGACTTATTTCCACATACATATTCCAGACAGGAAAACAGCTACCACTGTCATATGTGTAGAGGCAAAATAAAGAGAACTGAAAAACATACCTAGATCCTGAAATATGTAGAGAGGCATCAGTATTGCATTTCACTCCAGTTGTTGTCATCCTTTTCCACATGCCCTCTCCGTCAGTGAGCAGCATGACTGCTTTTGCTTTTGCTTTGAAGATTTACTCAGCAGGTCAGTCTTGTAATGTGGGATGCTGCACTGCTAGCTCTGCTGCCCTTGTGCAGTGAGAAGGGCCTAATACTTTATGGAGATAAACAGACATGCATTCAGGGGAGAAAATTTTTGTAGATAAGCTTTATTATTTTCTTCTCTTTTTAATTCAAATTCTCATTTATTCTCATTAAAACGTAGGTAGAAATAATGCAGTTAGATGATATTTGTGATAATATTCTGAATGGAAATGAATGGACCAGGTACTGCATCTTATAAAGTATGAGGAAGAGATGTTGTTGTAGTCAAGGTATAAGATAGAAAGATGGATAAGAATTTTTAGTTGTGCAGACATAGCTGCTAAATATCTGTTTAAATCTGTCAGACAGAAAGAGTCCTTACATTCAGGCAGTATCTGAATGTAAAGACCCAGAGAAAGGAATCTAAAGAGAAACACTGCCCAGAATATCATTATTTTAAGTGACACAATAAAAATAAGGAAGCAATCAGAAAATTGAAAAATAACAAAAAGCTAGCAAATTCATTTTCCCATAGGTCAGTTCCTACATGCAAATACAATTCTGAAGGTACAGAATTTTTCATATAGAGCTTATAATTTTCTTAAGAATTAGAGACTGAAAAAGAATATTTCCCTACCCCCCACAAAAAAAAAAAAAAAAAAACCAAAAAAAAAAACACACAAGCAAAAGGAAAGAAGTTGTTAAAAAAAAAAAAAAAGAAAAAATTATTACACATTTATGTAATGAAACACAGGTAAATATCTTTCAGGAACCCAATACTTTCCCTGAACACCCATATTGACTGAAAGACTGTAGATCTCTGTCTCAGAAAACAACTAAAAATACAAAAGCAGCTTCATGGAATAAATTCTCAACTGGCAAAACTGGGATTTTGATAGGTTTTCAACAACATATGCTTGGCTGACATAAATATATTCTATAGAATGTTTTTCTTCATCGTACTCAGAATTTGTGACTAACCAGATCTTTAGCATCTTGTTGCCCAGCTTCTTCCTTTCCGGCCTCAGTACAGATGAAGACCTGTGTCATCTGTGATCTCATTGTGACTCTGCAGGTCTGCTGAAATCTGCTTGCAGATGCTAATGCACCTTCTGGCTATATTAGAACTCGGTAATTGAAACAGTAAAATGAAATTGGCTTATATGGTGCAAAACCACTCTCCTTATCCCATGCCAGAGGAGTGGAACTAGATGGTCTTAAGGTCCTTTCCAACCCTAACTATTCTATGATTCTATGATATGGGTCTGTTAAAAGTATTTTATTTAAATGACAGTGTTGTGAAAGGTGGGGATTTGGGGAGTCTTTGGGTTTGTTTTTTTTGAGGGTTTGTTTGTTTGCTTTTTTGCAGGCAATTCATCATTATTCCTATTTGTCACTATCCAAAAAGGAAGAAAAATATCTACATAAAATTGCACATAAAAATTGGAGACTAAACCACATTCTTTTTACCTACACATTAAACCTAGCGTTGACTTCTATTTATATAAATGTGTACTGGAGTGCAGATAGAGAAATCTTATGCTTATATATATAGAAACCTTATTCAGCTAAAGAGAATGAATATCATTGAAGGGCATAAAGCTCCTTTTGCTTTTTAGTGTTACTAAATATTAATCACGGGGTTTAAGGGTTTCCCTAGCAATGTCACTCTAACTAAGGGAACCACATCCCTCCCTAAGCAAACATCATCAATACAGTAAGTGTCTTGCCATGATTTTGCGGAAGTTACTCAGCCCAAGACTCCCTCTTAGATTCTGGGAAGAGTGATTTCCCTGTCAGCTTTTCTGGTGATAGGTTTTTTTCTCTCTCTGTATTTAGCAGGCATCAGGCTACAAAATGACTTCTTACTTAAGTAGTTGGAATTCACTTCTTATGTCAGCATTATGGCACTTCAGTGTGTCTTCACTGAAGAGGTTTTGGGGTGTATGTGACTTTTATATCCAATCCCACCTTACATTTATAAGAATTAAACCTCACTGAGGCATCCTATAAGTGTAAATCAGTTGTTATATAAATGAATTTTCCTGAAAAATTTTCTCTTGCTTACCCATAAACATGATTTTACATTTACTGATAACCCTTTGCAATTTTCTGCCCAGACAGCATATTAGATTTCCTTCTCATGATTGCTGACTGCAAAGAAATTGTTAACCCAATGTGAAGATACTAATTTCCAGCTATATAAGTAGAGTCTGAATCATGGGGTATAGCTTCTTTATTCACAGGAATATGTTTTTGTAAACATGCATATACTGGCAATCACTGGCTATGCATGTAAGTTATTATTGGGTTTTGGCTGAAATAACATACGCTGGTAACTGAACATTTTGAGGTTATGGTGAGCCTTCACTCAGAAGAACATAATGAAAAACTTTATTAGATTTATTTCTGGTTATGATACAGACAGTAATGATCTCGTGTTGATAACAAAAGACAACCCTTGTTTTATACAGAGTATGTTGCATTTGCTTGGTGCCTCTCTATTAATCAAGAGGTACGGATCGGGTGTGATGGGGACAGATGAAGTTGCTTCGGAAGTATTCTGTCTCTTCCTTGCTGGGATGAGATACCAGGTAGCAGAGAACAATTGCTCACCCTCCATGAAGGTCCTCTTGCACATGGATCAACTTAATTAACTTTCCTGCTTAATATTTGAGGTGATGTAGTGATTTGACTGAACAGGTGGTAGCTCTTAACAGATGGATAGTGCATGCTATCTGTCTTTAAAGATCTGAAGTGATGATTTTGATTTGCATATCTAGTGTCTTGCTGTAAGTGGGTTTTGAATGAGGTCATCCTAATCATGAGTCATTTCACAGCTGACTGACTTTATTCTACTATTAGTAAGAGTGATACTAGTCCTCTTTATTCACGTGTGTCTGTTACTGCCAACTGCCTTTCTTTCTTCCACTCCAGTAGTTAAGGTCTTTCTTTCTAGCTGCTATTTGTTTCAGCACAGTAAACAGAATAAACCAGCCTCTGCTTACTATGTGTTGGGGAGGAGGCAGAGAAGAGAGTAAGAGCTCTGTGTGCATAGGTAAATTTCAGCCTTAACCATGTGCATGCAACATATTCTTCCCAGTGCTGGATATTGGGAATTCAATGTGAATTGATTGATGCCTTGTCGTGGCTTAAGCCCCTCAATAACTCACGCAGTTTTCTCACTCACTCACTCACTCACTCACTCACTCACTCACTCACTCCCCCTCTTCCTTACCCCAGTCCTGGGGGGATGGGGAGGAGAATTGAATGAATGCAACTTCCACAGGTTGAGATAAGAACAGTTTAGTAACTAAGGTATAACACAAATCACTACTGCTACCACCAGTAATAATACAAGAGAAATACAAGGAAAGAGAATACAACTGCTCACCAAGCCCGACCCAGCCACTGCAACCCCCCCAGCAGCGAACCCCCCACTGCACCACCACACTCTTTAGGGTCTCTGCTCTCCGTGTTCACATCCTGGACATGATGTGCTGTGGTATGGAATAGCCTCTTTGGTCAGTTTGGGTCAGGTGTCCTGTCTCTGCTTCCTCCTGGCTTCCCCTCCTCCCTTTCAGAACATGAGACTCACAAAGTCCTTGGCCAGACCAAAACACTACCGAGCAGTAACTGAAAACACTGGTGTTATCAGCGCTACTCCCAGGCCCCAAATCAAAAACACAGTGCTGCACCAGCTACCAAGAAGGAGAAAAATGACTGCTACTGCTGAACCCATGACATGCCTTTATTTCCCTGGTCTAAAGAGAGCATGGAATAGCATACAGGGCAAATAATTTTGCTGTCTGATGTAAGATTAGAAGTTTCTGAAAGGTATGATTTTACAGTTTAACATAAAATTCAATTGCATTTACTGGTGGGTAAAAACGTTGTGAACTAATTTCACCAGTTCATTTCAGACCTTTTCATTTAAACTGACAGAAGCAAATTATGGTGCTATGGCTCATTCATCCATGATTTCACGCTCCTTCACTGTAGAAAACAAGAGGCAAATCTCAATGGGTTTTACCATGGTAAAACATTTTTAATTAGTAAGTAATTCTGAAGCTATAGATTTAAAACAAACCCTCACTAAGCAAGCCATATTGTCACTTCCAATGACAGCACTTTCAGATTTCTCAATGAGTGCTTATATAGGTTTACTTTCCACAGCTGCTTTTTCTCCAAAGAGTGTCCTGAACACTGTTGTTGTTTCTTGCCAGTTAGACTAGCATACAAATTGAGCCAAGTATGCCTTTGTAAAAGCACTTCAGTCTGCAATCCCTGAAACTTATAAATAGAAACTAAACAGTGAGTGTTGAAAAATGTGGGGGAATTTCAAACAAATATGCATTTAGCTTAATGCAAGTATGGTCAAAACTGTTTTTTTCCCGGTGATGGCTTTAACAGGCAGAGTGAAAAACAGAAACTTGAATGTCTTTGTAATGTCAGTTTGGTTTTAATTCATAAAGAAGAGAAGCAATTAAAACTCCTGGGTTACGATAAAGAGGATATAAATAAAACAAACAAGGAAATACTGAGCCATGTTTCCAAAAGATTTAAAAAGGGCTGGAAAAGATGATTGAAGAAAAATTGTGCAGAAACTTAGATTTTGTTTCCAATTACATTAATCTTCTTAGCTCTAAAAGGATTATATCTCATACTATGTGGATGTCTTGGAAAGACATCCTCTCTCCCTACCTGTTTGCAAGTTGCTGTGGTATATCCAGTAAGAACAAAGTATATTTAATCATCGTTTTAATGTTGCAGGTTCTAGCTGACCCAGAAGCCAGTATTAATGTTGCTACTCAAAACTCCATTCAGCCCCCCTGTATGTAGGAATTAAAATACAGACTTTAATTACCTTATCATATATCAGTTATTATTTCCAAAGAATCTTGATCCTATTCAGCGTGCAAAATATTCAGTTCAAGTTAATGAGCTAAGCTCAGTATTTCCTTTCGTTCTTGTTTTTCACTATATGTTGATGTTATTTGTTGCAGTCTTCATATCCTGTTTTCAAGAGAGAGCTATTAGCTTTCTCATGGAATTTGCTATGACATTTATCATTACTGTATCTGAATGCTTTGCAAATATTAACATATTTATTCTTCAGTGCAAAATCAAAAGGGTATTAGAACCCTTTGAGGCTATGAAGAAGTGGAGTATAAGGCACTGTTTCATCCATGATCTCAACTCTCAGACCCTAAATTAAACAGGAAATAAAGAACGGAAACTAAAGGTAAACTGACCTGACTTCAGTACCATTTCATCTTATTTACAGGAAGTCATGTAGACATTGCTTTTAGCAAGGGAAAGTAAATGGCTCTGATGGGAAGTGATTTAACCCATCTTAAGGGTGATGCCTAAAGCATGGTATCCTTGGCAAATGCCCACTTCTCCCCACTGACTTTGAAAATAAACCTATTCTTCTCATCCTAATTGGTCTCTTGTAGAGAGGGTAACAACTTACCTAGCACCATATACACATTTTGTATGGAGAAAGCAAGGTCAAAAGCTAATTCAGAGTGGGATTCATCATATAGCTTTTCCAGGGGACACTTTTTAATCCTTTAGTCTCTATGTAGTAACACAAGGATTTGAAACAAATTATCAATTTCTGATCACTATACTACTATTCACTACTAAATTTTGTTTTATTCCCAGGAGAGTTTTGTCCTATTGCACTCAGAGAGTGTTTTCTTTTAGGCAATTTCTTTCTCAGTGGATTTCTTCATGTTGCTTCCATCCATTTCCTAGTCCTAAGTGTGCAGGCCAGCTAGAAGCTTTTCTCCAAATTCTTTGTCTGGTTCCTTTCACCACCTTCCTCTACTCCCACTGGTAAATGAGAATTGATATCTATTCTTATTTTGTCCTTGGGTTGCCATAAAGCCTTGGTCTTATATACTGTCTTTGTGCTGCCTTTCATTTCATTCTTCTTTCCGACCTAACAAGTTTCAAACTGCTTCCTTGACTCCTGTCCTCCTCTTTTGGTCCAGTTGCAGTCATCCTTTGTTACAGTTTTATTTCTAAGCTCAATTTCCTTGCACTTCCCTGGTCACAGTGTACATGCCTTGCATCCTTTTACAGAGGTCTAGCTCATATCCCCGTGACAGTCTAACTATTGCTTCTTCTATCTTGTTCCAAAAGACAAAAGAAAGTGTTATTTCTCCATAAATGGCTGTATTCTGGGAAAATGTAATGCATCAAAAATGACATTCTGGTTTTTTGGTTTGTTTTTTTTTTTTGGGGGGGTGGGGGTGTGTCCCTCTCCACACACCCCCCGCCTGGATTTTTACTGTTCAAATGAGAGAAATCAAGAAATTAAAAACAAAACAAAAGAACCAAAAAACCCCAACCAACAAAAAAAACACCCAAGTACCACTTTTAAAGACATTATGAACTCTGGTTGAAAGGGTAGCTGCCTTGATAACTCATCTCCCCCAAATCACATGTGCTGCAATTTACAGAAAGAAAGCCTTCCTATACTGTTTACTTTCCTCAGGCTTCCATAGTCTAAACTGCTGCAGAGCAAAATTAACATCCTTCTCGTCAGTCTCCTACTGCTGGGAGAATTTTGAATAGCAGCAGGAAAATATGACAAAAGGCGCTTGTCAATTTTAACTCTGCTGTAGCCTGTCAAATCTTTGGGTTACAGCGGTGGCACTCCAGCTGTCTGTCTGCTGATTTAGAAAGGAAGCACTGCATTGCCTTCATTCAGTTCATAGTTTTGAGACCTTCTTTTCAGAATTTAAAAAAAAATTCAGGCTCTGCAGAAGCTGATAAGGGCCTGGAAGGAATGAATATATTCACTAATAACTCAGAGCAGATTTCCAGGTTGACATTAATTTGATTCACCCATATAAGTGGACTCGAATTTAAGTACTATATTGCATTTTGATATCCTGATATTTCTTTATGATGAATATCTCACAAAGTGTAATTAAATTAACCCAAGTACTAGAAACATCACAAGAAAGTGATCCTGCTGAGTGTTCAACTGAATGAACATAGATGAGCAAATGGGCTCTTTTAACATCTGAGTGTGTCTCAGAGGAATTCTGCAGGTGAGTATTGGCATGTAGGAAGCTAAAGCATTGGGCACTTTCAAAATATACTGCTTCTAGGATTTTCAAATTTTTTTTTTTTCTGCCTGTACACAGTTATGGTTTGTATTATTGACATCACTTGGAGGATTGCATACAATGGTGCTTCATGTGACTATCAGATAGAATCCTCATCTTGAAATCCTCTATTACCTGTAACTTCCTTGTCACTTCAAAACAAAATGGCAAGTGAAGGAAAATCTTTACCCTGTCAGGCTTCACTAATGTATTGCAGCTCCTGTAGTGTTCTACTAAAGTGTCAGAATGCTGTGCTGAATGTCAGCACCATTAAAAAAAAAATCAGCTAGTTCACTAACCCACACACCTATCCTTTAAAGCATTTTAGAAATAAGCTGCTGTGTTGGGATTGCTTTGCTCAAGTCCTTTAAAGACAACAATTGCAAAGAAATCAAGCTGCCCTCTCTCTCCTTGGCCTGGAAAGACCTGAATATTCTAGCTGTCTCTCCAGTCTGTCTCTGCTGGAATTGAAGAATTTCTTCAAAGTTTGATTGTCGGTATCCCAACCCCTGTTAAACTCTGGACAATGCTTAGGGAATTAGTTTCAGAGTAATATTTAGGGTCTGAAGGAGTATATCCGTTTAATCTGGCAAAAGCCATCTCAGCAGTATTATTAAGCCACTAAGGGAATTTTCAAATGCTGGTTTCTTTGTTCTTCTTTATTCTGGCATCTGTCCTGAATTGCTCCCAGATCAAAGAGATGTGAAAGTCACTTATGATTAAGGGTCTTTTTGTGAGTGTGTATGAGTGGCCCTGTGCCAGACCACCGCCTTTCATTTTTGTAAAACCCTTCACCTACAGATGGCAGATAGTACAGTGACTGAGTGGTAGTTGTTGGAAGGAAGGTGAAAGAGAGAAAGCCATCATTGGAGTGTTGGCAGATTCACAAATATGTGGCTATTCTTCCATGCTTATCCTAAGATGAGGTAGTGTCCATTGAACTGGGTATTGCTTTATAAAATCACTGCCATTTAGGCACTGGAAGATAGAAAAACTTCTAGGCATCTCAGGTCATAAAACGTTAGAAGTTATCCTTGCTATTTTGCTCTGCTGGTGCACAAGGTGCTGCAACTTGCTGTTTTCAAGTGTTGGCAAAAAATTTGAGAATAGATGATGCTATGGATTATAGCAGATAGGACAATGATTGAAGTTTCTGATATTGTACCAGTTCCGTATTCAGCCATCTCTACAAGAATTTGAAATGGCACTGTTGGATTCACAGATTTTCATGTAGGCATCTGCATGCTGTGACTATGGAATTAATACACCTTGCACTTTGTAGAAGTCACTTGTCTGGGGGAAAAAAAAAAAAAAGAAAAGAAAAAAAAGGATAGCAAGGTTTAGAACAGTGTTTCGATACCCTTACTTTTAACATAATGTATTAGTCTGGTTCTAAGTCATCATTGCCTTCCATTGCACAGCATGGAAGCTGACATACTAGGCATTTTATTACCAACGTATGCCGAAAAGATAGGAAAACTATTTCTAGAGTTTACAGGGAAGTAATTACTAGGTGAATGGATTAGGATTTTGCAAAATATTTCTGGTCTAGAAAAGCATGGGCTTCAGCTCAATCCTGTTTTTCATCAGTCTTTTAAAAAACGTTGTTTGTATAAGGTTTTCAAAGATATCTGTGAAATAAACCTTCCAGATCTCTTGCATTATGTATTCTCTAGGTGTTTTTTTTATGAAAAAGGGTGGTGCTTATTGATTCATAAGTGAGAATCTTTCCTGATTTGCATTTAAAAGGGTCAGATCTGTATTTTCAATGCAGTTTCTAATCTAGAGTTTTTAGGGAGTTTGATCAAGATCCTCATGTGGACCTGCTGTATAAAGTTATAGAAACTGTGGATTTTGTATTAAAACTGTGCCTAAATCATTGAAATTAGGTACACAGATGGTTTAGTCACAGTTGTTGGTAAAAAAACCCAAAGAAATTGAACCACAAACCTCGAAGACAGTATGCAAAAAAATAAACATAATCAAATTTTCCTTGAGGGCAATCTTGAAAGGAGTTTACTGTTGTAGTACTGTTTATGACCCAGGGAAGGGCATTTTCACTTGAAAAGTGATTTAAGCATGCAATTTTCATTTAGATTCTATTCTTGCAAGTGGATGCACTTGGTTCTTTGACATAATTGTGATTCTGTAGATGTGTGTGTGTAGCTATAGTCTTGATAAACACATTATTTGTAAGTGCACGCAGTGCTGTGCTGTGTAAGCACTTTTGAATTCCGGACTCTCTTCATCATAGAGAATAGACTTCTTAGAGGAAGGAAAAAAAAATAATTTTTAATTAATAGAAATCAAAATGAACCTGGTCATTTCTCCAAAACAAAGCATAATTGCTGAGAATAGTAAGTGTTCTAATTGTAATTCCAGAAACCTCTCATGGTATTTCTTATTTATTTATGTAGCAAAATGCATGTGAAAATTTCAACTCCCTGGTCTAATTAATTCTGCTCACTAAGATTCTGACTGGCAAGTCTTCTCTAGTCTGAGCTTTTGTGGTTTTGCTGTTCATATTTCTTAATCATTTTGGTCAAAAAATTCTCTCTATGCTCATTTGCCTTAATTAATTTCACTCAGTTATGACTGGATCCCAAGCAAAAGTCTTTTAAAAAGAATTTTAAATTAGTTTTTGCTTTTTTACCCTCTAGACTTTTCCATTGGTTTTGCCAACATGCCTGCTTTTTTGGCATACCTGCTTTTGCTGCCTAGATTGTGTTAGTTCTTCTCTCAGAATCAATCGTGAGCAGCTTGCAACCAGATGCCTGATTAAAAAGTTAGCAGACCTTGAGTGCAATTACTTCAGCTGTATGGCATTCATGCATTAAACCCAGTGTTAATTGTTTCCCATTTTTGTAACGATCTTTATAATAGGATAAAACCAGAAGAGATCACTTCTTGAAGTTAAACCAGCAGAAAATAAAGACATTTACTCTGATTAATCATCTCAATATGAAATTAAAAATAATCACAAGTTAACATAGAGGGTCTTTGTGTTAGATACCAGTGAAATTTGTCATTGGTACAGTTTGCAGTATTTATTCACTAAGTTTATTTTTGTTATATTTGAAAGCACGATTGAGTAAAGAAGTTTCTGAATTGCTGGTTTGAAGGGGTTTCACACCAGTATTGTATAAGCAATATTTGGATATTACCATAGATAAGCATCCATATCATGTACTGTTTATAAATGTTCATAATTTTTCCAGAAATGAACAGATTTATGGTTTCACTTGGACTACTCATGTACAGTATTGCATGACTTTAATAATGACTTTTATATATTTGAAGAAATCCTAGCTAAAAATATCTTTGAAGTGACGATAAAGGGTAATCTGGAAACAGATTTAACTGAATGGTATCACAGACTAATGACCTCTTTTGAGATTAATGCAACTCCTGTAATTATTGTAAAACTTACATTTACATATTTTCATAACAATTTAATAGAAGTTTTTATGCAGAATATCCTATTCTTGCCATTAATTTATAGTGAGTCTTCCTATGTTTTTTTTCCCAAGCATGCCCTACCTGTTTGCAGGTAAAATACCACCAGATTTTACAAAGAAATGTTAAAAAGGGGGAGGAAGAAATGTAATTTCTAATTATGATTGTTTTAAATCAAAGCCTGAAAAAGCTTACCATAAAAGTACAAGTCTTTAATATAAAATTAAAATTAGGAGATTAAAGAAAAGAAGCCAAGGAAAATCTGCCACCTTTTTTCTTTTTTTTTTTTTTTTTTTTAAGGAAAGTCTATTCCCACAAAGAACCAGAAAGCATAATGATTATGATCCATCAAGCAGGACACAATCACCAACCATAGTACTCATATGGAGCTGTTACTGCTACCTTTGCTATTTCCCTGTGGCTCTGTTGTTGTCTTTACTTCATCATGTCTTCAATCAGATTGTAAATTTTCTGTGGGAACAGCATTCTTTCCTATGTTATTTGAGTGTTACCTCTCATAGTGCCACTCTTATGCTTTTCCTTTCAGCCTTCCCTTGTTAAGTGTTAAGCTTCTTAAAATTAACTGAATTGAAATCAAAAATTTATTTCCTCTATCTCAAATTATAAAATGATAAAATATTTATGTTTTGTATAGCTTTTGCCATCTGAGCATCTTAAATTCATTTGCAAATATCATGTTAGATTTCATAACTGTCATGCCTAACTGAAAAAAAAAAAAAAAAGGCAATGATCTTTCCCACTTACCAATAAACAAAAATATTGAGTGTTTCACATCACTGGCAGATGACAGCAACTGGCCACTGTCAAGAGGTTCTAAGTACCTGAAAGATAGACCCCAGGTACCTGATTCTGAGTCTAATTGGAGACTCTTAATTGATTACAGAGACTTGCATGAAATCTGTCACAGAGTCAGTCTTCTAATGCTATGTCCTGTACTTTAACCACATGATCACCTTCCATCCCAGGGGTGAGAATGACTACTTATGTCCCCTCACATTAGCTTCTCTGTCATTTTCAGTTTTGTCTAGAAACTCAGTATCATGAATTCTTTAAGATGCTACTTGTCTGGCCTAGCCCCTGATTTTGGTTTGTAAGATTCAGGCTAGCATCCCATATGGTGCCCTCTACAAGGGCTGCACGAACTGGACCTGGTTGGTGTTTTGCCATTTCTAAGGAAAGTGACAGCTGTTAGTCATTGTGCTTGTTTACTGAATATCATTTGAGATGATACTAGTGGGCAAAGTCCTAAAGGATATTTGGCATTTCTGCTCTGGTGAATATCTGCAGCCAGTGTTATTGAGTGAACAGTTTCATCTACGCGTGAAAACTTATGAGGAAAAAAAAAAAGGACAAAAGAAAAAGAAATCAAGAAATTAGAGCACATCTGTCTTTCTTTTCCTTCCATCTGTCAAGCCAGGGCATGTACCTGTCATGGGTTCAGCAGCAGCAGTCATTTTTCTCCTTCTTGGTAGCTAGTGCAGCACTGTGGTTTTGATTTTGGGCCTGGGAGCAGTGCTGATAACACCAGTGTTTTCAGTTACTGCTTGGTAATGTTTTGGTCTGGCCAAGGACTTTCTGAGTCTCATGCTATGCCAGGGAGGGAGGGGAGTAGGGAGGAGGCAGAGACAGGACACCTGGCCCAAACTGACCAAAGAGGTTATTCCATAGCACAGCACATCATGTCCAGGATGTGAAAACAGGGAGCAGAGATCCAGAAGGGTGTGGTGGTGCAGTGGGGGGTTTGCTGCTGCGGGTTGCAGTGGCTGGGTCAGGCTTGGTGAGCAGTTGTATTCTTTTTCCTTGTGTTTCTCTTGTATTATTACTGGTGGTAGCAGTAGTGATTTGTGTTATACTTTAGCTACTAAACTGTTCTTATCTCAACCTGTGTGAATTACATTTTTATTTTTTTTCGATTCTCCTCCCCATCCCCTCAGGACTGGGGTAAGAAAAAGGGGGGAGGGAGTGAGTAAAACTTCGTGAGTTTTAGAGGCTTAAACCACGACAGCACCATATCATTTTCTTCCTAGTGTGAAAAACATTTGAATTCCTTGTTATGAAGTTAACTACATACAAATTGATGTTGGATTATTTTATTATTTTTGTTACTTTTACCATTGCTGTTAGTAGTGCTATTGAAAACATATTATCCAGAGGGTTTCTAGTTCGAATTCCACAGATTTTGAACTATGTATTTGCCTAAGACATAATGATAAATAACCTTGCCTCTACAGAAGAAAGCCCATACCCTCTGGTCTTTTTCAAAGTGCACATAAGGCATTTCTCTAATATGTTATACATAAGTGTTTTAGGCTCTTGTTTGCATTAAATGCAGAATTAATTATTTAAACATTTTAATTATATTCCTTTCAATAAAACAAATAGTTGCAATAAACATTATCTAGGAATATTCCTATGGTAAAGGGTAATTTTGCATTAAGAACTTACTCAAATGTAGTTTTACCTGCTTCTTTCCCTAATTCTAGGAAATATTCCAGAGAAATGCCTGATACCAAAGACTGATCTAATTAGCTTACCTGCTGTTTTTCTCCATTGCATTATTATAGCTGTTGCCACTCTGCCTCAGTGCAATGTCTGTGCTGTTTTAAGGAGCAAAGGGAATACAACTCTGCCAACTGGGATTTCTATGACTACTCTGTAGCCTGCATATATATGTGAGGAATGGTCTGACCAAACGTGATGCATACTTGACACTTTAGTAGTTTGGCCAGTCTGTCATTGTGTAATGGAAGTTTTAATTGAATAATTACTTGTCAGTAAAAACAGCAATACTTGCTGCGGTGCAAGGCTTCCATTACCTTCTGAAGAATAACTGCAGGATTTAGCCTTTAATGAAACCTGCTGTCATTTCGTACTGAAATGTCGATCTCACTTTGCCACATAATTTCTGACTATGTTTTTTTTGGCCATTGTGTAATTCAGAAGCTGAGGGCATGCTTCATATATAGTTAATTAATTACATATAACAATTTGATCTCCATTTAGAAACTAGAAATATAAGACATTAAAAGAATATATATTTCATTGATTCTAGGAAGTTCAAACACAGGAACCTGCACACGCAGAGAAAAGACTGACACACAAAACACTCCATGTCAAATCTAAGTGATAATTTGATGTACTTAAAGGTTGTTTAAGAAGCCATAATCAGATTTAAATTTTTATATCCAAAGGACACTTATTATCACATACTGGAAAAGAAAATCCAATGCTACAAGGCAAAAAAGTAGATTATGTTTGATAAGTGTCTTCACTTACCATACAAAAGATAGTATCTGCAAATAATGTGATTTAGATTAAACAGGTTGTTAAAGTCAGAGACATTCAGAACAATGACTATTAAATGACAAGAAAAACTTGGAATTTTATTAGCTTTAATGTTAGTAAAAGTGCTGATAAACAAATCCTAATCCATTGATATCAGTGGGAAACTTTCCAGTACCTTTACTTGGTCCTAGGTTAGGCCTGTGTTTATTCCTTCTACAAATGAAATTCGAAGTTCTGTAAACAAGTATTGAAGTCTCTATTTCATAAAATTGTCTCAGACTTGAAGTTTTTTTGCCTGCTCTTTTCACTGCTTTTTTATATTGCTAGTAACTGTAATGAAATAATGAAAGAATGACAACTTCTTTCTCTGCTCATTCTCTCTAAAAATAACCAAACCAACCAAAAAAACAAACCAACCAAACAAACAAAAAAAAACACCCAAACAAGGCAACTTTCAATTTGCAGATTTTTTTCTGAAGTAGATGTAGTTATCTACCATTTTTGACTAGTTATTTCCCTACTTGCAGTTCCAGTGGAAATACATCAGACTTACATATCTGTAACATGTCAACAATAGAGTTTAAACCAGGGAGTTCAGGTGTATTCTTTATAGGCCTTGTAGACTCAAGAAGACTGAGATAAGGTGTCTTCCACAGGCATTGAGCTCTGTTATGCATTCTACAGTTTGATAACACTTTAAATCTCCAAGTACCACCATGCATTTTATTTCATCTGTCATAGTAGCCCATGTCAGAAAGGATCCTGACCTACAGCTATATGAGAAATTGGTATTAAACCAATAATGTAACTCAGTTCAGTCTGTCCATAAGTATATATAATTTATGTAATAATTGCTCTAATGCTGAATTCTCATTCAGAAAGGTGTCCTGTCCGTTCTGTAGACAGCTGGTAATGTAACCCAGAATGGTTCATGACACAACAGCAATACTCCTGAACCATTGGTTTAGGTTTAGATAAAACGTCTTTGGACTTCTTTTTTTATGATTTAATGAAAAACAAAGAAACAGAGGCCATGTGCATATACAGATTTTTTTTTGTGAAATGCAGTTTCATTCATTTGTGGCTCTGTTTTTCATGCTTTTATTTAGTTTAATATTGATGCATAAAATAAAACAGAAAGTGAAACATAAGGTTTGTGCGTGTCCGTTTGACTACTGAAAAGCTAGGATTTGCAAAATAAATATAAAATACCCCTAAATTATTAGTAAATATTGGGCCTAAAAATCAACAGTCTTTGTCTAACTGTATTAATAGAAGTGGTCATGTGCTCTAGGTCTAAAGTACACAAATAAGTCCATCAGTTTTAAAACTTGGATTAAAACTGATGACGTACAACAAATTATGTGAAATGAGAACTTGCTAGTATGTACATTCTGAAAAAATATGCACTAATCACTAAATGGTTTACATTCGAAATAACTGTCTAATCTCCTGCTTTCTTCATTTTGCAAGCAGGTAATGTTAGAGAAGTCACAGGGCAAGGTAATTTGAAAGTCTGTAGTTCTGACTATTTGACTTGAATGTATTTCCAACAGAGGCTAAGTAGAAGTAAAAGGTGATTACCACCAGTTGATATAACTTGACAGATTTCTGTGAAGTTATTCTTTTAGACTACAGAAAGAAAGAAATTCACCAGTGTGAGTTCACTTTATTAACACTAAACTCAGCTGGCACAGATTAATTTAGATCATCTGTGCCAAAACATGAACATGGACAATCAAAATTACCTATTGGCATATTCTAAGGGGACCCAGGCCATTGGCATAATTTTTTAAAAGTGTCTGTATGATTGTCAGAGTTGTTTTCACTGTAGCTTTTCATGTGGTAAGACCATGCCATATGTAGTTTATGGAAAATACTGAAAGTTGGATGAAGTCAAATAATAATAGTGATTCTTGTCAGCTCTCATTTAGCTTCTACCTTAGGCCACCAGAAATTGTATTTCTAACTACTCTCACAGTAAGAAACCTATAAGGGTATATGATGCTTTGATAAGTACAGTAGTACCACTGTCTTCTCTGCGTAGCTGATTTCCACTAAGTCCTTATTTTTTCCTCTTTCTTTTTTCACCTTGTTTATTAATAAATTAGGTTTTAGCTTTATAACTGACTAAGCTGCTGAAGTATATTTTGTATTTTTTTCTAGAAGTCTCTGTGTGGAAACACCTTAATATGCTTACTCTTCATTATGCACCTGTAGCAGAGATTTGGTCCAACAGTCAACATGGCAGCAGGAATGAAAGACCCATTAGCAAAATGAAAAAGCCTATTCAACCATGGAAAGTCCTAACACCCTCAGTGGATTTAGTTTTTTGAGCTTTGACATCATAAGTTATTACCAGGCAGATGATGTTGTATGTGGTGGAAAAACAATTTGTAGTTGGTATTTGTAATATGTGTCATTCTCTGTGGAATCCAAAGTGAAAAGCTGGGAATTTGGTTTTGTTGATTTGGGGTTTTGTTTGTTTTTTTTTTGCTTGTTTTTTTTTTTTTTTAATTTTCTTTATCACATGTTTACATATGCAAAATGAGAACCCCAAGGCTTTGGGAATTCAAATAAAAAAAAAAAAATTAAAAAACTGCTCTTAGGAAAGCAGTTCTTAAGGACATTCTGTTCAAGTAACAAAACATAGGTAATACATTATTGCCTAGTTCCTTTTCTAGTACAGATGCAGGTATTTTTTTAGTAGGGGTGTTTTATTAACTTATAGCATGTGCAATCGATTGTGACAATAATATTAGTTTCAAAATTAGAATATTATAGAAATTGCATCTTTCCCAGGATGCACCAGCTTAACTGTATTATCCTTGACAATTGTGTCCACTTTCAGCTTTTCTAATGTGGATCCACTTATCTAATGTGACAGATGTAGTGTCCATTGTGTTAATAGATGTTTAACTATTTTCTAGACTCATAGCATGTAAAAGGTCTTATCCTCAAAGGGCAATGCTGCTGCTGTTCCCGCTTTCCCTGCTTGTAGGAGAAGACATGACTGCTGACTCAGAATTAATTGTAACCAGTGAGCTGTCAGTGATAAATACCCGTTACACATGATAGTACTAGTTCAGAAGGTGATATTTTAATGTACTACTCCCCCTATGGCGTCCCTACATTGAGAACCTCCTTCTTTCCTTGCCTTCCTGCCATCCCCATGCTAATACAGGATCTCATAATTCGCATGAGAATTATTTTTTTCCTGCAAATTTTAATCCTTGCTTTACTGAGGAGCAATATGATCTTCTTAATTGAATTTCCTCTAATTCACATAAATAAATGTAAAGATTGACGTCACAATGTTACTATGACTACTGGTTGTTTCAAGGTGTGATCATTTAAAAGGCTTCAAATTTTCCTTTTTTCTTTTTTTTTTTTAAAAACCAACGCTGTTAATCTGACTATCTTTAAAACCCTATGATACAAATATTCCTAATGGACAGCTGGTTGGTTGGATTTTCAAGTATGATTTTCTTCCTTTTATATACAGAGTTAAAACCAAGGTATTCAAATCCTGAGGTTAGTTCTATTACAGAATGAGAGCTGCATCACCCCATACAAATGATTGCTACCTTTACACAAAAGCCATGGCCTGCTTGATTTCCAGTGTCACATGCCATAGTAAAGAAACGGAACAGAATACTAAAGCTATCTTTATGCATCTTTCTTTTCCTGAGGATCGTTGGAAACTTTCCTGCTTCTTGGTACTCTGCATATCTGCTCTAGTGACTGACAGTGATGAAAGTATAAATATACAGCACTTCTGTAACACAATAATTATCAGCTTTGACAATAAGATGCAGTATCAAGAATGATTATTGATGTGCTACCACATCTATCTGTTTACTCAATACAATAAAAAATTTTTGTTGATGCAATAGTTCTGTAAATCATTAAATATTACAAAAATAATTTATGTTAACATTATAAATATAATTGCAAATATAACAGTGAGTATTTTCATAGATAAAAGTAATAGGGTCATTTTTATAAGCAGCCTCCAGATAATGTGTATTCCTCAGATAGAAAATATTCTCTTTTTTTTTTCTCATATTTAAGAATGTAATTTATCATTAAAAGAAAGTCCCAGAAACTTTATTACAGTGTTTGCACTACTGAAGTCAGATGAGTTTTAGAGAATGTAAGTCAGGACAAATTTAGTATTATAATTAAACTTGTAAAATTACAGCAACAGCTGTTTCTACATTTTAGTTATTCATAGACATTATTGATCAATACATGCTTTTTACTAATGTAAAACTTCTCAGAGTGTAGAGAAGTTATGCTGGTTATTGTTATAATTGGTACAGTGCTTCTGCAACGTTTCTTCAATTGAGTGCACTTGTAACGTGCATTATCTGTATTGCTAGGAGGAACTCATCACCAAAATCAAACTAAACAAATCAATTGAAGTTCACTGAAGTCTTTAAATTACTAAAGATCACATAAAATATAATTCTATTGCAACTGAATTGTTTAGATGCCAGCTTCTTTGCATGCTGTAATACAAATAAGCTCTTCCTATAAAATGTGCCAGAGCAACAGTTAAGTCAGTGAAGTATCTTTTGACAGTGAGATCTGTTTCTTCAGCTTCTTGTATTCTAAAAGCTTAATGACAGCTAAAATTTCAAGTGTTGAACGTCTAATGTTAGGTACCTAAATAGGTAGAGTCAGAGTACAATATCTACCTTTACTTGCCGGTAGGATAACTTTGGGCATTTAAATTTTAAACCACTGATTTTCATGTCTATTGTCAAGCAGTACATTAACACAATTGTCAAAGAAATTAATGTCTTAAGCCTTCTAATATATGTTTACCTAGTCATCTGTAGTCAATGAGTATAGACATCCCAAAAAGGCATTTTACTCTTATTTCGCAATCTTGTATTTTTTTTAGGATGGCATGAATGTTTACTAGAGCTGCCTTTCTTTCTCCATTAACTACAATGTGTTTAGAAAAACTATCCCACATACAACACTAATTTTTAATGAGTATCTACAAATAATTGCATTTTCAATTAATCCTTTCTCAGTGTTATTTTCCACAGAGTTTCTGGTAAGAAACATGCAATAAATATAGGAAACTGTGGTTTAGTAATGTCTGGCCATTTGGGTGAATAATGTTTCTAAACATTAGTTTAGTTGTTTACTGGTAGCACACCTGGCTATTTTATTTTATGTTTTATTGTGTACAGCATTTTCCATCTCTTCCCCCCACTTGCCTTTCCATGCAGCTGAGATAATAATTTACATAACTGTAGGCATAGAACTAATTTCCTGAGTCTCAGACAATTAATTCAGGAGAATGGGGGCTAAGACTCAAAATGTTGAGAATTTATTAGTAATTTACTAGACTCCCCTGTTGAATAAGGTAACACTTTGATTTTGACTAGATTAAATTGTAGCACTCAGCTTTCTTGTTAGGTCATGTTTACCTTGCAATCAGGATGATCATACACAGGTAACAATGCTCATTAGAAAAAAGAGTATTTGCTTTCTAAGTGGATATTAGGAAGGAAAAACTTAAAATAAAACATATAATAGTCCTGTGTTTATTGTCTTTAGTTAGAGGCTTGTCAGTATTAAGTGTCCAATTAAAAAAAAAACCCAACAAATCAAACCAAACCAAAACCAAAACAACAAAACTCAAACCGAACCAAACAAACAAAAAAATCTAAACACATAGAATCCAATAAAATCCAGAAATACTTTATGGCATAAAAAGTGCAGTTTCATGAAGTAAAATAAAGGAATATCACCACATAAGCAAAAAAAGAAAGTGATATTACAGCAACAAAAAAAGTTACTAAAATCCTAGGGTTTGACTGCCATTCTCTTCATTCATTTCATTCACTGCCTCTGCAAAACTAAAACAACATCACAACCAGAGATGCTGTTTGTTCTCCATGTTTAAATGTGCTTGGGACAAGGAGGCAGTCACTTCCTCCCCAGTCAGTGGGTAGGCTGCAATTGATAACGTTGTAAAAGTTGATTAAATTTATGCATCCTTTTTATTTATTACACAGTAATTTACTGATTTCTATGAAATTTTAGTATTGCAAAACTGAGCAGAAGAAATCAAATAATTGTCTGGTATAACAAATATTTGTATTCTGAAATCAATAACAACATTGTTACCTTAGGGTGAAAAACAAGTTAAATACCTATCCACTCCAGCTATTTACATGGGTAGCATAGTATGAAGATGTACCATGAAGATGCAGTAGGAATTGCTTTTTCTTTTTTCGTTCTTAGTTTAGCCTGAGAGATTGATGGAAACCTTATCTCCATTACCTTGGATCTGCGGGGAAGATAATCAAGATGGGCATGGAGAATGCATTATCCTGTGATGCAAGTAGGATCCTTGAATAAGGACTGTCATGGGGACTGCATGGGGAAGTTAAGTTTCGATGTACCCAAAAAAAACCAAACAAAAAAACCCCCAAAAAACATTTTTCTTGGCAAATTGCAGGGATCTACAGCACAATTTGTACATAACACAGAGTTGAGCCAGGATTACTGGAAGAAGCAAGAGTGGCTTTTACAAAGAAAGTAGAATGATTTTTATCTCATATTCATATTGTTCTGCAAGCTTGAGTATAACATGAAAGAAGAATATACGTATAAGCGATCACTAAGCTAAATTATGCAAATCCCTGTTTAAGGTGCTTTGTGGCCTTCCTGCAAGATGTACTACAACTATGCACTTTGAAAGAAACTCAGTCCAGAAGTACATTTTCATTAAACTTCCTAGTTTGGAAAATAGAAGGTAGATTTTAGAGAGTTTTCACTAAGTCAATCAGAACTGGAAAACAATATATAATAAACTATTATTTATAAAATAAAATGATAAACAACAATATGTTAATACAAACACCTTGCCAGTTCTTATTATGGTGCAAATGCATAGATATTTTCTGTGCAAGTTTTCTGTTGTATTTTACTTTAAAAAGAATCTCCTTATCCCAGGTCACACTCTTGCCACATTAAAAGATGCACTGTTTGTGCTTCCAAAATACGGACCTAAGAGAAAAATATGGTTTTATCTTGTGAAAAAAGAACAGCTTAAACTATAGTCTATTTGATGGTGGTTTAAATTATAATTTAAAGCCTGGTGGTACCTAGCATATCTTTTCCCCTTTGAAACTGTTATTAACTGTCAGTTTTGTGACTTGACTTCCATTTAAAAGCTTGATCTCATTAAAAAAAATAAAACAAACAAAAAAAAAATCTGTGTTTTAGTACATGAACCAAGAGACTTTGTTTTGATCCTGTGGGGAACAAACTTTATCAAACAGACATCTTCCACAGAGGATCTTCAATAAAGCATATTTTTTTCTTCTGTCCTTACAACACTGTCTTACACTTTTGCACAAACATAATTTCAGGGTATTTGTCTACTTGATTTTTTAAAATAAGTTTCTTCTCTGAAGGACTGAGTGGGTTTTAAGTTTCACTGAAGTATTTCATGTATAGACTGTCTTCCATAATGGTAAATTGTTTTCTCAAGTTTCTCTCTAAAGCCTCTGTTTCAACACTTTCCACAAGGGAAATATTCCCTTGTTCTTTGTTTTTTTTTTTTTTTTTTCCTCTCTTTGTTTTCCTTCATAATATTTCTTTGCTATCTTAACAGAAAGTATGGCATAGTTGTTTGGAAAGGCAAAGGGAAACAATATTTTTGATGAAAAATCTCCCTGTTTGAAATAAAAGGTTGAATATATATTTTGATATGCAAGAGCATGGCCTATTCTGTACAGCTTAATTTGACTTTCTGTGAATTAGATGTTTTAGGGACTTCTGCCTGTCTGGAATATCAAGGACAAAAATCAAGGCTCTTAACTTACAACTATGACAAGTGCAGAAGAGGGCATTTTGTTTAAAGCACTGATTTGTAAACTCAGAAGACAGCTCAGCTGATTAAAATTCAGCAGGTTCTATTTGCAACAACCCAGTGTAGAAATTTTTTTTAATTATAGCTTGTTTTATAACAATGGATAGGATCTATAGCCAAATCTGTCCCTGTGAGACATCCAGCAATGGAACAATAGCATAATTATTTCTTGGATCCCTGATTAGCAAAAACAATACAATAGTTGTGCAAAGCTTGAAAGTCTGGTTTTCAGAATAAAACAATCTCACCATGCAAAAGCTCCTCTTAATGCTGATTTCTGTAACTTGCTGTTTGATTCAAACCCATAATGGGAAGTAAAATGCATTTTAGAAGCTAGCATACAATAGAAAGCACTGAACAGCTTTTGAAAATCTGTATTTATACTTCCTACATTAAAGTTCTGTTTCCAACACAACTCGCAACTCATCTACTGTAGGACATTTCAAACACTTGATATCACAGGACATGATGTTTCCTCTACATCAGAATTTCAGCACTCAGAACCACAACATAATTTACTCTGTATACAGAGCACTTTCTGCCTGTATATGAGGGTTTCTGGAAGGTAAGGCAGCAAAAAAGTATCTCACAAGTAGTATCCAAACCTCACTGGTACTGGTCGAACTTCTCTGGAAATCCATGCTGTGGTAAAATTCCTGCCAATTATTTTGCTTAAGTAAGGATTTCATTATTTTATCTTTAATGCTCTATGTCAATTTCAAAGCAATAGATTTGTATGCAGTGAATACAAATTCTGGTACTATAATACATTTCATACAACTAGGATTGTTTGAAATAAAGTATCTTGTTACAAAATTTTATTTTCAGCACTCAAAAGTTATGAAACTGCTTCAGATGTTTCTAGGTTTTTCTTTTCATTTTCAATTAGAATTCACAGAATCACAGAATTACTGAATGGTTGAAGTTGGAAGGGACCTCTGGAGGCCATCTGGTCCAATCCCACCTGATAAAGCAGGTACACTGAGAGGTTATTTTCTAGGACCATGTCCAGATGGCTTTTGGACATCTTCAAGGAGGGAAACTCCACAACTTCTCTGGGCCACTTATACCAGTGCTTAGTTACTCGGCAAAAGAGTGTTCCCTGATGTTCATAACTTCCTGTGTTTCACTTTGCGTCCATTATTACCTGTCTTGTCACTGGGCACCACTGAATTCCTCATACCAAGGAAACAGAAGTGAGAAAAACAGGACAGAAGACTATGAGGAAAGGAAAATGATGAGACTAAAATATTTTTTAAAATGTTTCCAGTTTCTCCAAATGAAGAAAAATGCAATGTTACATCAAGCACAGGTTCTTCTTTTTTTGTACTTAATCCAAAATATTACGAATATTCCCACCCTCTGTCATCCATTCCTCCCTTCCACCCAAGAAATTTTGTTGATATTTTTATTGGCATTTTCAAATACCACAGGTGTTACTTATATTCACTAATTCTACAAATTAAAATTGGTAGAAAGTACTAGGTATGCATTTGGTTTCATTGTAGCAGGAAAGATGCAGCTAGACCAGTTTCATGCATGTTTGATTTAATGTAATTTTTTTGGTTGTTACTGTGATTAAAGAAGGTATCAGCTGGCTGACCACTTGGTATGAAAACAGTCAAAACACCCTTATGCTGGACTTATGGTTATGAGTTATAACAGACAAGTTATGCTTGGACTATCCTTTTATCAGCACAAGTTTACTATCCTTTATCACCATCTAAGACTCAGAATTAATTCTTCTCTATACCTCTTGCGGGTGTGAAGTTATGCTTCACCTTGATGAGCTCTATAGTCTGATGCAATAAGTGATTGAAAGAAGAGTGATTCCATGTAACTTGCACCAATTGTGGTCCTGATTTCTAAATGCAGCCCAGGTTCGAAAACATACTAAGACAAATTGTTCTGAATTATATACTGAAATTACTTTGATATAGGTTAAAGACCTATTATTTTGACTGAATTTTCTTTCCATTTTGGGTTTCATGTAACAATGATGTGATATTTCCTGATTAAATATAAAGACTGAATGTTTTTCAGGATCTGAAGAAAAAAACGTATTTTCCCCTCACTAAATGATATTTTATGACTGAATATGTCAGAGATTTTAGATTTGAATTTTGGCCGAGTGTTGTGGACCTGAACCATACACACCCCCACCTCATGCTGTATATAATCTTGCCTATGTTGTAACATAGTTAAGATTGTAATTACTTGTTATCATTAGTACCAGTATTGTACCAACTTATTACTCAGAATAACTTGATTCCATCTCTAGGTTAAAAAAAAAAATAATCAAAGCTGCATTTGGTTGCAAAAGAGAGAAGATAAATACAGACATAGTCTAAATGTTGTAGGATTCCCTTCTGAGAGAAGAATCCCTGATACTATTGTAGAGACAGGAAATTCAGTGTACAAGTGAGGAACTCAGCACTTGATCAGGACCATCGTTCACAGCCTGTGTGCTGAATGCCAGTTGCTGGAGTCCAGTGTCTGTACTCTCCCCAGACCAGGCGTGCATGGCGTCTCAGGGTGGATTCACTGGCAAACTCCAAGCTGCACCAGCCAGCAAGTAGAAGGTGTCGGGTTTGGGCAGAGGTATCAGGCTGGTGGAGGGTCTGTGCGGGTGTCTGTGGGGTACCTGTGAGTGTGAGGTGCCTCTAGAATGAGGGTGAGTGCTGTGCGTGTGAAGTGAGCACCCAGCTGGACCAGACAGAGAGTCAGGGACCCATGGGTCTGGTAAAGGGGAGCAGGGATCTGGGCAGTGGTGCTGGGCCGGCAGAGAGGCTGTGCTGGTACTTGGGGGATCCACAAATGCGAATGTGCTTGTGAACCTGGGGAGTGTGGTGTGTGAGCTGCACTAGTGACCTTGTGCCTCTGCCAGCCCAAGAGGAGGAGGGGATGTGGCTGGCTTTTCCTGAGCCTGGTGTGTGTCCTGAATGTGGGTGCTGCTGAAAGCAGTGCCTGGTCTGTGGCTGTCTGTGTGTTTGTTTTGTGTATGTGTCTGGAATTTGTGCTATTTTGGTACTGCAGCAGCTTTGCTAGTGCAAAGGGGAAAGTGTCAGACTTATCCCTCAGCCTGGGCAGAGCCTCAGTTCCCTGGGCATTGGGCTGGGCTCCAGTGGCCAGGCGGGAGGGTACTTGGACCAGACAGCCAGAGGAGGTGGCCACATATCATATTACTTAACACCATCATAAGCTTTCAGTAGGCTGAGTGACAGTCTTCCCCTGTAATTAATATGATATGCCTAAACCTAGGTATTTGCTTCTAGCCTGCCTTTGTAGAAGGCTTTTTCCCCTCATTGTTTTGATGGCGCAGGTTAGTCTACGGGTTTCTTGGCAGAATTGCTGTTCATTCATCATCTCTGGAGCTGGATAACTGTTTACTTGACAGTTAGATTTATAGTTTGGATTTAAAAATTTATAGCACTATCAGCAAAGAAGTTGCCAGTATTGGTGTTAGGCCTGTGCCACTTTATTGGCTGACTGGTCACAGTCAGTGCAGAGTCACAGCAGATTTTGTCTCATATGAGGATCTTTTGTTAGCCAAGATCTTTATTTTTATACATAACTCATGAAACTAGCCATTTTTGTAATTATGTATTTTTCTTGTTGTTTAGGTGGTCAGTTATTTACAGGGGTTAATTAATTTGCAGAATCTTAAACAGAAGTGTTCACGTCCTCCCTTTAAGGATTTATTTCCTCAGTTGTTCATAATTTCTCATAGAGATTTTTTAGTTAAAAAAAAAGGAAAGAAAACAATCTCCTTTTCCTGTGCCTCTTGCGGATTTTCCTAGTGATATGAATTCTTACTTTGGAAAAACAGATCTCTAAATTTGGGTTACTGAAAATAAATGCAGAAAGAGAAGATTTTATCTCTGTAGTTAGCTATATTTCTATTTTGTTCGTATTAGAAGGAAAATGCCTGCTAGCAATTCCAATAAAATTATTCAGGGTGGAAATTCTAGAATGAAAAAAGCTGTAAGAAGGTAAGAAAACAAAAGTTTGCTTAGTGATAATATATAAAGTGATAGTATATAAGCTTAGGATCTCTGTTGATGTAAAGGAATACAGTTCAGTGACTGAGAGTATCTATTTGGTTTTGCTACTGCTGGATTCTAATCCTAAAGGTAGAAAAGGGACTTAAAAGAAAAATGCTAATTATAAAACCACAGCCCAGAGCAAGTAATATTACATTTATTTCTATACTGAATTACACAGTAATCCAGAATTGACTTAATCAGCTATCTATGTCCACCCAAGGGAGATGAATAAAAAGCAACCTGGTAGAGGATATGGATCATTATATAAAATGGTAGCAATTATCATTATCAAATAGTTTTTAATAAGAAAACATATAGTTAGTAATATTAACTTGAGGATTTCCTCATTAAAGGAAAAAAAAAAGAGAAAGAGAGTCAGGGCCTGATGTTTTTTTCCATTGATTTCAGGAAAACTTACTTTAATTTTGGACAGCTACAAGACACCTGATTTTAATATCTTTAAAAACTGTAATTAGCGGAAGATACCTGTATCTTCCTAATGCTCTTTTCTGACTTTGTAGAAATCTGAATGTTTAGCTTTGATACAATCCATAACTTTCAGATGGCTAATATTAATAAGAAAGTAACCACTAAACTAAACAGTTATTAAGGTTAAGGTAAACTTTGTGAATCTCCTCTTCATTCTAAAACAATCTAGCTAACCAGACCACTCAGGCTCCCTCCTGCTGAAGCTGATTTTTGTGAGAAGATGTGCTTAACTTAATTTAACCACTCTCTTGAGATACTCTTGAACTAGTTGTTTCCGCTGCTTCAAAGATGCAGTATTTTGATCCATGAAGACCTGCAGTATTCTTTTCATGAATCCCACAGTTGTGGTTGCTAAACAATTCGCAGCTGCGCTATCCGCTCTGGAGCTCACAGGGTGTCACTGTATCAGTCTGTGGCTACAATTCACAAAGTCAGGTTATTTTTCCAGATGAAACAGGTTCGAATCAATAATGGTTAACTAATCCAGGTGTATACTGCAGGGTATGGGGTTTGTTTTTGTTTTGAGATAACTGTGGGTTTTGGGTTTTTTTAAATTTGTAATTTGGTCTCTCATTCATAGTGGTTTTTGAACAAAGTATGCCCTGCTTATTTTTCTTTCTCTTAAGAGAGTGAAAATTGATCATACCATCATTACATTCTATGATACTTTGCTGACCATTGTGATTGCACAGATATAATATCAATCCTAAATATTCATTTTAGTTTGATAATTGGTGTCAGTTAATTTCCTTGTAGATACTTATTTATACATCCTTCTATTCCTGCAAGATGACAATATTTTTTATTGGTTTGTTTAACTTGGTGGACTTTTTTTTTCCAGTGTGAACAGTGATAGTACAGGTTTTAACCTCAGAAATATATTCTTACTAGAGTTTCTGATGCAATTTGCTTTTTATAACATAGTTTACAACAGCTTCTGCTTCTCAGATTTTTCATAGATCACACCTTTAAAATTACAAGAAATATACCTAACTACTGACCACCTTCTTATGAGAAGCTTACTTCACAGATGAGCATATGCAGACCTTTGAAATTTGGCTCTCCTGCCTGACATCTTCCCTGGGTTGCTGTAAAAGCAAGTTAACAGAAAAAATACAACACGCAAACACGATAACAATTGCCTCATATGCATTGCCAGCAATCTGTTTATATGTCAAAAGCTTAAAAAAACAAACAAACCACCAACAATAAACCCCCCGCAAGAAAAAAAAAAAAAAAAAAGTCAGGAGAACAGAAGAGCACTAATCAGTGTGTCCTGTGCTCTTCTTTGTAGTCCCAGCGCCGTGTTACATTTCACCTCCCTGATGGCTCCCAGGAAAGCTGCAGTGACAGTGGTCTGGGAGACCACGAGCCGGTGGGTGGTGGAACCCTGATCTCACACCCTCTCCCTCTGGTTCCGCCGCAGGACGAATTCTACGACCAGGCTTCACCAGACAAGAGGACTGAAGCTGATGGCAACTCCGATCCCAACTCGGGTGAGTCACCATCAGTGCTCTGTTTGTCTATGTTGCTTTAGTAACTTGGTTACTTTCTTTTTTATCCCTTTGAGCTGTGCAAAGGTAGAGATGTTTTTAAGCATGTGCATGAATATTTGGTCATGTTAGCTTGTAACAATTGTTAGGAAATAATGTAGTTTGCCTGAAGTGCCTCAAATTGTAACTTCAATGTAGAAATCCAGTGAGAAAAAACAACTCCATACTAATTGCACAGTAAGTGAGAACAGCTGGGCAAGGGCATCCTACAAGGTAGCAAGCTTTCTTCAATCATTCTTGATGAATGCAGTGATGTTGGTATTTAGCATTGGACATTGGTTTAGGAAGGTCATTCTAAATGCAAAAGAGCAAGGACACAGGGTCAGGCAAACATAGAAAACAGTGAATCAGTGAAGAACTGAAAAATTTCAAGAATCCAAATTTCTATTACACACCCACAATTCCCCCTTCTAGCAACAAGAAACACAGGGCTTCCTTGTTGGGTTGGAATGGCATGATGTTCTGCTTTTTTGGAACTTTTGGATATGTATTTTCATACAAATATATGTCCAGTTTATCTGATTTGGGGATTTTTGCCTTTCTTCTTCTTTCCTTCTTCTTTATATACCTCCTACATAATACCTTTACATTATTCCAGTGCTTTTGTGACAGTACTGAAGAATGAAGTGAGGTCTTAACCAAAACTACAACTAGAATTTCAGCAACTGTGAATGGGCTGACTCTTGAGGAAGAATGTATGCCTACTTAAGCAAGTGAGGAGCTTAAGTGGAATTATCCTGTTAATTCTCTGACCACGTATGAGACGTGTGAAAGATTTAACAAGATTAGAGAGGAATTTTAAGGCAGCGTGGCATATTGGCAGTGTCACATTGGCTTCACTAACTGTGAATTGCGCGTCTCTTCAAAATGTGATATAAAAATCCTCCAGGAGTTAGGAAAATTGGGCTGAGTAAACTATGCACCACATTATTAAAAATGTTGTTTTTAGAAATTTTGTCAAGTACGTTGTGCAAACATAGTATATTAATCATGATTATCTATTCGTACCTGGTACAGAAACTAATAGAAGATTAGTCAGTGACTAAGTGCTCTTAAAAGCTATATGAAAAGTTTTAATATGTCTGTAAGTACACGTGGTTTTGCATTGGGAATGCTAAATTCATGTCAAATTCATGAAAATCTAGCCATCAAGCTGTACTGATGATCAGTGAATTATTGAATTATAGGTTTTTCCACATTCCTCAGGCTGAATTAGGACACACATTGAAATAGTGCATTCCAGATCTCATCAAGTCTCACAAACTAAGAAGGGAATGATATGGTCATTACTGTGACAGAAATCATCCTAGGAAAACCTAATTCAGGAAGGGAGTGATGGTACCCATTAGATGAATTTGATTTTTGTACCTTACTCAGTATTAAGCTATTGCCCAGGCATTGTGTCAAAAGTTGTTTTGCTACTGGAGGCACAAATTTTTGGAAGAGATGTGAAGTGGATTTTAAAGTAGTTTATGATTATTGAAAATCCTGTGACAATTTTCAGAAGATAAAAATGCTAACTGATTTTTGACAAAAAATACTTCATGGATATTTCACATATGTTCATGGTTAAAATAACTGATGTAGTATCATTTCAATATTGTATTCTTTGACACTTCTAAACTGAATTTCTAGTTCAGTCAAAGGTTAAATGGGTATATTTAATGGTAGATGGAGTTTCATTTCAGTGGCTGTTTAAGAATTGCTGTTTATGAAAGTACTTGGGGCATGTTGAGGTAAAAGATACAGCTATAAAGTAAGAAATAAGTCTTAATGGAGAGTCATAGTGTTATCATGTACAGGTACTACTGCTAGTTTTGGATTATAAATGTGGCAGAACAATATTTTATTTTTGTTTTAAAAGTTTCAACTGAAGAGAAAAAAAATGCTTATGGGAATATTTTCTAATGATCTTAAAAAAAAAAAACAACTCTACCCTAAAAATAGAGATTTGTCCCACTGTATTTTTATGAAAGTTTATTCTAAGTAAAAGTTTGTTTCAGCTCATGGGAATATGATATTAATCTTGATAGTAAAGTCTTTGCCTCATGGTGAGAGCAATTTTTGTTAATGGCTTTAATGCTCAGTGAATGACGTGATTTATTATTGTACACTGTGAAGTTATATGAAAAAAAATGCAGCCATTGTATCTCAATATTAGGATGCTGCTATTTTAATTGTATTTGAAGAGTAATCAAGGACCAGGTCTTCAAAACCTGAAACGGGAAAAGAAAAAAAATAAAAAGGCTAAAAATCTCAATAACTTATTACACAAAAGCATGAGAAACATTATTGCCATATATTGCAATCATTAGCTTCTACAGAGGCACAGAGCTACAATTACATGATTTAATGAAAGATACATACACAGTGAGAGTATATTCATCTAGCTAATCTTAAAATAGTGAGATCTCTAACTTGGGGAAACTGAAATGAAGAGACACCAATGACACTAGTATTGTCAGCCACATACCTTCACTGTGGTTTTGTAGGAAAGGTAGCCAGATAGAAATATTAAGTAAAAGACAAATTTTTTTTTATATGAAATTTAGAATCATTTGTATAGTCCAAGTTTGATTTGTGTCACTCAAACCTGTCTTCATTGTCAGAGGACTGTGATGTTAACCTGCCAGTTAGTTGCAACTGCCTGATATTTCACCTTTGTCTCATTTACACCCTCATACACTTTACAAAAATTCTTTCATCAGTGAGCAACAATTCACCATGTTTAAAAACAGCATAACATTACAGAGTGACACCAGCACTGAGGTTTTGCTATGCATTATTAAGTGATAACGACAAGTAATTCAAATTTACTACAAGAAGTCTCATTATTCAATAGTCATGGTTATGATGATTTAATTTTGCATACAATATTGATTTGTAAAGCAAGCCTTGTGTATGTTACAGCATCTTATTGCATTTAAATGCAGTGATTAACAACCTTAGTCTTTTCTTGCTGACCATGACTTTGTCAGATGCATGGGTAAATAGGAAGGGAAAGCAGCATAACATATTTGGCGTCACTTTCACAATGATGACAAAAAAAGAGGTTTGTAAATATACCATTGACAGTTTGTAAACAAACAAAGCAAAATAAGGCACATGCTAAAAAGGAGATTCTATCGTTTTCTGGAAACTAATGGCTTTGAAAAATCTGAACTGTGCTTTGGTGTGTGGAATGCTGACCTTACATGTTCTCCAGAGGAACACAATCTTTTACATTTGGCAGGTGTGTATATAACAATTCCTATGAAAACTAAAGGAAGATATCAGCTGATTAAAGTTCTTTACTTTTTGTTGTATCAGATAACAATGCAGAAAACATAAAGTTTCTTTAGCATCTGAAAAAAAGTCGTTGTAGGATTGTATTTACTGGCATGACTTCATAACCTTATTACCAAAATTCCTGCTTTTTAATGATTTTAAATGTGCATATTAGGAAGTGCACATTCAACTCAAATGTCTTCTTTATCATCAGTTGCAGAAGTGTACAGCTGTCTGATGTATTTTAATGTGGGTTATTTCTTCAGTAATTACACAAAACTGTGTTTTTCTTTGCCAACAGTCAGGTGCAGAATGTTATTTATCATTATTTTATGTGTACGTTTTGTAGACACAAAAAAACAACCCACCATGTTAGTGAGGATTTTTTCTTTAACTGTGGTTTTGGTGAAGGTTGTCAGGGACTTAAATTTAGATTGGAATTGTTAATGTATCTGAAGGCTTCATGCAGCAGAGCTTTGCGATAGAACTGTATGAAGAAAAAATGTGCCTCCTAGTGTAAAGAAGGGGAAAAATGCAGTTTAATGAAAATTCTTGATAAATCACATTTTGATAGCTGCAAGCTGTGGATGTGATTCATTTTTCTTCAGAGGTAGAGGAATAGCATCTATTTAGTAGAGCGCTAGACCTGTTCTAGAGAGAAAGCCTACTATACACTGTGGATGAATCTATGCAATAATTTCAGTGGTTTAAAACCAGACAAGAATATAATATTTATGTCTTCTGTTGTTTATAAAACTAAGTAAATGCTTACCTAATTTCTACACCTCATTAATAAGTACTATCAATATATGTTGCATAACACAAAGTAATATCTTTATAAAAATAAACAGCTGTAGAAAAAATTGTAACTAAAACAATTAGTAAGAAGGATGACCTTCAAATTAAGTAAAATATTCTATTATGTCATAAATTATTAATTACAAATTACAAAGCAATTCCATATTCTTGGAAATAATTTTATAATGTTGGTCAATCAATAATACTGTTTTGAGGATAGCTTTTTTTGTTTCCAGTACATTGAAAATTTTATGGATAAATGTGGCTGATAAATACCTGGGTTTCCACATTTTAATAAACCTAATACTATGGTAGCTTACTCAGCTGATGTCAGAGGTACTAAATAATACCATAATTCCAGTAATAAGTCGAAATATGTCTGTGGCAGTGGTTTAATTATGATTAAAGTTCAGAGTAAAGGCAATACTGTCTTGTATTGCATTTGGTTATAGGATAGGGTCCCATGTGGAGAAGCTAAGCCTTTCATGCAAAGAGCTTTGGTTTTACAGTGTCGCTATTATTACACCCAGTGGGTGATGATAGTTTGACCTTGCGAGCATACCCTCTGCTTAATCCTGCCTTTCATTTTAGTGCCTCAGAAGTTTCTTGTCTTACTTGGCAGTATTGGAGCCTGTAGCTGAACATCTTAAGGTGTAGGAAGAAATATTACTCTGTTAATGCTCAGCTTCAGATAAATCACTGTCCGTAGTTATTCTTGTGTTTTTATAATATGAGACTCTATGTGAACTAAAATAGGAACATTTGCCTTTGAGTCATTTCCTCCATTTCATTAAAAACCAGTTCATACTTCACACAGAATCTAACACTGTCACATTTAGCTACAGGCAAGTAGGAGTAAGAAAAACCGGAGTCAAGTTGTGAATTAGCCTATTGAAGAGCTATAAAATAGTCTGAAGTTTGAATTCAATCTTAGCTCATGCACTTCTTTCTTTAAAAAGATAAATAAAATCTGAAATATATAAGTGGTATTTCTACCTCTTTACATCTCTTTGTTGCCTCACTACAGTGAGAATTTTGAAATTATCTTAGTTTAGAAAAGCCACTGCGTTACATCTACTCATGCTTTACTCTCTTTTCCCCCATGCCCAAAGCTAATTGGAGTGTAAATCAGGGTGGCATAGCCATTGAATGGGCAGCAAGAGAATCTGTCCATTGCTTCTCTAAGATGTACACCTAATGCGTCTGGACTTTCTGGTGCTGCTGCCATGCAAGATGAGATGGTCCTCAGGTCCTCAGGACCTCAGCAGTGAGCTGAAAAGTCTAGATGGGTCATTTGGACTATCCAGACTCATAAGAAAAATTTAGAAGGGTTAATAGGATTAAAGTATGGAAAAAGTTACACGTTAGGAGAAAGCTGGTGCCTGTGACAGCCATCTCTGATGAAACCTAGGACTGTTTAAAACTACCAATCCTTTGCTGGTGGTGCAAATAAACATTATCTAGTCAAATCTCTGCTGTAAAGCATACATAGAATTTCACACAAGGTTTCTTAAAGTAAGCCTGTATTTTGAAATAGTCTAGTGATCTCTTTCCTTTGGTGTTTGTATTGGGTGTACATGGCAAGGTTGTGGGAAGCGGTGTCTGCAGGCGGTGCTTCTATGAAAAGAGACCAGAGGCTGCCCCCATGTTAGACAGAGCCAAGTTCTGCTGACCCCAGAAAGACCCACTCCTGCCTGAAGGTGCACAGCAGGTGGGAGAGTGGAGTAAGAAAAATGTGATAGAAACAGCCCTGCAAGCCCCCAGGTCAGTGAAGAAAGAGAGGGGAGATGGTACTTCAGGCAATGGAGCGGAGATTCCCCTGAAGCCTGTGGAGAAGACCATGGCATCTCTCTCCTGCAGCCCATGAGGGAGTGCACCCCAGGGCAGGTAGATATGTCTTGAAGGAAGCTGTAGCCCGTGACAAGCCCATTCAGGAGCAGGCTTCTGGCAGGAACAGCGGCCCTTGTGGGACTCACTCTGAAGCAGTCTGTTCCTAAAGGTCTGCACCCCATGGAGGGACCCATGCTGAAGCAATTAGTGAAAGACTGTATTCTTTGGAAGGGACCTCATGTTGGAGCAGGAGAACAGTGTGATGTTGGTGTCCATGGTTTAAACCTGGTGTCCAAATCATCTTGGATCTGTAATAAACTGTTTAGTTCTTTGTAGGATTTTGAATGTTGCAATATTTTGCTCTTAAGCACTTTTTTCTTTTTTTTTTTTTTTTAATGTTGGTCCCATACCTGGCCAGAACACAAAATACTGAATCATTCAGTCCTTTTAACACTTACTTATAAATGACATAGTTAGCAGTTTCAAGTTAAATATTCACTACAAGAAAAATAAAACATAACTCTTCCAAATCACAGACTTTTGAAAATCAGTTTCTTTCTTTATCATTCATTGTTTTGACATAAGTAGGTACTTTTCCACGTAGCAGTACTTTTTAGCAGTAGAATAACAGCAGATTTTTTCTATTTTTTAGACACTTTCCATGGGAAATAAAGATAAAAAGCACAATGGTTAAGTGTATTAGAAGGGCTTTATTAGCATTCTAGCTGCTTGATCAGATGATTATATTTGAGACAATGCACCTTTTAAAAGTGTGATAATACGAATATGGCAGCAGTATTTGTTTAAAAGTTTTGAGGTTGCTTTTTCTGAAATTCAGTGAAAGTTACTATTGCCAGCTATGATTCTTTGTTACGTTGATGCTAAGATTCGTTTACTGATGTTTCACATTCTGTTTCTAGTGGAATCTTAGCAGTGCAACTCCTATTCACAATGTCAAACATTTAGTTATTTAAAAGAAAGGTTATAGTTGTGAGAATAAAGGTGTCAGGTATAGCCTGAAATTGTCAACTTCAGCATTCAAGTGGTTGCAAATTCCAAGTAGAATTAGAATTGCCAATGGTTGCAGTGAAAGAAAAAACTCCATACAGGAGGAATAACCCCATTGCATCAGCACAGACTAGGACCAGACCAACTAGGAAGCAGGTTCTCAGTAAAAGACCTGGGAGCCCTGGTGGACAACAAACTGACCATGAGCCAGAAATGAATCCTTGAAGAAAAGGAAAAAACCTCCTGGACTACATTAGAAAGGGTATTGCCAGCAGATTGATGGAGATGATCCTTTCCCTCTGCTTAGTATTGGTGAGGCGCATTTGAAGTGCCAAGTCCAGTGCTTGGCTTCCCAGTATGGAAGGGGAATGGAAATATGGAGCAAGTCCAGCAAAGGCCCACAAAAGTGATTAAAGTATTAGAGCATCTGTCACTTGAAGAAATGCTGAGAGAAAAGGCACTGTTCATCCTGGAAAAGAGAAGGCTTATTGAGAATCTTATTAAAGTGTGAAAATACATGATGGGGTGTGGGGAAGGAGAATAGAGAGAGAGGCAGACTCTTCTCAGTGGCATACCAAATGAAAGAAGGGGCAATAGGGACAAACTGAAATACAAAGGAATTCTCTTTAAACATAATGAAAAAAAAAATACAACCAACCAAAAAAAAAAAAAACCAAACAAACAAACAAAAAAAAAACCCACTCACACTTTCTTACTATAGGGACAATAGAATTCCATACCAGATTTCCCAGAGAGACTGTAGAGTTTCCATGCTTGGATATTTTGAAAACTGAAGTGGACATGGCTCTTCTTGACCCTAATTTGAGCAGGGAGGTTGTATTAAACAATCTCTAGATGTCCCTTCCAATCTCAAACATTCTGTGATTCTAAAATCATAGAATAGAGTCTTAGAATCATAGAACGGTTAGGGTTGGAAAGGACCTTAAAATCATCTAGTTACAACCCCTCTGCCATGGGCAGGAACGCCTCACCCTAGTCCATGTTGCCCAAGGCTCTGTCCAGCCTGGCCTTGAACACTGCCAGAGTTGGAGCATTTACCACTTTTTAGGGCAATCTGTTCCAGTGCCTCACCACCCTCACAATAAAGAAACTCCTTATATCAACCCTAAACTTCCTCTGTTTAAGTTTGAGCCCATTACCCCTTGTCCTATCACTACAGTCCCTGATAAAGAGTCCCTCTCTGACACCCTTATAAGCCCCTTTCAGATACTGGAAGGCTGCTATGAGATCTCCAGGCAGCCTTCTCTTCTCCAGGCTTAACAGCCCCAGCTTTCTTAGCCTGTCTTCATGCAGGAGGTGCTTCAGTCCCCTAATCATCCTTGTACCCCACCTCTTGATTTACATCTACAGTTCCATGTCTTTTTTATGTTGAGGACACCAGAACTGTACACAGTACTTCAAGTGGGGTCTCACGACAGCAGAGTAGAGGGGCAGGATCACCTCCTTCTACCTGCTGGTCACGCTCCTTTTGATGCAGCCCAGGATACTGTTGGCTTTCTGGGCTGTGAACACATGCTGCCAGCTCACGTTAAGTTTCTCATCGGCCAACACCCCCAAGTCCTTCTCCGCAGGGCTGCTCTGAATCTCTTCCCTGCCCAACCTGTATCTGTGCGTGGGATTGCTCCAACCCCGGTGTAGGACCTTTCACTTGTCATGGTTAAACTTCATCAGGTTGGCATCAGCCCACCTCACAGGCGTGTCAAGGTCCCTCTGGATGGCTTTCCTTCTCTCCAAAGTATCAACTGAACCACACAGCTTGGTGTCATTGGTAGACTTGCTGAGGGCTCAATCCCACTGTCTGTGTCACCGACAAAGATGATGAACAGGATTGGTTCCAACACCAGCCCCTGAGGGATGCCACTTTTTACTGGTCTCCATTTGGGCACTGAGCCATTGACTGCAACTCTCTGCATGCGGTCATCCAGCCAATGAAATACAGATGTGAGGAAAGGTGGAAAGAAAAATCTGTATTCAGTAAGCTACTGGTTTCTGATGCAGTTGCCTAAACATACAGTGTAGTGCCATTTATGATAACATAGGGTGTGCATATACCCATATCTGACGTACATGCCACAGGAACTATTTTCTATAGGAAACCAGGCAGCATAATGAAAAGATATCTGAAATTACCCCAAAACCAATTGTAAGGCAACTCAATAACTACACTAGTTTGCCTAAACACTCTTTACATAGAAAAATATAGACTGTGCTAGGCTTAATAAGAACATGATGAAGGAATAAGACCAATGGTCTGTCTCACACCATACTTTATGTGGGCAGTGGAAGAAGCTATATATGAGAAGTACTTTTAGCTCCTAAGTTAGGTATCTGAACTTCATCTAGCACATTTCATAGCAAAGAGTTCCAGACATTAATGGTGGAACTCAGCTCCATATTATAGTCTCCTGCATTTGGATGCTTACGTGTAAAGATCCTAAGACTTTAGCCTAAGTGTCTAAGCTCCCTTTTTAATTTCTTGATCAATAAAGCTTCAATTTCACTTTAAGTGGGTTCCTAAAAAAAGGCTGGCTAAATTTTCACTCTAGAGTCCATTTACCATATTTCTATTGTGAAATAGGAGTGTAATAGCAGCTCAAATACCAAACTTATATACAGATATTTGGGATTAATTTAGCTCCAGAATGTAGAGGCTACTTAAAATACCCTGAAGTTACCTACCTGTTGTTAACTGCACTACCTTCTTTCACATTTGATATCCACATGTAAATATCTTAGGCAACTCAGGATATTTTTAAACTGGCCTTGCACACAAATTGTTAGGCAGCAGCAGTGAGGTTTAGGTTGAGATTCATTCAAGAATAAGTTAGCAAATTTACTTAACTAAATGCAGTTGTTATATATGTAACCTCTTTATGTATCTATAACTCATTCAGATGTGAGTTAGGTAGTCTGAGCTACAAATCTAGTCAGTGAAGACCTAGTCAGTACCATAACTGAGTCTAGGCACCCACTCATTTGGGTGTCTAATTCAATGTGAAGGGCATAGTTTTCCAGACTGTATTGACTAGATTGTCATTGTGTACAGGGGAAGCTTAGACACCTAAATTTAGCTGATTCCATCAAATCCAACATTTTTTGTGAGATGAATCCCAGCTGTTCTTGTTGCTAAGAGAATACTCTTCTGGGAGATTTAAGAGTCTTTCTAACCTACCTGCACATGACATTTTTCAAAGGAAAATGAAATTTTTTAATTTCCTGTCTCATCTTTGCAGTACTAATTAAATACAAATGCCAATTTACATACTTTCCATTTCCTCTTTTTTGGTATAAATGAAGCTAAAGCATCGTATCTTTTAATGTGCAGTCCTAAAGAAAAAGTTCTAACATTTTTGTTCTGTAATCAGTTTTTCTCCAACCAAATAACCACCAAATATTACATGGTAAATAGTATAAGTCTCATGCCATTTTGAAAAATAGCATGTCTTGAACTGAAGATTTTGCATTTTGACTGTCTCTTTAAGAATGTCCTTATGGGACATTCATGGAAACCAGTCAGAGGATACTGAGTTCCTTCCTTAAATCAAATGGCTTGATAGGATTCTGCTTTCCAAGAAGGAAGCCTAGTCCTTCAGTAAAAAAATATGTGTTATCTTAAAAAACGTCATTAGATGTCAGTGTCTTCAGATTTAACTTAATCTTGTCCATAGACTAGGTATTAATCTTTTTTTTATTATGCTTATTTCCTGGCTTTGCAATTTTGTTTTCACCTGATTTTATGTTTGCTTCTTCCTTGTAAATCTAAGAAGTCCATGTTTATGAAGGGAAGTTCCCTGAATAAGATCTGAAAGTTATTTGTTATATGGATTATGAATAGTCTCTTCTCTTTCAAATATTTACCTTCCCAAGGAATGCTTAATGTTTCTCTGCATGAACTTAAACTGTTTGTTTTAAACAAGAGAAAGGGGAGGAAAGATGAATTAAGTAGATTGAAGACAAATAAGGGATGATATTTACAGTCTAACACATATTTAAGTAAACCTTCTGGAAACAGGAATAACAGTCAAATCTTTTTTGTAAAGCTTTATTCTCTTTCATACTGATACAGGTGAACACATGTTAGAATAAGACATGTAGGGAGAATAAAAATAGTAACAGAACACTTATTTTGTTCACCCAGCACAACATCTTACATTTGTTTATTCTTTGGTTGAAAGGTGAAGGCATACCTTCCAGAGAGAAGTCATCCAGAAGTAATAACATCATAAGCGAGTGTCCTGGGTTCAGCAGTAGCAGTCATTTTTTCTCCTTAGTAGCCAGTCCAGTGCTGCGTTTTTGACTTTTGGCCTGGGAACAGCGCTAATAATACCAATGTTTTTAGTTACTGCTCAAATGTTTAGCCTGACCAAAGACTTTTTGAATTTCATGATCTGCCAGGGAGTTCTTTTCTGTCAGCTCTTTTTGGTGCCCAATGTGGGGCACGAAGGGTTGAGATAACAACAGATCTGACCAGAGTGCGTCTAATCATATTTGTGATAAGCAGTCATTGTTTCAGATTAATAGTCACTTGTCACAATGCTGATTTATTGGCTCTCAAAGTTGTTGCTCTTGATCTCACAGTCTCGGCATGTCGTACTTTACTTACAGCTGGTATTTGCTGTCTTAGTGTTTATCAGAGGGGGGGCTTGGGCTAAGGTCCTTGTCTCATTATACTTTATGGCAATGGCTTGCAATGCGGGTGGGCTCCAGAAGCACGGGGGGACGGACATGGCCGTGGACTTGTACCTGGCTGTCTGGCTGCTCTTCACCCTCCTGGCCCTAGTCCTCCTCTCTGTCTTCATGAGGCTGAGGGGAGCAGAGGGAGAGTTGCCCTTGGAGCCATCGGTAGCCGAGCTGACGCGGGAGAGTGGCCTAGGGACCAGGAGGCCGGGAGGGAGTAGCTGCCGGTGGAGGAGGCTGGGGCAGTTGAGGAGGGTGAGGAGGTGGCTGCCAAGCGGCAGGAAGTGGTGGAGGAGCCGAGCCCCACAGCCAAGCCCAGCCCTGCAGCGGCCTGAGAGCATTTCCCGGCAGCCGCCCGCTGAGCCCCACAAGCCTGAGCCCCAGGAGAAAGCAGGAGACCATGCAGCACTTCCCAGCAAGACACAGGAGGAGGATCTGGACCCAGACAAAGAGCAGCTGGTGGTGAGAGAGCCGGCAAGCACAGCAGCTACACCAGCCCCAGTGACAAGTTGTCATGGGTTCAGCAGTAGCAGCCATTTTTCTCCTTCTTGGTAGCTGGTGCAGCGCTGTGGTTTTGATTTTTGGGCCTTGCAACAGCGCTGATAACACCAGTGTTTTCAGTTACTGCTTGGTAGTGTTTTGTCTGGCCAAGGACTTTCTGAGTCTCATGCTCTGCCAGGGAGGAGGGGGAGCCGGGAGGAAGCAGAGACAGGACACCTGACCCAAACTGACCAAAGAGGTATTCCATATCACAGCACGTCATGTCCAGGATGTGAACACGGAGAGCAGAGACCCGGAAGGGTGTGGTGGTGGACTGGGGGTGCACGGCATGGTGAGGTTTTTGGTACTGGGAGGTGCACTGGCTGGGTCAGGCTTGGTGAGCAGTTGTATTCTCTTTCCTTGTACTTCTCCTGTCATTATTATTATTGGTGGTAGCAGCAGTGATTTGTGTTATGCTTTAGTTACTAAACTGTTCTTATCTCAACCTGTGCGAGTTGAATTCTTTTGATTCTCCTCCCCATTCCCCCCAGAACTGGGGGAAGAAAGAGGGGAGTGAGTAAAACTTTGTGAGTTTTAGAGGCTTAAACCATGACACAAGTACAGCAGCTTCATTTGAGAGTTCTGAAGGCTTTCTGAGTCTCCTGCTCTGCCAGGGAGGAGGGGAAGCCGGGACGAAGTAGAGACAGGACACCTGGCTCAAACTAACCAAAGAGGTATTGCATACAACAGCATGTCATTCTCACTATATAAACTGGGGGGAGTTAACCAGAAGGGTTAGATCACTGCTGGGTCAGGCTATGTATCAGTTGGTGGGTGGTGAGCGCTTGTATTCTCTTCCCTTGTTGTTTCCCTTGTCATTATTATTGTTGGTGGTAGCAGTAGTGGTTTGTGTTATACCTCAGTTACTGGACTGCTCTTATGTCAACCCGTGGGAATTGCATGCTTTCAGTTCTCCTCCCCATCCCTCCGGGAGTGGGACGAAAAAGGGGAGGGAGGAGTGAACGAGCGAGCTATGTGGCTGACTGGACTTAAACCATGACAGCAAGCTAACTTAGGACACATTTACTTTTGTCAAGGAAAGGTGAAAGGGAAAAAAGACAGAGCCTGAAACCCTGGGGGTTTTACCATCTGCAATAAAATACATAAAGAGAGACATATATAATACTTTCACTTTCAGGAAGGTTAGAATATTTTGCAGGTTTATCAAAAAGATTTTCAACCCATGTTACATCACCACAAAAATTTTAAAAATGTTATTCTTTCCTTAGTAACATCTGGTCATCTTTACGAAAAAGTAGAAATAAATATTTTCTTGTTTATGCCTACATATTATTTTTATACCTTAATAAGTGTGGTTATAGCTACATTAGAAACTAATATACAGAACAGTAGAAATAGACCTGAGTGTGAAGCAGGTGGTGCTGAGATGTTTGCTGTGTGTACTCCTTTGGGGTTTACTCTGCACGTATGTGGTCCCATGGACTGAATGCCCATTAATTACTGGAGAATAATTCTGGTTTCATTTCATGAAAAAGAATCCCATCCTTGTGTTCCAAAGGGGCTCCACAACAGAAACCCACATGTTTCAAGTGGAAATGACAGGGAGATTCTTGTCACATGTACACTCCCAAAAGTCGATGTAGCCATACTGTTTAGTAATGTATTTCTTTCTCCACGGGCCTAATCTTCTATCATTTTAAAGAAATTAAATTGCTGAACTATCATCTAAATACTGCGTGCTTAAATATTCTCAGGAAATTTATGGTGATTTTAAAGTTCTTCACCCTGAAAAATACGGAAAAATGTCATTTTCAAGATAAAACTTGAAATTAAATGCTATGTGCCTACCATTTAGGACAAAGATTCTTTTTGCTTTCTTAGTGATATGCCCAATTACTCTTTTAGATTAGATCTGTGTTGTCTTCAAGGTCTAAAGAACATTTTTAAGTTCACTGAAAAAGACTGAATAACTTCTTCCTTTTACTTTAACCCTACTAAACAGTACTGAAGCATTTTATTGCATAGCTGCATTTACAGAAAAATGTCATGGAGGTAGCTATTGAAGGTATACTTTAATATCAAGTAAAAGCATCAGTTATAAATGATTCATCCATCTAATGTAACTGGAAAAATAGGAAAAACTTCTTAGCTTTATAATCATCACATATATTTAAATACAAAAAACCTCATAGTGTGCATGTTTATCATTTTACATGTCCTTTATTTTTGCTTATGTAAAATATGTGTGTGACTGACATTAGAGTAATGGTATGATTGACCAGCTTTGATGTTAGTTTTACTGAATATTAACAAATCTTTTTCTGTTAAAGAGCAGTGTTCAATTACTGAATTTAAGGGAAGGCAATTTAGTAGTCAAAGTACATAAGTTGTTGCAATTCAAAATGTATTTTAAATATGCAAGCATATATTTTAAAATTGCCAAAGACTTAAACTGTAATGCAGCAAAGGCATAAAAAGTTGATTTTATTTTCACTAGACAAACCAATACAATTTGGGTATTTTGGGGTTATCTTTTTTTTTTTTTTTCTTTTTTAATATATTGGCCTTGCAAAATTCTAACAGAAGAAGCTGGTTTTAATTGGTAGTGTTATTGTAAGGCCCCTGAAAACCCAGACACTTACTAGTTGTGAGTGCGTATGTGATCTGGCAAGCGCAGCATAGTCATTAACTAATGGATTGTAGCTACAGTCCTTCAAGTAAAAATGTGTAGGTGGTTAGTAGCACCATAGTGTTACCAACAATTTTAAAGTCATTTGTAGGTTAGGTTGTGAAATTAAAAGTCTAATAAAAAATTTCCCTGCACTGCTGCCTTTTTCAGCTGATTTAACCGTAGATTCCTAGAACCATTCAGAAGAATAACCAATTCAGTCAAAAATAATCATCCATACCACAGTGGATTCATTTTTTGAAACATAGTTGCACAGTTTATATATTTTAATGAGAAATTGAAAGAAAAGTATAAGGTAATTCCTTTGTGCCGTTACTGCAGGTCTATGTTTTTTATACTATACACATGTCCTTTATTATTACTTCATTATGAATGGAAATCATATATTTTCAATTATAAATAGACAGTTAATAATATAATTTTTTATTTGCATGAGCAACTACACTGTTTAGAGACACATGAAGACCACTTTTTTTCAGAAGAGTGAAATTATCTAACATATGTCAGAGATGAATATGGGTCACTGTGCCAGCTGTAAAAGACAAATATAAGATAAATATATGCGTATATATGCATACTGATATGCATCATTTTAACATGTTCAGCTAGGGTAATGAGATGTTCAGATAATCGAGATGTTTACTAATGATACTGACCTCTGGTTACCCCACTTCCCTTCAGCATTTAAAGAGATATCATGACTGATCTTAAAGATCATGTAGTTAAAAATAACGTAATGCATCTTTATACTCTTGATACTCTGTGCAGCCTACTCAGACTTTTACGGTCACATTTTCAAGAAATTCTATGGAGGAGCCCAAGCTCACAAGCTCTGTTTATGAATAAATGGACTGATGTGTTAGGCCGCGTCTGTCCAGTTAATCTCTCAGAAACCTAAAAAAATAAAAAAACAGGTTTACGCATGCTTAATTCTCTAGCCTATATGAGTTGTGCCTCCCAACAGAACAAAATACTTTGGTATTAAAGAGTGTATTTAATACTCACATTCTATCCTGAAAGTCAGACAACATTTTTGAGCTACTTTCTGTGCAAATGGCAGAAGAGGTCATATCCAAAGAGGGAGACAAAATGAAAAAGACAACTTTAGAGAAACTTGTGAGTTTATCTGTATTATTTTGCAAACAATGACAATGTTATTATGAAAAAGTTATAGTTTGAAAAAAGTCTGGTTAAACAAAAAATAATGAAGATTCATAGAATTGCCAAATAGCTGTTTTGCATGCTTTATTAACTTTCGGGCTTAAGATCAGCAGCTGGTTCCTCAAGAGCATACTTGAATAAATAAATCCTTATAAAAATAAAATAATAGTTAGAGAAACATTTAAGAAATTAAAGTATGATCCATTGGAAGATATCTTAGCACAAAAGAGACTCATGGGCCAAAGTCTTCCATTTTTGGAGAAACATTTTCTGTGACCTTTTATAAGCCTCTATCTCTCCCTTGCTTGTTTGTTTGGTCAAAAGTATATTCTACTGTTCTGTCTAATTTAGTTCAACTGCTGTGAGCCTCCAGACACTAAAAGGCTAAATCCTGGGGGCACTGTATGTTGATATCTGTCTATATTTCATTTTTTTCATTTAGAAATCAAGTATCAAATACAAGATAAAGTGCATTTGTCAATGGAACAAGTTCAGAAGTGACCGTTGCCTACTCTATTGCACAAGTGCAGGGAAAGAAATAGAGATTAGACTAGGATTAGTGGAAAGGCAGAGAAAGGAATGTCTTGGTAGGTGCTAGTAAGCTGTAGGCACGGTATATGAAAATGGAGTGCCGGGGAAACGACATTGGTACAGGTAGTTTTTCCATCTACATTGAAACATTTTACAACTGCTCTGTGCTGCTCAGAAAGCTGCTCTATTTATGGCTCAAAAATGTCCATGAATCATTCTGTCAGCTGAAAAATCTTCAAGGGAAGAGTGCTTGTCCTTAGAAGACTGCAAAATTCCAGAGTAAACTAGAAAACAAACCAGAAAACAAACCAAATTGAGAAAGAGAGCACTCATCTGGGGAAAAAGATGAATGTCATATTGCTTAATTCAGCCTCCTTTCTCTTTGGTCTTCTCAAATGTTTGCATATATCAAGATACCAACCTATTCAATGTTGTATTCTGTTACAAGCTATATGGCATCTCATAAATCTGACAGTTCACTGACAGCAGTGTTCTACTTTTCTGTCTTTTCCATTAAAATCTATTAAATCATGTTGAGGCTATTAGATCTGAGGAGCATGTCTAGACTAGCCAATGGTTTTAAACTGTCATGGTGCCAGATGTAATGCATAAGAGTAGATAGCACTGACCTCCAAAATACTGAGGAACTACTTGCGCATTGTATATCTCTGCTAACACTAACAGTAGCATAACAACAGAGTTTTGGTTGCATTTTGTGTTTTGTTTTATTTTTTTTTCTTTCAATATATATGTGGTATTCATCGAGCGTGTACAATTTCTATACATTACATTCAGTGCATCCAAAATTAAAGTATAATTCATAAGCAAGAAAATCTGTAATGTGGCAAGAATACAGTGATATATGCAATCTAATATTGTAAGAAAATATAGTAAAGAATCAAAAATACTCTTATGGTTTCTTTTAATAAATTTGGCATATATTACTTAGCCCAGATTAAATAATTGGATCATTTAAATCATCTTAAAGAATGAAAAATTTCAAATCTCTTTTCCACTGGAACAGATATTTGACTATAAACTGGAGCTCATTGTCTACCTAAGTCATTAAGAGTGTTTCCTTTTTGATGGAGTTTATTCCACAGCTTTGATCATTTGAATCAGCCAGTCACAATCAAAAAGGATGGATTGGTGTAGCTAATTTATGTCCCTAGATGACAATCCAGTAAAATCCCAATTTAAAATGGTTGAGATGAACAACTAAAAAAACCAAAACCAAAACAAACAAAAAATAATCTTGAGCTTCTTCCTATAGTTGGGGATCAGCTTTACTGATAATCTGCCTTCAAAAAGGTTTGTCAGACTTGTCAGACTAGGTCATTGATCTGTTTATTAAAAAGCCAAACTGCAGGCAACTTGAAAATAGTGCTTTCTATTGTAATAGTTGGTTGTTCTCAGTAATAGAAACTGGAGATTTTTAATGGGGAAAGAAAAGCAGAGATTTTCATTGTTGGGTGCTTGTTTTTTCAAGGTGCTGCCTGTTCAGGCAACACATGTGAGAAAAGTTATCCTTAGTTGTCATTGTAAGCACATTTATTTGATGGTCAGGAATAAAAACTGAATTAGTGTAGACATCTAAACTTCCAGCCATGTGTGCACAGACATATAGGGATTTTTTTCCTTCTGTAACAAATGCCATTTAAGGAAACACCAGAATCATCAGCTAATTATGAAGCACTATGTTTATTTCTAAATCTGTTATGCATAGTATGTTCTTTGATGCACTGTACTGATAAAATAATTTCTATTCAACCATACAAAGTGTAATGAAGAATGAGTACCTTATCTACTGCTGTCTCCTGTTTGCTCAAATCTTTTCATAAAAGTTTCTTATAAAACTTTACCACTTACTTCCATTTCAGCTCTTCCCAAGTAACACTTTTGCACCATAGAGGTAAAGATATACCAGCTGTATCTTCATTAACATGTGATAAACAAATTTGGCATGCAAGAATTTCTCTGTGTTAAGATTAATTCAATCATTAGACTAAATTTTGCTGCACTACAAATACACATTTCAACCTATTGAATTTATTACCTAATATTTGTGGGCAGTGATTAGCAGTTTTACTCATTATCAGTCTGACCCTGCTACATAAATCCTGGCCTCAAATTGTTTGTGTGATAGTTCCCTGAACTTTTTTTAACCTTTCTGGCTCAAATGTTTCAACTAGATTTTTAAAAGATAAATATTTCATTTTTCATGTTTAAGCTTGACTGTAAATCAGAAAAATATATTAAAGATTCTCTGCTACTGCATAGAAAGATTATTTCTCATTACTCAGCCTGGCTTTATGTTATGAAACAAGTGTGTACATTTTTATTTTGCTAAATACTTGTATTTTTCAACCTCATTCACTTAATATTTTCTGCCCCTTCTTTTGCCTTCCACTCCTCCTTCCTCCGCTCCCCATTTTCTTTTAAATATATTAGATGCGGTTTCCAGGATTGTATGGAGATGCATTTGGTGCAGGTTGGGGGGGGTTGCAGGGTGACTGCTGTGAGAAGAGACTGGGGTGCCCCATGCCAGATACAGGCAGCTCCAGCCAGCTCCAACTGACCCACCACAGGGCACAGCTGAACCCTGCAGACAAGGGGCTGACACAGCAGGAAAAACGTGTTTAAGAAAGGGTAAAAAATATTGTCTGGTAATGAGAAGTAAGGAAAATGTGTGAAGAACATTCATGCAAACATCACGGTGAGAAAAGGAGGGGGAAAAGGTACTCCAGGCACCAGCACAGAGAATTCCCTGCAGCCCCTGGAGAAGACCATGTATCAGAAATGAAGAAGGGAAGCTGAGCCTGGAAAAAAGGGGGGAGTGAGAGGAAGGTGTTACTGTTTTTTATCTCTCTCCTTTTTTCTCACCACCCAGCTCTATATTTGTTGCTAATAAATTACATTAATTTTCCCCAAATCACATCTATTTTACCCATAGCAATAATCGTTAAGCAGTCTTCTCATCTTTATCTTAACCCATGAGCCTTTCTATCTTATTTTCTCTCCTATCTCGTTGAGGAGGGGGAGTGAGAGAGCAGTTTGGTAGGCATCTGGCAGCCTGGCAAGGTCAACCCACCACAGGTGGTAGTTTATATTAGTTGCCTAGGAAAATGCCCTGAAATTTAAAAAAATAAAGTATTATACATTTTTTTTATAGGAAAGTATTATGAGAAGTACTCATCCTTGCCAGAGAAGATCCCAGTTAAAACATTATGACCAGTTTTTAATCTATACCACATTCCTTAAATTTCTAGCCTCTCACTGTCTCAGTTTCCATTTTATTTTTCTGAGGATGCCCTAGTCCTCTAATCCATACTTGAATGTAGCAAAAATTTCTCATATACTACCTCTGTAACATTACCATATATATATATATGTAAGGAATTTTGGCAGAAGATATCACAATTCTTCTTAATCACACATAACGAAGTTTTGAGTAACTAATATTTTGAACATATATGTATTTGGATATCAGAGAAGGATTCTTCTGTGTCACTGAGGTTACTCGCATAAAATTTCAGAACAGGACCTATGCTGAAAGAAGTATTGTTCTCTCCTTACTTCCACCTGAGGTTTTGTTCAAGCCTTTGCTTCCTCAGCAAAATCTTTCCATGTGGAACAGCAAGGTTTTTTTCTCCAGCTGCAAGTTTTCTCCTAAAATAGCTGTATTATTCTTGAAGTGTTTCCATCTAGGAAGACAAGCTTCCTTAGCGACATATGAGGGTATTATAGGAGTCATGAAGCCAAAGATAATAAGCTGTGTCTCATCTATGTTACAGTCAGCAGGAAGAGGTAGCAGCAAGAAACCAGAATCTGTCAAACACAGATTGTTTTTCTAATCTCTTACATGAAGAAGCCATGGAGAGTCCAAGACAGTCTGCTATCACAGCTCCTTAAAAGGGCTGTAACCATACCATCCAAAGAAAACACGTCCACAGTATAAGGTTTTGCTTTCCATATAAGCAAAAGTGAGCCTGGGAAGAAAACCCATAGCATTTGCCAATCCAATTCTGCTCAACAGATGCTCTTACAGGTTCCAAATGACCTGTGCTGTGCTGTCAGTGACCTCATTTACACTGTGTCCCAGAGATTTTGAAGATTGCTTTACAGAGTGCTAGAATATAACAACAGTGCTTTGAATATTTGTATTATTTTTAAAGATATTTTTCTTTTTAGTTCTTACAAAACAACATATATAAATAAAAAAATACATGGTCACAGAAAGGTATCTGAAACATTTAACAGTGCCACTTTTTCGATTGACATCTAGCTTTACCTTAAGCACACTACTGTACGAATTTTACAGATCAGAACAATGTTGGGTTTTCATACTTGAGGGTTTTTTTTTGGAAACCAAGCAGGAGGCACTGCAGACAATGCTTTGTACTGTATTCCATTTCCCTCCTTCCCCTCCCAACTATAATACATTGACATTCTGAACGGTTTATCCAGAAAACATGAAAATGAATTCTGAATATTAAATTACGTATACCTACACCTGAAAAATGTGTTTTAGGAAACTCAAGGGTTAGAGTCTTTCAATCCACATTGAACAAAATTTTTTTTAACCCAACAATACCATTATAATTTATTTCCAGGTGAGTATATTTTTACTGAATATCTGTATCTGGAAAAACATTCATATCTTTTTTTTTTTTTTCCTAAAATTACTGTCCTGACATACAACTGTGAACAGCTTAAAAGAAAAAAACTGTAAACAACTGTCACAGAATAAGTGGATGCTTCACAAAGCTCTGCTTGCAATCATTTTTTTCTAAATACTGTGAGAGATTCCACTTATGTTTCCATTATAGAGAGTTTCATTCTCTGCTAAATAATGTGTGGATCTTTTGTCTCTCGTGCTTTATTATTTCATCCTTTGGATCTATTTTTTCACTTGGTTGAATAGTCAACTATTTAACATGAATTTCGATAACCTTTGAAAATGGTTTTTCCTGATGTTTGCTACGCAAGCCGTAGCACTCTCAAGATGGGTTTTGGTTTGTTTTATTTTCGCTTTGATTCCCCCCCGCCTCCTTTTTTTTTTTCCTTATCTGACTACAAGGCATATTTAGGAGTGTAAGCCCACAATTGCTTATATCACTTCCACCTTTTGTCTGTACAACTGGAAATACATATGTAGAATGCATTGAGAAGAATAAAGACATTAAAAAAAAAGAAACAAATGCAAAACAGAGAAAAAGAGGTAAATAGAGCAGACTGGTCAGGGTACCAGGTTCTCTGATGTTAAGAGAGACCCTTGACTTGTTATGTTATGATACATCTGCCGTGGTTTAAGCCCAGCCAGTAATTCAGGACCACACAGCCCCTCACTCACTCCCCCCTCTTCCTCCACCCCGATCCTGAAGGGATGGGGAGGAGAATCGAAAGAATGTAACTCTCACGGGTTGAGATCAGAACAGTCCACTAACTAAGGTATAACAAAAACCACTACTGCTACCACCAATAATAATAATCATAGAATCATAGAATAGTTAGGGTTGGAAAGAACCTGAAGATCATCTACTTCCAACCCTCCTGCCATGGACAGGGACACGTCACACTAAACCATGCCACCCAAGGCTCTCTCCAACCCAGACTTGAACACCGCCAGCAATGGAGCATTCACAACTTCCCTGGGCAACCCATTCCAGTGTTTCATCACCCTTACAATAAAGAATTTCTTCCTTATATCCAATCTAAACTTCCCCTGTTGAAGTTTGAACCCATTATCCCTTGTTCTCTCACTACAGTCCCTCATGAAGAGTCCCTCCCCAGCATCCCTATAGGCCCCCTTCAGATATTGGAAGGCCGCTATGAGGTCTCCACGCAGCCTTCTCTTCGCCAGGCTCAACAGCCCCAACTTTCTCGACCTATCTTCATACGGGAGGTGCTCCAGTCATGCCCCTGATCATCCTCGTGGCCCTCCTCCGGACTTGTTCCAACACTTCCATGTCCTTTTTATGTTGAGGACACCAGAACTGCACACAATACTCCAAGTGAGGTCTCAGGAGAGCAGAGTAGAGGGGCAGGATCACCCCCTTCGACCTGCTGGTCACGCTGCTTTTGATGCAGCCCAGGATACGGTTGGCTTTTCTGGGCTGTGAGCGTGCACTGCTGGATCATGTTCATTTTCTCATCGACCAACACCCCCAAGTCCTTCTCCGCAGGGCTACTCTGAATCTCTTCTCTGCCCAACCTGTAGCTGTGCATGGGATTGCTCCCACCCAGGACCTTGCACTTGTCATGGTTAAACTTCATCAGGTTGGCATCAGTCCACCTCACAAGCGTGTCAAAGTCCCTCTGGATGGCATTCCTTCCCTCCAAAGTATCAACTGAACCACACAGCTTGGTGTCATTGGCAAACTTGCTGAGGGCACACTCAATCCCACTGTCCATGTCACCAACAAAGATGTTGAATAAGACTGGTCCCAACACCGATCCCTGAGGGGCGCCAACTCGTTACTGGTCTCCAGCTGGACATTGAGCCATTGAGCACAACATTTTGTGTGCAGCCATCCAGCCAGTTCTTTATTCACTGAGTGGTCCACCTATTCAAATTGATGTCTCTCCAATTTAGAGACAAGGATGTCATGTGAGACAGTGTCGAACGCATTTCACAAGTCCAGGTAGATGCCATCAAGTGCTCTACCCCTGTCCATGAGTTCCGTAGCCCCATCATAGAAGCCTACCAGATTGGCCAGGCAGGTTTTCCCCTTAGTGAAGCCATGCTGGCTGTCACCAAGCACCTTGTTGTTTTTCATGTGCCTCAGCATGCATTTCAGGAGAATCTGCTCCAAGATTTTACCATGCACAGAGGTGAGACTGACTGGTCTGTTATTCCCTGGCTCATCCATTTTCCCCTTCTTGAAAATGGGGGTTATATTTCTCTTTTTCCAGTCATCGGGAACTTCACCTGACTGCCATGATTTTTCAACTGTGATGGACAGTGGCTTAGCAACTTCATTTGCCAGCTCCTTCAGCACCTGCGGATGGATTTCATCGGGTCCCATGGACTTGTGTACGTTCAGGTTCCTAAGATGGTCTTGAACCACATCCTCTCTTACAGTGGGCCTAGGTTCTTCATTCTCACAGTCCCTGCTCTGCCTTCCAAGACTTTGGTGTTGTGGTCAGAGCATTTGCTGGCGAAGACTGAGGCAAAGAAATCATTAAGAACCTCAGCCTTCTCCAAATCCAGGGTAGCCAGTTCTCCCAATAGCTTCTGGGGAGGGCCCACATTGTCCCTAGCCTGCCTTTTATTTGCAATGTACCTGTAGAATCCCTTCCTGTTATCCTTAACATCCCTACCCCCATTCTAAGTGGGCCTTAACTTTCCTAACCTGGTTCCTAACTTCCCAGACAACATCTCTGTGTTCTTCCCAGGCCGCCTGTCCTTCCTTCCACCTCTTATATGATGCTTTTTTCCTTTGAATTTTCCTCAGCACCTCCTTAGCCATCCAAGGAGGTCTTCCAGCCCTCCTGCAGCACTTCTTTCTAGTAGGGATATATCGCTCCTGGGCTTGCAGCGGGTGATCCTTGAATATCAACCGACAGCCTTGGGCCCCTCTGCCCTCTAGGGCTATATCCCATGGAACTTACTGAGCATGTTCTTGAAGAGGCCTAAGTCTGCTCTCTTGAAGTCCAGAGCAGTGAGTTTGCTACTTGCTCTTCTCAGTGTTCTGAGAATCTTGAATTCGACCATCTCATGATTGCTGCAACAAAGGCTGCCCTGGAGCGCCACATTTCCAGCCAGTCCTTCCCGGTTGGTGAGGACGATGTCAAGCATGGCACTTTTCCTTGTCAACTCCTCTATTACTTGCAGAAGGAAATTGTCTTCCGCACAATCGAGGACTTTCCTAGATTGTGCTGAGCCGTACCCTCCCTCCAACAGATGTCAGGGTGGTTGAAGTCACCCATGAGAACGAGGGCCTGCGAGTGTGAGGCTGTTCCTATCTGTCTATAGAGTGCTTCATCCACAGAGTCCTCTTGGTCAGGTGGTCTGTAGCAGATCCCCACAATAATGTCACCCATCTCTGTTCTCCCTTTAATCCTGACCCACAAACTCTCTGTGGACTGCTCACCTGTCCCCAGATAGAGTTCCATACTCTCCAGCCTATCCCGAACATAAATAGCAACTCCCCCTCCCTGCCTACAAGGCATGTCTTTCCTACAGAGCCTGTAACCTTCCACTCCAACACACCAGTCATAAGAGCCATCCCACCATGTTTCTGTGATGCCTATAATATCATACCCCGGAGACATGTACACATCTCTAATTCCCCTTTTTTGTTCCCCATGCTATGGGCATTTGTATGGAGGCATCTGAGCCAAGCTCCAAATGAAGCTGGCTCATTGGCTGGAGCAGCTGGAATCTCTCTACATTGCTCCGAACGTTTACTACAGGTGTTTGCAAGTGACTGGGTGTGCTTGGATGGAATGATGCCCCCCTCCCCCAACGCATCTAGTTTAAAGCATCCTTGACCAGTCTGGCAAGCCTCCTACCAAATATACTCTTCCCTTTCTTTGTCAGACCAGCTCCACCAGCCCCCAGTAGACATGGTCTACTAAATTTAGTCCCATATTCAAGACACCCAAACCCCTGACTACGGCACCACCCTTCTAACCATTTCTTAATCTGGCCAATCCTCCTAGCCTTTTTAAGGTCCTGCCCTGTATCCTGGAAAATTGAGGAAAAGACAATCTGAGCTCCAGAGCCCCTAACCACCTCTCCCAGAGCTCTGTTGTCCTTCTTTTTGTTCCCCAGGCTACTGCTATCTATATCAGCAGCACCCACATGGATCACTAGAAGTGGGTAATAGTCAGTGTGATCGACTAGAGCAGGCAGCCTCTCTGTAGCATCCCTGATCCAAGCCCCTGCTAGGCAACACACCTCCTTTGAGCCTGGGTCAGGTGGGCAGACGGGTGCCTCTGTTCCTTTCAAAGTAGAGTCCCCTACTACTACAGTCCACCGCTTTTTCCTGGCAGCACCAGTAGTGATCTTCTTTGCCAGTGCATCAGCTGGTTGTTCCTGGTGGGAGTGCGGTTCCTCATCAGCCCCCTGCAGGACAGCAAAGTGGTTCTGGGTAGGAACAACAGATTTAGGAGGAAGCCCCTTGCTTTTAATTGTCCTCTTCATTCTTTTTTTCTTGTTTTTTTTTCTGTTACTGTTTTCCAGCTTCCTGGGTTAGCAGCCTCCTTTCCTGCATGATTAACAGTAGACGCTTGAGGCCTGTGCACAGTCTGGTCCTGGAGCAACCAGTGCTCTTTCAGCTTCCCTGACTCCTAGCCTAGTAACAGCGTCCCGCAGCTCAGCCACCTGCTGCAGGAGGACCTCCACCAGGGAGCAGAGAGTGCAGCCCTGCCCATCGTGCCCCCTCCTCTCAGGAGAGCAGTGCAGGTACTCTCTACACCCTGAGCTCTGCACTGCAGCCTCCCTTCCCATCGGCTCTGTCTGGGTGCCTATGCTGGCCTCTGCTGGGGCAGCCAGAGCAGAGCTCACAGACCAAGCCCTGGTCATACGGTGAATGCTCACCATTCCGCTCACCATTCCACTCACCATCCCGCTCGCCTGCCCACGCAAAATTCCTGAAACCTGCCCTGTTTTCCCCCCATGTTCGCCGTGCCCCTGGTCGCTCACGATTCCTGGGAAAAGGTTTTAAGCAGGCAGGGTGGTGCCGGTCCTCCTGGCGCCGCTCCCTCTGAGTCAGCTCCTTGCACCAGCTGAGCTGCTGGCTCCTGAGCAGGCCTTGTCGAGGACTTGAGGCTCCCTCGGTGCCTGTTGCTGCTCCTAGTTGAAGCTCCCGGACACCGAGCCTCCCCCAGATCAGGTGCTATAGGCGTCCCTTCTCGAGATAGGGGAAATAACAAGGGAAGAGAATACAACCACTTATCACCCACCAACAGATATCCAGCCAGACCTGAGCAGTGATCTAACCCTTCTGGGTGACTGCCCGCAGTTTATATAGTGGGAATGATGTGCTGTGGTATGGAATACCCCTTTGGTTAGTTTGGGTCAGATGTCCTGTCTCTCCTTCCTCCCAGCTTCCCCTCCTCCCTGGCAGAACATGAGACTCAGAAAGTCCTTGGTCAGAGTAAACATTACTGAGCAGCAATTAAAAACATCGGTGTTATCAGTGCTGTTCCCAGGCTGAAAGTCAAAACCACAGCACTGCACCAGCTACTAAGAAGGAGAAAAATAACTGCTACTGCTGAACCCAGGACAACATCCTATGGGTCAGTTTCTCAGTTTTTATGAAAACTCTCTTGGTGCCTAGTCATCCATTGATTAGGAGTATCCTGTAAGCATATATATAGATGCAGTTGAACTCCATGACATTATTTCTATTTATACCATAATGTAGTAACCTGGAAGATGTTTTCTGTCTCTCCAGAAAAAATCTTCAGAGGCAAATTTCTAAATGTATATTCTTTCAGAAAGATTTTGTTTAGCTGTTTGAGCTTTCTAGGTGGCTTATGAACTCTCAAGATACTTCCTTTGCTATCAACTGAACTTATTCTTGTTGTTACATAACTTCTTATGATATAATGATGTAACTAAAAATAATATTACAGCTGTTATAAATGCAGTTGATATTCTAACTTGCTCGTGCCTTCAGGATTTGGTGAACTTGTTGCTTGGTTAGTATGTCAGTTCTGGTTTTACGCAAGGTGTTTCTGTAGCCAAGGAGAGTTTTGCTATGCCAGGCTAACTTCCAGTAGAAGATTGACTCTACCTTTTGAACTTCATGTTATTTCTCAAAAAAGATGAATTCTAAACCATACAGGAAGAACAGGTGCTGACTCCCAGCAAGCAGTTAAAATTGGATTGTAGTTTATCTAGGCCTGATACATGACAATGACCATGTAGTTCCCTAATTAGAATTGCTTAGTGTGTTGGTCTTAAATCAAGTTCAATATTCATTCCAGCTAAAAACACTATTAAAATAAAACAGAATGTAGAAGTCTCTAACTTGAAAATCACGATTCTTGAAACTAAGCTTTCTAAATTGTTCGGTTTATTGCTTCATCTGTTTGAAATTTAGCTGCAAAAGAAGGGCACTAGATTCTAAGTTACTTAGCAAAGAAATTTTTTTCATGTCCTCCTGCTTCTTCACAGAGTTTTGTGAAGTATAGCATTGTCACCCCTGAGACCAGAAACATGCCAACCACTGAAGATGGATGGTAGTGTCAGTTGAATTATGGTGCATGAAAAGAAAATCACATCTTTATCCACTCAAAAGCATTATATAGAAACATAGTTCATGATGCTAAGAAACAGCATGACTACCTTTACGGTAAGTGTTAATGATCAAAACAAGAGTCGTGCAGATAATAAAGATACTATATCTGTGACTACAAATTATGTGAAATTTCTATATTTGAGATATGTTGAGAATGCATCATTTGTTTTATTCCATTCTGATTTTAAGTTTGTCCTTCCCCCCACCCAACATTGTGTGTGTGTGCGTATGTATGTATTCCTGAGGTTCTCTCCTTTGAGTATAAAATAAAATAAAAAGTAATAACACTGAAAAGCCGATGGGCAAAAATTGATTCATAAATGAGAATGTGGCATTCATCTCACCACTCTTATTGGAAACCTAAATCTCAGTAAATTTGTAGCCTAAGGATACAATGGGCTTAAAGGATTTCTGTCTCTGAAGAAAAATTAGAACGCCTTTGAGGTAAGGTAAATGGAAAACGTTGTTTGGGCAAACGTGAAGCTCTAGCACTATTAAATGTTAAGCACCATCAGGGGGTATCTCAGTCATTAACAAGAGTGGCATGTTGAAGATTGTTTCAAGCAGGAGAAGGGTTATGGATGGCTATGTGGAGGTGGCACAATGCCACAGGGAAATTATGTCAAGCAAAAAGATTTTTTTTAAACTTATTGTGGGGAAAAAATCTTTTCCCCAAAATAACCCTATGTTGTCTTTTAAATTAAGGGAATCTAACTTTGAAGTTCATGTACAACCTTATGCATACTAGTCCTGCTTGATCTTTGTCATATTTTGTTTTCACTTGCCATGTAACTTAAGCACCAACTTAATCCAAACATAAGCATGTTCACTTCAAATCAAAGTAGTTAGCAGTCTTGACTGACTTGGAAGTGTTTTATGGATCTTGTGTGTTAGTTTTGTGTATAATTAAAAGGGATGTCAGGGATTCTGGATGCAGCCAGTAAGTTAAGCTATCTGGTGTGAGAGTAATGTGTTGCTATCTAGGGAAGAAAAGATTTAGGAGCCAAGCTAGGATCCCTGTTTCAAGCCGGCAGAGCTTGAGAAGTGAGCCGACATGAAATGTTACATCTCTAGGCGGTAGTTACCAGCTTTCTCATTACGCTAGCACATCCTCCTGGCTGCTCTGCAAAATGGCTCTGAGATTAGAAGCTCTGCAGGAAGCCAACTGTGCTCTCACAGTTGGAAATATGTTGTTAGGGTGACAGCAGTTACATGGAAAATGGCTATTAAGATAGTCTTCAGAATCAAGAATGTTTTGCTTTCTCAGTTTGTCTTAAGGTATTGCTTAGAGAGAATATCACGTAGTGTGGCCTGTGTTGTAATCCTATTTGAGAGTAAGTAGTGAGAAATGCCATTTTATCTTCTAATGTGTAGTGTACAATTAATTGTACTGTGTGACAATAAATTGTACTGTGGGAGGACATTCTGATCATAGAGTGATCTTTAGTTTAATATAAAAATACTCTTCCATATCTTCAGCACTCCTTGTATAATTTGATATCACATAATATCTTTGCAGCTACTTTTATTGGGCATATGTGGAAAGGCTGGCTACTTGGGGGGGCTGCAGGTGTGGATTCTGTGAGAAGATGCCAGAGGCTGCTGCCATGTCAGGCAAAGCCAGTTCCAGCTGGAACCAAGAGGAATGCCACTGGCTCTGTCTCAGCCAGTCAGTGGTGCTGGTAATGCTACTGTGTCAATGTTTACGAAAAGGTAAAATAAGCTGTGCAACAGCACCTGGAGAGAGGAGTGAGAATATGTGAGGGGAACAGCTCTGCAGACACTAAGGTCACTGAAGGAGGAGGAAAGGAGGTGCTTCAGGTGCCAGAGCAGAGATTCCCATGCAGCCTGTGGTGCAGACAGTGGTGAGGCAGGCTGTGCTGTGTAGCTCAGGGACATTCATGGTGGAGCAGATACCCACCTGTAGCACAAGGAGGACACCACACTGGAGCAAGTGCTTTTTACCTGAAGGAGCTGCAGCCTGTGGAGAACTCATGTTGGAGCAGACTCCCATAATTTGTGACTCTGTGGGAGGCTGTTCAGGTCCATTCCTGAAGGACTGAACTCTGTGGAAGTGACCCATTCTGCAGCACTTTGTGAAGGACTGTATCCTGTGGGAGGGACCCCATGCTGGAAAAAGGGAAGAGTGTGTGGAGGAAAGAATGTCAGAGAATGATGAGAAAATGAACATGAGCCAGCGCTGTGTGCTTGCAGCCCAGAAAGCCAACCGTATCCTGGGCTGCATCAAAAGCAGCGTGACCAGCAGGTCGAAGGGGGTGATCCTGCCCCTCTACTCTGCTCTCCTGAGACCTCACTTGGAGTATTGTGTGCAGTTCTGGTGTCCTCAACATAAAAAGGACATGGAAGTGTTGGAACAAGTCCGGAGGAGGGCCACGAGGATGATCAGGGGACTGGAGCACCTCCCATATGAAGATAGGTTGAGAAAGTTGGGGCTGTTGAGCCTGGCGAAGAGAAGGCTGCGTGGAGACCTCATAGCGGCCTTCCAATATCTGAAGGGGGCCTATAGGGATGCTGGGGAGGGACTCTTCATGAGGGACTGTAGTGAGAGAACAAGGGATAATGGGTTCAAACTTCAACAGGGGAAGTTTAGATTGGATATAAGGAAGAAATTCTTTATTGTAAGGGTGATGAAACACTGGAATGGGTTGCCCAGGGAAGTTGTGAATGCTCCATTGCTGGCGGTGTTCAAGTCTGGGCTGGAGAGAGCCTTGGGTGGCATGGTTTAGTGTGACGTGTCCCTGTCCATGGCAGGAGGGTTGGAACTAGATGATCTTAAGATCCTTTCCAACCCTAACTATTCTATGATTCTATGATTCTATAAAGCATTATGAACTGACTGAAACTTCATTCTCCATGTCCCCTTGAGGTAGAGAAAACCAGAGTGAAGCTAAGCTTGGGAAGAAGGGGGAAGTAGGAGGAAGGTGTTATTAGTTTTCTTATTTATCATTATCCTACTCTGTTTAATTGGCACTAAATAAAATAAATTTCCCTAAATTGTGTCTGTTTTTCCTGTGATGGTAATCAGTAACTTATTTCCCTGTCCTTATCATGATCCACGAGCTTTTCATTGTGTCCTACTGAAGAGGCGAAATGATGGAGTGGCTTGGTGGGCGCCTTGTAGTCAGCCAAGCTCAACCCACCACACTTCTAAAGTCAAAGCTTGATTGTTTATAGAAGAGTTGACAATATGTGACCTTTCAGTTTCGTTTGGACTGTCGCTAATAGCTGAGCAGCCCACATACTACAGGGTCTTGTTTGTCTTGTTGCTACTGTACACTGGGATTTTAACTGCTTATTTTTTTTTCATAATCCTTACTTTTTATCCTATTTAAAATATAGTTATGATACCTTTTATAGTATTCTGGGATATGTTCAATCCCAGAGATATCATCAGTCCCCTTAGCTTTTGTCTACCCTTCTCCATCACTTTTTATCTCAAGCAAAATATGAAACCCTTCCTACCTTTTTTTGTCTTTGATGCACTTGTATTTTATAGCTACATCAGGCCAGATTGTGGATACAGTTCTAGGTACAAATTCTAAGATTACCATTTTTTCTACAGTGCTAACACCGTTTGACAAAAAGAGAGCTGTTAATAGAAACAAAATCACCTTATTATGCCACCTGATGTATGACCTATCATAAAGCACAGATGCAGTGGTTCCAGGTCTGCCAGACACTTAACTTGTGTCAACAGCAGAAACATCAGTCCTGAAGCAGGTTATAGACAAAAGGGGAAAAATGCTGGATTGTGACCCAGATTGCCACATATAATCAGTTTTCTCAGATGAGGTGCAACTACATATATCTTGATACCTTCTCTACTAAATAAGCACCTTATTAATGATAGTTGTTATTTAAATATTTAATTCATGTAATTTACATTGCCAACTAAGACTATACAACTGAATGTAAAGTCATGTTGAGAAATATAAATAAATTAATGAAAATAAATTATCATTAAATTTAATCTATATTGATACCTTAATTATATCAGGATCTTTTAATAGTATTAAGGAAGGAAAGAATTCTCTTGGGATACAAGTAGGAAAGAAACTCTTATTAACAACATTATTATTAAATGTTGCACATGTTAAGAATGTGTAAACACCTAGTCAGAGTAATACAAGAAGGGTTAATATGACTTGCAGTGTAGTGGCAAGATGTGGTTGGGTAAATGGGACTTCATTCATTCATTTTTCATCTAACTTTATTCAGAAGTAATTCAATTTCAAGGAATGAACACAATCTCAGAAACTGGTAACATAGCAAATATATATAATCATGCATATAGAAAACTATTGTGGTACTTTACTGAATTAGCTAAGGTCTTTTTGATGACAAAGTCACTCTATAATTCTTAACCATCTTGTTCAGGGTATTTAATGACTTTAAAACTAGTTATTCCTATTTCATATTTAATACAAGCTTTAGAGTTCAGAGACTAAAAAGCTCTAGAAGAAAAAGATCAGTTTCAGATTAATATGTTACTCCAGTAATCTTGCAGAAAGAGATCCAGGTGATGTGAACTTTCATACAGTTTGCACTTAAATAGCCATTTGGCAAGAGGAATTAAAGATAAAGAAATGCGTGTAAAGCCCTGAAGTGTTGGATTCATTCCTTAACTAGAAGTTTTAGCTGACAGATTTAATGCATAGCTTCTGAGAATGTTAACTATCATACATATTAAGGCTACTTAATTCAGATTTAACAGTAGGAGTTTTGGAGTCCTGCCATGTACAAAGTAAAATGAGAGAGGTAAGCACTCCCTGATGTTAGGAGGAGCCATCACTCAGAATCGTTTCAGCCTAATTTGAAACCATAGATTTGCACACTGAAATCTTATGGAAGATTTGTGTTTCAGTCAAAAGTTTTCATTAAACTCAGAATAAATTTTCCCAGTTACAGTATCTGTGTATTGGCATGAGAGATTTTTGCTTTGTGTTTTCAGAGTTTGAATAAAAATACATGGAAAAACCAATTGAGGCCATTGCCCCTTATGGGATTGTGTTAAACTGTGGTTATTGAATGTAAAGAATAACAATATGAAAACCTTATTAATAATAACATAATATCTCTTTTTTTCCAAGCAAGTATGATATTAAATAGCAATGAATAGGTGTAGAGCAAATTTTGAATTACAGTATTTATTATGAATATGACAAAATTAATTTTTTAAGGGATATATTTTGTCCCCATTTATAGTATTGAAGTTCTCTGGAATTGAACGTACTCATTAATGGCAAAATGAAGCTCTCAATTTAAAAGTTTCACATGATTCAAGTTTTCAATAAAGACATTTTTCTTGTGAATAGAGTTTCAAACATAGATCATGTGTGCAAGAATCAGACACCACATCTCTTTGAACAGTTACACTGAGATGAATCTTTAGGTAGTTGATCTAGGAATATGCAAACAAAAAGGAGAATTTAGGCACATATGTTTGATAGGAGGATACATGATTATGCCATTTACAGTTCAGTTTTCCCAGGTTTTTATATAGACAGCAGTGGGAGTGTTCCACAGTTTTATTACTCTCTCCTGTCTTGTATATCATAAATCCCTTTATGTAGCTAACCATTAGCTAACACAGCTGTTGCCCTGCAGAGAACATAGGAAACAGCTGAGACATATACCTGAGCCCAGGAAAATGAGTATCCAAAACTGTATGTATCTCATACCAACAAAGAGCAGTATTCAAGATGTTGGGATGCTAAAGAAAATATGTCCAAAATCATGAATAGTCAGAACAAAGATTATGCATGTCACAAGACTTAATTACGTCAATTTGTGATTCAGATTAAATTTCAGGCTGCAATTCACAACTGAAAATCCACTTCTAAGATTAAATGTAAATAGCTTCTGTGGACTTGAACAACTACCTGAAGCATTAATAATGGTGAGGAAAGAAAGTAAGGAATGCTTGCTTTTCAAGCTTTTACAAATTATAGCCTGAAAAAGTGGGATATTAGTTTTGTCCTACTCCAGGAAACTGCCTCTGCCTTCTGTGGTCTTAGGAAGACCACTGAATACACTAAAAACAAAAAGATACAACGTAGAAAGAAAAGCTTTAAGAGAAGCACCATCCTGTCCTTTTTTGGCTCCTGGAATATTTTCCTGCTTCAATGTTGTGCTGGGTTCAGCAGCAGCAGTCATTTTTGTCCTTCTTGGTAGCTGGTGCAGCACTGTGTTTTTGATTTTGGGCCTGGGAGCAGCACTGATAACGCCAGTGCTTTCAGTTACTGCTTGGTAGTGTTTTGGTCTGGCCAAGGACTTTCTGAGTCACATGTTCTGCCAGGGAGGAGGGGAAGCCGGGAGGAAGCAGACACCGGACACCTGGCCCAAACTGACCAAAGAGGTTATTCCATAGCACAGCACATCATGCCCAGGATGTGGAGGCATCCTGGAGGATGCAGGAGGGCAGAGACCCAGAAGGGTGGGGGTCCACAGTGGGGGTTCGCTGCTGGGGGATGCACTGACTGGGTCAGGCTGGGTGGTGAGCAGTTGTATTCTCTTTCTTTGTATTTCTCTTGTATCGTTATTGGTGGTAGCAGTGGTGGTTTGTGTTATACCTTAGTTACAAAACTGTCCTTATCTCAACGTGTGGAAGTTGCATTCTTTTGATTCTCCTCCCCATCCCCCCGGGACTAGGGGAAGAAAGAGAGAGGAGTGAGTGAGTGAGTGAGTGAGAAAACTTTGTGGGTGAGTGGCTTAAACCATGACAAATGTTTATCGCTAGTTGTGGAAATCTGTAAGGCACAAAGGACAAATAATGGAAGGAACTGGCTATGCACAGTAGAGCGCAAGTGCTTTCAACTACATAAGTGGAGAGAACCAGCGCAATCTTCCCTGAGTGCAGAGAAGATGCAGCAATTGTAGGAAAAAGGGATTTTTATAGTGTGCCTTCTTGGAACATATATTGGACAACCCACTGACAGCAGTTCCACAGATTTATGGCAAATGGATGATAAAGCCTAGTTATTAGTCTTGGTCTGACTTCAGCCTGTAGACAGGTTTGGTGCACTAGGGAGAGTGATAAAGCAAAAATGATAGGAAGTAGTCAGTACAAAGAAGAAACCAAAAGCATAATTAATGATTAGGCTTGGCCACAGAATCCAGGGGTATATTAGCAAATTGTTGTGTACCAACCCAAAGAGACACAGCAAGACCTTAGTGCTGTCCAAATAACTTCAGAGTTTGACTAATCAGGAGAAACTGGACTAACTAAGGTAGTATTGCCTTAGAACCTTTGTGAACTGGCTAGGGATAGGAATCAAGCAAAAAATTTGCACAATTCAGGGGTGCAAACTGAAAAGGCGGGGTTGAACGTGAGCCAAGACCTTAATAGGCAGAAAATACAATGCAAGGCAGTCTACAGCTTTCAAGATGTGCTCATGTAGCTTGATCATAGAGGCATCCAACTGGTCATGAGGCATAACAGGCATGACTGAACCAGACTTTTTGTCCTGTGTGTATAGCATCCAAGTACTGCCTGGGAAATGATTGTTCCCTCTATCCTTCTGACTGAAGGCAGGCCATGTTGTCGTACATTAAGCAGTTTGGATAAACAAAATTGAAATGTTTCTTGGCTGTTTCAATTGTTTCAGTTCTAATCACACCAAATTTCTCTCTGGGCTTCACTACACTAAGAGGAACAGTGAGGATATTCACTATTCCCTTTGTAAATATAACTTTTAGGGTAAAAGAAAGGTTTGTAGTCCACGTAGAAGCCTGTCAAGGAGTTCAAACATGGAGTACAAAATAATCCATCACCCTAGTTTTGCTATTTATATATGGGGAAAAGATGGAAGTGTTTAGTCATCAAACTAAAAAGTTATGAAGGAATAAAAATTCTGTGCAGAAAGCCTTAAGGTTTTCATTCATCCACTTGATTTTGCATAGATTCTCTTGGGAAAGCTCAGGCTTGTTATGCCATCACCTTATAATTGTGTCATTTGCTTCTTTTGGGGTTTTCCGTGGGTATTTTTGGTGTGGTTTTTTGCTTGTTTTGTTTTGGTTTGTTGATTTTTTTTTTTTTTGGCTGTTGTTTTTTTGTTGTTTTTGTTTCATTTGGTTTTATGTTCCTCTTCTCTGGTTTAGATTCATGATCACTCTTTCTCTTGCAATGAAATTGCGTCCCTAAGGCTTATTAACTTAATATGCAATCATATAATCTTCTTTTGATTGTTTGCCCCTGAAACTGATACCTTACTGGGCATCAGCAAAGGATGATGAGTGTTATACATCTGAGTTTATAAGGAGTCAACACTTTAACTGTAAACATTTTTTGTTTTAAACCAGTAAGTCATTCACTACTATGCAACTCAAGTGGAACACCCAATCTTAGTAAAATATGAAAGTAATCTTCTGTTGCTAGAACAGGCTGCTTCTATTTTGGCTGATATGGAGCTTTACAAGTAATCAAAATGTAGACATGAGCTATGACACACCACACCTCATGTGTTCCTTTGATAGAGACTAGGGACCCCAAGTCAGTGAAACGTGTATACAGGGATATTAGATTCCCATATAGGCAAACCCAAGCACTCAAACAAGTATTGAAGTTAACCTTAAAAAGGTACATGCATTGAATTTTCATACTATGGGCAATATAATTTCATGATTATAAAATATATTTAATACGAGTTCAGTAAAACCAATCCCAACAGTGTTTGCAGTGTTTTTTACTTAGCGAGATTTAGTTACAGAAGATCAAATATTGCAGAAGAAATGATGCAAGCCTACATAATGATGCACTTTTATGTAATTCATATCATTAGATGCAAATTTCCAAAGTTATTTCAGTGGCTCCTCATGTTCTTTATGTAACTGCCAGTTTTTTCAGAAGTTTTCTCAGAAAGTTAAAGATTTTTTGTTCCCTTTTTGAGTACTAAGGTAGGTGTATATTTTTTTTCTTTCCTCATTTAATCTGTTGTATTTACAATTTTTTTTGACTTTTTTGTTAGAAATTTAAGCCAAAATACCCGGGGCATTTTTTTTTAAGCATGTGAATGGTATAACATAGTTGATATTTACTACTTCTGTGTAGACATGTTCTTGAAATTAAACCAAAAATATGGGTTAAAAATTAAATGCTATATAAACATATGGAAGGTATGCATAATTTGAAATCTAAAAATTGGCTAAGAAGTGGTTTTACATTATGTCAAGATGGAATAATTTAGTTATTCTTTAACATGTGCAATATATTTATAAATGTACACCACATTTTGATTTTGCCATTTTAAATGAGCTTATAAGAAAAAAATCTTTGAATGATTTGAAAACACTCTGACTAATATTTTAGGAGTAGTAATTGTCTAGTAAATTAGATCTTTCTCTAAGGTTTGAGGTAAAGATTTAGAAACATAATCAGAAGTATTTCAGATGGTAAAAACCTAAACAAAGAAAAATAATTAAGAAACAAGAGGAGGTATTTTGTAGTAATAACATGATTTTAATCGAACATTCCCCTAATAAAGTGTATCTATTTTTATTTTAATTATATGTAGCAATTCTTTCTGACATCCATGCTACATTTACCTTCCATTTTTTATTTCTGTAGTTCCTTTTCTCCAAGTATTTAATGCCACTCAACAAAAGAAAATTGAAAAGGAGTTAGGCTGTGGCAAAATAATTGATGTCCCTTTAGGTTTGCCCCATGAGGATGCTCACATAATAGCCCAAATCCCCTTGATTTAGGCCTCGCAGTTTAACTTGTCAATATGTAATTATGGTTCCAAAACAAGGCAGATTACTTCTCAGTTTTAGTGTAGTTTTAAAACAAGAAACACTCATGTCTGGTAAAAGGGATTGTCCCATTAGTAGTTTTTTATATAATGATCCATGGGTAGTGGGACTATACTTTTATACATCAGTTCAACTGTCTGCAACAAGAAACCTTTTCAGATCTCCTAATCAATCTCGAAGAACTGGAACTTTAATTTTCATTCCTACCAATGGATTTACAAAGCAATGGTATATTTTTTACATACTTATTGTTTATCTTTCTTTAACAGTTGTTGGAAATATTTTCCAAGGCAGACTAGCTAAATAACTTTGTGTAGATGACGGTTTTGTCACATCAGACCATTTTCTACTACAGATTGCAATTGATTTTTTTAAACAGTTTTATGATATCTTATCATTGGCATGGGTTATCAATAGCAGTGCAATTCCCCTCGTGTAGTAAAGCGGACCACTTAACGTAACACCTCTTCTGTTAATATGTTTTAAGCAGCTCCACAAACAACATGGAAAATGCTCATGCTTGCTTAATTCATATTGCTCTGCCAGCCATTAATTCCTACCTCCAGTTTGGCAACTGGAGCTTTTAATCCCAGCAAACAGAAGTTACTTATTAAAATAATTATACTTAGTGAAGTAGACAAGGGTTCCTCTTTGCTGTACTTTACTCTGATAGATTACATGAGTCTGTGGGCATTCTGTTAAATCAGTGTATTTTAAAAAAACAATAATCCCAGCAGTGAAAGGCAACTAGATACATGCTTTTCTATACAATATCAATGTAATAATTGTAGGTTCATTTTAATCCACCTGAGGATCTGGGTCAGTGGGACTGTGTTCCCTTCACCAGTCTCTTCTGATGGAACCACAGCTTTCATGCTGAGGAATCCAAGTTTTTCTGATAGAAGGAAAATTCTTGCTTCCACTGACTCTATTCCCTCCTCCTCCAGTTCCTTCCAATGAAACCAAAACTTTTCACACTGAGGAATCTAAGAGCTTCTGAAGGGAGGAAAGTTCTTGTTATTATCCCCTACCTAATTTGAATACCAATGACAAGCATCAGTCATGCACATCAAAAATCGAGAATGTATGTCATTAACTTGCAATTGTGTCATTGGCATTGCTGAGATTGGCTCATGAGTGGTTGTCTTCAGGCAGCTTGACAAGTAACATCTTCAGCTAGCAAATGGCTGATTAGCAGGATATGATCAAGGAAGGTCTGTCAGAGCAGGTAGACTGTAAAGGGAAGTGTCAGGCGTATCTAACTCTATTTTGACCAACCTTCATTAAAAACAAGGAAACCATGACCTTCTAGTTACATAAATTCACTAACTGCTCAAGTGTTTGTGGTTTAATTTTGACATTTTGTTTTACCTGAAAGTTTCATAGTTTTTCCTACCATAGAAATTCCTGTAATATTCAAATTAGCACAGGACAATTTCTGGCTTGCTGTCACTGATGTTAAACAATAATAACATATAAATCAACTAAAGCATGCATTAAATAACAGATGTAAAACATCTGTGCTACATTTTAATGAAATAAATTTTTAGGCAGGTGAAAAAATTATATGGGGATAGCTGCCTTTTAAAAAAATATTTTTTATTTACGGACTAGATTGGTTTTATATGTAAGTACAAATATTAAAACCAGGACCAAAGGTTTTACTCATGGCTTTCTGCCAATTAAGAGAATCATACAAGCAATTCAGCTTAACTGGATATCTCTGTGTTGTTTGCTTGAATAGAAATGCTTTCTGTATATTGACATTCCATAAGCATTTACTTTTTTTAATCTCATATTGTGCTTAAGTTGTTGCATTTTTCCCTGTGCATACAACTCACTAGTTTTCATTTGTACAAATATAATTATGTATGCACTGAAGCCAGAATGATTTGGACAGTCAAAGAAACAGGAAGGAAAATATCCATTTAAAATATAGGTCCCAGAGTAGGTTAGTAAGGGTGAGGGTTTTTTTCAAGCAGATGCTTAAGCTTACGAGACAAAGTACTGTAAAAGTGATATTGTGCTTGGTTGCTTTGGTAATAGCTTTATGCCAGCAACATATCAAAACATGTAATTCAGTTATTTGGCAGCTATGAAACTTTCTAGGAAGTACATGATAGTAAATCTTCAGATATAAATTGTAATTTCACTTTAATAATACCTCCTTCCCAAGTTTTTCAAATGATTGTATTTATGCTTATCCTAAATGCATTTTCTTTGAGTTCTCTACTTCCACTTTCCTTGCTTTTTCAAAGAGATGGCATATACTAAAACATTATAAATGGCGTGGTTTTTTTTTTTTGTTTTTTTTGTTTTTGTTTTTTTGCTATTGTTGGTTATTTTTTTATTCAGTTAGGAAGACAAAGCTGCATTAAGAGAATTTGGAGAAAACCAGACAATTGGAATTAAGGCTTATTCCCTCCACTGTCATCAGCTCTAATGCTTGGTAGTTTTTATAGTCTTTAAGCAAATTTACTGCATCTTGGCAATGACATCAAATACAATGTTAATGCTAATAAATTTTGAAATCTGATATTATGTGGAATAGAATCCTATCTCATGGAAACTCATATAGATTTCAGGAGATGATACAAGGGAAATTTCCAGAATGTGGGAAGAGATGTTACTTAAACAGAGTTTTATCTGCAATTCTCAGTCTTTTCAAAGAGGTAATAAGTATCACTAGTCAGATAACAGTGTGATCACAATGTGGAAAATTACTTTAAAAGTTATATCATATTTTTTTATAATATTATATCTTTTCTTAAGAAATAAACCCATAAGAAGTATTTATTTAAATGAAATTCTGGTTTTGAATGTAGTTTCAGAAGATACTATTGAAAGCATATGTTATATGTCATTAGAGTGGATCACTTTAAAATTCTTTAATTTTGATCAGAGGTATCAGACTTTTCTTATATGTCTAGTGCTCTGTAAACCATACAGTTCTTATACTTCCATTATCCTCTGAGTCCTTCTCTTCCTGGGATTTTTGCATAGTCTTTCTAGGGATCTTCACCCATATCACCCCTCCCAAAACGATCCCTTTTGGTATCACACTCTGTGTTTTTAGATAGTTCCTCCTACTGTCTTCTTTCTAGAATAATGTAATTGTTAATGTAATTACAACACAAATGCATTTTTATTAAGACACTGAATTTTAAGTGTTCCATGATTAATGTACCGGTGTACTCAAATAGTAATTTAGATCTTTGTGTTCTTGAGTTATGGCAAGAATACAAAGAATGTATGCATAATTGGAAAAATAAATCCTAATAAGCTTTGATTTAATCCCCTCTTATTACTTTCTGTACAGTTCCTGTCTTGGGGCATCAATAAATATTAAATGCCTACTTTGCTCAAGAAATCTAGTAATGTCCACTGCAGTTTATTTATTTGTGAACAATTACTAACAGGGACTTAGAGAATTGCTACTCCTGTCCTCTTGCTGGGAGCACACAAAGGGAATGTGAGTGACAGCATGGTTAGTGGTGGTGAGAGGTTTCAGTCTGCTCTCCTAAGTAAGTGGCCCCCCCTTAAAACCCAGAGTGTGCAGAACAGACACAGAGAATCACAACTGCCAAGTAACTGGCCCTGTCAATGTCTATATAATAGAAACATCTTTAAAAAGCTACTTCAGTGAAGGTGATTTTAGAGTAATGCACAAAATATTGTAAGGTTGCATTAATTCAAAGTGCTTTTGTTTGCACTAGCTTGGGTTGTTTTGTTTTTTTCTTTTTTCTAAGGGAAGACTTGACTTGTACCTTTGCAATTAAATGTCTGATATTATATATCTATTCCTTATACCTGGAACTTTCTTTTCTGTAAGACATCTAAAAGTTAAGGGTTTGAACCAGCCAGAAATTTGATGCCTCTGGGAGTAGGGAAATCTAGATATTTCCTTTGAACAATATCTAAGTTATTTTGCTTTCAATATTATAATCTAAATGAGGACTTCCATCTTAGATAATAACTGTTGCTTTTCTACAGCTTTTAGGTCGTCTCTGCACCATTGTGTTATTGACAGATTTCTTTGTTATCCCTAATACAAAATTGAAATCAACCTGTAAGCTGAAATAAGCGTCAAGTTCTCAATTCACCCCTTACAAATATTTTTTTCTCCCCTTCCTTTATAATAATACAAATATTTCTTTGTAAGTACTTTGGTGAAATTACAAAATTCTTCAACATTAGACTGTAAAGATAGGTTAGTTTATAACTTAGTATCTCCATAGCTAACTACTACCCTGATATTTAACTCTGTGGGAGAGAAAGAAGGAGACCTGTTGATTTGCAGCCCTGAAACAAGCTTTTGCTTCTATAGTAGCTGCAATATATAAAATTCTTCAATAAAAACAATATAATCTCTGCATCTAGCTCATAATTTTTTTAAGTACAGCCTGAATTCTCCTATAAATCTTCTCCCCTTATAGGGAGATGACTTAAATCTATGCTGGCTCTGTTAGGTCCTCTGTGCTCCCTGATTAACCTGTGTATCTATATTGGCACTGTCTAAATAAAGCCAGAATGAGAGAAACATCTAAGGAAATAAAAACAAGTGATTCAATACTGGACACTGCTGTGAAAGCTCTGTAAAGTGAAGAGACGGACCTAGACTGCAGAAAAGTTCACAAAGATCAAATTGGGACAGGTTTTTTTCTGCTTTCCAAAGGAATAGTCTCTGAAGAGAATACAACAGTTTGTGGCGTCCAGGCTTCATGAATTTGAAAGTGCTTAAGCAATTCAGTCCTGGCTAGCTTGTCATGTGGAGATGGTGATCTAGTATAAAGATGAAACACAGAAGTATAGATTATTTAAAATTCTTTTATTTCTCTAAGAAATTTGCTGTAATATGATAATACTTTGGCTAAAGATGCAAGCTGCAATTCCTCAATTTTTCTTTTATTCACAAACAAAAAATAAAAAGTACCTTCCCGCCTGCTACCTTTTTTATCCGAGTAAAATTGTGGTTTTTGAAGTTCTAATAGATATTCTCAAGATTAATTATTATAATTTGAAATATTTACTTATTTTTTTCACAAATAATTAAAAGGAATTAGGTTTTCTTTCAATGCATACTGCATATTTGTTAGTGGGTGGCATATTCTACTTTTTATATAGATAAATGTATAGAATTATGGTTACGTATATTTTAGCAAATATTTGCTTTTGATTCGAAGTGAATGAAATTTCTGACAGTTCCAAGGCAGAACACCATTAATGAATAACTTTTTGTTGTTTTCATTCAGATAACTAATTTATGAATTATTAGCCCATGCAACAATAGAGTAGATGCCTGAGTAAAACCACACTTTTTATATAATCTCTGGGAATTATCATTATGTAATAATGTATCTAATAATTTTCATGATTTAAAATGATAGATTAAATTATAAAAAATGAGTAATAAAATTCAGATGGAATGTTTTTTGTATCACTGAAATTTTCTCCCATTCCCTCTGCTATGCCACCAAACCATTCTAGAAATTTCAATTTACAAAAGATGTTGAGAGTAATATGGTGAACTTAATTCAGTAAACAACTTAAAAAATATCTAAGTTAATCCAGAGGAAAAAGGCCTTTCAATATTTCATGTTTTACTTGGGTTTAAGTTCAGAAAGTAAGTTTTTTTTTTTTTTTTTTTTTAAATCTTAGGTAAAATACTTTTAAAAGCTATCTGCAGATTTCAAATACTCATTTTCCTAGTGTAAAATTGTCGTGGTTTAAGCCTCTAAAACTCACGAAGTTTTACTCACTCACTCACTCCCCTCTTTTTCTTCCCCCAGTCCCAGGGCAATGGGGAGGAGAATCGAAAAAAAAATGCAACACACACAGGTTGAGATAAGAACAGTTTAGTAACTAAAGTATAACACAAATCACTACTGCTACCACCAGTAATAATACAAGAGAAATACAAGGGAAAAAAAGAATACAACTGCTCACCAAGCCCGACTCAGCCAGTGCACCCCCCAGCAGCGAACCCCCCAATGCACCACCACACCCTTCCGGGTCTCTGCTCCCCGTTTTCACATCCTGGACATGACGTGCTGTGCTATGGAATAACCTGTTTGGTTAGTTTGGGTCAGGTGTCCTGCCTGCTTCTTCCCGGCTCCCCCTCCTCCCTGGCATAGCATGAGACTCAGAAAGTCCTTGGCCAGACCAAAACATTCCCAAGCAGTAACTGAAAATGCTGGTGTTATCAGCGCAGTTCCTAGGCCCAAAATAAAAACCACAGTGCTGCACCAGCTACCAAGAAGGAGAAAAATGACTGCTGCTGCTGAACCCATGACAAAAATCCTACCAGATCTTTACGGTTTAGTGTGGCTTTTGTTCTTAGCCTCTCCGTTTCTGGTGCAGACAGAAGTGTAATGGCATGCTGAAGAGAGCCAGTATTAGATCTTGCAAGGATTTTCACTGAGTTGCCTCTAATTTGTATCCAATTCAGGCTCAAGTTTTAAATTAAAAACTTTTAGATTAAGAAGTTTTAGTTAAAGAAGTTCAGCCTCAAGTTTTAGATTAAGAGCTTTTCCTGGAAAAATAACCCTTGGTTTCTTCTTTCCCCACTCTACTCAGCACTTCTCAGTATTCTTATAAATAAAGAAATAAATAATTCCTATTGTAAAATGCCAGCTAGTATTATAATATCAATGTTTAAAAAGTGAAGTAGTGATGCTTTAGTTAGGGGATAGCAATGTCAATAATTGAACTGCATGCCGTGGTGGAAGAAGTTACAAAGGTTCATCATCACATCAAATTGAGCACAGGAGAAAAGGCTTTCGGTACTTGAAGGAAACCTCAGCTGATGAATTCTTTTACTATTGGAGTGTAAAGAACAAAGAATTTAAAGACAAACTGGTTGCATTTGTTGCCAGCTGTAAGTACTTATGCATTCTCCAGTACAGGAATACATTACATTTTAAAATATATGTCGTCATTTCTTTGCGTGGCATCAGAATTAAGACTGTATTTTAGTAAAGCAATGGGTAATTACAATGATGAAAGCAAAGACAAAGGTGTTGTGCAGATTGGTTGGGCCTTTTTTACGTTTTACTTTTAAGACATTATGTTTTATGTGATTGTGTCTGGTTGCAGTGGCTTGAGCAAGTGATAAAAGGAAGTTATGTCCTCTGTTTGATAGCATTATGATTTTTTGTGTTTCAAAAAGCTGTTAAAATTCCACATCCTTTGTTCTGTCTTCCTTCTAGTACTACCTGGAAAAAGCAGTGGACATATTTATAACATTAAGAAAAAAAAATAAATAAAAGCTTTGAAAATTTTCTTAAAATCTTCTAGTGAGATTCACTTCCTATTCTCATCAGTCCTTAATTTTCTCTTTGGGCAAAGTATACCTGTCAAATCAGTCCATACTATATAGCTTCCACCAGTAAAATGTCATGCTCCTGAGGAAAACTTTTCTAGAAAACCTGAAACAAAATTTCATGTGGGTTCCCTTCATGACAACAGCTTTGAAATGGCTTTGAAATATACTTTATTACATCAACTTATAACCCCTAGTGAGTCAGAGGGTATGGCAAACAATAGTAATAATTAGGGCCAGTTTGTTATGAAAGACAGAAAAGGTCAGTGATGAAAACAGTGTTTCAAGCTTGCACAGAGAACAGCAGCAGCTCCATAAGGCAATGCCTTCTTAGAACCTTTGTTTCCCTGCTTTTGGTTAAATTGGGTTGAGAAAACTGTTTCATCTAGTTCCATAAGGTGCACTGAGAGTGAGGAAATATTGTATTTTTGAATTCTGAGTCCTGTAAAATTATAGACAGCTTCACTTTCAAAAATGACCACTTAAATGACATGTTAGCTTAGGTAGCTTGAGCAAAGCAGTGTAAAGTCAACTATTCATATGTATAGATAAATCAATTGCAGAAGAGAATTCAAAAGTATTGGTTATTTTCTCTCTTAGTCCTGTTACAATTGTAATTTCTGTGAAGTATTATAGGAGCAGCTTCCATATTGTGATCTTAAAAACTCATTATTTTTTAATTCCATCAAATTAAATTATTTTGTGTCCTATGCTATTTCAGCTTGATGGTATATTGTACTGAATGAATATATACAAAGCTTTGCAGCTCTTCTGGTAAAAAGAAATTAAACATTTCATGCATACTTCCAGATAGATAGATGGAGCGATATAGATAGACAGGCAGACAGACATAGATAAACTGTCCATTGAATCTTAGCAGAGATTTGCATTTACTTCAGGAGAACCTAGATTAGCATTACCACAAAGATGTTGAGAATGTGTGGCAGAAATACAGCTGTTGAATAGGTGTTTTCACAGAAACATAGAAACATGAATAGTTCAGGTTGGAAAGGACCTTTAAAGGTCATCTAGTCCAACACCCTGTGCAATAAACAGGAGCATCTTCACCTAGATCAGGTTGCTCAAAGCTACATCCAACCTGATCATGAATGTCTCCAGGAATAGCACATTTACCACCTGTCTGGGCAACATGTTCCAGTGTTTATAATCACACTGATTGTAAAAATTTTCTTCCTTGTATCTAGTCTAAATTTAATTTTGTTTAGTTTAATACCATTACCCTGTGTGCTATCACAACAACCACTGCTAAAAAGTCTGTCCCATCTTTCTTATTATGCCCCTTTAAGTATTGAAACACTGCAGTACGTTCTCCCCAGATCTTTCTCTTCTCCTGGCTGAACACCGCCAACTCTCAGCACTGACACCTTTCATTTCCAGTACTGTTATTTTGTGTTGCCTTTATATTAGTCACTTGGAAATAACTTGAACACTAGTATTTAAGCCCTTTGATATATTTAGATAATTCACTAATTCTATTGGGTGCCTGCCTAGTTACAGAAGAAAAAAATAAAACAAATCTTGACCAATCTTGGGCATTTGGTCTGAAAACTTATGCCTAGTATGAAGTTGAACAAAAAAGAAAAAAAATGTACTTACATCAGTAATTATTTTAGCTGTTGTTATAAGAAATGTAGATGCATAAGGGAATGCTGCACAAAAAGTAATTTTGGGGTGTGGAGGTGTTTTTGTTTGTTTGTTTTTTTCTGTTTTGTTTTGTGGATTTTTTTCCCTCCGGTTTTGATAATGCAAGAAATTCTCTGTGTATGTATGCAAAATGAAAATATTTTAAATTAAGTAACTTGGCAATAAAATATCTCTTCTTGTGCCTATTTTAACTCATGAGTGAGCTGGTTGCAATCCCCAAAAAAGTGATTAGCAAGAAAACCCAGACTCTTTTATGAGTTTCATTAGAGTCTTTTGGTTATTTTACCAAAGTTTCTGTGGGAAGACCCTTGTGACTGATAGACAACCAAGGGTAGGAGCTTTTCCCACCTCTCTCATTGTAAGGGTTAATATGATAGCCGGATACAATGTTTGGTTTGCTTATTTAAATGATTAATTTTAAATCATGGCCTTAAACTGATGGACTAGAGTAATTTTTTGTAATGACAGTGTTTGTATGTGGAAGCCCTTTCGTTACAGGAATAATTTCTTTGCAGTTGATGAGCTGTTTTCTTCATCCATGTAAAAAAAAAAAAAATAAATATATATATCCTCTCTTTATTCCAGGAGAAGGCACTCAAGGGGTTAACTAAACCTCATTTCTATGGTGAGAAAAATAATTGGCATTGATTAGCAGTTGGTGCAACATTGCTGGAAGGGTTATTAAAGCCCCAAAGTACAGTACAAAATGATGCTGAAAGCATCACACACTCCCTAGACTATCATATACTAACCGTTCCTGTGCTTGAGATGTCCCCCTGACTTTGCTTATGATTATCAGGAGCTTTGCTATACTTACTGATTTCAAATTCTAAAGAACATTTAATTAGTTAAATGGGGGCGAGGGTGAAGGGGAATTACCTAGATGCAAAGGCTGCTGTCTTTCTCCTCAAACAGAACTTGAGAGCTATTTAATTAAGAAAGAAATCATTAAAGAATTGGATCTTATAGCCATATCCTTCATACAGCTACACTGTATGTGATAACAAAGTGGCAGCAAGGGACTGGCAAGTACATGTTCTTTCTTCCTTGCGCAGCTATTTTATATTTTGAGTTAATGTATTCTCATAGTGAACCAAGAATACACTGGACTTTGCCTAAATGATATCCCAGATAATTTACTCATATTTGTCACTTACATTTTAAGAATACTGCTTGTCAAGAAATTATTTAAGAATTATTCTAAATATAAAACTAGCTCAAGGAAAACTTGTGATAAAATTAGAACAGAAGTTGAATATCATGAGTTTAAATTTCTTTTCACTTAGATTAATGTTAATCTATTTTTTCTGTATATCAAACTGAATAGACTCATCGTGACAGTTTCTGAGTATTTCAACAAAAATAAATGTAGTTCAATAAAAATGTCAAGTGCAGTTAAGTGTTTTAGGGCCTTGTTTAGACACTAGGTAGTGACTTAGAATAGTGTGGTTGGACTCTGTCTTGTGTCTGGGTCTGACTCAAGAGATACTTCGCCTCCACTGCCAGGTGCACGTAACAGGTTGAGGAGCAGCAGAGGGGGAAACTGAAACTGGGGGTAGTCTGAGGGTGATATTGCATGGTCCATGTGGATGCCCCAAAGAGAGGCTCTAAACCCTATGGCTTCTACACTTGGATTACCTTTGTTTAGAAGTTTTGCAACTGCTGAAAGATAAACTGCAATTTCATTGAAAGGTTTAGTAGCATTTTGTAAGTTCTCTGGTAGTAAACCACTGTAATCTCCTAGCAGTACAATTGTTCCAACCGCAGTAAATTTTTCTCAGGACTTAGCAAAGCCAGCTGCTAAAATGGACTCATCTAGAGAAGCTGAGCAAGCAAAGAATTGTTGTGGCAAAGCTCTACATTTTTCTTCTTTTTCTCATTAACTTCAGTGTGCTATGTCACCCAGTCTGCATGAAGAGGTTGGGATTAGAAAAATTTGGTCCAACATCTAGATTTGTACAAAGTAAACATAAATGTAGTAATAGAATGTGTACCCATGATATTTATGTCAGTATATGTACATTGTTGCTATTAGTAAAAATAGTATTTTTTTTCTCACTGGTATAAAACTGCGTATCTATTTTAAGTTATTATTAGTAGTAAAAGAATCTTAAATCTTAAATTTTGTTTTAAGGAAATAAAGTGGATCTATTGTAACAGCATTTTTGCTTAACATAAGTGAGGGTTAAAACTTGCAATGTACTGTTTAGGAGATACAGGATAGAACAGTAACTTCTCTAGATAAAAGAATGTTACTCCATAATGCAGCACATCAAAGAACAGCTAAATAATTTAATTCCTTCTTGTCAGATATGGTGGGAGGCACTTTATGATTGCCTATAGTAACACATTTCGAACTACTCAGATTATGTAGTGCACCTGACAAAAATCTTAATGGAGTGAAAATTTGAAACAGCATATCAACAAAAAGCTGCATTATCTCGAATTAAATCCTTCTAAGTTAGTCTTCCATCATGAAACAGAAAGCTTCACAAACAAAGAGAGACTAGTCTGTTGGTGGTTTTGTGGGGCCACACCTGAGTTTTAAGCTACTGTAGAAAGGTAATGCTTATTTGCGAAAGCTTATTCCAAAATAATACTTTGGTTTCTGATTCAATAAGTGAGGCAGTGCTTATCCTGTCCTTTGTAGTGATTACTATTGACTATTTAAAGTTTCTATTTGCAAACACTTTTACCTGGTGACACACTGCAATATTTTCATTATCATTATGGTATTATCCTTCAATTTTAGGGTACAACATGAAAAAACGAATGCTATGATTGCTGGATATTCACAGCCCATTGGGATAAATAAACAAATAATGCAAATAGGTATCTTCTGAAAATATTGGCTTACTTCTATTTTTCTCCTGCTTCCTCTCTTCAACTGTACTGCCTAATACTCATTTATTGCAGATTAATTCTCCAGGTATTCCCAGAGTTCCCTGTATTTTAAAAAGAATCCCAGATATTGTACTTTACAGACAATCTAAACTTGCATTCAGTGATGAAAGAAACTGCTGTACAGTGTTGAAAGAACATAGCAGCAACTTGAACAACAGAGTTGCCCACTTCACATTATGTGGTGACAAATTGCACTGAGTACTGAGGTAAAGTACTTCAAAAACATCTGCTAAACAGAGACACAGCTAATGATAAACTAATCAAATGCATTTGTGGATGACTGTCATCCAGCTTTACCTAAGAACAGACAAGCTGTCAAATCAAGCTAGTCATTGTTAAGACCTACTTAAGAAAGGCTGAAGAAAGCAGTTCGTTTGAATCTGTTTCACTTAAAAATGGTATCTTTTCTACCAATTATTTGATCGGAAAACTGCATAAGTAAAAACGCGTTAATCCTGGATTCACGTATTTCATTGCCATGAAAATGCTCCTGCAAAATTTCTTGAGAAAACGTCCGTCTTCAGTCCCAATGTGGGACAGTTCACACAGAACCTTTATTGATACTGTCCTAGGTCCAGCAGCAGCAGTCATTTTTCTCCTTCTTGGTAGCTCGGTGCAGCTCTGTGTTTTTGATTTTGGGCCTGGAAGCAGCGCTGATAATACCAGTGTTTTCAGTTGCTGCTTGGTAAGGTTTTGGTCTGACCAAGGACTTTCTGAGCCTCATGCTATGCCAGGGTGGAAGGGAGCCTGGGAGGAAGCAGAGACAGGACACCTGACCCAAACTAGCCAAAAAGGTATTCCATACCACAGCACGTCATGCCCAGGATGTAAAAAACTGGGGGCAGGAACCTGGAATTCTCTCTCTCTCTCTCTCTCAGCTCAGGTCGGGTGGTGAGCGGTTGTATCCTCTTCCCTTGTATTTCCCTGGTCATTATTATTATTGGTGGTAGCAGTAGTGATTTGTATTTTACCTCAGTTACTGGACTGTTCTTATCTCAACCCGTGGGAGTTACATTCTTTTGATTCTTCTCCCCATTCCGCCCCCCCCCCCATCGAAGTGGGTGGGGAAGAAAGAGGGAGAAGTGAGTTAACAGGCTGCGTGAGATTTACAGCTTAAACCACGACAGTTCTTTTTGGTGCCCAACGTGGGGCACGAAGGGTTGAGATAACAGCAGCAGGATTAGTAGCCACTCGTCACAATGCTGATTTATTGGCTCTCAAAGTTGTTGCTCTGGTTCTCACAGGTTCAGCGTATGATACTTCACTTACAGCCTGGTATTTTTTATCTTAACATTTTTCAGATCTGGGTTTTGGGTTAAGGTTCTTGTTACAGTGTACTTTATTGCACTGATTTTTAATACAGTAGACTCAGTGATCATGAAACTGACCCGGTTTGTGTTTCTAGTGTGGTCACCAACTCTACACTTTGGGAGGTATATAATGGAAGTGTTTAGCAATTACACATCTTTCTTCACCTCCTCGGGTGGTCAGCCTGTGAAGGAGACATTCTTTTGTGCTCCCAGCTCCCCCACCAGGCCTTTTACAGCGTCATTTGAGAATTCTGAAGGTTTTGAACAGCCTTTAGATACCCTTGAGACCTGCCTGCTGATTGTGATGGGAATCGCCATGTTGGTGCACATGCTGAGTATGTTTTACTCACAACAATTTCATCTGGTCCTGAGAGTTATGCAGAGTCGGGTTTGGGTCTTGTCTAGGGTTAAACGACGATATAGGAGATGCAAGAGATTTTCCCTGAGGCTGGATAGTCATGAGTGGCAGGTTATGTGGGATAGCATGGGCAAGTAGTCTAGGCCAGTGGGCCCCTCCAGTGCTTTGGAACTTCACCAATGAACAAACGCAAAATCCAGAAAAAGTAGTAAAACATTTAAAGGAGGTGTGTGATCATTCTGGTCACACCAGAGATGGACAAATCATGGCAACATGGTGGGGCTTGGCCTATGCTTACAGAGACCTGTTCAACATTGTCCAGCATCTTCAAAAGGAAAGAAATGTCCCTGGAATCTGAGGGCAGAGTAATGGACAGTGCAGCTACTCCAGCTCCAATTACAGCAGCTATACCACCCCCAGTGACAAGTACAGCCACTTCTCAAGCTTCAAAAGTAATGGGCAGTGCAGCTACTCCAGCTCCAAGCACAGCAGCTACACCACCCCCAGGGACAAGTACAGCAACTACTCAAACTTCAACTGCAACGGACAGTGCAGCTAGTCCAGCTAAGATTGCTACTGCTGAACCCAGCACAGTTACCTTTGGTGAGAGAAAAATCCACCATATTCACTTGTTTATAAAGCTTCTTACCTGTGTCCATTCCTTAGTGAATAATAGTTTTCAGGCCTGTGGTTCCTGTGGTCTATTTGGAGTAATGTGAAGAGCAGAAGTTTATTTTGCATTACAGTAGAGAACTTAGCAAATACATGCAAATTGATATGCCTGTTCTGGTCAACATGATTATTAGGAAATTATACTGCCTAAACCTTAACTGATAGCAACAGTGTACGTAGTGGCCTTACAAAAGGATGTAAGTCAGTGTCATGTAAGTATTCTGTCCCATGGGGAATGTCTTTGACCATTTAAATGTAAGAGGGTTAGGTGCACAACATAAAATCAGGAGGAAATGCTGAAAATAAGCTTTCTCACTTTCTTGATTTGCGTGAAATAAAGGAATTTATTACATTTTTCTTTGTAGTTATTTATACTTTTCCTTCTTGTAAAGTGAACTGCCCAAATCCAGCTTCTTAACAGTAGTGAAAACACCATATTGAAATGAAATCCCAAACAACTGTGTTTGTTACAGCTGATCAGAGAATTTTGCAAGACTTAATAAAATCAGGAACATTTTGTTACTTCATGGCTGCCCAGCACCTGGTTTCCCTAGAACCTTAATGCTACAAGAATAATAATAATAAACCAAAGCAAATACAAACTCATTTCAAATAGCTTTATCTCCTAGTCTTTAGGTTTTTCTTGGAAGAGGTAAGATTATGTGTGGTGAAACTCTACTGTTGCTTGGGAATAAATTGGATTACTGTGTGCTCTTCAGCTTGGCTGCTCAGATGACTAAGTCCACAACTGTAATGGGGACATTCTTTATATACATTAAATCTTTTTACGGTGAATCTTTTTTTCTTTGCGACTTATGACTTCTGAAAGATGTGAAATGATTTAATCAGATAGAAAGAAAGTTAGGGGAAAACTGTGATAAGCATGAAATGCAATGTAAGATGTAATTTTCCACTAATTTGGTGTCTACCTTCAAACAGTATAGTTGGGTAAAGTTTGAGGTTGGAAAAATGTTTTGTTGTCTGTGTTTGCAGGGTGAATTGAAGCACAATCTGAACAATTGATATTTCTTGTAAAACCATATTAAAACAATATCTAGAAGAAAATTGTGGGAAAGCAAGATGTTTTGCTATTGGTGCACAGGTCTCGGAAATTTACAGTTGAAAATACTACTGATTTTTCATTAGTTTTAACTCCAGGAGATTAAGTCCTTTTTGACTGAGAATAAAATGGCAAATTGTGCCTTCTTAAGACATATACTAATGAGATTTGTATAGCTTTCTGTAATTTCAGTTGAGTGTTATTATGTTTCCCCTAAGATCTGTAAGCCAGCTCTTAATCATTGTAAGACATCTGTGGAAAAAATTGTATAAGCCATTACCAGTTCTTTTTACTGTTTCTTTTAATGGGGAAACTGATCTTGTGTAGTCTCTGGCTAAAGTCTCAGTGAACATAGTAAAATAAATAAGAACACAGTGATATTACCAGGACAATGGAGGGGGAAATTATATTCTTTAAGTAAGGCAAAGAAATGAAGACAACTGTGTTGGTTTTTTTTGTTTTTTTTTTTTTTTTTTTTTTTGTGGTTTGTTTTGTTTTGTTTGGTTTTGTTGTTTTTTTTTGGGGGGGGGATTGGGTTTGTTTTGTTTGGGTTTTTGTTTGTTTGTTTGTTTTTTTTTAAGGAGATAATATTCCTCTCTGTCAGTTTTCATAATTTCAGAAGCATATGCAGGACTTTTTTCCCCCTTGGCCTTATTCTTCTACCTGAAAACCCACTGTTTCATGTTAAAAAGATGAGTCTTAAATTAAAGTCAGCCTCCAAATATTGCTGGTCTGACTCCTGCTGTTTCCTAAGAAAGGTAGATGTGAGGCACCACATGTGGTAGAGAAATTCTGCATTATGGCTGGACTGGAAGAACAGCAGTGACAGGGACAGCACCAGGACATGGAGAATTACTATTGCTATTTTACTGTTTTACGTTTGTCCCTTCTGATGTTTGTCTAGTGCTGAAAGAAGATAGGAACAATTGAAGTGATGTGACCTATCACCTCATATGTGCTGTGGTGGTTCTCTGTGTGTGTGATGGACCCAATCACTCCCTGGGTAGCATAACATAATTTCCATTGATTTTGGTGGGAGTTGAACAGAAGCAAGTAAGGGCAAAATTTGGTCTTTTGGCTGCTGTGATTCTGTGCTTGAAGATTGCAAAGGCAAATAAAGGTCTGTGTGATTCCATTCCTTCTGAGTAAACTACTGCACGAAAAAGACTAAAAAATTGTTAACTTGCTGCAATGTCATTATCAGTTTGAAGCCCCAGCTTGTGTCACAGTAAAAAAGAAGGGGAACATAAGCCAAGTTTTTGAAAATGTCAAGAATTATCTCTGCTTTGTCAGATTTGAGAGTGGCATCATGGGGCTTAATTAGACATTGTGTAATAGGAAATGCAGGGGTGTTAGTCAGTAGTGAGTGCCTTTCACAGAGATATAAACATTCATGCTGCTACATTATTCGACATCTTTCCAGTAAGCTTGTGAATTACTTAAAATATAAAGAAAGATTATTCTGCTATGAAATATCAGTCTGATGCTCAGGTATAAATTCTTCCCTCATTGTTTCTAAAAGGTTTCTCTAAATCTATTAAAGGAACCAAATACAATGGCTAGGATTTTAAAATATAAAATCTTGGAGTTCTCTACCTGTTATTTTGTTAAGGGAAGAAATTAAAAATCTCCTGAGTAATTCTAGCAATACTATTTGATTTTTTTTTCTTTTTTTTTGAGAGAGGTTTTTAATTTGTAGGAGGTTGAAACTATTGTATTCACAGGGATCAGCCATGCCTTCCTGAAAGTCTATGTGCAGGAGCCTCATAAAAAGTCCTGATACAATTAGATACAAAAGCTTTGTTCTCCTTTGTTTTTTGGGCATATCTTTGAAGAATATTAGCTTTAGGGACATATTATCTCTGACAGTTACAAGAAATAATAAATTTAAAAATCCATTAGATAAGCCCCAATACCAGAGGTTCTTCTCATTATTTCGGTGGGAGGTGGTGGGGCGGGTTATTTTGGGTTTGGTTGGTTTTTTGTTTTTCATATCCAAGCTATTAGAGCCTTAGATAATACCAAAAGAATGAATTTTAAATAATTCCAGAGGGGATATGCAGTGCTAATCATATTGGGTTTTTTGGCTTTTAATAGAAGGTAACAACAGATGAACCTTTGCAAAATTCCGCCTAAGATTCATAGTTGTAATAATACATTTTCCCTACTGTGATGCTGAATGGCTACTAAACTGTGATAGAAATTTACAACAGATTATGATAAGATGCATAATAAGTGGGCTTATTATCTTTTTTTGCAATAATCATAGAGGTAATAATTAATAAAATAAAAAGGTTCTCTCCCAAAGGTGGGATTGCATTGATGTAGAACTATGATGTGAAAGAAGCCTTTTTCACAGTACTTGAAAATCTGTTTCCCTTACAGATATATTGGTTTACAGAATGGTTCTTTCTTCTGTATATCATCAGCAGTCACTATTTGCCTTCAGAAATATCTTTTGTCATTTTTTTTCAGACACAACTTTTTGAGAAACCTGAGATTACACTTGTTATTTAACAGGTAGTTGTAATAAAAGCATATTGTATTCTCAGTGATATCAAGGGACTAGAACAGCTTTTATACAGTGTAGTGTTCAGCTGATAGATCAGAAAATAAAAAAAAAACATTCTGCATACTGCTTCACTTCATTTGATATATGGAAACATAAATGATAGAAATACAAAAAACTCTAATGATGGACACCATTGTAACTCTATGGAGAACTGCATGACAGTGTCTGTTATGACATCTACTTCTGCGCTAGAAAAAAAACAACAAAACAAGTACATCTGAAAAATCTGGAAAATTACAGTTTATACCTGGTTTTATTAATTTTGACCAATGCAGCAATTAATGCAGTCATACATTAGTCATGCAAAACTTCTTACTAATATACCACTCTATCACATTTTGTCATCACTGAAATGAAAGAATACATTTTTTTATATATATATATGCACACACAAATACACACATGTAAATGTATGTATACATATATATATGCGTACATTTTTGTTATATATATTATCCTATTTGTGGTATATTTTTTAGCTTTGTAGTGGAAAAGTTCCAAAGCCTTTCTTCTGCTTTGTCAAACTTATGCAGATGAGATCTTCCAAAAGAGAATGAAGTCATAGTCTTCTGAATGTTCGGCAATTAGGTTTCCTATAGATACTTTTATCAATATGTATATTGAAATACAGTGTTTCAGACCGTGTCTGTCAGGCTGAAAGTTAAGTGATACATTTATTGATATTTACATTGTCTTAAGCTCAGTGTTGCTGACAATCCCATGACATGTTACATTATGGAAGAAAAAGAATCTAGGCATAATCTACCAAGGTGTATAGTGAAATTATATTTTTTAATATATAATCTTAATACATAATATATATTCTCGTGTCTTTTTTTTCCCCCTGATTTTTGTAGTATCCATGTTGCTACAATATCAAAATACCTTGCCATAGTGGAAGAGCATCATAGGTATAAGAATATAATTAAGAAGTTCCTGCTATTGGAATAATTTTCTAAATAATTCAGATCTAAGTCTTTCTATTGCTCTCCTTTCTCTCTGTGAAATTTCTAAGGGTGAATCAGACTTCAGAGACTATTTCTGTGGCTGATTGAAAACCTATGTATGAAGGCCACTTTTTTCCCACCTCCACTGTTACTTGAATGACAAATGGAGTGCAGTAAATTTAAAGACAATAATAAAAGTAAAAGCTACCAAATGTATATGCTTCTTAATGTCCAAGCAGGGATTACTTCATCGAGCCCTGTGAAATTTACTTGCAAGCTTTCTTTTTTGTTGCTGAAGATGGTATTTAGCTCTTAAAAATGAACAGTAGTCCTTAAAAAGACTCTCAAACCCACAAAGCCAAACAACGTAAAAGGCAAGAGCTGTAGCTATATCCATTCAAAGTAGCTGACCAGAGGTTTTATTTGGCTTTATTCCTTATTTTTATAATTACAGAGATAGCTGGAGTTTCTCTGTGAGAAAAATGGACAAAGCACCATTACTGTGACATGCATAGGTTTTCCTTTTGCTGGCTTATTAGGGGGAATATCTGCTTAGTGATCCCATCTCTAATTGTTTACACCTTTTATACATCTGCTGCATGTGGAGGAATCCCTAACTCTTACATTAGAGATGAATTATACTTTTCAAAATAAAACCTGCCAGCTTCAGGTTTTCTTCTGCAGGGGTTAAAAAAAAAACAACCAAAAACCCAAAACCAATCTAAAAACCCCACACAGACGAAAATAACCCAAAGCAAACAAACCAAAACAACAAGGAAAACACCACCAAACAGATAAAGAAACCTGAGACATCTTCAACAACCAATTTCATAACAACTGCCTCTTTCCCAATTTTCCAAATAAAGTGTTACATTGTAACCTGTCACATTAGATTATATCCATCATGTAGCACTATAGCACCTGATTTGACATAATGGGATGTGAAGGCAAGTGTTAGATATGACGAGAAGAAAAGGGCTTTATAAATGTCGAGGATGCATTTGTGTGTTCGTGTATCATTACTTGTCTTAGTTTCAATGCATAAAAGCCACATTTAACTCACATTAAGGGTTTTTCTTCGACCCACTCTACCGAAGTCATTTGGAGTGCAGAATAAAGCAGTATCCTTAGCTCACCCTGCCCCACTACAACACATTAGTGTTTCTGTTAAGTAACACTAGTCATTCTTTCAAAGTCTTGTCTGTTGACATCTGAGTGATTTAAAGGTACTTCAGTTCTGGAAAGAAAAAAACAATGGGGGGGGGGGCTGTGGAGAGGACTTTTTTCCTCCACTTTATATCATCTGGGCTTCTTTTGTGTGTGTACTTATGAACAGGGTAGTTTTTCAGCCCTAAGCGAAACTTGTGAGTCTTAAAAGTACTTTTCATTTATTTTCCTTCTCCATCATTTGTTATAAGTAGCAATAGTCTAACAGGGCAATTTGTGCTCAAAGGAATCTGTGGAGGTCATCTAGCCTAGCCTTTTCAAAACAAGGCTAACTTCAGAGTTAGATCTGGTAAAATGATCTTTTGCTTTTTCATGTGTAAGCATTGTATTAGCATAGTTGGTGGCTACCATATAGATCATGCAACAATATCCATATTTTTAACTTTATAATAAGTCCTTTCATTTTCTAACCTAGGGGCTTGTATTTGTGTTTTGTGCAACATAAGCGAGACATTATGCCTAAGCAAATAACACATTAATAGAATGAACTAATGAAATTATTAATACATTATACATTAAAATAATTTACTGTATTATCAAAAAGGAACACTTTGTTTTATGTGTAATAACAAAAAAATATCATATTTGTCTTATTGGTGACATTGGGTCAAATCATAAATTGAACTGATTTTGGTTTTGTTCCTTAGATTCTGTTGTTTAGAACTTCCTGAGAATTATTCCCAGCCAGAGGTAAGGCTGAAGAAAAGTCTTCAGAAAGCTATAGTCATATGGTGGCTTCCCTTAATAAGGAAGACATGCAGCTTTCATTTTAGCAGTGCAGCATCTTTCTATAGTATTTATTCCTACTGTTCTCTAAGACACATTACTTATATTTCCATCTACAGGAGAATGTGTATCTGCATTACAAAAATGCAGTTCAGAAGAGGTCTCAAAAGGTTGTGCTGTTCAGCCTCCGCAATGAAGTCAGGAAGCAGGACTCTTGAATAGTGACCTGTGGTTATCTATGCCTGAGTCTTGAAGATCTCCAAAGGTGGAGATCACTTCTCTGCATGACCTAATCCAGTGCTGTACAAAAATTTTTCCTAATGCCATGTGTAAACCTCTCAAGTCACAGCTTTATAGCGGTTGTACCTTGTTTTACAATTTGGCATTGCCCAGAGTTTGACAGTTAGTGTCACAGATGTCATTCAAGTAGTTGTAGGCTTATCCTCTTTTTAGACATCACTTCAACAGACTGAACAAACCCATCTATTTCCTCTGGCAGTCAGGTATCTCATTACCTTGGTTGTGTTCCACTGAGTACTTCCCAGTTTTCAGCATTTTTCTTGAACTGAGTCACAAAATTGGACACATCTTCCAAATGCATCCTCACTGGGACTAAATTGAAGAACATAATAACTAACCTCTATCTGTTGACCACAGTTTATCTATGTAGCCCTGTATGTGGTTTTCCTCACTCACAATGAGACCACACAGTTTGATCCTCCTTAGCCTGCTATTCTCTGTAACAACCAGATCATTTTCAGATGGTCTGGGACTCAGCCTGCTAAAACTAGACTGCTGTGCAGTCTGTGTCAGCACATGGGTGCATTTTATCCTAGGTACTATACTACTGCACATTTCTTTGCTGAACTTCATGAGATTCCTGTTAGCTAAATCCTCAGCTTTGCAGTCAATCATATAAGCAAGCTCTTTTAATATCCTCAGGTGAATCCCATCCAGTCTCATGTATTAGGCCTACATTTGGGAGCTCTTAGGATATATATAAAAAATCTGAGAACAAATGTAAACACAAAGTACAGGTTTGAGAGTGTGAGAAATACAGCAGCTTTTCTCATCAATAAGCAGTAGCTTTTCTCGATACCCTTGTCCTCACAACTTCCTCCTGTGAGCTACCTGTGTGTTTGAGTTTTTCCCCCCCTTTTTTTCTTTCTGTTCAAAGAACAAGTGCTGTGTGGACTTTCCCGGATTAAATTCTGAAGACAAAGCTTTTTCCTTTAAATTATTTTGACTAGTGAATAATTCCAAAACATAGAAAGGGCAGAAGCAGATCACTCTGGAAATTCTATCAGGTTAATTTATTTTTTAACCATAGTATGAAATTTGAATCTGTAAAAGTACTGTTGCTTCAAAAAAGGAAAATAATTAAGCATAGTTTTCTATGAGTAGGGGGAAGATTGCTGAAATCCTCCTTGATCTGTGTTTTTGGTCCATATAGAAATGACAGTATCAGATTCTAAAATAGGGGATATATTTTTCAGTGTATAACAGAAATCAGAGTCTTAAATGCAGGATAAGCTATTACAAATAAATGGTAAAAAATCTATGAAAAATTATATAAGTAATGGTAAATCAGGTGTTTATAACTACTTTCTAGTGATACCTGTCATGACATGAGCATCATAATCAATGCACAATTGAATGTTATGGTAGTAGTACAGTGAATTCAACTTATTCATTACTAAATAAACAAATCTGTATTTTTGATGTGTCACAGATTATGTAGTTTCCCTCTTCAGTTACAATTACTTTTTCTGTTTCGTGTAATCTTTTCTTCTACCTGTAATATTGACTGCATCTTTGTGGGACTTTGTTTCCTTGGTTAACCTCAAATAACCACCAAGAAATTCAGGGGGAAAATAATTACAACACTAAGCAGATTGAAACTAAATTTTTACTTATGCTGCACTATTTTTTACATCTAGAAATTTGGCTTGATGACAGTTCTGTTAGCAAGACTGATACAAAATTTTACTTCCATATGTGATTAGAATTGTTGTGTGTTAATTAATCGTCATATAATATTCTGACAAATTCTGATGGACAAATTGTATACACTTTTTACTTACTACCTGATAACTTTAGTGACCCAGAGGAATGTGTCAGTGTTTCTACAGTTTGATGTACAGTTGATTTCCCCATTCCCTCATGTCATTCCATTAGGAAAAGCATTATGTAAAATGAGAAAACAGAAAGAAGGAAACTTTTCCTGAAAACTCAGTCATATATACTGCTTATAGCATTTGTAACTATATTCCTTGACATAGAAAATTGACTCTGTCTATTGTTTATGTTCAGGAATATATTCAACATAAGATACTGATACAACATAAAGGGAACTGATTTTTGAATAAAAATTAAATGCACCACCAAACAACTACTGAGTTCTTTTTTGTCTTTTCCTACCTAAACCAGAAACCACTTCCAGTATCGTGCTGTTGCGACATTATCCTTGGACTATGTGTTTTTGCTAATAAGTATTGAGATAGCCATTTCTGAATTGCTTTAGTTTTACTTCTACATGTTTTTCTATGTTTCTCAAATGGTAAAAACAAACAAAAAAAAGGACCATTATTGTTTTGAGAAAAACGAATCATTAACAACTATTTGAATGACATGCAGTACTGAATTTCTTTGACAATATAGGTTTATAACTAAAGGAATATTCTGATGACCCAGCAATAGTCCATTATCAATAAATTTTGTTTATTTTTAATGCTGCCAATATCCTTGTAACACTTCAATTCTCACTGCTCTGACAGGTTATTAAAAGAAGTATTACAATTATACATAGTGAAATATTGTCACAGATCAAATATTTGATAAAATAGGATTCAAAGAAAAAAATATGCACTATTTTTATTTTATGGGAAAATTCGACAATGTGGCTGAGTTCAGGTTCTCTGTTTTGTCTTTTATTTTTTTTCAGCTTTGTTTTAAGCATCCATATTAATAGCCTGAAAATACAGGGAGTAATGAGGTAGCTATATTTGCAGATGACATATTTAACATCAAAGAGATGTTAATTCATGATCAGAGAAATCATAAGGAGATCCAAGGGAGCTGAAACAAATGGTTAATGAAATGTAATACAATACATTTAAATTGTGGGAAAAATAACATATAGTTGAATTCAATCACATTATTTATAGTCTTTTATAAGATGTAGTAAAAAAAAAGGTGTGAAAAAGTTGTGCTAGAAGAAACTGAAGCTACTGGAAAAGAAAAAGTAAATGAGGAATATTATAAGATTATAATAGTTTTTCTGATTTTTTCATATTACCACATTGTAAACTTTACCCACCTCTGAACAATAAAAAAGGAGGACAGTAAATTAAAATGAAGTGTTGTGCAATTCCCAAAATGCTTATAGGTTTGCTACTGTTTTTCCATGCATATGTTAATGGATTACAGAGCTCATTAAGATAGGACATGGTTTAGATTAAATATCAAGGTTTTTTTTTTTAAAAAAGAAATTATGAAAATAGCAACATATTTAACTGCTTGTAGCGAATTGTAAGCCATTGTTTTTAAATGAGCATTTCAATGTTAAGGTTAAAGTATTCTCTGTTTTTCAGAGTGAATAACCCTAGATCTGACTGTTGTAGGTTTCTTATATCTTTCTCTGTCAGAGACAGGATATTGAACTAAATAGATCTTGGAATCATTCCAAAGTATCAGTTCTCTCTTTACGCTCAGTGCGCCATGTGTTTATAGTAAAGCTCTATTAATGCCAAACTAAATGCAGGTTCTCTGTACTGAGACACAGTTCTTATTTCAGATATTCAGAAGGGAAAAAGAGATGAGAATGAAGCCAAGGAAGTTTTTGATGAAGTAAAATAAGTAAAGAAGGAAATTATATAGATGGTAGATATACAGAATTTATCAGTATAAGGTCAGGCAGAGGAACAGTATGAGACATTCAAATTTGATTTAGCTTGATCTGGCCTTCAGTTAAATACCTAATAATTAGAGAAAGACTCTTCCAGCTTCGAATGATATTTACATCCTTCTTCATAGAGAAGAGAGGGTACTAAGTCAGAGGCTCAGTTTGTGGCAGGTTTAGGTGCAAAACTAATTCCTAGCACCGAATTCACTTAGTTATATATGTCACAAGTATTTGGAGCTGTATTAAAAAGATAGCTTGTTTGAACTCTTTTCCTAGTCTAAGTAGTTTTGACCCACTCAGTCCTCAAGGTCACATTGTTCAGCTGGTAGAATCTGTCATCCCTGAATAGTTCACCTGTCTGATGTATCAGATAGACCTCTGTTCAATTGCTGCATTTTGAGAAGATACTGTCTTGACAGCTTTATAGTTCAGATTGTACCAGGCCTTTATTTTCAGTCTAGCATGAACTCATAGTCTGCAAATCTTACTTTCAAAAACAGTTTCTGATCAGCCACTCTAATTGCCTTGCTAGTAGTTGCCACTGGATTTGGTATCCTCTGAATTTTAATTTTCAGATTTATTATGTTATAGGCCTTCTGGTCATTAGCAAGGTAAACAATTAGGAGTTAATCTGCCTGATACTCAGCCATCAGTGTGTGCTGAAGAGACACTAGCTTCCAAATAAAAGAATGACTTCATCCTTCATGCATAGTTAAGAACTTGCAGCTGACTTGGCTCTGTTTGGGGCTCACTGGATAAAGCAGTCCGTTTAATAATTAACTGTTAAGAGTCCATTAAATCATTAACTTTCTTTCTGGATATAAGTTTTTCTAACAACATGATTGCAGGGATCAATGGCCAAGAGCATCTGTCCTATTGCTGCTATACCAATACTGAAACAAATCTATGCCAAAAGTTGCTGGGTAGAGTATTCCTTCCTCTTAGCAGGCCTTATACTAGAAAATGTATTCCCTCCTTCTTTTTTAGGACCTTTAGTTTTTTTAGTCTGTCTCCAAAATACTTTGACATAAAACAAGTTTTCTTTTCATAATCAATATATTTGTTCTTTCCCAATTGTTCATCCTGACAAAAAAAAATTATGCCTGAAAGTAACATAGAAGTTACTGAATCATAATAATTATAATAATTTCCAGTATTTAAAAAAATGTTAGTTACCTAACCTTAAGGCTATCATCATCTTCTCCCTGTTCTTCATGTCCCTGACCCTCATCCTTCAGCAAATCCTGACTGTAACTTTTAGATGAACTGTGATTCCTAGTGTCCTTAAAGGTTCTAAGCCAGTGTGTACCAGGATACCAAGTAGCTTACCAGTATATCTGGCTAATTTGTGCACCATATATACTGAAAATTTATTCAAATTTATTCTGAGAATTTCATGAAGTCTGGTTTAAACCCTAGGCTACCTTAATTTCATTCTTAACCTTAGCTCTCTTCCCTTGTATTTGCCTTAAAAGCACTCTTAATTCACAGGAAAATTTCCATCCCAATTTTATTAGGTTTTGCCTTGAGAAAGTCTATCTGTTTTTTGGAGACACTGAGAAAGAGAACCCTCTTTCACTCTTTTTTTTTTTTTTTTAAGTTTTGAGTATTTTTTCAAATTTTTGAGGACAGGGTGATTTTCTTTTCATTCTGGTATGGAAGACAGAGAATCTAAGAAGAAGAAACAGAATATCCAGTTTCCCTATCTATCCTTGAATCATAAGCCTATTTCCTTTTTTCCCCCAGTCCTTCTCCTCTGACAGGTATGCTATCTAATTATTACTTATTTGATTAATTACCCCTCTAATTGAAACAAGATGGAAAAACACATAGCTTTGAGATTCCGTCATACTTGTGATCTACTTGAATATTAGGCAAATTTTAGAAAGTGGTAGGAGAATTACATGAAATACTCATTTTTATGGTTTTAAAGGGAAGAAAAGAGAAGCCTTTAAAACAGAATGAATTACTAAACTAAAAAAATTAATAAGAAAATGTTTACTATTTGAAAAGCATATGAGGGTCTTGGTAGTATATCTATTATGGACTTATTTATTGCAGATTAGATAAAAACTGTGATTTAAATTAATTTTATCATAAGTACTCTCATGTTCAGGCTGATTATAAGTATGTTAGAAAAAAGTGAACAGAACACAAAGACTTGAAACACGTGGACATTGCCAGTATGGTACACAATGCCCAGTGAGAGCTATGAGTGTTGGCTTACAGATAATTTTACCAACATAACTAATATAATAGGCAGCACAGAAATGCCACCATCAAATTATGAAGTCATATATCCCACCAATTTCAGTAGAACCTCTAATGCTGATTTTGGAGAGGTAAATAAGATTGTAATGCTAAGTTCTTATACAGAATACCCCTGGATTTAATCAGAATCTTAGTTGCTGAGATTGTGGGACTTATCTTAGAAGTTAAATAGCTGAGCCTTTTACTTAATAAATGGTGCACAATAATTCTGTATTCCAGACACCTATAACCAAAGACTCATTAAAACAAGCTAATTAAATGAAAACAGTAAGCCAAATAATTAAGATGAAAGTCATGACCTGTAATAACCCCAGGTCCTGTCTATGACACAGAATTATTAATCTTTAATCATGCCTAATGGCTGCTTGCATATTTAATGCCTCCTACAGTTACTATCCTCACCAAAGGGAATCCTCAGTTTCTTTCCTTCTTTCAGCAGTTCCTTTGGGAATATGTGTTAATTGCTCTTACAGAAAAACAAAAGTAGTTGAAAGTTTTCAGAGCTTTTCCTTAATCTCCCAGATGTTGTTGAATAATGAGGATTTTGTTGCCAATCTTGTTGTTTTGTCCTGTTCTGAGTAGGAGGAGATTGATCACCAGGCTTCGTAGGGTTTTTTTCTTATATTAGGCCACTCTTCAACTATATTTAACTTGTTCTAAGAGCTTGTCTAAACTCAAAGAATACTTCTCCCCATCACTTCTGCAGAGAACAATAAGTATCATGAATTTAGTTTAACTAGACTGAAGCCTTAACAGAGTAACATACATTTAAAGAAATTGTGATAAAGTTGTTCTTTCCGGCAGTCAGTTCCACCTCTTGAAGGGCTCCTGTCTCCATGAAGAAAAGTGACCGGGAGCTAGGAAAAAGAGGTTATCTGCTTCTAAAACACAAACTTTTTTTAAAGGAGAATCTTCTATTCTGCTTCCACTTATCAGAAAAAAAAAAAAAAAAAAGGAAAAAAGAACAAAAAAATATGACTTCTTAGGCTCTTAATGACTTCTTAGGTTCTTAATGACTTCTTGGCCTCGGTCTTCACTAGGAAATGCTCTGACCACACCACCCAAGTCCCGGAAGGCAGATGCAGGGACTATGAGAATGAAGGACCCTAGGCCCACTTTAGGGGAGGATCTGGTTCGAGACCATCTGAGGAACCTGAACATACACAAGTCCATGGGACCTGATGAAATCCATCCGTGGGTCCTGAAGGGGAGGCAAATGAAGTTGCTAAGCCACTGTGTCATCGGTTCAGCAGTAGCAGATCATTTTTCTCCTTCTCGGTAGCTGGTGCAGCGCCATGTTTTTTGATTCTGGGCCTGGGAACAGCGCTGATAACACCAGTGTTTTCAGTTACTGCTTGGTAGTGTTTTGTCTGGCCAAGGACTTTCTGAGTCTCATGCTGTGCCAGAGAGGAGGGGGAGCTGGGAGGAAGCAGAGAGAGGAACACCTGACCCAAACTGACCAAAGAGGTTATTCCATACCACAGCACATCATGTCCAGGATGTGAAAACAGGAGAGCAGAGACCCCGAAGGGTGTGGTGGTGCAGTGGGGAGTTTGCTGCTGGGGGGTGCACTGGCTGGGTCAGGCTTGGTGAGCAGTTGTATTCTCTTTCCTTGTATTTCTCTTGTATTATTACTGGTGGTAGCAGTAGTGATTTGTGTTATACCTTAGTTACTAAACTGTTCTTACCTTAACCTGTGTGAGTTGCATTCATTCGATTCTCCTCCCCATTCCCCCCACCATGGGACTGGGGGAAAAAAGAGAGTAGGGAGTGAGTGAGAAAACTGCATTGGGGTGTTGGAGACTTAAACCACTACACACTGTCCATCATATTTGAAAAATCATGGCAGTCAGGTGAAGTTCCCTGCGACTGGAAAAAGAGTAATATAACCCCATTTTCAAGAAAGGGAAAATGGATGACCCAGGGAACTACAGACCAGTCAGCCTCACCTCTGTGCGTGGTAAAATCTTGGAGCGGACTCTCCTGGAAGTCATGCTAAGGCACATTGTCCTGGGTTCAGCAGTAGCAGTCATTGTTTCTCCTTCTTAGTAGCTGGTGCAGTGCTATGTTTTTGACTTTTGGCCTGGAAACAGTGCTGATACCACCAATGTTTTCATTTACTGCTTAGAATGTTTAGTCTGACCAAAGTCTTTCTGCGTCTCATGCTCTGCCAGGGAGGAGGGGAAGTTGGGAGGAAGGAGAGACAGGACACCTGACCCAAACTGACCAAAGAGGTATTCCATACCACAGCACGTCATGACCAGGATGTAAAAACAGAGAGCAGGGGCCCGGAAGGGTGGGGGTGCACTGCTGGGTATGGCTGTGTATCGGTGGTGAGTGGTTGTATTCTCTTCCCTTGTATTTCTCTTGTCATTATTATTATTGGTGATAACAGTAGTGGGTTTGTGTTATACCTTTGTTACTGAACTGCTCTTATCTCAACCTGTGGGAATTGCATTCTTTTGATTCTCCTTCCCATCCCTCTGGGAGCTGGGGGAAGAAAGAGGGAAGAGTGAGTAAGCAAACTGTGGCTGACTGGGCTTAGGCCATGAAACACATGAAAAACAACAAGGTGGTTGGTGACAGCCAGTATGGCTTCACTAAGGGGAAATACTGCCTGACCAAGATGGTGGCCTTCTTTGGTGGAGCTATGTCATGGGTTCAGCAGTAGCAGTCATTTTTTCTCCTTCTTGGTAGCTGGTGTAGCACTGTGTTTTTGATTTTGGGCCTGGGAGCAGCGCTGATAGCACCAATGTTTATAGTTACTGCTTGGCAATGTTTTGGTTTGACCAAGGACTTTCTGATTCTCATGCTCTGCCAGGGAGGAGGGGAAGCCGGGAGGAAGCAGAGAGAGGACACCTGACCGAAACTGACCAAAGAGGTTATTCCATACCACAGCATGTCATGCCCAGGATGTGAAAACAGAGAGCAGAGACCCAGAAGGGTGTGGTGGTGGACTAGGGGGGCACGGCTTGATCAGGTTTCTGGTACTGGGGGTTCGCTGCTGGGGGGTGCGCTGGCTGGGTCGGGCTTGGTGAGCAGTTGTATTGTTTTTTTTCCTTGTATTTCTCTTGCATTATTATTAATGGCAGCAGTAGTGATTTGTGTTATACCTTAGTTACTAAACTGTTCTTATCTCAACCTGTGCGAGTTGAATTCTTCTGATTCTCCTCCCCATCCCCCCAGGACTGGGGAAAGAAAGAGAGGGGAGTGAGTGAGTGAGTGAGTGAGTGAGTGAGAAAACTGCGGGGGGGGGGGGGGGGAGGTTGGCTTAAACCACGACAGGCTATGGAACTGATGGATATGGGTAGAGCAGTTGATGCCATCTACTTTGACTTGTACAAAGCATTTGGCACTGTCCCACACGACATCCTTGTCTCTAAGTTGGAGAGACATCAATTTGATAAGTGGACCACTCGGTGGATAAAGAACTGGCTGAACGGCCGCATGCAAAGAGTTGTACTCAGTGTTTCAGTGTCCAGCTGGAGACCAGTAACGAGTGGTGCCTTCAGGGATTGGTGTTGGGACCGATGTCATGGGTTCAGCAGCAGCAGTCATTTTTCTCCTTCTTGGTAGCTGGTGCAGCACTGTGTTTTTGATTTTGGGCCTGGGAACAGGGCTGATAACACCAGTGTTTTCAGTTACTGCTTGGCAGTGTTTTGTCTGGCCAAGGACTTTCTGAGTCTCATGCTATGCCAAGGAGGAGGGGAAGCCGGGAGGAAGCAAAGACAAGACACCTGACCCAAACTGACCAAAGAGGTTATTTCATACCACAGCACGTCATGGCCAGGATGTGAACACGGAGAGCAGAGACCCAGAAGGGTGTGGTGGTGGACTGGGGGTGCACGGCTTGATCAGGTTTTTGGTACTGGGGGTTCGCTGCTGGGGGGTGCACTGGCTGGGTCGGGCTTGGTGAGCAGTTGTATTCTCTTTCCTTGTATTTCTCTTGTATTATTATTGGTGGTAGCAGTAGTGATTTGTGTTATACCTCAGTTACTAAACTGTTCTTATCTCAACCTGTGAGAGTTGAATTTTTTCAATTCTCCTCCCCATCCCCCCGGGACTGGGGGAAGAAAGAGGGTAGTGAGTGAGTGAGTAAAACTTTGTGAGTTATTAGCCTCGTTGAGGCTTAAACCACAACAACCGGTCTGGTTCAACATCTTTGTTGGTGACATGGACAGTGAGATTGAGTGTGCCGTCAGCAAGTTTGCCTATGACACCAAGCTCTGTGGTTCAGTCGATATGCTGGAGGGAAGGAATGGCATCCAGAGGGACCTTGACATGCTTGTGAGGTGGGCTGATGCCAAGCTCATGAAGTTTAACCATGACAAGTGCAAGGTCCTACACCTGGGTCAGAGCAATCCCAGGCACAGCTACAGGTTGGGCAGGGAAGAGACTCAGAGCAACCCTGCAGAGAAGGACTTGGGGGTGTTGGTCAATGAGAAAATGAACATGAGCCACCAGTGCACACTCACAGCCCAGAAAAGCCACCCATATCCTGGGCTGCATCAGAAGGATTGTGACCAGCAGGTCGAAGGAGGTGATCCTGCCCTTCTACTTTGCTCTCCTGAGACCTCCCTTGGAGTATTGTGTGCAGTTCTGATGTCCTCAACATCCAGAGGACATGGAAGTGTTGGAACAAGTCCAGAGGAGGGCCACGAGGATGGTCAGGGGACTGGAGCACCTCCCGTATGAAAATAGGCTGAGGAAGTTGGTGCTGTTGAGCCTGGAGAAGAGAAGGCTGCCTGGAGATCTCATAGCAGCCTTCCAATATCTGAAGGGGGCCTATAGGGATGCTGGGGAGGGATTCTTCATGAGGGACTGTAATGATAGGAGAAGTGGTAACGGGTTCAAACTTGAACAGGGGAAGTTTAGATTGGAAATAAGGAAGAAATTCTTTACTGTTAGGGTGGTGAGGCACTGGAATGTGTTTCCCAGGGCAGTTGTGAATGCTCCATCGCTGGTGGTGTTCAAGTCCCGGCTGGAGAGAACCTTGTGTGACACGGTTTAGTGTGAGGTGTCCCTGCCCAATACAGGGGTGTTGGAACTAGATGATCTTAAGGTCTTCTCTAACCCTAGCTATTCTGTGATTCTATGATTACTAAGCACCTATTCAGTTATGACAACTTGATAATCTCTTGGATTTACTAATTCTTGGCTGGAAGATAAAGAGACTGCCCAGGGGAACAGAAGAAATCTGTATCTCAGGGCTTGAAAACACCAGCATAACATTAGATGATACCTGAAACCACTAAAATTCTTTTGTTATTTGTATCTAGATAGCAGTTAGGAAGGCTTTTTTCCCGCTCAGTATGTTACGATCTTTTTGATGATGGAGAGTTTTAAAAACTTATGAATATGTTTCTGCATCCGTTAACTTTGTTCTGCATGCTTCTGTTTATGTGATTTGCCATTCAGCTGTTTCTCTTTAGCTCAACCTCTAACTGAGCCATGAAATTTCCTTTGTTTACGTGTCTAAAATCAGGCAATCCTACTTTTGATCTAAGACTTTATTTTTTCATTGACAAAGAGCATGTGCTTAATCTTCTGTATCTTGTGGACTTCACATATCAGATGCTCAGCTAGTGTAAATTAGCATAATTCTACTCACAACAGAAACCACTTTGCTTTACACCAGCTTCATAATTGGCTTAGCTTCTGTATCAAGATCTGCAGGTGGTTGCTGAAGACACTTGAATTTATTACTTATTACGAAGTGTCAGAGTCCAATTCTCTCTGAAAAAGTTCTTATAGATATTCCACACATGGAGGGTGTAATGTTTAATATCATATCTACTTTTTTGAAGACAATTGATTCTACACAGGATTTCTGATTTAGAGAAGCGATACAAAATATACTGAAAACACAGTACAAATCTAAGTTACACTCAAAAAAAAGAAAAAAAAAAAAAAAAGCCTACACAGAAAAACCATAGCAGTTGCAATGTATAGTTCAATCACATCAATCACAATACCAGTATGATTTCCATTACTAGTCTCTAAAATATGCTCAGTGAAATGAGGTATGCATCCTGTATTAGCTCAGTTTTATTTTTTTTCCCATATTTTCCTATATCTTCAGATATAGGAAGGTGTACTATTTGCACCATTTGAACCTGTAAATCCAGCAACTTCATGTTTTTTCACTGTTCACTTATTCTCCCGAATCTGATATTAATGGTCATAGATGATTTAAATCCAGAAAGGAGGAAAAAGTCCAATTTTGACAGAAACACTGGGATATGAATCAGCCTAATACAGAAGTACTGAATAAGCATAGCATCAGCACAGAATGAAATACAACTAAGCATTATGAAGCTAAACTAGAAGAGATCAAAAGATCTACCCATCTATATCTATACAGAAAGAGTAAGATACACAAAGTACCACACATCATTATTTTATAGTGCTTATTGTTTTATTTGCATGACTTTCAGTCCCCCCTCTTTTTGGGTACTGTGGATAAATTGTCGATTGCACAAGCAGGCACCCGATGTGTATGAGGCAGATCAAATTGTTCAGAAATCCAGCAACTGTACTGTTACTTTGGGTGAATTCCTGAACTCATGCTATGTAAATATTTTCCTACTTCTGGACTGGTAGATACTCTTCCCAAAGACAAGTAATCTTCAAATAGTAATGGTGAGTTATGTTCACAACACATGTGAGACCTGTTGCAAGCCCTTACTGTGGTTCTATTATCCAGTGATTACTCACCCACACAGCTGGAAAAAATAAAGATTTGTTTCAAGGTTGAATTTGCCTAAATTCAGATTTAAACATTTTTATATAATTTTCAGTCTGGAAGACTGAAGCTTGCCACTGTCAGAGCTCTCACTCTCAATATGCAAGTACTTGCAAACAGCAAACACTTTCCTCATAGATGACCTCTGAGTTGGCTCCAGTGTTTTGTTGATGTTTATTAAAGTGTGCATGCCTGGTTGAGTTTTTGTCATCTCAACCAGTGTTAAGTCTGAAAAGTATAAAATACTTCCTCTACTTATAGTACTGAAAGCAATTATTTTTCTTGATTCTTACAGACTTGTTTTTAGGTACAGAGTAGGCTCAGGGCTCCCTGGAGCCAGGAACAGTGGTATCCCCCTGAGGTCCATCAGGGCAGGACCTCGCAGCCACGACCTGTCCCACCCTCTAGTCAGGGGTAGGGCAGTGGTGGGAGGGGGGGCACTGGGGAAGCCCCAGCCCCAGGCATTGGGCACCTCACTGAGGACAGGTCAAGGTCAGGCAAAGCTGTAAGCTCCTGAGTGAGCCTGGCTCGGAGGGGTCCCATGGCCAGGCAGGGCAGGGGTGTGGGGAGCTGGAGACCAACCCTACTGCAGTGTCACTCAGGCAGGGGCTGTTGGACTTGGGAGGCTGAAACGGGGTCCTGAAATGGGGGCCAAGTCAGGGTATGGGGAGGCCCTGGAGGGCCTGGGCAGGGACAGCGAGTCCTGTGAGTGGCCTTAGGGTCTTTACAAACCTTTTCCAAGTCACTACTTCCTGAAGTTCCTAATTTTTAAGTAAAGTTCAAATTGTTAATTCCCAGGTGCATTAGCTTTTATTTGCTCTATTAAAATACATTTTGTTCAATGGGACCTTTAAGCTCAGTGATCTACATTGTTGTCTAAAAGTAATGTGTCTTTGGTATTTATTACTCCATCAGTTTTTGTGTCTTCTGTAAACTTCACTAGTAAAAATGTGAAATTATCCAGTAAAATACTGGGAAAATGTAGAGGAGTTGTGTTGGATTTACAAAACCTCTCTGAAGGACCACAGCAGGACTTGAGTTAGTAGCCCAGCAGTGGCAATAAGGGAAGTAAGGGAAGAAAAGAAAACCCTTAGTCTTTTTGTGTTTCAAGAAAGATACTGTGTTGTGTTCACAGTGAGAGGAGTTGTTTGGCCACAGATTCTTCTGTCATCAGGTTTTGCGGCATTCAAGGATATACAAGCCATTGTGACAAATGGAGGCTGGAAGTCAGGTGCTTAGTAGTTGTAGTGTGGAGTGGTAACAATGCATGGCTGTGTTTTGTAGGAGTGCATCAATACCAGTGAACTTGTGGGAACGATAAAGTGATGATGATGGTGATGATGATGATGATGATGATGAAGCAGTGTCAAAGAGGTCTGTCCACAGTTTTACAGTTCTGGATAACTGTGTCTGCAAGGTCAAATTGTTGTATGCTTTTGCCATTCTGTATAATGATCTAGGACAAATTTCCTTTTTCATTATTAGCTAGAAGATTTTATTGTATTTTGTGAACTCCTGTGTCAAATGCCTAGCACCTGCTCACTGCAAGTCATTCTGCTGCCATCACTTTGTAAAACCTATAACGGTTTTCAAGGATGATAGGCTTTCTTATTTTAGTTTTTTTAAAGCTATTAAAACTTCTTCAAGCTACTGGCCCTATTTGATAAGTCCTACTGTCACATGTTTTTGCTTTTTCTAAATCAAATAGAACACAGAGATGAGCTGTACTTGGGGACTGAAAGAACAAACAGTTCATCTTGTGATCTGAAATGTCTGCTATGAAAATATCAGCATCTTCACGACACAATAAAGTGCTAGCAGTAGTGGAACATTAAAATGTATGTGAGTTTATGTAGCTGTTCACCTCTGTCTCTTCCTATTCTCGCTCTTTGAAGGTAGATAGGAAATTAAGCACACAAAAGTGAGTTAAATTAATGAAAAGCCTGTGCAGGGCATTTGCATTGTCTACTCATGTGTCATTAGGATGGAAAGCTTTATTTAAGTGCACCTTTGTATCTTACCTAGACAAATAGAATTAATCTAACAAGTGTGAGCAGCCATTGCTTGTATCTCTATAAGCCCTATCTGTGCCTTTTGTCAGGCAGAAAAATAATGATAAAAAGGAAAGAAGATTAGCCTTTGTCAGGGACAATTCTCTATAAGAGTCTTAATAGTCATTGATAGTGTTTAATGTATAACTGTACTGGATAACATGTACCTTTACAATGGAACTGCACAAAGAAACAAAAGCATTAGCTTAACAGGTTTTAGCTGTATTTGGACATTATATGCTACAGAAATCCCAGCAGAGCCTGCCGTTCGAAGACTTCATTGTTATTCAGTTTGTTAACATGACAATGATCAAAGATATCCAGGCTAAACCACTCATTTATTCAAATTAAAATAACTGTTCTGATCTGTTATAGGTTTTATCCTTATAGTGTGTGTATCTAGCAAAAGAGTAATTGGTAACCTTAAAATGCTACAGAGAAAGGCATAGTGCATTCCTGCTCCAGGGCACTGTAATTTGATGCAAAAGGAACAGAGTTTTTTAAGAGCAGTTCATTTTTGCTTTATCTCAGTTGTAATAAAAGCATTGGTCATTTACTGAGAGGTAGGTTCCTGGCAGTCAACCAGGTAGCATGGCATTTAATTTCATATTACAGTTGAAAATATGACAATAAGAAATGGCACTAAGCAGGCTGATTTATACCTAATTAATTTTTCTTTTGTTTCAGAAAAGCATGCCAATGCAGGCTTTATGTGATAGTCCAATTGATTCATTTGAATCAGAAAAAAACTCTGTGGTAGACTGATTCTTGGTACATTTTATTTGCCATGTCCTGCAAATTATTTTCATTTAATTTAAATTACCTTAACTTCTGGAACTGTGAATAATTGTCTTCCTTACAGTGAGAAAGATGGGCTAGCGCTGAACTTATCAGCTTGCTCAGCTTTTTGAAGATCATCAAAATATTCAACCAATTGCTTAAAAATAAAGAACTGATGATTACATATATTCTTTTCTATTTTATACCAGCTCTTACACCACTTTCATCTCAGAACCCACCTCAAGAGCTGTAGTTAAGTTTGAGAATTATACGTGATACCATCTGCCTTCTTTAGGAACCTAATTCAAGTTTTATGATTAAAGTTATGTGCTGTTAAGTGTCCCGGTCTTAAATCTTTACCTTTGGTTAGGCAAGACTACTAAATTATCTGCTGTGTCCAAATGACAGTTACTGGACAGAGCAATGACAAGTTAAGGTGGGGATTCTATTAGTGGAGAAGCAGCAACTGAAACTACCATTACCATTGTAGAGGTGTTCTAGTTTTCTTGCTTCCACTCATCAGGAACTACCAGACCAACTGTCATCTAAGAGTCAATGCAATTCTCTCCACCTTGGAGAGAAAGCTGCGCTAGTATAGTATTCATGAGCAGTTATCAGCACTGATTCACACCTGAGATATACATCCCACCCATGTCTCTGCATGCATTACTTAGCAAGTGCAGTAGGGCACCAGGCACAGATGGGAAACTGTACTTATACCTGCCACCGCCAATGTATGAAGCAAAGCAGAAATATTCATGTACTCAGGTTCTGGACTCAGCTGTGAAGCAGCAATTACAAGCTGTGATAGCTACAAGCAGAATTCCAGCTGCTGTTGCCTGTAACCTGCCATTCTGTCTTCTTGATGTATTGGAACTCAGGAGGCTTTTCTTTAAGCCTAGTGAGTATCCAGAGATGAAATCCATAGTCTGGAATTAAAAAGCATGTTCAGTTTGTGAACTGGAGCACAGACTTGAGACAAAAAAAAAAAAGATGTTAGCTAAGCCATAGCCTATTTTCTATCCCTGGTGGCATTGAGAATTAGTCATGAATAATCAGCAGAATTGCTATAGCTGTCTAAAATGCAAGTGTCACCTAAAATGGTTTTGAAGACTGGATTGTTTCATTGCCCTTTGCTAATGCTTTGTTGTTGTTGTTGTTAGGAAAGAGTTAATGATTTTTTTCTATTTTCTTCCGGAAGGAAAGTCTGGTTGGCGTGTTTCTACTCTGCTGAGATTATGTGTCTTTCCTCACAATGAATTGTTTAAATGCTAAACTACACTTCCATATTTAGAAAAATCAACCCCAAAACAGCTGCTTGTTGTATTTGTAGCAATGAGTTTTGTAGGAGAAAAGTGTGTCTAGCAATTTAACAGTGTAAACTTTCCCTTTATTTCTAAAATCCGGATTGTTTTTTCATACAGCCAGTCCCTAACATCCCCCCCACCCCGACCCACATAATTTTATAGTCATCTTAAGTATGTGGTTTTTCTTAAACTATTGGGTTTTTCTTAAGACCAAATTATAAATAATGATTTTGTTACATATATGAAGTGCCTCTGAGGGCAACTTAAGCGCAGCCGAAAGATATAGAACCTAGTAAGTTAGGAGCAGCTAGAACTTAGTAGTTACTTAGTAGCTAGAAATTACTTCAATGGACTCTTATAACAGCGGAAAGTTGAATGCCTTATTTTTAGCTAAACGTGTGAAGCAAGGAAGATGTACTTTGTGACAGACGTGTTTGTTCCTCAAACTTTATCTGTCTGTCCATATTCATGCATAGAGCATAGCTGTAAAATAGTATTTGTGTTCAGTTTCATCCTGCAGTGACATAGCTCTGTCTTGTAGTTTTATCACACAGGTGGGGAAAAAAAGAAGACAAAAGGGCAGACAAACACAAGAAAGCTTCAAGACCTGATAATAAACCAGAATAAAAAAAAAATAGCATTATTATTTATTTTTACAGTGTACTGTGACATAACAGACTAAGTATGAATGACAGGGATAGGAACTATAAATTAAGTAAGGACAGGAACACTTTTAAAACACTGTTTCTTTCTGTCAGAAGCAAATCAGGCTTATCTTCATGACTTTTTAGACTTGTTTGCCTTTCTTCTTTCCTTCTCTCACCACTTAAGCTTTCCACCCCATCATTTAGGCCAACAGACAAATCAGCTGTAGATGGTGATAAACATTAAGTGAATGAATGAAATCTAGCAATGAGCAGGAGCTCAGTGGCTGGGCACAGAGATGTAAGTAGATAGAAATAGAGTAGCAATCTCTTAAAATTATAATGAGAGGTAAAGTGTTTGTAAGTCATTAAATTATCATTGGGAGGTGCTTATGATTTTACAGCTCCCATTGACAGCTTGGTGTTCAGCTCCCTACTTGGAATGTATCATGCATCTTGGAACTGTCCAGCCTGAGGTCTTTCCTAGCATTTTTTCTACATGATTTGCATTGTTACTCCTAAAACATAAAATTAGCCACCCAGCTGTCAATGAGAAAAGATCAAAGTGGTCACAGAAGAACATTAACTCTGTCTCCTCTATAGCACTGGCTTGCCAGTTCTGAATCTGGAGCTGTCTTGGGTTCAGAATCCAAAAGAGGGTCACAAAGATGATTAGAGGGCTCAAGAGCCCCTCCTATGAAGGCAGGCTGAAGGATCTGGGACTATTCAGCCTGGAGAAGAGAAGGCTCCAGACAGTTCTTGTAACAGTCTACTAATATCTGAAAGGGGCCTACAAGAATGCTGGAGACTTCTTACAAGGGCATGTAGTGCTAAGGCAAGGGGGAACAGTTTTAAACTTAAAGAGGGTATATTTAGATTAGATATTAGGAGGAAAATCTTCACTGTGAGGGTGGTGAGATACTGGAACAGGTTGCCTGGAGAAGCTGTGGATGCTCCATTACTGGAAGTGTTCAGCGAGGCTGGATGGTCTACTGGAAGGTATCCCTGCCCGTGGCAACTGAATTGGAACTAGATGGTCTTTAAAGTCCCTTTCAACGTTCACTATTTCATAGAGTTCTATCATCTGGAGATGCCTCATCTCCGTTAAGCATATGAGGAACTTAGGGTCCTATTTTTATTTTCTAACTAATAAGTAGTGTGAACCAGTACAAATAAACTGTCAAAGGGCACAGTGTTCATATTGTGTGCATTTCAGAGTTTTTATTCTGGCTTGTTTTGTTTTCTTCTTTTAAATTAAATGTCTGTTCATGATTAGAAAACATTTGAAATATGTGTATAGTAGTAAGTGGAGCGGCCCAATAGTATAAAATGCATAGTGCGAAAGAGGTAGGACTCTCCATCCTCACTGAATACGTTTTGGGGTGTGTGCACTCCTCAGAGTAGCTCTAGTTTGATCCTGTGAGCTGAGTACCTATTACTGTTAATGGTGGCAGATAGAATGTCCTTTGTGTTGTAATTTCATCCAAGAATTCTCTGTGCTGCGAGATAAAAAGCGGTATATGGAAAGTTAAAAATATTCCCTTCAAAATTGCACTCCTGATCAAAACTAAAATGCTAGTGTAGACCATCCCTACTTAAAATACATAATTAGACTATATGAATAGATTCTTAATAGTTAAATCTTGACTAATATTGAAAAATATTTAACTTAATAAATAGTCCCATTAAAATCAATAATGAGGCTGCTTCACAGTGATGTGCTACCCAATAACTAAGAACATTAAAATCTATCTTAAAGTAGTAATAACAATGTTCAGGATCCATAATTCATGGACTCATTTGCAGAACAGAATTAATATATGAGCTTTTGTCATACTGAGAGAAATTTAAGCTGCTTCAATGTATGCATTATGGCTTTTTTTCCATAGATTTTCTGGACTGTAATTGTTTGCTTACCCATGGCTAATATAAACTTTAGTGAAAATCAGTCATTCCAGTATTAAACATTCATGGAAGTGGCTGGTTACTGACAGCAGTTAATATACAAGTGATTAAAGAATACTTAGAATGTACATCCTCCAAATCAGAATGTTTAAGACATTTAAGTTTAAAGGAAATAGCCAATGGCAAATAAAATATTTATCTTATAACAAGATTTCTAAAGTCACTAGTCAATGCCAAGCAAGGTTGACAAGAGTAATAATATATAATTCCTTTTTTAAAAGTAACCCCAAAACTCAGGTGTTTAATTATTGATCCAAGTAATATTTTCCTTTCAAACTCATCCAGGGGCTAAAAGCCATTACTCAAAGCATCTGACAGAAACTCTTTCTAAAGGATTAATGAAATGAACTCTTTAGCAGTTTGCAAAAAAGGATTTTTACACTGGTAGATTAAAGAAAACAGACACTTAAAACATACTGATTCACTTAGAAAGAATAATAATTGCACTAAGGTTTCTTGCATTTCTTCTTTTCCTGTACACCACTTCTGAGTGATAAGTGGTGCATTAGTCTAATCCAAATGCTAATTAATGTTGCATGTGAAAACAAAATAATTTTCAGGTGAAGTCTGCTACCCTTATTCATAATTTATTACTTTACCACCCAGTACGTCTGTTATATAAATAAGATTTTATGATATGCGATTGCTCATTTTAAAGGAAGATAACATAATTACAGACCTGATTGTCACTGTCTTTCTTTTCATAGGACTGTTAAGATATTTGTGAATTATGTGTACGTATATATTTCATGGTGTTCAATGCCTCTAAAGCATGGGCAAGATACGAAGTTCTGTTACGGGCATCTTAAAAATCTGTATGTTTTCCCTCATTCTGTGAAGTCAGTGCAGAACTTAGAGTTAGATACCTTTCATTCTTTTTGAGAAGTCTAATCTGAGGCCTGTCTATATTTCTTGAAGCCTAACACTTTTAAAAGTTGAGTCCAAAGTGACTTTGCCAAGATATTACTGAAAGAGAAGGGACTTTAACACTGATCCTAGGTTTATGCCCCAGCCCTTGGATCACTTCCTTACAGTAGTTTGTTCAGTCTTTCTGCAGTCACAATTCTTATAAATGTCAGTAGGAGCAAAATTACTAATTTTGGAGTTATGAATCAAGAGGGGGGAAAAGCTTACTTAAATAAATTTTATTTTGCACTCTTGCAAGCTCTTTTTCAATAATCCGCTTTATGGTCCTCTACACCCTGTTGAATTGTGGGATACAAAATTACAGCTGACATAATTCTCTGCTGAGCACCTAAAGGGAGATTATCATTTTTAGAATAGTGAAGTAGTAAGACAAAAATTAAATTGGTTTAAGCCTCAGGAGCTTTAATGCTGGCCAGTGCCATTTTACGTAAACAAGTATTTTCAGTGTTTTGTGTAGAATCAAAAAGCATACGTTGGAATTCCTATCTATTGTAAAATTAAATACACATTTTCAGTTGGGTGTACACCAGGAGTGAAATTATGGCCCCATTCAATCTGATGGAACTTTTTGCAATTGACTTCAGTGGGACTAGGACTTCACCCCAGGAGTGTACTTTTAGGCATGCTAGCATCTTTTTTAATGTACCCCCTACATAGCCTATTAAATATTCTTGTCATTACAGAGTACAGAAGAGCCCATTTTCCAATTTGTCACACTCTGACGAGCACTGTTTCTTTGAGCTCCCCTCAACCCCTGTTGTTTCCTACTTACTAGTTAGAGCATGAAAAAGCCAGTGGGTCAGACAGTCATCACATATACTTTCTAGCAGCTAACGGGGTATGAGGGCTTCCTAATGGGCAATATGAATTTAGTTAGAGTTTTTTGACATACCTGGTCCATCTTTTATTTGAAGATTTTTATTACAGGCATGGTTTAGTAGAAAAAAACATGGTTTGAAACAGCTGGCCTACAAAAGTTATAGGGAGAGAAAGAGCCATGGGAAAGGACAGAAAAAAATAATTTCTGTGCATCTCTTATGCAACCACAAAAGAAAGAAAAATGATACTGGGTCTTAATGACTACATCTCTTGTTACTTCTTACAAAAAAGCCATTTTTAAATTTGTGCTGCATTTCAATAACTCTGAAAACAGATTACCTTGGTACATTTGTAGAAGCACCCTAGAGTCCATGAGTACCGATGTATGCTGCCATTTCTGCAACAGCGCTGTGGCTATTCCTGTTCCACAACGCTGCCTGCAGCTAAATGGAGTGCAGAGGTGAAGGAAAGACACATAAACCCAGTTATTTTCCCCCAGCGATGTTTACTAAGGGATGCAGGGGGGTTGGACTTCATTACAATTTCATTTGAGAGGGTAAAAATATGACAACTGAAATAACCTTGAAACAGACTGCAGGTTTCCTTGTGAAGGATCTAAACTGCCTAGAGCTCAAAGCAATTTGCTTTGGATTTGATGGGAAAACTTAGCAGCCTCACCTGATGTAGTTAGCTTAACGAGCATTTATCTTCTATTCAGTTATTTATATTTAAGAAATGATTCTATTAGTTTGTGTAAATAGAATGAAAATGAAAATCTTAATGATAAATTCAGGGTTGCCAGAAATCTGAAGTAACTACCTGTTTACTCAATTGTTACTAAGAAAATACAGGGTCCCCTATTCTTATGCAAAATACGTCAAGACCATATAAATTAACAAAAATAATAATGGATACACTCTCATGAGAACATAATTATTTGCTTCATTTTTAAAGACACATTTAGAAGCCTAAAATTATAAAAATAAATAAAATATATAAAATTATATATAATTTTTTATACATAAAATTAAATTAAATTGTTATATATAAAATTATAAAATACCAGGAATTAAATTAAATTCTCTAGATTTCATTTCAATTATTTTAATGTTCAGAACAGATTTTCAGCTGTTAATAAATATGTGCTTGAAGGAAGATGAATAGAAAACAGTTGTGGGTTTAGATCTCAGATTTTCTATATTCTTTTTAATTTATTTGAAATTATTTTTAATATTTGCTTTTTAGAACACTGTGTTAACCATATACTTTCACCATAGTGTTTTTTTCAAAATCAGTCACAATATACTGCTCCAAATTTTCTCTCATACAAGTAAGTGGAGGCCTACACTTTATTTTACTGCTTGTGTAGATTAAAAACTCTGTTTAGGATTTATTTTCAAAGCATTCTACAAACAAAGCATTCTCCTAACAAAGCATTCTCCTAACTGTATTCAAGTGTGCAATAATTTTTAGAGCCTGAAGTGATTCTTGCTTAATTTGAGAAGGTTTAGGGACTTTTTATATATAATAGAGATGGTTAATATAAAACAGTAATATGGTCCTGATCTAACAAAAGAATAAAAAAAAACCTCTATGTCCTGCATATCTAATGCACTCAACATTTTTCAAGCTGATTTACTCAACTTATTGTATTGTTGCTATGGTTACTCTGCATCATGCTATCTCAAACACAGCCAATATATATGTAAAGGTAAAGGCCACTGCACCCTTACATCAGAGGATTTCATACAGATATTTTTTGGGATGTTCTAATTCACTGCTTGAAAACTTATTAATGTGTATGTACAGTATTCATGAAGAAAATGAAAGTCCTTTCTTTTCCTTATTTGTATTAAAGAAACAGAAGAAATCTCAAATGCTATTGCAACCCTGCTGTGTGAGGGGCTATAAAAAGTACTTAGAATCACAGAATGGTTTGGGTTGGAAGGAACTTTAAAGTTCATCTAGTTCTAGCTCCCCTGCCATGGCCAGGGACACCTTCCACTAGACCAGGTTGCTCAAAACCTCATCCAATCTGCCCTTGAACACCCCAGGGATGGGAGCGTTCTCAACTTCTCTGGGCATCCTGTTCCTGCGCTTCGCCACCCTCATGGTGGAGAACTTCTTTCTAATTCCTAATCTAAATCTACCTTCTTTCAGTTTAAAGCCATTCCCTACACTACCTGCTTTTGTAAAAAGTCTCTCTCCTGTTTTCTTGCTGTTCTCCTTTAGGTACTGGAAGGATACAGTAAACCTTTTATTTATTATTTTTTTAAACAGTAAAAAAAAGAAAAAAACATAGGAGTGTTATTTTACAGTCCTTTTACAGTCAAGGAACATGTTGGAGGACTGTGTCATTCAATCCAATATCTTGTTAAAAATGTGTTGCCTTATAACTGTTCACTTCTGTTCCCAAATACAGCCACCAAGTGTAGTGGAGAAGTGAAATGGGTGTGTGATTGAGTTGATGTTTAGCATTTTTACAATTTATTTTAATTCTAGACTCTTATCCAGTATACTCTGTTGCACCTAATTTTATAGTACAAATCAACCATGTATTTGTTTATGTTTACCTTTAAAAAACAAATTAAGAACAAGATCTTTCAGAATCTCTGTGAGCAAGCTCTTAATCAGGTTCAGTCTCAGCACTTTTCAAGAACCTTATTTCAGCAACTTCGATCCTTTTTTTTTTCATTATTATCACATTTTATATAAATGCAGATGGTGAGATAAATTAAAGATAACACCAGAGTGATTCTCCATTCAAAGGGCAGCATTTAGAATCTTGAACTGAGATAGTTTGTTTTCAATGATTGCAGGTCAGTCTTGGCCTGTATCGTCTGTTTAATTTCTGTGTAGTTAATTAACTCTTTTTATAATAATTTAAAAGAAATAAGATTAATTGTATTGCTGTTTGTAAAGTAAAATAGAACTGGCCAAGTTGAATATATTGATGGGTGACTATCTCACAGTGCTGAAAGCAAGATGGGACCAGAAATGCACAGGGAAATATTTCTAAGCCATGCAAAGATATCCTTTAGCACTCAGAGCTAAAAATGGGATTTGCCTCTCCAGTAGGCAGTTATCCTTTTGCATAGATTTATTTGTACATATCCACATTCACAAGAGTTAATGTGACTGTACAGAACTGGGTAGGAAAGATAATGTAACTAGTCTATTCTTTGGATATGCAAATTGTACATAACCATAGATTTAAAAGGACCTTGAGTCATTTACAAAATCTTCAAGTTATCTTTCAGTGCTACAGAAACAAATGTGCCATCAGAGCTTAGACAGGTCTTAGCTGCACCACCTCTGTAGCAGTTCTCATTGGTTTAAATCAAATAAAATTATTTTCTTTACAACCTACAGAGCTAGTTTTAATAATACTTTGGTTCACTGGTACATTTAATCTCAGCTTTTCAGTATTGCTAACTACCTGGTAAAAGCACTAGTTAAGGGGATAAAAACAAAGGAATCTGTTTAAAAAATCAGCAATCTCATAGGGCTTGGATATCAGCCTACTTAAAAACATCTTTAATGTGTATTCTTGAGAGATTTCTACTGGTGGTTTAAACTTCAGCCGAGCAATTTCACAATCTCACAGCATTTCTTGGATACCTTAAATGCACAAAAGGGAAGAACATGCATTTTCCATCTATCTATAGCTCTTTTCAAAGCTAGATTGCCTCTGTTTTCCCTTTAAAACCTCTGTAATCATTGCAACGAAAAAATGGCAAGTAATGAGGCATGTGAACCACACACAGGGTAGGACTACAAAGAATAGGATACTGAGCCTTTCCAGGGAGAAGTGCAACTTCCAGTCTGAGAAATTAGAATACACTCAGAGGCCTAGAAATATTTTTAATAGGTTGTGGAACAACAAATGCAACAGAATATTTGAATATTCTCATGGAGATTGTAGTAACTTTCTGCTTAATCAGAATAGTTCATCTACCCTACTTCATATATCACATTGCCTTCTAGGTCTCTAATATGTATGTTCAAACAATGCAAAGGGAACTGTGTGGCTGTATCTTAGATCATGCCAAATGAGGGTTTTTTTTTCCCATCTTTACTGGTATTTTATGGGAAAAGAAATGTCACTTATCATTGTCTTGTTTTCTCAGAGGCAAAATAACCGTATTAACAAAGAACTAGAGATCTATAGATGGAAATATAAGTAAGAATCATAATTTTTAGAACTGTACGCTTTTGTAGTATCTTTGTTGCAAGTTAAAATTTAAAAATGTCACTGTTTTAAGGATAGGGTGATAACCTCATACATGTAGCATTTAAAAGTATTTTATAATTTTTACCCTTTCATATTTATTAAAAACATTTAGCATTGCACTTGGACTAAATTCTGTGAGTTAAATATCACCAAAGCTAAATGCTTTTATTATGATGATGTGCAAGTCAGCAGCCAAAAATCTAGCAGAGTTTCTCATTCTGAAAGTAGGACTGAAAAGAGAGATAATTTCATGAATATTTCTACTTTTTTTCCCCATACCCAGGTGTATTTCTGGGTTATGTCATTTAAAGATCTTTCAGGATCTGAGTATTAGCATTTGCCATCAACTTCCCAACGTCAACTCTCCTAAGGTTAATTGTCATCAATCCCCCAAAGGTTAGATACCTTTCTACCTGTAAGTGACTATGCTAGTATCTCCAGCTACATTACAAGGTGAAGACAGGGCTTCCCTTCACCAACTCAGGGCACCCATTATTTCTGACCACATTGTTTTTCTATAGCACAACCATGGCAAAGTCTTAAAACACTCCTGCAATATTTAGGAATTACTATAAAGTCTGAGTTGTTGTGTGCTTGGCTGTGGTCAACACAATTATACAAATATGCTAACATGCTCAGAATATTTAGGAGCTTAGTCTGTGTGCATATCTGAGCATACCCCTGAGGGTTTCTAATGTAAACAGGGGGAAAGCCTAGCCTCGAAAGTTGGCATATACGCTCGTTTAACTACTGGCAGTTGCCATATGCCTTAGTTCCACTTCCTACAATGCAGTATGTTAAAGAAGGTAATTCAATACATAGAATTGCAACAAAAATCATAGCTAAGCCCTTCATATTACTATAACCTAAAACTGTGGGTAAAATCTTTCTAGTTTATTTGCTTCGTCTAAGAAGTGGTGTGGTCCTGACAAAGCATCTGCACTAGACAAGGACAGTGAAAGGAAGCAAAAGTGGTAACCAAGGACATTCTGTCTATTATGGTATTATATGGAACTGTCAGGAAAAATTAAATCAAAAGGTTGTCTGATCTCAGCAGAGAATTGTACAGAACTTTAGCTAACATTATATGCTACTCTGCCTTATTTTTACTTTTAGTCAACTCCCTTTTTCTTCTGTGCTCACAATTTTCAGTGTTATTCAGAACTGACAAATGGGCAAACATGACAAATATGCCATTTCAAAGAATGCAACGCAGGCTAAAATCTGTTCAGAAGGGGATATTAGGCATCCTGATTTGCTCAATCTTGGGTTTATGGCTAGATTTGAAAGAGAAGGTATATGCTTTGTCCAGGGAAGGGGTGTCATCCAGACAGACCTTGACAGGCTTGAGAGGTGGGCCAATGCAAACCTCTTGAAGTTCAACAAGGTCGAGTGCAAGGTCCTACACCTGGGTTGGGGCAATCCCAGGCACAAATACAGGCTGAGTGGGGAATGGATAAAGAATAGACCTAGGGAGAAGGACCTGCGGTGTCTGGGTTAACTAGAAGCTCAACATGACCCGGAAGTGTGCTCTTGCAACCCAGAAAGCCAGTTGTATGCTGGGCTGCATCAAAAGAAACATGGCCAGCAGGTCAAGAGAGGTGATTTTCACTCTCTACTCCACTCTTGTGAGACACTACCTGGAGCGCTGTGGTCAGCTCTGGGGTCCCCAGTACAGGAGGGATGAGAACTGCTTGAGCACGTCCAGAGGTGGGCCATCAAAATGATTAGGGGGCTCAAGCACCTCTCCTATGAAGGCAGGCTGAGAGAGTTGGGGTTGGGGAGACCTCATAGCAGCCTTCCAGTCCCTAAATGGGGCCTACAAGAAAGCTGAAGAGGGACCTTTTACTGGGGCATATAGTGATAGGGCAAGGGGGAATGGCTTTAAAAAGAAAGAGTACAGATTTAGATTAGATACAAGAAATAAAAAGTTTACTATGAGAGAGGTGAGGCAGTGGCACAGGTTGGCCAGAGAAGCTGAGGCTGCCCCATCCCTGGAAGTGTTCAAGGACACACTGGATGGGGCATTGAGCAACCAGGTCTAGTGGAAGGTCTCCCTGCCTGTGGCAGGGGGTTAGAACTAGATGATCCTTGAAGTCCCTTCCAACCCAAACCATTCTGTGAATCTGTGACTATTCTATGATATCACAATTGAACTATATTCACAATACTGTCATTATTAGTGAGAGAATGTTCCAGTACAAAATACTTGTATGAATTTTTAAAAGCCGTATTAATCCAGCAGAAAACTATAAAATGTACTTTGGAGAGTGTTAGGCATGCAGATGGTATTTCAATAAAATATACCTAACAGACATAACTGAATCCTATCAATCATTGTTTTAGAACTTCAGAAAGTCAAAATTTAAAATTAATGACTAAGATTAAATATCTACTTAGGAAGTTTTCCAAAGTGCAGCTTTTCTAGTTTGAAGAGTGTCAACAAAGGTGCCCTCTTCAAAATCAGGAAACTTTAAATGGCTGGTTTAGGATGGAAGAGATGGTATTTGAAAATGCACATGGGTACTTTCTGAATTTTATGGGATCCTTCTGTGTTTGAATGCTGCTGTATCTTCCCACTGGAACCATCCTCATTCTGTATTCTCAGTAATGTTGCAGTATTATTTTGTACTTTGCTGAGGGTCCGATTGCAAACAACCATTGCTAATCGGCTTACTCCAGCTTCCATATATAACTTTTAAAGAGCTTATGAAGGTAACCCATTGAGATTAAGGAGGGATAAGCCCCATTGTTTTCAGGTACCTGACAGGGAGATGGAAACAAACCCACCTTCGCATACAGTGCAGCAAAACTAGAGCAGCTTTCTATCAGTAATTCTTATTTATCTTTAGTGTGCCAGATTTAGTGCTTTATCATCAAACTCACTTCCTTATCACTGCCTGGTCTTGTATAAGGAATACAACAAGAACTGAGCTGCAACAAGTTCAGAGGTTGAATATTTAGTTCAGTACATAGCAGTACATTTTTTCCACAGTGATGGAAGGTTGTCTTTCCTGAGGTTTAAAGAAAAATTTCAGAATAATAATAAATATTTAGAAAACAAATATGAAGTTAAAGAGAAAAACAACATTTCCTTTAGAGGTGGTGTGGAAGTACTGAAGATGAGTGTGGAAAAAACAGCAACCTCTTCTAAAAGTCGGAGATTCCATACTGATTAAACATATACTTCAAAAAAAAAAAATTACTAGCAAGGTATGTCAAAGTCATGTTTAATGGCTTCTACCCAATATATGTAAGTTCTTTCATATTTCAGTGCAAGAAAACAGCACTGAGATCACAGCATTTCAATGCTTGAAACATGCAACAATTCAATCTTTTTTTAAATTTTTTAAATATAAAAACGTTATACTGAAATAATACATTGTAGAACTTTAGACACATACACATTGCTGAAACCAGACAGATTTCTTAGTTCCTTTAACTTAGAATCATAGAATCATAGAAAAGTTAGGGTTGGAAAGGACCTTAAGATCATCTAGTTCCAACACCCCTGCCAAGGGCAGGGACACCTCACACTAAACCATGCCATTCAAAGCTCTCTTCAACCTGGACTTGAACGCCACCAGGATGGAGCATTCACAACTACCCTGGGAAACACATTCCAGTGCCTCACCACCCTTACAGTAAAGAATTTCTTCCTTATATCCAATCTAAACTTCCCCTGTTCAAGTTTGAACCCGTTACCCCTTGTCCTCTCACTACAGTCCCTCATGAAGAGACCCTCCCCAGCATCCCTATAGGCCCCCCTTCAGATATTGGAAGGCTGCTATGAGGTCTCCACGCAGCCTTCTCTTCTCCAGGCTCAACAGCACCAACTTTCTCATGCCTGTCTTCATACGGGAGGTGCTTCGGTCCCCTGATCATCCTCGTGGCCCTCCTCCGGACTTGTTCCAACACTTCCATGTCCTCTGGACGTTGAGGACATCAGAACTGCACACACTACTCCAAGTGACGTCTCACGAGAGCAGAGCAGAGGGGCAGGATCACCTCCTTCGACCTGCTGGTCACAATCCTTCTGATGCAGCCCAGGATATGGGTAGCTTTTCTGGGCTGTGAGCATGCACTGATGGCTCATGTTCATTTTCTCATTGACCAACACCCCCAAGTCCTTCTCTGCAGGGTTGCTCTGAGTCTCTTCCCTGCTCAACCTGTAGCTGTGCCTGGGATTGCTCTGACCCAGGTGTAGGACCTTGCACTTGTCATGGTTAAACTTCATCAGGTTGGCATCAGCCCACCTCACAAGCATGTCAAGGTCCCTCTGGATGCCATTCCTTCCCTCCAGCATATCGACTGAACCACAGAGCTTGGTGTCATAGGCAAACTTGCTGACGGCACACTCAATCTCACTGTCCATGTCACCAACAAAGATGTTGAACAAGACTGGTCCCAGCACTGATCCCTGAGGACACCACTCGTTACTGGTCTCCAGCTGGACACTTAACCACTGAGTACAACTCTTTGCGTGCTGCCATCCAGCCAGTTCTTTATCCACCATGTGGTCCACCTATCAAATTGACGTCTCTCCAACTTAGAGACAAGGATGTCATGTGACACAGTGTCAGATGCTTTGCACAAGTCCAGGTAGGTGACATCAGCTGCTTTACCCCTGTCCATCAGTTCCCTAGCCCCATCATACAAGATCACCAGATTGTTCAGCCAGGATTTCCCCTTAGTGAAGCCATGCTGGCTGTCACCAAGCACCTTGCTGTTTTTCATGTGCCTTAGCATGCCTTCCAGGAGAACCTGCTCCAAGATTTGTCAGGCACAGAGGTGAGGCTGACTAGTCTGTAGTTTCCCAGGTCATCCAATGTCCCCTTCTTGAAAATGGGGTTATATTTCCCTTTTTCCAGTCGTCGGGAACTTCACCTGACTGCCATAATTTTTCAAATATGATGGACAGTGGCTTAGCAACTTCATTTGCCAGCTCCTTCAGGACCCGTGGATGGATTTCATCAGGTCCCGTGGACTTGTGTACGTTCAGGTTCCTGAGATGGTCTCGAACCAGATCCTCTCCTTATTCCTAATTATGCATTTTCTCTGCAAAGTGTAGTATTTAAGAAGTTAGTACATTTACTGCTCTCATTTGCATTTCCTTGGTGGCAACATATTTTGCCAGAAAAATATTTTAAATATGTAAATATAAAATATGTTTAGGATTTAATACAACATTACTGGGCTTTGATCTTGTAAATACATGTAATTTTGTAAATGTCCATCTTCAATATAATTAAGAGGAAATACTGGTTCTCAGAAATCTTAAATTGGTACATTTGGGCATAAGAATGAGCTACCTTGTACTGCATTAAAAATTTCATTTTTCTTAATGTCTTCAGGTTTTCAACAGAAATTAGAAGTAAAAACATCTCCCCACCACCACCCAATAGCTTTTGTATTAGTCTTTAACTGACAATAATATATTGCTATTGACTCAATGTGTTGTTTCTGTTTCAGGCTTCTATATACATAATCAGACTAACTGATGTGCTAGCCATGTTAGCACAAAGCTCAGAACAAACTGATTTACCACCTTCTTTTCAGTGCCCTTCCTCTGTCTAAACAACAGCAGACTAAAACATGAAGTATATGAATGCATCAAAGTAGGCTATTCCTGTTTTTCATGTCCTCTCAAGTTATAGGCGCAGACAGTGACATTTAGGTGCTCTGTAATGAGGACAGAAATTTGGTTTTGGAAAACCAAAATAACTCAAATCAGAAGTGTTTTGAAGAAGAAGTTATTAAAAAGAGGTAAGAGTAATATAAAGGTTCTAGTTTCTAGTACACACACACACACACACATAATGTGTCCACTGAATGAGCACATCTGTTTACCTGTAGTACTGATTCTTGCAAATCTTTAGTTTTCCGTCTTTGCTGTAACAAGTGTAATACTACCTGTATCATCTGTCATAGCTGGGATATGTGTCATTTTTTGTGCTATGCTGAAAAGAAAAAAAAAACTGTGTTAGCTTTATGTAAGCACGTACAGTAGACTAACAAAGTTAGACTTTTTGAAGACGACTTATGGAAACATAGATAGCAGGAATGAAGTTTTAATTTCTGCGTGTCTCCAAGTCATCCCTTGTGTTGATTAAGCCTAAGGACATAATAAAATACGGCTGCATGAAAGTAATGTTTTGACGTCTGATTGTTTCTAAGATATCATAAAAGGAAATTTTTTTCCTCAGTGAATTTTTTTGTTGTGATGTAAATAACTGCCTCCTCTTTATCTGATCAAATCCAATTACCTCACATGTTCTGATGCCCAAGAGCTTTTTTGGTTTTGAATATTTCTCTGTACTAAAACATTACAACTTTTGGGCAAATGTCTCCTGTTTTCTGCTTTTAAAAAATCTGGAAGCTCCACTAATGAGCTAGAAGCTCTAACCCAGACCTTCTCAGTCTAAATGTGGTTTATTTCAGGTAGCTAAAAAAACTCCAGGTCAGAGATTTCAGTTCTCCTTTTCCTTTCTTATGATATTAGCTCCCCTGATGTAGCTAGTCTTGTAGCCCCTGCTGAGAAGTTTAACCAATAAAAAGAAGAGAAGCACTGGTATCCAAATTGAATTTCAAAAGTTACTGCAATTTTTTAAATGTCACATTTTTAAAGAACTAACTGAAAAGTTTTTGATTTTGAGCTTTTTTCCCCCCCCCCCTTTCATTTAAAATACCTCATCAACTCATCAGCTGTTTTTCAAAGCTAGGTTGTAAAGTGACCTTGAAATTTGGCAGATGAATGGCGTTTGTGTCATGGATGTTTCTTATGCTATCCTGTGCCAATCCAAGCAAATTTAGCCAAGTTGAAAAAGCGTGTATGTTCAGTAGATGCTAACCAGGACTTCACTACTATTACCTCTAAAAAAATGTCACTGAGCATGTTTTGGTCTCTTACAGCTCCTGTTACTGCCCAGATGATGAGATGTTGTGTTCAAATATGATGAAATTACTTCATTCAGGTTAGAGCTGCAAGGGTAAAACTAATCACACCTGATGTGATCTGCCTTGAGCAAAGGCTGGCTAGGAACTCAAATGGAGGCAAGGGAATTCATCTGTTTTTCCCAGTCCCTTTTCTCCGGTCCCTCTACAGTACGGCTGAAAAAGGCAGCTAGCTCAGGTACATGGTGGTTAAGCAGCCAGAGAGATACACTGGTAATTGGAGTTTGGGGAGAGTTTGGCTGGATAAGGAACAATTGAGAGAAGATGGGGAAAGAGACAGCAAGTGAACTGAATTAAATTGAATGAGGAATTCTGGGACTCGGAAGTAGGCAGAGCAGGTGGAAAGTGAGGAGGGTATAAAAAAAGAAAGAAGGTTTAAATAACATGTAATAATGATGCCTGACATAAGAAGTTGTAGTCCATGATATTTCCCTCCAGAAACTGGTTGCTTTAGGTACAGTGTTTCCTCAAAATTGCTCCTGTTGCTGCTGCTGCAAAGATAAAATACATAGCAGGAATTTTCTATTTTCCTTAAGTGGGGTATTGGGGCTTGTTTGTGAAGAAATGGTGCATTTCAATCCCTCTGTCTGTTTGAGGAGTTGTTAACTTAGTTTCCTTTTTTTCTCTGCTTTAGAAATCAGACATGGATTTATCTCGTATCTCCCAGAGGCTTCTGTGTGCAATTAGCCATTGGATTCACTGAGTAATTACTTCATTTTTCATGTAAAATGTGCTTGATTTATTGTCTACTTGGGAGGGGATGGCAGAGATAGGTCAACAATAGTTAGAGGAGATTAGCACAGAGATCCTCTGTTGCTGTGGTAGCAATCAATCCCTAGGGAAACTGACTGCATGGGAGCAGTTCCACTCAATCCTTGGCAATGGAGCACCATTTGACTTTGCCACTTCTCTGTGGAATGAATATGAGTGACTGCCAGGTAGATTTTAATCCCTACCTAGCTATAGAAGCCAGCAGATTGTGGAAATGATGGAGATTTTTAAAGAATACTTTTAAAGAATTTAAAGAATAATTTTAAAGAATTTTTAAAGAATGTGCTTGGAAAAAATCAGATACCTTTTTCTCAATGGGAGTTGAGTTTTAGAAGCAATCTTCCAGGCAGAGTAGCTACAATGTACTGGGGAGAAAATGTAGACTGTCGTATCTTTTCTGACAGGTATTATTTGCACTTGGTGTTCTCGGTTACTGTTTTTTTAAATAGTGTTTTCAAAATAGTTATGCTATAAAAATTATATGGAATAATGAGACTTTTTTTTTTTTTTTTTTTTTTTTTTACCTAAAAAGCAAAAAAAAGCATGGAGGGACTTCTTAACAAGAAGCATGCGCTGCTGAATATATGTATGTGGTGCATTAAATTCTGATAAATCATATAATTAAATATAGGTATAATGAACTCTACAAAAATTGCAGTTGTTCTGGAGCACCTCATATTTACTGTGATTTACCAACCAGTATAATATCACTCCTAAACATCTATGAAAGGTTATCAAAATTAATTTTATTAAAAAATTACGTACTTTTACATACAGAAGTATGAAACATTGGTAGGTGAATCTGTACTGCTTTTGTATATGAGATCAAATAAGTGATCGAAATACTACTATTCAGCTGTAAAATTAATGTACTTGGATGGTCTTATCTGCTAAATTTGTGCTGTCAAGTCTGTCTTTCAGTTTTCCTTTTATGAGAAACTAGTCGGAAACATCAAATTATGATGGTGGACGCTTATGCGTTTCTGAAGATAATGAAGACAATTTATTATGATTTTATTTTGTCCTACTTTAGAACATACCTAATTTTTAACTTCAATACAATCAACTTTTTAATTTTAATCAGTGTCAATGTATAAGAAGTTCATTGCACTGAGAAGGATTTTTGTAATCGCATGATATTTGTGATACACAAAAAGCTTGTTGTGTACATATAAACTCAATATTCCACAAAAGCTCAAAGTAAGGCTTAAGAAATGAGAAATATATTTGTACCAATTTTAAAGACGCACTGTGATGATATGGTGTTAAAACAGAAAGCAGTTCAATATGTTTCAAGTATTTAATTAGCTTATACTCCAAAAATAAAGCCCTCCTCCCCTTCCTGAGCAATAACTGGTAATCACAGTGGTTTTCTTCCATTTATATAAGTAAAGAGGATAACCAGATAAATCTCTCACTAACACTGACTTGCAGTACTCTGGGAGTAATTACAACTTGTACAGGATTCATAGAGTTACATAACTGAAGTTTAAAGTAATCATATATTTCCTGAAAGTTTGCCAATACTGTGAAGCAATTCTGTCAGAAAAGCTTTGTTGAGGATTAGTGGGTGTCAGTGCTGGCATGCAGACATGAAGCAATCCTGTTTTGGCCTGAGTAAATCCTATGCATATCTACAGTCAAATTGATGTATCTGGCATTTTCAATGCATAACTCTATTATCTTTCTTCTCTCTCTTTTTTCCCCCTGTTGTTTTTCTTTAGTAATATTGTGTAGTATTTTTTCTTTTGATGGTTTTGATTTTATAATTGCTGTGATTTTATTTCCAACAAATCACAGAGTTAAAGCTCCTTTTTCCTTCTTCCTTTCATTATCTTTCCAAACTTGAAAAGGAAAAGGAGAAAGGACTCCCAATTGCTGTGACATGAAACATATATAAGATTCCTAAGTGATGTCAGTAACTCTATGAGTATAATTTCTGATATGCTGGTGGGGTTCGAATGCCTGATTAATGTCCAGGAAATCCAGAGAAGTGATTAAAGTGCAAATGTACCCTTTTCTTCTAATTTTGGAACTTTTCAATATTTCCTGTAGAACAGGAAGATGAAAACTGAATTCCCATTAGTAGTGAAAAACAGAAAAATGTCTTCAAACTCTGAACTGTGAATCTGGTGTAGAGCAGCTTGCTTGGGTGGTGCCATTGTAAGATTTGAAAACTGTCCATCAAGGAGAAAAAAAAAAGTTGTCTCTTAAAATAATTTTAAAATTCACCACTAATCAGTAATTGGTAACCATAACTTTGATACCACATAGTTACAAGTTTTTCCCATGCAATTGTAGTGGCTCAATCTGTGGTATCATTATAGCAATGTTTAGTAAATATTGTATTTTGCATGCCTTTGCTTTTATTCAGGAAACATACTGTATGTGCTTGACTTCTATGGCGAGAAGAGAGAAAGAAAAAAAAATTCCAGCATTTAAATTATAATGATTATTGTAGACTTAATCTTTTTGTCAGCTTTGAGTTAGCTTTGCTGGAGGTGGTCTGTCTTCAACTCCACCCTTAACTTTCGCCAGGACATCTTAAAATTGATGCCAATTTTTAGCTAGTGTGAGTTTGCCCAGTGTCCTGGGTTCAGCAGTAACAGTCATTTTTCTCCTTCTTAGTAGCTAGTGCAGTGCTGTGTTTTTGACTTTCAGCCTGGGAACAATGCTGATAATGCTGATGTTTTTTGTTGCCTCTCAGTAATGTTTACTCTGACCAAAGACTTTCTGAGTCTCATGCTCTGCCAGGATGGAGGGGAAGTCGGGAGGAAGCAGAGACAGGACATGTAACCCGAACTAACTAAAGAGGTATTTCATACCACAGCATGTCATGCCCACTATATAAACTGTGGGCAGTTAACTGGAAGGTCTAGATCACTGCTTGGGTAGAGCTGGGTGTTGGTTGGTGGGTGATAAGTGGTTGTATTCTCTTCCTGTGTTATTTCCCTTATCATTATTATTACTGGTGGTAGCAGTAGTGGTTTTCTGATAATAATCATTATTATTGATAATATCATTATTTTGATAATAATTATTATTATTATTGGTGGTAGCAGTAGTGGTTTGTCTTATACCTTAGTTACTCGACTGTTCTTATCTCAACCCGTGGGAGATACATTCTTTCAATTCTTCTGCCCATCCCTCTGGGAGGGGGGGGAGGAAGGGGCAGGGGGAGTAAGTGAGCGGCTGCATGGTTCTGAGTTACTTGCTGGGCTCAAACCATGACACCCAGTTTGATCTGATAATACAGAAATCATCTAGATGTCCACATTCCTATTTTATAACTGTCGTGGTTTAAGCCCAGCCGGCAACCTGGAACCACGCAGCTGCTTGCTAACTCCACACACACACACACACACACACACCCTCCCCCCCCCCCCCCCCACTCCCGAAGGGATGGGGAGGAGAATCAAAAGAATGTGACTCCCATGGGCTGAGATAAGAACAGTCCAGTAACGAAGGTATAAGACAAACCACTACTGCTACCACCAATAATAATAATGATAAGGGAAATAACAAGGGAAGAGAATACAGCTGCTCACCACTCGTCGATCGATACCCAACCCGACCTGAGCAGCAATCTAGCCCTTCCATGTAATTGCCCCCAGTTTATATACTGGGCATAATGTGCTGTGGCATGGAATACCTCTTTGGTTAGTTTGGGTCAGGTGTCCTGTCTCTGCTTCCTCCTGGCTTCCCCTCCTCCCTGGCAGAGCATGAGACTCAGAAAGCCCTTGGTCAGACTAAACATTACTGAGCAGCAGCTAAAAACATTGGTGTTATCAGTGCTGTTCCCAGGCCGAAAGTGAAAAAGACAGCACTGCACCAGGTACTAAGAAGGAGAAAAGTGACTGCTGCTTCTGAACCCAGGACAATAACAAAAAACTAAATAGTGTTCCAGCAGCTGATATAAAATAATTATAGTAAATGTGCATATCAGGGACAGGATTGAATATTTGTAACTGGTATACAGGTTTTCTATTATGTCAGTTTTGAACTATGTGTTTCTGAGGTTCCCTAAGCAATTCAATAACTGGTAAGATAAACTTAGCTTTAGCTACTTAGTGTTTTCTTGTAATATTTTTCAGAAATAAGAAACTAATCAAACGAATCCCATCTCTGGGGAGGGGTGAACCACCCTCTTATTCAGAAGAGAATTAAGAATCAAAGAAATAGAAGAAAAAAAAAACCACAAACAAACAAACAAAAAAAAAAAAAAAAAACCAAACAAAAAAACACCCTCTCTTTTCTACTCTTCCATTACATTAAATGTTAGCGGTCTTCCTTATTTAATATTTCCTTAATTATGTTGTTTAGTTTTATTTACCCTTTGTTGTCACTGGAGCTAAGTGCCTTTTTTAAGAAAGTGAGATACAAAGTATTTGTTTTCTGCCCTTTGTGATCCTTGGCTGGCTTTGTGATAGGTAACTGGCTATCCAGTATTCTTAGTGCACTTTGGAGAGGCATCAAAGAACATCCAAAGGCATTGATTGCAGGAGTGTACACATGTCAGTGTCATGATCTTAATCTAGCTGTATTCCTTCATGAGGAACCTACTGGAGCTACATTATTGCTGTAATACCTGAAAATGGGTAGCCAGCCAGTGTGTTTTAATTAATCTTTTTTCCACCACCAATCTCTTTTCTGTAGGGTAACTGTAGAGCTGAATCTAAACTGTAAGCTGAATCTAAATCCTTTGCATTTTCTGAGATTGTCTTCTCTGGAGCTGAGTGAGATTTTCTCAATGACTATTACGTTCAGATTTTGTGTTTCTATTATCATGGCACTGTTTGCAAATTTCAGGTAACATTTAATGATTATCTTGAGCTGCAAAGGATGCTGTGACTTTCCATTTGCATAAAGCTTCAGGGACTAAACTTTTCAACAAGGAATAGAGAGAGAGATCTGTTCCGTGTTTGAGGAGCTTTAAATTACCATTTTTCATTTTAAAGTACAGGTCCCTAAATATTAAAGTCTAAGGATTTTAGACTTGGATTTTATACAGTACATCCTGCTGCAGACATTCTGCTCAATATAGGAAGTTATTCAAACACTTACAGGACCCAAGAGTGAAAATGTTGCTGTAGCCTGATGATTAGAGCATCCATCCAGGAGATAAACCTCAGATTTCTGTTTATCTTCCTGTTACTATTTAATTGTTTATATAAAGTAGATTGACAGGACCTCCCAGAAATGTTTCTGGCATATCCTTTTGTGAAGAAGAGGAATTAAAAAGGCTCACATTGCTTCAGGCAAACAAATAACTCAAACCTGTGTTCTTGCAAGGCTGGGCTGTTTCTAACTCTGCTCCTCCTTCTCTTCTGTCAATTCTGAAAACTCTGTGATTTACCCCTTAATTTATTTTGGTTTTCTGCATATAAAATGTTTACTATTTTACAATTTTTTTTAAGATCTTATATCAAAGAATATGAAATGTATTGCATTTTTCAGCAACACAGGCATAAATTGTTTTAGCCTACTTTTTTTGTTTCTTTCTTCTGTTGTCTACATATACTATTATGACTTTTATAGTCTTGTGTAAAATATCAGCACATCTACAATTACTAGAATATCCAACATCTTGATTTACACTTTTTCAAAGTAAGAACTTTACCAGATATATTCAGGGTTGATTAAGCATTTTCAGCATTGTTTAGAAGATTAATCTGTATAATACTTTTTGTATAGATCACTTCTGATTTCCTAAATATAGCTTTTTGATTTTTTCCTCAACTGATGCTTAATCAATTAGACGCTAATGCCCTAGTATGTTCTAGACCCCTAGACTGTTCTAGTCAGAGAAACACAAGCTTTTTAAAAGCTTACTTATGATTGTCTCCCTGTTTATGGCTACTATACCCGATGTATGCAATCTATGATCCAGGTTTGATTGATTATATTGGAATAATAAAAAATTTTTAGTAATGATATTCTAATGAGGTTATTTAGCTAGGAACATCTAAGTAAAAAAATCTCAGATTTTTATTAATTTCACTGAAATTTCATCTCTTTAGCTTGAATTTAAGAACAATTGCATTTCTAAAATTAAATATATATATATAATAAATGTATGTTTGCTTAAATAAAAATCAATGTCAGTAGATTTTAAATGAGTATATGGAAAATATTAGGAAAAGTTAATCATATAATAATGATTTTCCCCAATAGGAAAAAGGCAGTTCTGAAGGCTACTATATTTTGTATAATGTCAAGCACATTGTCAATACTAAATATATTAAATCAGTTCATGTATTTTCCACCAGCTCAGAAGTGTCTCTTCTTATCTATTTCACAAAGCTCATGAGTGTGCTTTCAGATAACAGCTGAACTCTAAAACATGTAGTGTATTTTACGTAACCACTATCACCTGATTGACCCATAATAGCTGAATCATAATGCAGATGTGGTATGTTCTAATTTTTACAGGTGTCTTTTTCATTGAATAAAATGCCTTTCATTGGAAGTTTATTTAGATATACTAATATAAAAGAAACAAACTTTTGCATTTTACCATCAATTTCTTACGCAAAAGAAGGTACAAAAATTATAAGAATTATATAATCCTGCATTTTGTTTTTTGGGTTGGTTTTTTTCACATTTCATGTCATTGTTTGTTTTTTTTTTTTTTAATCTGAAAACTGAATATAGGGATTTTTTTGTTTGAGATATGCTGGAAAATGAGAAGGAAAAATCTAGGTCTGAATGTCAGAGTGGCACATGATGTGACTGCTATTCAGTATCAAAATGGCTACTATTGCTGTGATTATTTATTTTCTGACTCTTACCGAACCGCATTACATTAATCCTGTTTATTCTGTGATTCACTGTACATTAATTAATCTCAACATATTTAGAATTTTAGCAGATTTAAACTTAGCAGAATTAGCTTCTGTGGTTTTGCTCTTCACCAATACAAAGAAAAAAGTAAAAAACAAAATTTGGTGGTACATATCACTGATTTCTTACTTTGATACATACATGTGCAATAAAGTGCGTATATACAAAATGAGGCAAATTCACACTGGGAGGAGGAAAATACACAGCAAATTAAAATGTCCTGAAAGTTTTCTTACAGGGTAGCTTTTGCATCTCTGATGCATTTGGCAGTCACTAAGGTACCTTTAGTTCCTGCTTCATGTTTTTTTAGGCTGGAATTAAGGAAGGAGGAAGGGAAAGAGGGGATAGTTAAGAAATTAGAACACCATTGTGTAAGAAATTGATTTCTATCAGTTCTACTCTCTGTCCTAAAGCAGTCATGTTTAGCATAGTATTCTTATCCTATAACACCTTTACTTAGTCTAATCTAAAAACTACTTTGGTTCTTGCACTATGTAACTACTATTGCATGCTTTTATGCATGTGCACCTAACATCTAACTATCATTATTTTGCTCTGTATCAGTACTTAGAAGCTGAACTGGTACCGAGGTAGAGGTGTGGAATTACAGGGGCTGCATAGACACTAATAACTTTTTATTGAGCTACTGAAAAGCCCTCAACGGTGCTTTTTGCATTGTTTACTCTTTCATTTGTTTCATACTACCTGAATGCTTTCTCAGTAGTTGAAACCTGAGTTCAATATGAAAGTGGCATGTCAGAATAGTTGTGAGTCTCACAGTTCTAATACTTCTGTTCCAGTTTCAAAATGGGATTTTATAGTTTCCAGAAATGACTGACAGAAACCTTCTATTTATAGCCTCTTACAGAGGCAGCAAACCTCATCACAGTCCATTTCCTTTCAAATTACTTGGGAAAATAAAAGCTTAAAAATGTGAAGGAATTGCTAAAGAAATGAATTTTCACTCTACTAATAATGTTTTACAACACACAATGACAAATACTGCATTTTATCTTTGCGAGTGTAACTGAAATTCAGACTTGTAAAGGGTGTGAGGGAAAAAATATAAACATTGGTCTTGGTTTAAGTTAAAACTGATTGCTCATTAATTTTTAGAATAATTACCCAAGCTGTCTTCCAATTGCAGGGGAGGCAATTGGCTGCTATCATAAAACCCTGCTGTGCAGTATTCAGCTCTTCTTTGGTACAATATTTAGCCTTTTGTGCAATGTTTGCATACAAAAAATTATTGAGAAAATATTGCTTAATGAGTTAGAGTAGTTGGTTCAAAGGAGTTAGACATTCAGTGTCTGCAAGTGGGTAGCCAGTGTGAACTCACTTGAGTTGTTAGATGTAAAGCATACTAATTTCACACTTTTGATTTGGTGAGGCAGAAACCTCAAACTCCATGGAAATTGAGGAACTGCATGAGTTGCTGAATCAAAACTAGGGATAAGATGTATAAAGACTAGATTTAATTGTGGGTTACTATTTTGTGCCTCACTGAACCACAAGAATTTGATTTTTCTCTTCTACGATATAAAGAAACAACACTATGTAGCTCTGGACTGAAAGATTCTGTATTGTGGTTAGGTCTGTTTTAGCTTTTGGCTTTTGCTGGTGGCTATATCAGCTGGCAATGTGGATATGATAAACTCTGATGTGTCCTTTCCACTCAGCAGGAACAGAATTGGCAAGAGTGATTTCCAATCAGGACGTGCATTGTATGTTTGCTTGAGCAGGTGAGAACGTTTTTTTAGCTCGTTTGAAAAAGACAGGCTATTTGGTGGCACATATAACTCTTTCTGTGTTGACTGAGTTTGTTCCTTAGTTTGAGTGACAAAGACTGAATTCTTTGAAGGTCACATAAAGTGTTCAATGATGTAATGCTGGTCACATCAGAAACCATATCATGTGTCTGCGAGCAGAGCTACTAACTGTCCAATTCCACTGGTGACCTTGGTTCAATATCATTGTTTTTTTATCTTAAAAGTATCACGGAACAGCCCAAGTTCATCAGCTTTTACCTTGGCAGGGAAATAAAAAACAATAGAAAATGATAGCGTTGAATGAGAAAAGATCTATTTTTAGATGGGTGTCTGAGATGAAAGAGTAGTTCTGTGCACATGCAGAAATGTCAATAGATAACTGTTGTTAGTGAATAATCAAGCAGAATGGTGTTTATTTTTGAGAAATAAATGTATCTAAATGTTAGTATTATCATGATTAAAAAACACCATGCTAGTAAAGCCTAAATAAAGAATACATATGAATTTCCGGACCTACTGTCCTCCAAGTAATTTCAAGGAGCCTGAGGACAAGGACTTTTTATGTTATGTTCCTTTTTATATCCCTATTCTGGCAGCAAAGGACAAATTCAGTAATAGGAAACTCATGCCAGTCAAAACCACTTTATTTAGTGTAATCCCTTGTCAGCGTAATGTAAAAGCATAGTATCTTATTTTAATGGGACTGCCACTGATCTGTCAAATAAAAAGAGTAAGTTTTGCAGCCTAAACATGTTAGTCATTCTGCCTTGAAAAGACACCCAAACGTGAGCTATGGCTGCTGTCTACAGCCATATCACTAAAGCATCTGACAATGGTCAAAGAAATTGAAACAGGTGGCCTACCATGCAATCAAGTCAGAATTAAAAGAGTTTTACCTGTTGTGAGACCTATTATTGTAGAACAAATAGTTTTAAAGGAAGGAATATTGCCATAATGGTATAAAACAGAATAATCATAACAGGTACGTTCAACATGTGTATGGAATTTTAATTACTATTTCATAAACATAGATCTATGAATTTTGTAGAGAAATATTATACTGCATTAGTTGTCTATCTCATTTGGTATATAAGGTATATTGGTATATTTTGAGAAATAAAAATCATATTTGTGATTCATGAGTGAAATATTTAATTAAAATTTGAGCACCTGTAATGGATGGGAACCTAGCTGGGAGTTGATTCCTAACAAAGGATATTGTTTGCCACAGTGTAATTGGCAGAGTATATATGTTTGTGTCCATCATGACTGTCCAAAAGAGGCAGGAAAACATAGGTGTGCAGCTGTTCTATGACCTTCATACTTGTCCGCACTGGGGCTCCTGGCCAACACTCTCAGAGTGGACAACGGTGAGATCATGAGAAACTACACAGTCCCACGAGTAAGCGATTAGAGATCTGGCATAAAGCCAGGTGTTTTGATAAGTGTGTAAAAGTGGGACCGTCTTGCAGCCATGCGAGAAGCCTCATCTACCGGTGGATGCAACAGCATAGGAATTTTCCCAATTACCTGAGACTCCTGGCATTAGCTGCAACAGGGCTTCCCAGCTAGAAGTGTAGGCCTGGATTATGATTCAGTGGTAGCTGATGATGTATTTCTTCTTAATCTCTATTCTCTCTATGCAGTAATGATCTAATGCATTGCTAACTTTCTTTAGTACTTTACTAATATATCTGTATCTCTGATTTGCCTTATTGTACTTATTCAGTACATATAGAGAGATTTACCTAATTCATGTTAGCGTGCTTGCTTTTAGTGTGCGTATTGGCTCTAGTGTACTTGTTTAATAAACTCTGCATATTATACAGGTAGTGTGTGGTCACTTTGTGGCATAGCCCTGTCTGTCAGCAGAACAGCACCTTATAAACGATAGAAACAGACAACCTCTTATCTGTTACATCCCAGTCCCCTATTATCTTTAAGCCTTGTTATGTTCCTACCATATTTAGCTTTTTACAGATTAATTCTTCTAATCTGAATGACTAGCACCAATTCAGAAACAAAAATATTGACATCTGATTTTTATTTCTAAATAATAGCAGCAGACCAGCAACATCCTTTTCAACAATATACTATTCCCGAAATATCACTATTCTATTCTTTATCCATGGCTGTCAGAGTAGATGCATGAAGCCATGTTTACAGCTATTATTGATATATATGAAAACATGCTAAACCCTTTTTTTGAAGTACTGTAACTTTACTACCCCAGAGATGTAATGGAAATATTGGGATAGCCTTTAGAGATCATATATTTGTGTGTTTCTCCTGTCCTATGAATACTGAGAAGTGATATGACACCTTCACCCAGTGAATTATTTTAGTCTGCAGGTTTGTCCACATGATCTTAGATGAATATGAAACCTCCTGTGCAAAGAGTCATTTTAAATTAAAACATGAATTCTTTTTCAAGGCTTCAGACGTTCCCAAACTAGTAGCAAGAGGTCTTTTTATTATTTTTTTTTTTTATTTGATTGTTTTACTGACAAGGCATATAAGGGGGCATTCCAGATAGGACAGAAATAAAGGACATCTTTCAAAAGTATCTTTGAAGATAAAATTGCAGCACTCAATGTGGAAAAGGTAGTGGGTCAAAGGCTTTGATGTGGTGATTTAATGGCATGTTTAGGGAGACAAAATAATAGCTATAGCCTATTAAATAGTTAGGCACACATTTAATATTTTACCGGGTTGCTGCTGATCAGAAGTGAATTTTTGAGTCTGATATTTGCGTACTATCTCATATCCCCAGCAACCACGCTTTAATTGTCCTGTTTCTCACCACCAGACACCACAGCCTGACAAACTTATTCCATCCTTCATTTTCTACAATCAGTGCTTCAACACTCATTGCTTGGCTTCTGTCTGTGTTCCTTCATGTGACTGGCTGAGCCAGTGATCCCTGCTCTTCCAATGTGTTGCTGCTTAGATAGATAGAATATTTCATTGTTCATTCCACTGGAAAAGATAACACTCAGTGTTAACAAAGCCTGTGCTGACTGAAGATTAGTGTCAAACATCATTTCAGTGTAATGATTACAGGGAAGACTGTTCTACCACACTCCACTGTGGAGAGCATTTCTCTACTGTACTCAACATGTCAATATTTCTATAAGTAAACAATGCATTGTATATGGAAGGAACATTATAACCTAAACCACTGTTTTTTTCTAACTTGGATTAATCAAATATTGATGAGAATAAATAGGTGAAACTGTAGAACCAGTAACAATAAAGGTAGTCTTTAGGTATCACAAAAAGCATGGCATACCAGTAATGCTATTATGCTTAGTAGATGGGATAAACAAGGAACATTTTGTAAAACATGAAATGAGTAATAGAAATGTTGACTAATCATGAATAAATGGCAAATGAAATAAGATTTCTGGTATTAACAAATATAGCACAGACAGTGTGTCTGTTTTCTCATTAGCATCTTAGAAAATAAAATGTAAACCAGCAGCTGAACATACCACTTTGGGAATTATCAATTGTTTTAATCATAGCAGACAAAGAAGTCCCTCAGCTTTGTCTCAGGTTCCATTATTTTCCTAAGCAGTACAAAGTGAAGATAGAAATGCTTCTGTCTCAGGTCTTCTTACTTAATTGTAACCACCATGTACCATATGTATTCTACTGTCTCCAGCTAGGTGTTAGTAATACAGAAGCTCCACATTTATTATCCATTGAAATGCACTTCTTCAGGGAAATATAAATTAAATGAAATTATTGCATACTTCCTTAGGTTAGTAATAAATGAGAAAAGAGAAGTACTCTTTTCTGATACACTAATTCCTGTTAAAACAGGGGTATTCAAATCACATTAGGATGACATGGAAAGAATTCTTATAATAAAAAGATATTTTCTTAGCCTTAACAAGGGTAAGTTAATCTCTTTTAATGCCATCCATTAATTTCTTTTAATACCATCCTGTTTTGCCATATAGTATGTTCAGTTTAGCAGCAATGACCCCACAGAATCTCAGAGTAAAAAATGATAAGTTATATAATCCACTAGATGCACGATTAACCAGGAATTTTTAAAAAAAAAACAACCAAACAAAAAAAAAAACCAAACAGTTGAGTGCAAAAGGAACATTAAGTGTCAATTTTTTAATGCACAGTATTGTGGATTTGGATTGGTGCTGGTGTATTGGCACACAAAAAGCTTTCATGACAAAAAAGTTGCCTTGTGAGGTTAGATGTCTGTTAATAGTGGAAAGTGATGGACTGCGTCTTTGCCTGGAACTTGCATTTTAAATGTCTATATTTCATTTTAAGTAGGATTCTAGTGTATTGGTTCCTAACTATAAGTTTTTTTAACATGAAGTGCTGAAATGTTTATTGCCAGCCTGTGTTATAAACCGATTAATTTGCACAGAACTTTAGAGGACTTGCTTAGAGTAGGATTTTGCTTTTTACTGTGAATTTTGAGGAGGATGTACTCATACTAATACAAAGGATGACTCACAGTTCATAAGATTATGACTTGCATAGTAGCAGCCATTCAGATACAAGGCTGGCTAGATGCTCAATAAACTTGTAGTGCTTGGGCTTTTGAAGGTCTTTTTCCTTCAAAATTTCAACGAGTTAAATCTGCTGCAAATGTACAGTACTATATCTGCCTTGCAACAATGCAAAATTTTGAGTATATGCATATAGAATATATTTTTATACATATTTTATGTGCATTCTATGTACATATGCATTCAAACTCATGTATTTTATGAAAGATAGATGATAGACAGATAGATAGATAGATAGATAGATAGATGATAGATAAAAATATGTTATTCTTGTTGGTTAATCCTGATAGGCAGGAGTGGGCTGATATGAACTTCATGAGTTTCAACAAGGCCAAGTGTAAGGTCCTGCAGCTGGGTCAGGACAACCCCCAGTATCAGTACAGACTGGGGAATGAATGGATTGAGTCCTTCACAATCCCATTCAATTATCAGCCCTGAAGAAAAGGGCGTGGTACTGCTGGATGGAAAAATTAAGTATGAGTCAACAATGTGTGCTTGCAGTCCAGGAAGCTAACTGTATCCTGGCCTGCATAGAAAAAAAACCTGTTGTATGTTAAGCCCAGCTGGTAACTCAGAACCACACAGCTGCTCTCTCACTCCTCCCCTTTTTCCCCCCTTCCTCTGGGAGGGATGGGGAGGAGAATTGAAAGAGTGTAAACCTCACAGGTTGAGATAAGAATAGTCCAATAACTGAAGTATAATGTAAAGCTACTATTGCTAATAATAATTATGATAATGATAAGGGAAATAATAAGAGGAGAGAATATAAAACTAGAAGGGGAAGCAGGAAAAAATAAACACAACTGATGCACAATACAATTGCTCACCCCCTGCCAATCGATACAGAGCCCAACCTGAGCAGTGATCTGGGCCTTCCAGGTAACTCCCCCCAGTTTATACAGTGGGCATGATGTGCTGTGGTATGGAATACCGCTTTGGCTAGTTTGTATCAAGTGTCCTGTCCCTGCTTCCTCCCATCTTCTTGTGTTCCTCCTCACTGGCAGAGCACGAGAGACTGAAAAGACCTTTGCAGGATGAACTGTTCACTTCGTCGTACCTTAAACTCTTCAACAAAGTTAATAGCAGCATCTGCCTGAAGCAACATACTCAGAAAAATTCTACACAGACTTTATAAGAAGGATTTCCACCAAATAGCATTTGATGAGTTCAAATTGTGGATTTCACATATACTGGAAGCAAAGCTGTGCTGGGTGACCTATACCTCTAGATGTAGGAGCAAGGTTCTGCAGTGTTGGCACCACCAAGTCAGGTTGAGATCTGACCTAACTCAGATTTGTGATACGGCTGTCAGAACCTTTCAGGAGATGTTGTCTCTTCTTGCCTGTGAACCATTCCTGGAATTTTCCCTCTCTTCATCTTAGTAAGTTTTGTGCTAATTATATTGCTTCAGTCACTGCTAAGAAGAAAAATTTAATTTGTGTTATCACAGAAAATATCTTGCTCCTTTCAAAGATAGCATCCACAATTTGGTATTTCTCATTGCAATCAATTCCTATATCCGTCTTTTTGTAAAGGGTGGTATATAGTTCAGCCAGCATGATCCCAGTTCACATACGCATTATTTCAGAGAGCATACTTTGATCTGGATAAATTTGATCTGTTCTTGTAGTTTTGCCCTCTGTATGGTGTTTGAGTTTATTTTTAGAGATGCATCTCTGCCAGCAGTGCAAATACGTCCAAAGAATCTGTATCCTCCTCTAAGAGTGAAACTGAACAAATGCTCATGAGCCATCCCATATTAGCATAGAAACTTTTCCAATTTTAGTAAACCAATAGCAAGGCATGACCCAGGTTTTGTTTACAGAATTGTACAGGTGCAATTAGCTGAGAGATGTTACTGCTGTCTTGCAGTTCTGCTTTAAAAACATCTTAGTTTGAGGGATACTTCTCTTTCAGCTCCAAAGATAGAGGATGGTTTTTAATTTTTTTTTTTTCCCTTCCCTTAGGTCTTTGTGCCTCTGTGTTTTCTTTTTTCCTTTTTTTTTTTTTTTTTTACTGGGAGAAAACTGTTTCATGAGGAAGTAGATTAGATCCTTGCAAAAACTTACAAAATGGAATTTTCTAGTCATTTCAGGCTGTATGAGTGTAAAAGGACAGTCAGAAATGAAGTGGGGCATCAGGTTCAGAATGTGAAGGCTGGAAAAATCTTCTTTATTAGCAAAGATTAAATGCTATATTCATTTTTATACATATTTTATGCTTGAAAGACTGAACAATTAATTGAATTTAGGTTTTACTAGTGCTTTTCCAAATGTCTAAAACATAATATGTTGAAACTTGTGGATGGAAATAAAAATACGTAATTCCATTAATAGAAGCCTTCTGATTTGCTTAAGGACATGCAGTAACAAAAGCCACTTAGGCAGTTACAATTTGTTATATACTGGATATAGGCAACAGGGAAAGTCTTCTGTAGCATCATGTTCTTAAATTAAATCCTCAGTTTATTAAATTAAGTCCACATGTGATTAGATACTTTTATTGAAATATGGAGCTGTGAGAAAAACTTTTTATTTGAGCTTTGTGGGCAGGAAGGTAAAAATCTTGGCTTCCACAATTCCAAGGACAAAGCAAAGCATAATCTTTTCATTTTCAGGATATTTTTAAGCTAAAGAGGGTCACATCATTTGTATGCTGACATCTTTCCTGTTGTTTTTATTAAAGAAAGAAGAATGAGAGTCTGGAAATCTTGAGCTTCACCTGATAAGAAATTTTAAAAAGATGACCCCAACCTGTGAAGAATGATTTATGAAATCATGTTTTTCATTATTAGACTTAGTGCTGACTGTGTTGGTTTTGATTGATATGCCTGGAATTTTTAGGCTCCATTTTTTTTTTCTAAAGCAAAGAGCAAGGGCATTGGAATTTTATTGTGGAACAAAGTTATGTAAAAAACATCCAGGTGCTGGAACTGATATCACTGAAGATAAAAGGGCTACAGAGAAAAAAATACTCATAAAATTACTATGCAATGTATGTAAAGTTTAAATTTTAAACCAATCTTTAGAGACAACAATTTTTGAAAAAAAAAAAAAGGAACAATTTACTTTTTCATACACAATCACTGAATCTAAGGTATTCCAGATAATTTGATTCCCATCTGTATGTCTGTCACTACAAGCAAAAAGGTAAAAAAAAAAAAAAATCCCCTTAAAATCCAAGAAGAAAAACCATAAAAACATCCAGCTGCAGAAACTGCAAGGAAAAATAGTATAATAGCCATATTTACTCATATTGTCATATGTGTGGTGCATAAACTGACAGTATTGTGTATATCACTTCTACTGGGTTTACAGAACTATATGACTGCCGTTTAAGATACTGAAGATGTCTAAACTGAGTTGGAAACAAAATATGTCCTACATTAAAATATAGATTAAATTTCATATATAGCTCACCTATCCCATTATCAATGTCCAGGTAAATGAAGCAATTTTTCTCTAATTTTTAAGTCTAAATTGTCAGAGAAATAGTTCTCGGGGGTGTGTGGGGGGAGGAGGTAGAGTGCCAAATCCAAACTAGAGAGAGAGAAGGTTACTTTGTTAGGACAGCTAAGGGAGAAAAATGATTAATGCATTTTTATGAAATTAAATTATTGACTGAGAATAAAATATAATTATGGAGAACAAGGTAGGAACATGTACTCCAATAATATTTACTATGGTTGATATTATAGTCCTGTTGCTGAGAGTTCTTGTGCAAGTTAAATTATGGAGGAATATAACACTCTAAAGGAATGATGATACTGTAACTCACCTATCATGGTCCGCAATATTTTATTAATATTTTGGTTTTTGTGATACTTAGGTTCACAAGTTCTGATATACATGTCACCTGTTACTAAGCATCATAGTAGCTGAGGCAAACAACACTGGAGTTTTCAACCTCATCTACGTGCAGTAAAAAAACCTCAACACATTACTGCACAACCTATTGGAAATGAGCAAGGAGGACAATTAAGCTAGATGCAGAATGAAACTACTACTGCAGCCAGAACATGTTATCATGCATCAGTTGCACTGCAGTAACTGACAATGGACTTTAAATGAATGAATACCTGCATATGCTGTAGGCTAAGGACATGCAGATGGTTATGTACCACACACGTGTTTTGACTCACCGGTGTTTGTAAAACCTTTCTTGCTTGCACCAGTAGAAGTTAAGGTGCATATACCCACCTGAAAAAGAAAAGAAGGGGATAAGGGAGATGTGGAAAGATTAAGAAAGGAAAGAGGTTCTTCTGATGAGAGGGTTCTAATTCTCTTCTTTACTTATACCCTTTATTCATATGTCTGAATACTATGTGCATAGTGGCTTTTAGACACCAAACGAGTAATAATTCTGTTATTACCATCTACTGTGCAATGATAGCTTCATGCTGTAAGTTGAAACCTAATAAATCATGATCTGAGCTACTAATATTTTTGGAAAATCCTGTGGACATTAGTTTCACTCTACACTGCACATGTTTATACACTGTCACCCCTGTTACAGTAAATTTCAATGTGAATACAAGAATCCTAGTGTATTTTTAGTATGTGAAAATTTTATACTTTTGAGAAGTTCAGGTTTTGTTAAACTGGTATGAGGAAATTGCTACTCTGAAATGTCACTGATAATAATTGGACTATTACATGAATTGCTTTGTGCAACTGTCTCTTTTTAGCACAGATTCCAAACAGTGCCCATAATTGCAGTTCTAAGCATAGTAGAAAATAGTCATTATACAGTAGTTGTGTTAGTGGGGAATTGATGAACTTCAAGAAACTGAAGATATGTTCTTGATAGCTCAATTAAACATCAGGAATATTTTAGATCATTAGAATGATAAACTGCACCATTTTTCTAGTGTCTGTGTTTTATTGATTCAGTGGTTTGCGACAATTACTTAAAAGTAAACAGACATTCAGTTGTGTATTTTTGTTCTGTTCTGTCTATATGCATGAATTTTCTTTCAGCAGATATAGTATACAGACCAGACAACTTATTTCAATAAGGTTTTGGATTTTTTCTGATGGCTTTTATTTGTTTATTTATTTTAATTGGAACAAGCTATACTGAACTGTATTCAGTATTCGGTGGTACAAGTTTACACTTCATTGTAATCTACAGTTTGATTGACGGATAAAATGTTTGGGGACCATAATAATGCGGCTTGCTTGATGGTTAGCTGCTAATATAAAGCTGTCTCTGGACTTGAAAATCTACTCCATTCCTTTTAAATTAATCGAATATGCAATTTTGCTAATTCTTGAACAATAGCTCTCAAAAAAAATTCTTTCTAATACCAAAGTCACAACCCACAGATTTTTAATCTCATGAAGGTTTGTACACGGGAATTTAGACAGATCCATTTATAAGATAACTTCTTTCTTCTACAGAACAGTTTACGTAGGCAAAAGATGTTTGATTAACAGGGTTTAGGGAATTTGTCTGGTTCATTAATCCCCATCTACTGGGTTTTTTTTTGCATGAAGCAAACTTCTGCTTGTGTTTTCATTAGGCATGACTGTTCCACCACATTCCAAGAAAAGGAAGCCTCTTTTAATAATTCGAATAACAGTTCTGTCAAGTCCGAGTAGAAAAATGTGGTTTCAGAGATGACAGTCACCCTTTTTTTGTAAGTTCTTTTGTGAATTCATACATTATTTATTTTAATGTCAACAGAATTATATAGAAACAATACATAAAGCCAAACAGACCTTGTTTAGAGCAGTCAACATGATTCCAAGTCAAAGAATTGTTGCATGGCTTCTCTAAGTTCTCATGTTACTCTCATCTGTGTAGATAAGTTCATGCCACTTCATGCATACTTTGTTTTGCTCTTTTTTTTAAGCCATAATACAAATTTCAATAGATTAACTGATTTCAGTAGTGTTCTTTTCTTAAGGTAAAACAGTGACATTTCTGTATAAATGGAAGAGATTGCACTACTTTTTCATTAGTTTTTCTATCTATTATTTCAGAAAATTGCATTACATATCTGACTCAATTGAAAAATCTGTACTTCTTTTGTCACACCTATAACATTTGATGAAAAAAAGTTGTATTAGGAGAAATGTTTTATACATCCTTGGATAGTTTTGTCTACATTAATTTGGAATTCTTGCATTTAGCTCTCATCCATAGAACAAGACTGTATTCCTACTAGATACAGGGACATAGGCCTCATGAGTGTGATGAGCATGATGCTTCTGATCTGTTAGATCACTATTTAAGACATCTCTGTACTCTTCTCTGATTTTCCACATTGATCATAAAGGACACTGCCATGACTACCACACACTTAATAGTGTAAATTTTGGAGTTCTAAAGTTTAGTGTGTAGATTATCTCTTTATGTCCTAAATTATTACTTTAAACTAATTGAAGCTTGGTATCTCACCTGAGAAAGCAGACAATCCATTTGTTCATGAGTTTAAGTTTTGATTTATAGATTTGTAAAATAGCAGCACATGTATTAATTTTCAGTCATGAAAAAAAGTATTTCTCAATTAATTCTGAGAGATAAAATAAACCCATCCAAAAACTAGGATAATTATTTTTTCAAAGGTGATTGATTTTTTTTTTATTTTTATTTTTTTTACATAATCTAGTTTATGGTTTTTCTTAAGGAAGTCTCCGAGACCTTCAAAATTTAGTTAAGGTTTGTCGCAGAGTTGAGAGAGATCTGGTCATTATGCAAAATATACACAGACAGATTCTGTGTCTTTATAATACCCAGGTAACTAGCTTTCTTCGCCACTGGGTTGGAACATAGTATGCTATGTTTCTTGTAAAAGACTGGAAATAGAAGACGGTTCCATAAGTCAAGGAAAGTGTGTCCATTATTAAAAACTATTTATGAAATCCAGAACCCCTGATTCACTTAATGTTTTATGAAATTGCAATTGTTAAAGTACAGTCCTATGCTGAATCTGTTGGAGGAAAATTGTGAGTAATGGCTTGATAAACAAGTGATCCTTTCATGCAAGTACTCATCTTGAGATTACACGAGCTCAAATACTTGAGATACTTTAGGTATCTCAAGATACTTAGATACGAAGTCGCAGAATGAGGGAATTAATTTGCCTGGCATGTGAAATACGCATTTAATAACTAGATGTTGTTGCTTTTATTATTTCACCTTGGAGACTAAAAATCTGTTGAGATTTCAGGTGCACACACAGCTTAAGAGAATGTACTAATGATTTAGAGACAAAGTCTTAGCCATTACTTTGGGACAATTCATTATGACAGGGGATAAAAATTCAATCACGTTCCTGATACTTGCATCCTCTTCAAGTAGTTTCCTTTTCTTCAAGTGGGAATTTTGATCCGTGAAGAACCACAAGCAATATCTTTGTTCTTGTTATGAATAAGTTAAAAGAGAGAAAAAAATATCTCTAATGAAAGATAAGTTTTCATCTCTGAAAGATTATATTTTTTTATATACTACTGGTAAACATAATAAAAGAATAAATATTTCTAGTTGTGCTGTTCATCAAAAAGAAACAGAGATAAAATATGTTTTCTTCAATTAGCAAGTTGAGTTAGTCCTTTCATAATCTGGATTCTGACACCTGCTTAAGCAGAAGCCGAGTGTAATTTAGAAGTAATTTTCCTACACAGTCCTCTGCACTGGGAAGTATGAGACCAAGACCTTCTTTCATATAAATGAGGAGCCTAAGGAAAGAAGTACTGTTATATCATACCAGGAAGATAAGCATGAATGTCATAGATTTAAATACAAGCCTATCTGGCATTTTAAAATCTTAGAAAAGCAGAACTTGTATGTACAATATGGATCAAAGACAAAGCAGGTTATTAATTTAACAGAAGTTAGAAATTCCTGAAAAAAATGGAAATGTAATCTAGAATTATCTTTCTGATTATGCTGTATTACGGGGATATAATTCTACCTGCAAACTGAATGCTATGTAATCATACTGAGTCATTCAGTAAAAAAAGAAGTACAAACCCCATACCATGACAAGTTGACCCAAAGACTCCTAGACTAGGTTTCAGTGCTTTTCTTAGTCTTCTTAACCAAACCAGAGAAACTGAAAAAAAAAACCCCACATTTTAGTATTAGAAGAAATCTCTCATTGCTTAAGTCCAAAGTTCAAAAAAAAGGGTTAGAATTTGCATAGAATAGTTTGAATCAAGCTATTGGCTGATGTGTTCTTGACATTTTAAAATTTTTTTTTAATTGAAAGTTGGGATTTTATTCTAGAGATAAAGGAAACAACTATGCGTTATAGCCAGTGGTTCTCATATAAATCCTGTACCAGCCTGAGCTTTGAATATGGGTCATTTATTTTGTTCAATTTCCAAAAATATGCTTCCACTTCTATTGTCTTTCTACTGGCAATTATTTTATATACTGCTGCTGTGATTTAAGCCCAGTTGGTAACTCACTCCCCTCACCCTTTTCTCCCCAAGCTCCTAGAGGGATGGGAAGAAGAATTGAAAGAATATAACTCCCACGGGTTGAGATAAGAACAGTCCAGGAACTAAGGTATAACACAAAACCACTGCTGCTACCACCAATAGTAATGATAAGGGAAATAACAAGGGAAGAGAACATAACAGCTGGTCCAGATATTTGGTGTGCTAAAAGTAATCCATGTTGAAGAAGGAATTTACCTATACAAAATAATTAAAAACATGTGCAAAGCAGGGAAAAGAATATCTGCGTACAAAGAAAGGTTCTAGGAGAATTATTATTTGACTGTCCAGCCCTGATAAGTAGACATTCTGAATTTTTAAAACTGAAAAAAATCTTCTATGACTTAAGAACATTTTGCCTTGAGGAACTTCATTCAGTTTGAACCTGAAGTGCAGTCCAGGGATGAATATTTTATTTCCCTTTCCCTATAAATGAAGTTGAATCACTTCTACAAGTCTGTGGGTGACAAGTTTCAAATTTCAGCTCAGGCAGGCAATCATCAGAGAATGACATTACAGCAGGGCAAAAAGTTGGTGACTCAGTAATGACATTTTAATATTACAGAGCAGTAGTAAAGAGATCTGCAGTCTCTTGTGAAAGCTTCTGTTGACTTACTAATCAATATCATCATAACAAGCAGCATATGTAAAATCGTACAAAGAGTCAGTGCCTGAGGATAATGGAAAAATGCATCCCTCACGTTTTCCTAGCTTTGCAGTTTATGGCTTTTTTCTCTATAAATGATTCAGAGCAGTACTATTTCAAAATGCAGCCCGGATACAAGCACTGAAGGCCCTGTGATCCACTCTTGGGAATTTCACACTTGTCAGAATTATTCACATTCATATCAACCTCAAATTAGTTTTCTCTGGGGTATATCCTTACCTATTCTAGGGTTAGGGTCAGAATGTGGTTGACCACCATATTGTTGCAATTAGTATAGTGGAGCCTGCTAGCCAAGCACTGGTCTTCCCTCCTGTCTTCAAGGTCTGAACCTTCATTAACCATGTCTGCGTTCTAAATCTAGACAGTAGCGGTGCAAAGAAAAGGGACCCGTGACTTCTGGGCAAAAAAAGATAGATGAAAGCAAATTAATTTGAACTGAAGCAGAGCAAGAACATAGAGTAATAGTGTCATACAGTCATAGAATTATAGAATCATTGAATGGTTTGGGTTGGAGGGGACCTTTAAAGATTGTCTTTTCCAATCTTCCTGCAATAAGCAGGGGCATCTTCAACTAGATAAGATTGCTTAGCACCCTGTCCAACCTGACCTTGAATGTTCCAAGGATGAGGAAACTTTGGGCAACCTGTTCCAGTGCTTCAGCACTGTCATAGTAAAATATTTCTTCCTTTTGTCCTGTTCTGGTTTTGGCTGGGATAAAGTTAATTTTTTTCCTATTAGCTGGTACATGTGCTATTCTAGGTGGAATCTCGTGAGAGTGGATTACAGGGGCAAAATCACCTCTCAACCTGCTGCCTATGCTTCTTTTGCTGAAGCCCAGGAAATGGCTTCCTTGGCTGCACCTGCCCATTGCCAGCTTATACTGAGCTTTCCATCCACCAGGACCCTCAAGTTTTTCTCCAGGCTGCTCTCAATCTGTTATCTCCTGGCCTATATTTATTTGTACCAGGGGTTGCCCTTGACCCAGGTGCAGAACCTTGTACTTGGCCTTGTTGAACCTCATTGAGGTTCGCATAAGCTCACCTCTTAGCTTGTCCAGGTCCTTCCAGTTGGCATCCCAGCCTTCTGATGTGTCAACTGCATCACTCAGCTGTCATCTGCAAACTTGCTGAGAGTGCACTCAATCCCACTATGTCATAGATGAAGATATTAAACAGTACTGGTCCTAGTACGGACCCCTGAGGTACACCACTTATCACTTGAATATTAAAACCTTTTATGAGTTTTCAATGTTTCATTGTGATGAACAAAAATAAGAGACAAAACCAAGTCCTGATGGAACAATATCATGGCATAAATCTGACAACGACAAGTTGTTGTGGCAAAATAATTACATAATATCTTAGTTATTCAAGTGCAATGTTGCAGTGCATCTTGAACAACCAGAAAAGTGCATAAATAACTGTTATTTGTGTTTAATAAAATAACAATGAACTTATATCTTGTGATTTGTTATAAAATAATATTTCTATCTAAAATAATGAAACCTCAATAAATTACATTTTTAAAATTTATTTAGAAATGCATCTTTGAATAGTTTTTAAATTAGTATCTCACTTACTGCCAGCTTACTTCCATTTGGTTTCATAAACAGTATCTTGTCTGAATACAGTTGTTTGCATATAGAGATTTGTGTGTGTGCATGTGTGTGTTGAGGGATAAGCTATGAGCAGTTTTCTTTAATATTTTTCAGGGGATAGTTTGCCCACTTTTCCTGTAAGATTTCTAATAAGATGAATGACTTTACCATCTGGATTTCAGAAATTAGTAGAAGGAATTAAACAGAGGAATAAAAATCAGAAAGTAAAAAAAGGACAAACTAGTATTTTAAAATAGTCAGCCTCATAATTTTTCATTAATGGTCATAATAGTTTTTTTTCCTGTACTATGGAATAGAAATGAACATAAGAGTAATGGGTAGGCATACATACTTGGTAGCAGGAGCATCAACACTCTTTCAATACATTGAAGGGTAGCAAGATGTGCTTTTTTAATTTTTTTTTCTCAGATTGATTCTAATAGGTTTATTCCTGTATCTTAGTTAAGATCAGTGAATATCCTCATATATTCTGAAGCAAAATAGTAAGTACTTTGCTGGATATGGTCCTAATCACTTAGCAGTCTCTGTAAAACTAAACTTTGATTGAAATCAGCAATCAGGTCTGAGTGAAAACAAGTAAACAAAACAAGCCTACTCTGATAATTTTCCTTGTGATTTTAAAACTTTTTTTTTGTTGTTGTTGTTTGTTTGTTTTAACATAGATCTTTGAACTACTCATTTAGATAAAACTTCTATGTGTGGAGTTTGCTGGCACACCCAATGATAATGTAGCTTCCTAAATAAGATACTAAATGTAGATGACTGTGTTGTGGTTTAAGCCACTATAACTCACCCAGTTTGCTCACTCACTCTCCCCTCTTTCTTATCCCCAGCTCCCGGGGGAATGGGGAGGAGAATAGAAAGAATACAACTCCCACAGGTTGAGATAAGAACAGTTTGGTAACTAAGGTATAACAGAAACCACTACTGCAACCACCAGTAATAATAATAACAAGGGAAATACAAGGAAAGAAAATACAACTGCTCACCACCCAATACCAAGCTCTACTCAGCTGCGAACCCCCACCCTTTAGGGTCTCTGCCCTCCGTTTTCACATCCTAGGCATGACGTGCTGTGGTATTCCATACCTCTTTGGTCAGTTTGGGTCAGGTGTCCTCTCTCTGCTTCCTCCCGGCTTCCCCTCCTCCCTGGCAGAGCATGAGACTCAGGAAGTCCTTGGTCAGACCAAAACATTACCAAGCAGCAACTGAACACTGGTGTTATCAGTGCTGTTCCCAGGCCGAAAGTCAAAAATACAGCACTGTACCAGCTGCCAAGAAGGAGAAAAATGACTTCTACTGCTGAACCCATGACTGACTGTCAAGAAAATAAATCTTGGTTGCTTCACAAAAAGGGAAAATGCACGTAACCCAAAAGGCAAACAGAGCAGAAACAAAATGCTGGTGTTAATTTTAATACTTTTTAACAAATGTAGGAGACGGCAGTCTTCAGTATACAAAAACCTTTTCAGATTATAAAAGAAATTTCAACATAGCATTAGTTTTAACCCTAACAGAAAGGTGAACACATAAGTAAATCTTAGGGAGGTTTTTAAATACTATCATTGATGTGATTTATAATTCCTTTTGGTATTTCTTAGTAAATCCTGTTGGTCGGTTTTGTACTTCAAAGAAGTCAGGTTTCCTATTAATAAATGTATTGAGATCATGGTCTGTGTTACCTTTTAGAAGGTAGGCACCTAAATAAAGAAAACAAAATGGAATATCATTTTTGCCAAAGGTATAAAAGAAGGCAGAGGCTTCTTGATGTTTTAATAATTAAACTGTCACTAGAGTATGAATAGCTATTTGCACCGAAGTAAATATGTTGAAAATATTGGTAACGTATCCTTGAAATACATACTGCAGGGATGTTGGTAAAATATAATTTTCAAATTAATTAATAAAGAAGACAATTATATAGACTTTCGATCTTTCATGTGTTTCTAGACATTTTCTTCTGTTGAGGCTAAGAGGAGCTTCAAACAATATTCTGTACCTTCAAAAACCTTTTTGCCATCAGGAAATTTATATTAATATTATCAATTTCTGGGACTAAGCTGTTGCACCCAGAAATTTAGCATTCCAGTCTCCTTTGTCTTCAGATTAAAAAGTATATGCTATTAGGATTTTTCTATTCTATATCTTTCTCTTGTTTTACTTTTCTACTGCATTTTATTTTCTAGTCAGGTATCAGTTACACATACTTTGTAAGTGTACACAACAACATATAAAATCTGTTGCATTTCCTCAATTGTTGGATTGCTTAAAAATAGGGTTTTTTTTTTGAGCTTCTGCCATAAAGTAAACGGGAATAAAATCCAAGTCACCTTTGACATTTCAGAAGCTGCTGGTTTGTGGGTAACAGGTGAACTGCTGTATGCAGTCTTTTTAAGCTTAGTATTTATGATAGTCTGCTCTTGAGTTTTTCAGCTTTTACTGGTAGAATGCTCGTGTCCCAACAAGTACATCTGTGTTGGGTTAGGAACTGCAATATCAAAGCGTATTTTAAAATCAAATTACAAGTGCAAATATCATCCATGTATTGATCCTGATCTCATTCCACTAAAACTATTGATGCAATTTTCAGTGATTTCAGTTGGAGAATACTGACCAAGATTCTTATTTTGATCCATACTTTTGCACAAGAAAGAATGGTCTAGTAAAACAGGCAAATCTTTTCCATTAAAAAAAAAAAGGCAGAAATAATTAGCTTATGTAAATGGGAGTATTGCCAGAAAACAGTATTCTATTCCTAGCTAGTCTCTTTAATTGAATTCTATTTTTCCATCCAAGAGAATTGAATGAAATTAGTACATATTACATGTTTGCATTATACTAACATGCACATATATATATGCATATATATCTCAGCTATAAGTAATTGTTTTGTGCTTCTACTAAATCCCCAAGTGCATTCACGATTACCCTAATGTGGAAGGTGCTGCTACCAAATAGGATTTTGAAAAAAAAAAAAAAAAAGAAACACACCAAAACCAAAACCCCAAACAAAAACATTTGGTGTAAAAATGATGTTACCATAAGTTCCTTGTAGTGCAAAAGTCTATAGCATGGAATACGAGTATCAGTGCCCAGAATATGTCTTAAAAGGCACTATATTTTATTTTTATTTTTCTTCAAGCAAGGAACGTGCATTCTTCACTAAAGCTGGAAGCAACAAAAATCAGTAGCACATTATGCTAAATAAGGTTCTTAATTTTGCATGCATCTGTTATCATGAAACTACTTGGATTAGAAATTATAGGAAACAAATAATGATCTCAAAGTTGGGCAATGAATCTTGAGAATTTTGCGTGGCATTCCAAAGAAGCTCCTCAGTCCTTGTTATGTGTTAATTAGCAGTTTTAGCTATAGTCTGTTATCAGCAACAAGATAGAGCGTATACAAAATTAAATAGATTTATATTTTTCATATGGAATGTCACTTATTTATTGTCAGAGTGAGATCAGAATGAGAAAGTTGTGTATCTATCTCCCCTGCAAAGCTGTGGATTATGTCTGTGAGAGAGCTATAAACAAATTCATAACAGCTCCTATCCCGGATTTGGTTGATTTACAAAGCAGTTCTGAAGTGCAAATTAACTGGTCTGGTCCTGTTGCCTTGAAGTTTTGCATTTTTGTAAGTGCCAAGGCTTACTAAGGGTCCTGCAGCAAACAATTCTGTATCTGTAGTAACTGTGTTTTGCTTTACGGCTGGCCAGTTATGTTGAGAAAAGCAACGGAAATGAAAATCTGTTGTGCGCCACAGGAGGGGGGCAGCTCGTTTCCATAATCTCTTGACCTTCCAGTCTGATCTTGTGTTTTCAGCCTTTTCACAGCAATTTCTGTTTTCAAGGCATTTGCATAGCTGGCCTCCTGCAGGCCTCTGTCCCTGGTTTCTGGTCTGAATGTGTTCTGCTAGTTTGAGCACTAAACATTTTAAAATTTTATATTTCTGACAAGCAACTAGAAGCACTATGATGGAAAGTATATTTTTAAACCTATTAACTACTTACTATGTACATATCCTCTATTTCACTTATCGTTTGACAGCAGAATAATTACAAAAATGAACATTTAGTTTGGATTGAAGACACCATAAGCTAGAACAGCTGTGGGTGGGAAGAAAAACAGGCTTGGTGGTTCACCCTTTGCAGTATGTCAAAATTAATAAATAAATTTACCATGCTGACAGTATGCACAATGTAACAATGGTACTTTCTTGCTAAATCTTTATGCCTGAACTTTTATAGCACTTGCTGTATGACAGTTTCCTGTGACTTGGGTGACTGAAAACACTCTTTGTAGTACTAGCTGGAATATATACTATTCATTGACTATTGAATAGACAGCATAGTAGCTGTATCCCATCCTACATCCCTTACTTAAGTTTCTAAAATTGTTGTTAGTTAGATGACTTATTTGTGCATGAGCTTCAGTATTTTGCTGGATCAGCAGCACAAATATTTATCAATTATTTAATTATATTGTATAATAGAAATTTCATAGATATTTATGAATAATGTTTCCTGCAAGCCTTCATTTAGTAGCAGTTTGTGAATACATATGTTTGTTATATGGCCAGTTTTATTTTAAGGAAGTAGTCAGGGGTGTTTTTGGGTCTATACAAAACAAAGAAAAACATGAACAGTCTGTTGAGTTGCCCAGAAAATAAGACTCAGAAACCTCTATAAACAGTCAACCCCAAGATTATTTTTAGCTTGAATATTATATTTTGCACAAAATATTTCTCAATTCAAATGTTTTGAAATTGCTATACCCTAAATATATGTATTTCTAACCTAAATGTAAATTTTATTGTTTTGCCAGTTTTAGTGCCAAATGTAAAATAAAAAAATATTGCTTCTTTTAATTTCAGGTCTGAATAGTTCAGCTCCTTCTAACGAGGTGGGCTATGTGCCTCATTAATGTAATTGCATTGCTATTCTGCATTATTATCTTCAGCACTAGGCTGTTTTCCAGCAACAAGTCATACTAATTTGTACATTTTCACTGCCCTAATATTCCACTGAGATGCTACTTTAATTAAAACATGACCTTATTATTCATAACTAAATGTGAAGCATAACCTTTTATCCTCAAGGAATGTCATCAAAGGTTGTATCTTAGTTCTGCATCAGATCAATGACTGTCATGCAGGATGAAACTCCTATCAGCTGTGAATGGCACCCAGTGGTAATTTATAACATTACCTGCCAACTCATCTATCTTTAGAGACACACTGCAGTCATTCTCAACCTGCCTCAGATGCTTTCATTTAGCACTGGCTAACCATCACTCCACAATGATAGTCAGGAGACAATTCATAAAATCAGAGTGAATTACCATGTTTATATGTATCCGAGTATGAAAGGCAGTAAGCAAGTCTCTGAAGGCTGAAATAAGTTTGTATATGCTGTACTATCAATTTGTTTTGTTATTGCACCCGGAGGGGAACCACGTTTATTTTAAAAGGTGAACAGTTCTGCTTCAGAGTTAGGAGACTGTGAAGCAAAACTGTACGGTTGGATCTAAGAGGAAGAGTGAACGGAATGCCCTGCAATAAAAATAGCCAGCCTCAGGTCAGTATAAAAGTTCATTGCCATGGTAATTTAATATACAGTAAGCAAAATAAGAAATGAAGTACATACTGTCATTTATGAATGTTAAGTAAAGATTATTTTTTTGAAAAAAAAGACACTTTTCCAAGAATTAAAACTATTGACTGGAACCCCCTACCTTTCCCACAGATATCACTATCTGTAAATTGCATGTTGTAGAATATCTTAGCCAACTTTAAATTGACTGAATCTATGGAAAAAAACACAAGAACATGTGTAAATAAAGATAATTTAATTTGCAACAGAAAATCTCAGTTTTCATAAAAATCCATTTTTTAAAAAATAAAGTTTAAAAAATTGCAATGAAGAAACATTACATTCCAAATAATTAAAAATAAGATTTGTTATTTCTATCCATCTCAAGAAAAAGAAAATATTCTATTTCAGTTCAGTAATTCACAGTATATGCATTATAGCAGCTATGCAAGAAGCAATTTCCAGATTTTTGAAAGTGTTTCTCTTTTTCCCCTTCTGCCTCTACTTTTTGGAAGTTCAATCATTGGCATTTCATTTCTTACACAACCTCCCACTGTTGTAAAGCATGCAATGGTATTAGTATAGCATCACTCCCTAAGAAAAAAAAAAAAGGAAAATAAAAACAAAACCAAACCCCAAAAGCTCCACATAGGTAGACATTAATAAAAAGGAGTAATCATGTATTTGAGCAATTAGTATTTTTATTGTACAGCTTAGAAGTGATTTATTAAATTCTTTGTATGGGAGTTAAAACGGGTTAATTCGGCTGTGAGACTGACCTATGGATTAGTATTATGCACCAAAACACTGCACTTTGTCATTATCTTTGCTTAGCTTTCTTTTAATCCTTCAAAGCATAACTTACCTGGAATGTCTCACATTCCTTTTATTGTATCTGTTTCAGAGCAGTTTGCTAGTTAAGAAGGAAAGGTTTTTTTTTTTTCTTTCTTGAAGGCAGAAGTTTTCTATATCTTAGGAGTATATAATTTTGAAAACATACTTCAGAACAGAAGACAAAAATAGTTAGAAAGCATGCTCGTGTCCTAAGGAACTGGCTTTAAAAGTGCTGTGCCAAGCTCCATGGATTTTTTTCTTTTTTCTTTTTTTTTTTTTTTTTAGTCAACTCAGTAATTTTACTTAATTTTGAAGTAAAAAATATGTCATGGGTTCGGCTTTTCCGAGTCTCATGCTATGCCGGGGAGGAGGGGGAAATGGGAGGAGGCAGAGACAGGGCGCCAAACCCAAACCGATCAAAGAGCTATTCCATGCCACAGCACGTCATGCCCAGGATGTAAAATACTGGAGGCAGGAACCCGGAAGTAGCGCTCTCTCTCTCGGCTCGGTCGGGCGGTGAGTGGTTGTATCCTTTTCCCTTGTATTTGCCCTGTCACTATTATTATTATTGGTAGTAGCAGTAGTGATTTGTATTATATCTTAGTTACTGAACTGTTCTTATCTCAACCCATGGGAGTTACATTCTTTCGGTTCTTCTCCCCATTTCCCCCTCATCGGAGTGGGGTGGGGGGAAAGGGAGGGAGAAGTGAAATTTACGGCTTAAACCACGACAATATATTTCCGGGCTTATGACCTTGAATGATCAGTTTGAGCTTTAATTTTGGTGGTGCCAGACATTAACCTAGGGTTCCATTCTTTGACTGATGTCTTAGATATTGCAGCAGTAAAATAGTGAGAAACAATAACAAATATTTGCTAAAGGACGCTTAGTCTCCAGTCCATCAGGATTTGCAGGTCCTATTCAGCACAGCTGCTTCCAAGCCAGTCCACCTGTAACAGCACAGGGGGTTTTGCCTTTTTAGATACAGGTCTGTGACTGTCATTTTTTAATTTCCTGACATTCCTGGAAGACCATTCTTCTAGCCTGTAGGAAACCTAAATTACAGTCACATCCTTCAACGTAGTGATTACTCCTCCCAGCTTGGTGTCACCCACAAACGTGATGAGATTGAACAGTTTACTTGTTTAGACTTAGTTGTTTACCTGTGACACGTATAATTAAGTCATAGAATCATAGAATAGTTTGGGATGAAAGGGACCATTAGGATCATCCAGTTCCCATCCCTCTGCCATGGGCAGGAGCACCCACCATTAGACCAGGTTGCTCAAAGCCCCACCCAGCCTGGCCTTGAACACTGACAGGGATGGGGAAGCCACAGCTTTTCTTGGAAACTTGTTCCAGTGATTCACTAGCCTCACAGTGAAGAATTTCTTTGTTATATCTAATCTAAATCTCCCCTTTTGCTGTTTAAAGCCATTCCCCTTCGTCCTGTCACTATGCACCCTGATAAAAAGTTCCTCTCTAGCTTTCCTTTAGGCCCTCTTTAGGGACTAGAAGGCTTCTCTGAGATCTCAAAAAAACAACCTTAAGAAGGGGAAGGGGGTGTGTGTGCATGTTTGTACATATTTTTAGAATTCCTTGGTGGTTTGAGGTTAACTAGCAAACATAGAACATATGAGAGGCAATTTTCCTTTTTTTCCTCAATAATTTTTAGAAATTAAAGGATCACGAAACTTCCAACATATGCCATTCAGATTGCAGTTACACGTTGCAATGCAGTTTTTTCACCTACACAGCAGAAATCAGTGTTTTATAGGTCAGCCATCCTTTTTCCTAGGTGAAATTGCTGGTCAGTTACAGACATCAACTAATACCTTGTCTAAGCTTTTTGTTCATTTGTTTGCTAGAGCATGAATCTATAAATGCAAGATTATTTTTTTTTCAGAGTTTTCAGAGAAGTCAGGAGCTTTTTTGATATAAACTACCTTTCTTCTTTTTTGCTCACTAGGTCCTGCCTAAGTATAGCATATCAGTGATGTTAACATTCTGCTCATGCAAATCTTCCTAGCAGGTCTGAGAAATACCAGCTACATCATAAAAGAGCAATTGCAATTCCAATTCCTCTTTTTTATTACCCAGGTTTCTAGCATTCATGTATAGGCAACTAAAGCATTTCTGTTCAAGCTTCTTGGTGCCTTGATTAATTTTATTCTTCACATCTTGATTTTGTGCTAAATGACTGTTCAATTGTTTCTACTTTACACCCTCCTTGGTAGTTGTTAGTTTAATGTCCTTTGACTGGCTGAGTCAGCTGATTCCCCAGAAGTTCTATGAATTCAGATGGATAAATGGCACTTGTTTTGAAATGGATCACCACCAATAAATTCTTGTGCAGTGACTAGAAATACATAAATAATCTCGTATTTATGCTGTGGTTAATATTTATTTTAGTAATGTAAGTCAGGCATCTGCTCTAAGCTGTTCTGTAGGCTTTCTCTATAGTCAATGGAGGAAGGTATGTCCATTTTCCAAATTTAGAGGCATTCTTGAAATGAGTAATGATCTGGAATCTCTGCTGGTGGAGGAAACAGCCTGGATAAAGTCTCATTAACTGGAATACCATCTCTCATGTTCAGGGTTAGGAATCATTTAAAGATTAGATGACTCATCTGGAAATGGTTATTTCTTTTCATTCACTAGACATTCTAACACATAGCTGACATTCCTAAGTAAAGACAGTTGAATCCTACCCAAAGAAGAAAAAAAAAATCCATCCTGTTATCTGTCAGTTAATGCAGGGTATTCTTCGTATCCTCAGTAATGAGTTCTTGAAGAAAATATTTTTACTTTTTTCCAGATCATTATGTTCTTTCTGTTTGTGAGCAGGTATGATTATCCTGCAAAACTGGCCAGGCCACTGTTTTCAGCTATTTTCTGTTCCTTCCCATGAAATAGAATTTATTTCTTATAGGATGGCCCTCTACAGATGGAGTTTTTCTTGGGCCTCTAAACCTGTGTTTCTCTTGTCTTGTCCATTTTCCTATATATCTCTCTTATAATCTAGAATATTTTGATGTCTTCTAACCTGTAAGGGTGAGTTGGTGCCTTCTTCCTCTGTTTTCTGCATTTTGTTCAGTATCAAGTGGGTATAATTCTTAAATCAGATTTTCAAATTCTCCTTCTTTATGGTGTTCTTTTTAGAAGTTATATATTCTAACCCTAATCCCTGCAAACCGCCCATTTTTATTTTGCAACGTAGCCACCTATTTTTACAAAGTAAGGTCCTTTTGACTTCAAAAAAGAACTAAAATAAAGCATGAAAACCTCTTCCAGGTCATACCCTGTGTTTCAATGCTGACCAGTGTGGTAGGAAGTAAATGACCATATGTACAAAACATATCTTCCCCTTTTGGATATTTTGTTTGCCCTTTAGATAGTAAGTGTACTGCATCTCAGATTTCTTTTGTGTTATTTCTGTAAACACTTAACAACTTCACATTTTTAGTAAGATTACACACCTGTGCTATCGTGCACCAGGGGTTATTCTGATTTTACACTTAAATCACAAAACTGTTCTTATGGTAGCTACTGCTTTGAAACATTTCTTTCAGGCTTTGGAGGGCAGAGAGAGGAGAGGATGTACTGTGATTAAATTGAAGCTTATGATGTGATTAAAGAAGTGGTTATTACAGTCTAGTGTCATAGTGAGGAAAAATACCCGGGGCTCCATTTCAGTGGTGTTACTGGTTGATCTCATTGTGTCAGTGTTAAAAAGTGTTTGTGGAACAAGAAGTCTTTAAATGTACTGGAACAAGACATTTAAAATAGATTCTTCTATTCTCTACCAGTACTTAGTCAACTGACAGCATACTGAGAAGAAACTGCTTCTAGTCAGCACCTGCTACAGGCCTTTGTAACACTTTTATTTCAACTAAACAGTGGGAGCCTCCTCGAATAAAAAAAAAAAATATTAAGAAATAAAATTTAATAGCCTGTTTTGCAGACATTGAAATTCAATCTTCGAGTTCTTTCAGTGCCTCAGTTTCCCCATCCATAAACCAAAGATAATTACCTCTCCATTTAAAATGTATTGAATAATGTTGTTAAGGGAATGCTATAGGAGAGCCAAACATTATTATCATCTTTGTTACTGTTACATTTATAGACTGTAATCTGCATAGTGACTCATGATACAAAAGCAATTGCTTTGCATAGGGTCTTATGACTGAAAGTACAATATGGTATTAAAGACAAACATGCACAATTATAGATTGCCAGAACACCAAAATAAGAAAAAAAAAAAAAAATCCTAATCCACCAAACCGTAGAAAAGTCCTTCTTTGCAGATAATACATGACTTAAAGTTTGCTTTTCCCCTGATAGCTCAGTGCTGGAGCTTTACCAGTCTCCAGGGGAAATGGAGATCTGCATTTAAATAAAGATATTAATAACCAGAGCTATGTTGTAAGGTACTTCATATAAAAAAGCATGTGAAATGAATACCAAATGACATTGCAAAGATTCTGAGGAGCTCATCTTTTGGCATTTATAACATCTTGTAGAGTAAATTATAGGTTATATTGTAGGAAGTCTAATAAATGCATTATTCAAGAGTTATTGGTGGAATTCTGTTAAAGCAACTGCTATTTAACTCCAGTGTGTATTGCTAGGACTGCTTATATACTAAGAGGCAGCATATGTTCATTAAGGCTTGTCACCATTACATAAGAGAGAAACAGAAAAAAAATCTCTTTTCTCCTCCCCTTCCCCCCCCCCCCAAAAAAAAAATACCCAACAAACCCACAAAACAACCCTACAACAAATAGCAAAAAGTAAACACAAACACTCACCTAGACAATTTTATTGATGGAAGCAAGCAGCTGTGCTGTATTATTTAGTCTTGGAATAAAGGTTTAATGTGAAGAAAAAATAACAGCCTTCTGAAGATTATGTAAAGATTGGGTTAAGGAGAATTTGGGGCATTATGGAAACAAAAATCTGCTTCCAGAATTTAGTGTGAGGGACAAGAAGCAAAAAGGGTTGTAGTGGTAGAGGGCTGTAGGGTGGTGAGCAGTGGTCAGATCCCTGTGCTATACATCCATAATTGCCTTTCTTAGTGGGTAATCCTCAGGAAGTGTGACATCTTTCTGAGTGCTAGTGGGATGCATTAAGTTGTAGTTTCCATCTTTACATCTAAACTCTTTCCTTAATATCACAGGACATTGTGCTGCACTTGGCCCTCATTGCAAGTTACAAAGTAAAGAACCAAAGTCCTCTTTGCTCTTAACTAAATCTTGTTTCATACTTCATTGCTGACAGTTTTGAAATTCCTACGCCTTTTACCCTTCTAGAACTGTAAGGCTTTTTTTTTTTTTTTTTTTTTTTTTTAATAGTACCTGGAAATCATCATTTTTTAAAGTGGCCATGAAAGATGTAATTTCTACTTTTAGACTGCATAACTCTTTTATGTCCAAAAAAAAAAAAAAAGCACTGTTAGGGATTTAATTCTCAACAAGACACAGTCAGCATATTTCTTCCTAATATTTGCTTACAAATACTCTTTCCATCTGTGTGGACTGGGAAACTGAGAACGATCCAAAATAAAATTTTTTATATTCTGTCAACTCACTATGCCTTTTGATTTCTCATTGTTTGAACTATATAAATCTTTTCAAATCTTTGCTGTTTAAGATTGGTTTCTCAAGACAGTGTCCAGCAGTGCAAGTACACTTGAGGCAATTGTACTTCAGGCTGTGTTTAATCTGCTTTGGATCATATAAAAAAAAAGAGTGAAATAGCTGACTCAGCTGTTGACTAAATTCCCTTGGCTCTGGCTGGGCCGCCTTGGAGGTCAACAAGGGTCTCTTTTTTAATGGATTGAAATACCCTGCTGGCGTTTTCACCCTCCAGCAGTGATTGCTGCTGATCAGGTGAAGTAGTAAGCAGATGATGGACCTTGTAAGTTTCATCTTTCTGCTGCAGAGACTGGTGCAGGAGAAGATGGCTCCCTTCCTTCCCAGCGCCACTCCTTGTTTCAGCTGTTTGAGCTGGCTAAGAGGAAGAGAATGGTGCATATTTTCCTGTATTTCAGTTTGAAATCCCATGTACAGTACCAGAAACATTCAGGAAATATTGGGAAAAAATATAATATTTTAATATTAAAATCAGGATTTAGATCATGACACAGGAAATGTACTAAGAAACCCAGTTTTTTAAAGAGTAATAGAATTTTGAAGGATCTCCATCCCATCAGGACCTTCCTTAACTGGTGTTCTTTCCATAGAAGTAGACATGAAATACTTGTAATCTAAGACAGATACTACTACAGTTTAGTATATAGTAAATCTGGTTTCAGCTGAGTTTTCTTATATACCTTTCATGTTTCTCCAGCAAATACTGCTTCAACACATATTAATTGCAGTCACAATGCTTGCATAAGATGTCAGTACATGCAGAATCAGGTCTTGTCTTTGGCCTGGCCTTGTCCCTGTGGATTTGACTCTAATGAAAAATAACTGCAGATAGTAATTATTTTTTTTTTTATTCTCTAACATTATGCTACTATTAAAATTGTGACAAAAATTAATTAAAGAATACTGTCACTTTAGTGGTTAAAGTAGTAACTGAAAGTAGATGAATACTTAGTCATTCAAACGTTAGGGGGAGGAATGGCTGAATGTATTTGAAGCTTTGTCTTTCTTATGTTATGATCCTTCTCTTCTTCAGTGAACTTGTAAATAAAAGGGTACCATGCCCCAACAACCTCTGTTGTATAACACTGATAAATAAAATGACAGTAGAAAAAATATACTTGTCATATTTTTACTTTGTATTATTGCGCTCTCAATAGGTTTTTTTGCAGCACTTTCACTGCAAGACAACATAATGTGCTTTTGTCAAAGCGAAACATTTCTTTCTGCTGAAAAGAGGTATGTTGCTATCCTCGTTAAAATAAATTAAATTGTCAACCACAATTGAATGTACCTAATTACTTAATTTACTGGCTTTTTCTAAAGAGATGTGGTGTATTGGAAATATTTATAAATATGAGCGAAATGCTTCTTTCCAGTCTTTCAGTAGCTGAAAATGCAGAGCAACCAGTAAGAAAGCAAAGATAAGGAAGGTGTATGGGAAAGGAACAAGGAAGAGTTTGAAAATTAGGGGGGGAATGGTTAATAGAGCAAAGCATTTTGAAATGTAAATAATGAATATCCTGTGAGCAGAGATGAAATAAAAATGAACCATTTCTGTAATGAAAAGCTGTGCTGCGACAAGAAGCTGAGATCTGGTTCTGTGTGGTCTGTTGTCAAACCTGATGTTTTTTCTAGTATACAGCTGGAACTGTAATAACTGGGTTTTTTTTGAGAATGAGAGAGTTTTTGTTAGAAAACACAAATTAAGCAAAATCATAGTTTGTTCAGAAACATACCAGTTCCTGTGAAGATTGATATATAGGGGAAATATTTCTTGAGACAATCCTTTTCAGAAAGGAGAGGAAATACCTACTCTGTAACATTCAGTAACTGGCAATCACTGGGATGCAGAGAAAATTTCATGCCCCTAGTTTGCCTCATTAGAGTAAGGGACTTGAGCAGAGACCTGGGAGACACATTGCTCTGGTCCCCACTGGTCTTTTCTCACCTGTTATTTGTAATTCTGAAGTGGATGTAGCTCTCTCCCTGCTCTTGAGAAAATTTAAAGGACCTTTGTTCAATTGTGGTATGAGAAAGTTTATTTAAACTTACAAAGTAAATCTTGACGGGAAAATTATTTCCCAGGCAGCATTATTTGCTGTAGTCAAGTCTGGTTCACTGCCACAGTTACCATTATGACCTTATCTCAGTCAGAGCTTGCTCCCAGTAAGTGATCAATAAGTGTTGGATTCTTTATAGACAAAGTTTAGAGTTTTGAACATAATATGAAAAATATTTATTTCTCTCTCCTGTTACTTTGTGCAATTTTGTGATGTTCTGCTAAGTGCAAATTGCTCCTCATTACATTATTTTGGTGGCTTGTTTTCTGCTGTTCATCCACATGATTGTTTATAAACAAATTACTATATATGATAGGAATTACAGTGTCAGTAAGAATAATAACCCAGCAAAGCAAAAGCAATAATCATTGTGAAGAAGTATATAGGAAAGACTAAATTAATACCCAAAAAGTGTAGTCACACTACAGTAAAAAAATACCCACTTTGGATACTGTGCTTATGACAAAATCTCTAAAGCATTAATAACTACATGCTCACAACAGGAAAATTTGATAGCTGAAGGAAAGGAGTACTAAATACCTATTATAACAGCAATGCATATTATTAATGAACATAATAAAATATGTGAATTAATAATGAAAAGAGAATAGCATATGAATAAAACTTAATGCTAATAGTCTTGCAGGGGAGGAGGTAGAAGCCCCATTGCTTGAGTTACTTAAAATGGGAGAAGATGCAGTATTTTAAAGAAATACTCTGTGCTACAAGTTTATTCACCAGATTCAATGCTATACTGATCTCCCTGCCCTTCCCTGCCCTTCCCTGCCCTTCCCTGCCCTGCCCTTCCTTGCCCTTCTCTGCCCTCCCCTCCCCTCCCCTCCCTTCCCCTTCCCATCTTGATTGATTGACATAGCTTCCAGTTGCTATGAGGAAATAACAGAAGAAACAAAATTGTTCATCAGATTGTGTGGATGTACAACACACATTTTCTCTCCTTTCATGCAATAATATATTTGATACTGTTTCTGAGGGAAAAGTGATATAGAATATTAATTTTTCACAGGTTCTCAGGGACTATAATGAATCGCAATAGATGAGGCTTGCTTACTCAAATATATGCTTTCTTTGTAATATAGTCAATTTGTATTAAATTACTAGTTTTCAAAACAATTTTTTTTCAGCTTGAACTGACATTTTCAGAGTCAAAACAATTTAAATTCACCAACTTGACTGCACTTCTTAATTCAAGTGCACGTTTGAAAAGATTGAAAAAACTGTTACAATAGCTAAACTCTAGTTCAACAATTTGAGAGCGAAGGCTAATGGAGAGTTGAAGTCATTCCTCTCACAGCACAGGCTGCTAAAATAATCTGAGGCTTAAATCTAGCACTTTGAAGACACACCAAAATATAGAACTAATTAATTTTGCTGCCTGACCAATTCTTCAGTGGAACAACTGGGCTTCCGGGCTCTTCTAGTAAAATATAAGTAAGGTCTTGCTGCATTCACAAGAAAACTCTGGAAATGTTTGGTTTGGTTCATTGGGCTATATTTTTAGATTTATCAGGCGGAAGACTGAAAAACATTAGAAAAGAACCCAGGCCTTTCTTGTACCCCTTGTAACAATCATCTGTTGTAATAATTACCTCTTGTAATAATATTCTGGACTGTCCTGATAGCATCCAATTGGGATTTTTGTGAAGGAAGCAAACAAAACCAAAACTGAAAAAACAACAGCAAAACAACAACAACAACAACAAACCCAACAAAACCAACCCCCTATATTTGGAATTGCTGTAACTCTGTTTTGTAGCATTATTATGTGGCTACAGAGTTCCAGATGTAAAAAAACCCCAAACATCTAGAAATGGGCTTGATAAAATACTAGACTCAGGAAAAGCCAATCAGATTCTGGTCTGCAGGCTGTACTTCTTGCATTTTGTGATGTGTTAGGCAGTGCTCTCTATCTATGGTACACAGGAAAAATCTTGTCTTTACTGTAGCTCATGCTCACTGAAGATTGATAAGATTAAGTGGGAAGTAAAAGAAAGAACATGGTGTGTGGCAGATTCTTCTTACAGAAAATCATTGTCCACAGATCTACCAAGGTAGGGGACGATAGTGTTAGGACTGATGCAAACCCATTCTCATTACCCTTCACTTTCACACATTGCAAAGCCTACGTGTATTAATTATTTTCTGATCTTTAAATTAAAATTTAAAATATATTCTTTATTTTCTCATTTCTCTGTTGTTGTTTTTTTCCAAATTTACTGCTTGATGATTTTAAAAGTTCAGTTCAACCTGAACAAAGGTAAGGTATTCTGATAGAAGAGCTGTGAGTAACTTCATAGTGAATCGTTGTTCATTGATATACATGAATTAAGGCATTATCCTTACTACTTCTCAGAATTCTGGCTCTTGCATCAAGATCAAAGCAAACATAATTGAAACAATGCTAACAATGCTATAAAATAGAGCAAATTGAGAGATGGAGAGCCCAGTCCCTTCAGGTTGTAGCAGAACAAATCTTGAAAAATTAGTGCTGTCACCTGCTACTTAAAAGTCAAATACAGGAAATACTGTGGAATATTTTGACAGTCTGTTTATCAGAAATTCAGTGTGTCTAGGAGGAATTCAGGAAATCTATTTACATTCCTGCTAACTTTAATACATTAAAAATCTGAAATATATAAACGCATGTGGTGGCAAGAAGCTGTGCGGTTTAATAGTGGCTCACTTTCTTTTACTCTACGGATATGTATTTTCTATCCATCATGAAAAAACAGAATTAATTTGGCATTATTCTGGTCTAAAACGCATGTTTTTTTGACTTCTGTACTTCTGCTTGAGAATCTCAGAAGTATTAATTAATTTACATATCAAATCTTCATGAGCCAATATTACTGATTTTTCAGCAGGTATCACCTGTGGCACTGACAGATTTGAGTCTATCTCTTTCTTTGGTGTACATTGCAAGAACGTCTATGATGTTTGCTCAAGGATATTTCTAGATGTACCAGGAACAACAGCCCAGATACTTCAACTCTCTCAGTAAGGAGAGATCTGTCTGTCTTTGGCTATTTCGAAGTTAAGATGCAATGCAAGAGTGAATCCCATTTCACTGGCTTAGGCTACATGCTCCAGTCATGTCCTGATTATTTATAGGATGAATTCTGAGATATTTGCTCCTGCTCCTTCATAAGTAGACCTGGGTTTCTACATTAAAAGAAACTGTGTTGCTTTTCTGTGTGTTCCCTCAGAGGAATGAGTGAGGAAACCAGGTGTATAGATCAGCATTGAAGCTGCACCTGCCATATAGAATATAATATCCGTATATCCTTCTTGACTTATGTGATTTTTTTTTCTTGTTGCTGATATAATATAATATGGAAAATACATTGTCAAATTTACTCTTCATAGGAAAAGACACTAAACTGTTTCATGGTATCTTTTCCTTTGTTATTGTCACTGATTTGAGGTTAACTGCATTTATGTGCCATCTGGAGACAGAAATCTCTCTACAAATCTATCCAAAGGCAGCAATTCCTTTGGGAAGTAAGTTAGGATTAGAGAAAAATTAATGAGTAAGAGACTATGCTCTGGGAAGTCTCTGCACAGAATATGAACCTTAGCAACAAATCTGAATAGAGGATGTGAGAGTGTTCACTTACTTTCTTCTCATATTACAGCTGGGTTTATTTAGAGTAAGAACAGGGAGAATAAAAAATCATTCCTAATTATTTAGGAGGGTTGTGATAACTTCTTACTTAAAAAAAAATATAATTATCTCCACTTCTGTACAAAGGACATTGACCCTTTACTGTGGTCTCAGTCAACAAGAAGTATGCTGCTGGATTTCAGAACTGGTATCATTGTTCAAGATTTTTCTGTGTCTTTCTTTTATGGCTTACTTTCACTGTAATATAAAATCAGTCAGTGTTTCCTTGGTGTTTTATAAAGACAGAAATCTTGTTTTGTTTGTACAGGAAAAAAAAACAAACAAAACAAAACAAACAAAACAAAAAACCAGTGAAAACTTGCAAACAGAAAAATGCCCTTCATTTGTTCACTAAAAACTGTTACTTTTGAAAAATCTACAGCACTTACTTCCCTGAAACACTTTCCCATATCATTCAATCCTATGTCTCCTCCTGCTCTGGATGGTGTCTGTGTTTTTTCATGGAGGTCTTTAGGAATCTTCTGTGCTTTCAGTTATTACCTGAAGTTAATCTGGCTACACTGAGTCTTCATCCCAATGCAAAGTGACCGAGGATGAGCAGATTTGGACATTTAGTTTGAAGAGGGAAATAGCAATGCAAGTATCTCTGCAGTGCCTAGCCAGCGTACAGAAACAATCCTGAGGCCACGACTGTTCATGAGGCCATGGCTATGCATGGCTAAGCACTGAATACTTGCTCATTCAGTACTTGACACTACTTCTCAGACTGCCAAGAAATGTCACAGTTCTTCTGGATATTTTATAAGAAGGACAGGCTTAGCCACAAAGAAGTTAACTAAGACAACTTCATTTTAAGATAAGAGAAAAAAGAAGCATGAAGGAATTAACCTCACTCCAATGAATAGTGGACTATTGCTAAGCCAATAAAAAGGCCAACTTCTGCAGCAGAACAGTTATTTTGGGTGTGTGCATTCAAATTAGTTTAATGTTAATCTGCACTTTGTAAGATACCTCAGAAAAATCTTGTAAAAAAAAGTTGTTATATCATCTGTCTTTATTCATAAAGAGACTTGTGGGAGTTCCTTCAACTGACTCAGTCTTGAAGAGGAGTAGACCAGGCTTGTGTGTCTTTAGGGAAGATATGTTGAATATCAATTTTGTTTAATGTCCTGGGTTCAGCAGTAGCAGTCATTTTTCTCCTTCTTGGTAGCTGGTGCAGCGCTGTGTTTTTGATTTTGGGACTGCAAACTGCACTGATAACACCAGTGTTTTCAGTTACTGCTTGGTAATGTTTTGGTCTGACCAAGGACTTTCTGAGCCTCATGCTATGCCAGGGAGGAGGGGAGCCAGGAGGAATCAGAGACAGGACACCTGACCCAAACTGACCAAAGAGGTTATTCCATACCACAGCATGTCATGTCCAGGATGTGAAAACAGAGGGCAGAGACCCGGAAGGGTGTGGTGGTGCATTATGGGGGTTTGCTGCTGGGAGGTGCACTGGCTTGGTCAGGCTTGGTGATGAGCAGTTGTATTCTCTTTCCTTGTATTTCTCTTGTATTATTACTGGTGGTAGCAGTAGTGATTTCTGTTATACCTTAGTTGCTAAACTGTTCTTATCTCAACCGTGTGGAAGTTACATTCTTTTTATTCTCCTCCCCATTCGCCCGGGACTGGGGGAAGAAAGAGAGGGGGGTGAGTGAGTGTCGTGGTTTAAGCTGTAAATCTCATGTAGCCTGTTCACTCACTTCTCCCTCTTTCTTCCCCCTACTCTGATGGGGGGCGGGGGGAGGAGGAAATGGGGAGAGGAATCAAAAGAATGTAACTCCCACGGGTTGAGATAAGAACAGCCCAGTAACTGAGGTATAATACAAATCACTACTGCTACCACCAATACTAATAATGACCAGGGAAATACAAGGGAAGAGGATACAACCGCTTATCACCTGACCGAGCTGAGAGAGAGAGAGAGATTTCTGGGATCCTGCCTGTCATGGGTTCAGCAGCAGTCATTTTTTCTCCTTCTTGGTAGCTGGTGCAGCGCTGTGTTTTTGATTTTGGGCCTTGGAGCAGCGCTGATAACACCAGTGCTTTCAGCTACTGCTTGGTAGTGTTTTGGTCTGACCAAGGACTTTCTGAGTCTCATGCTCTGCCAGGGAGGAGGGGGAGCTGGGAGGAAGCAGAGACAGGACACCTGACGCAAAGTGACCAAAGAGGTTATTCCATACCACAGCACGTCATGCTTAGGATGTGAAAACAGAGGGCAGAGACCCAGAAGGGTGTGGTGGTGCATTGGGGAGTTCGCTGCTGGGGGGTGCACTGGCGGGGTTGGGCTCGGTCAGCAGATGTATTCTCTTTCCCTGTATTTCTCTTGTATTATTACTGGTGGTAGCAGTAGTAATTTCTGTTATACCTTAGTTACTAAACTGTTCTTACCTCAACCTGTGGGAGTTGCATTCTTTTGATTCTCCTCCCCAACCCCCCAGGACTGGGGGAAGAAAGAGGGGTGAGTGAGTGAGTGAGTGAGTAAAACTGCGTGGGGGGGGGGGGGGTTAGAGACTTAAACAACGGCACTGCCCCCAATTTTTTACTGAAAACACTGGTGTTATCAGCGCTGCTCCAAGGCCCAAAATCAAAAACACGGAGCTGCACCAGCTACCAAGAAGGAGAAAAAAAATGACTGTTACTGCTGAGCCAAGGACAGTGAGTGAGAAAACTTCGTGGTTGACTGGACTTAAACCACGACACCGATGTTTTTGGTTACTGCTAATGTTTGGTTTGACCAAAGACTTTCTGAGCCTCATGCTCTGCTAGGGAGGAGAGGAAGCCGGGAGGAAGCAGAGACAGGACACGTGACCCAAACTGCCCCAAGAGGTATTCCATACCACAGCATGTGGTATGTGGATGGTAGAGCGCTTGAAGGGTGGGGGCTCGCTGCAGGGTCGGGCTTGGTATCGGGTGGTGAGCAGTTGTATTTTCATTCTTTGTATTTTCCTGGTCATTATTATTCTTGGTGGTATCAGTAGTAATTTGTATTATACCTTAGTTTCTGAACTGTTACTCTCTCAACCTGTGGGAGTTGCATTCTTTTGATTCTCCTTCCCATCCCTCCGTGAGTGGGGGGAAGAAAGAGGGTGAGTGAGTGAGCAAACTGCGTGGCTGAGAAGCTTAAACCATGACATTTAACAACTTCAATAATGGAGTATTCAATGCAATTTCATTGAAAGTCTGGATTCAGTTAATTAGAAATATATGTAATTAAATTATTAAATAATAAATTATATTTAATTAAATGCTATGTAATTAAAATATCATGCTGTATTTCTAATTCTGATTTATCTTTTTTGTTGGTTCTAACTTCAGGAAGTCCTTCTGCTGAAATGAAATAGAAATAATGTGTTTTGAGAAAAAATGCTAAAATGAAAAAAAGAAATCCATTCAGAAATGGAATGGAAATATGAAGGAGCACAATCAACATGAATACAAAATGTCAATAAATTTGTACTTTTTATCAGATTCAAAAGTATAGATATTAAGGTCTCTATTTACATCTCATTAATGAGGCAGGGCTGGAACATTGCTCATCTTCCAATTTCATGGAATTTAGATATTAGTAAAATGAAACCTGGAGAGTGGCTGTGTTAACCTCCTAATCAGTCTTCCTTGTCTTTGTATATGGCTAGATTTTATTTCAAAATTATTCCATTTTACAAAAATTAGAAAAATTACCCAGGAAAGCCTCTGTGTAGTCCCCCCTTAGTTGTCTTAGGGGATCCATCCTGGATTTGCGGTTGGATAGAACAGTTCCCCAAATTATCTCTTTGCAACTTCTCAGCAGCACAGTGTTGTGATATGTGCTAGCGTTTCTACCAATAAGCTAACACATATCAAATATGCAGAATGCCTATTCATATTTATGATCACAAAATATGTCCAGTGAGTTCAAAATTAATGCAAAATTGGGAGTGTGTTTCAAAATTTCCCCAATCTTTACTTATATATATGAAATTACAGAAGTGGGCACATGTTCTGGTTTCAGTTGGGATAGAATTAATTTTCTTCCTTGTAGCTAGAGCAGTGTTGTGTTCTGGCTTTAGTCTGAGAACAATGCTGATAACACCCCAATGTTTCTAGCTGTTGCTCAGTAGCACTTATCCTGATCAAAGACTTTCCAGTTTCCCATGCTCTGCCACTAAGGAGGGGCACAAGAAGCCAGGAGGGAGAAGAAACAGGACACCTGACCCAAACTAGCATCACTTATTTTTTGGGGGTTTAACTTCTCTTTCTCTCTTCTCTATTACTATTATTATTGGTGGTGGTGGTTTTGCTGTTGTTACTATAATTATTATAATATTTTACTTTATTTCAATTTTTGAACTGCTCTTAACCCATGGGTTTTATCTTTTTCTGATTCTTCTCCCCATCCCATCAGTGGGGTGGGGTGGGGGGTGAGCAAGCAAATGTGTGGTACTTAGTTGCCAGCTGGGGTTAAACTAAGATGTTAAAACTTGTTAAAACATGTTAATACTTTACCTTGGGCCACTACTGTTTACTGAGTAGATCATATACTGCCTACTGATTACCAGGACTTTAATTTGTAGAATCATAGAGTACCAAGTTGGAAAGGGCCTTAAGAATCATCTGATCCAACCTTTCTTGACAGAATAACCAAGACTTTTTGGAGATCTTCTAGTGGTCCATTTGAATAAGCAGTTGTAGTGCTTATTTCTCTTTTGCTTAACATATTTCACATTAAAGATTTTTGTCCACATTTACCCATGTTGGCGGTGGTTAACTCACATTAAGTAATGTAGAAAATACAGAAAATTGAGCTTATCACTTATGATTTCTTTCATAACCTTTTTCTGAGTATATCCAATAGGGAAATGTGTTGAAGTAATAACCTATTTTATGAACAAAAATCTGCAAATCAGAACTGCGTACCACCTCTATCTTTAAATATTTGTTGAAATAAAAAAAATAAATAACGCAGGATCTTATTTCATAAACTGAAAGGACTGAAGACTTATACAGAAAGACGGCTTATATGATTTATAATCTTTTTCTTTTCGGCATTGCTGACATTCTTAGGCTTTGAGCATGAACTGCCATGATTTCAAAGTGAAAGAGAGGCTTGAATCAACAGGACATATTTCCTGTCGGGGCCTCCTACTTTCATGCTTATTTACAACTACAGGCAGTTACAGGGTCCGAAATGGAGGTGTTAATGTCAGGTAGAAACTTCCAGGATTTGACAGTAGAAGTAATTTTCAAAATCCTGTCTTTAGCACCAAAATAGGAGATCAGCATCTCTTCCCTAACATTTTTGATTTAGCTTATTATTCTTTTATAGCTGATGGAAATATTCTCATTTCACTAGCTGAAGGTTTACATTAAGTATGCACTTAGTTTGGACCATTGCATGCTATCACAACGAATGTTCACCTAAGCATAGCATGTATTTAGTGCACTATGGCTCACGCTAAAATAGGGGCCCTGGCATTAATTGTGAATTATTAAATGATTGTAATAATAATTGCCTTCTATCTGTGAGTGTAATTGAGTGAAAGTGATGGCTGTACCTTTCCAGCTACTGTGTTATTTTGGGTTTGAACTTGATTAGTAAAACAGATCCTAATGCAGGAACAACACATTTGCAGGTTGCTCCCACGTGGCTTGAGGGCTACCACTCAAGCAAATAGAATATCAAGGTTGGTAACACTGACAGCATAACAAGTTTTAAATGGGAAAAAAATGATGACATGAGAATAAAAACTTCCAAGGGGTATGTTGTGGTTGGAATGCAGAGAGAGAAAAATAGGGTTGAAGCAGCAAGTAATCTGGCTTTCCTTTCTAAGCAGCAGTTCAGGTAGCAAATGTGCTCTGAGAATTCCTCACTCTGAATCTCAGCTTAACTATCACGATTGAAAATTTCTCTTTCCTGATCTTGTTTTCCTAACTCTGCCTGCCATCATATCTTATAATCATTACTTTAGAAAGGTATTGCTGCCAATCAATCTGTATTGGAAAACTGTAGATAAGTCTTCTGTATGGCTTCCTTGAGTTTTAATCACTTCAGGCTGGTAAAGCTTTCAGTAAAACACTTTCAGGTGTTCCTAGCAGTTAGGAAAAAATGCAGCTCTATAAGTGGATCCTACCATGAATTTTTATAACTATGTGGCAGTTCTCCTTCCCCTGTCACTTTCTACATATGACATTAATTTTTCTTAGGCAGGCTTATAGACAACTTATAGTTTTCTTGTTTGTTATTTAATCCAGTTTTGGTATTGCTTTTTTGAGATATGCATCTCCATTACAAATATTTAAAAAATAAACTTTGTAAATTTTTGTGTGATGACTGCGGTATATTTTTTACTAAGTCTCAAAAAAACTTAGAATGCCATGCATAGTAAAAGAAAAAAAAAATCCTCAAAAATGAAGTGATTTAGATTTAAGAATGCTTAGAATATCTAATTTAATAGCAAAATTACTTTTTAGACTTATTGACTTGTAACATACCTATCTTGTAGCCAAGAGATTTTCAGGACAATTTTAAGTCAAATTCAGGATGCAGCTGCATTATATGACAAAAACAAATAGAACATCAGAAGATATACATTTATACCTTCTTCATTCCTTTTTCCTATCTATGCTTTGTTTATGCAAATTTTAATAATCTGCAGGTATCACACTTTGGCACTAAGTGTGTGAAACTGAATTTAAATTGAAACGTAACAAGAAGATATTTATGAATTGCTGCAATACTAACTACATGAATATCTGAAATAATTTTATGTTAGATTATAATATCATAAAAAGAGATATGAACTTGTATTGAAACTGCTGAATAGCGACACAATAATAAATTTTAAATGTTTAGATACACATCTATGTATCCATGTACTAATTCTGTTACTGTAAATGGTAGTCTGTTCTATATGTTTATTTAATTAATTCCTGGATTTCATACTGAGGAGAGCTGCTGTCACAACTGCAACAATGGCTTCAAAAAAAAAACAAACTGCAACAAAAGACATCTTAGATTTTTCTTGCCATTTTAAAAATTCAGGGCTTTTGATCATGTCAGAATCTGTCAGTATGAACAGCTATAGAGGTATCACCAAAAAGCCATGTATTTTGTCTTTGAGTCATACACAATACCATTAATTATTTTATTTGCCTTTTCATTCATTCGTCTCTGCTCTTATATACTTGCTGACAGCTGTACTTAGTGGTGTGACACACAGTCTTCCCTGGAGCAGAGCCCTTTGAGCATGGGCATTATTGTGTTGCTCAGCTGGATGGAATCTGTTGCTGTAGGTCAGCCTATCCACATAGGCAACCACTTAAAGAAGACTGATTCACTTCTACACAGGATGTAGCAGGACCCTAAATTTGTGCTGGCAGCATTCTCAGTACAAAGTAGAGAAAGCTCTGTGGTAATAGAAGTGTGAAGATCAGAATGCTTTCCTACTACTCCTTACTTCTTATTAGCTACAATAAAAGAATATTGCTTTAGTTTCACATTCTGCTACACATAATTCATAAATAAAATCTCAGGATTCTGACAATAGATGTTACAAGTCGTTGTTGGAAACACAGACTTTTCATATATTGTTGGTAGTTTGAAGACTTCTTTTGGCAATGATTTACATAAGTATATACTAGGTGAGTTCTTTGTTAAGTTGATCTAAGAAATGCAGTTCTAGTACATATAAGCCGTGTCACTGTTATGGGGAGGATACATCGGCTGATCATCTGCTGTGCAAAATGGAATTGCACTTTGGCAAGCCATGATGTACTCAGTGCAAAAGGTCTTCAAATAATGTTCCAGGGTGAAGCTTTGCCAGGTTTTTCTGTTGATGCAGTTTTATGGTGTTCAACTGGCTTTTCATTTTAAATGAGATAAGTACTTACTCACTCATCTCTTACCTCTTGTTCAGCAGGAGGGTGGAAAGATACAGTGAGATGGTATCCAAACCAGAGAAAGTAAGAGTATGTTTTCTACTGCAATTTATAAGCAAAGAAATCAGAGTCTATCTAAAATGAATAATCTTAATTTTATGCTTATGTCTCTGCTTCAGAGGCGTGAAAGCAAGGTAATAAGTAACAATACCCTCTTTCTGTGATATGATAGCTTAATTATCTTGCTGCTTAGTGCTCTTATGAATAACGTCTTGGATGAGTCATTATTAAATCTGTTTTACCATGCGGTAATATATAAGGGGGAGCTCGTAATGTAGCAAGAACAAGTTAAAACCTGATTATGTGTTTCCAGCACCTGTTTTTTTGAAGTCTCATTAGAATGGTCAGAAAATGACAGAGCAGAAATATTCATTCTATACTGTCTGCTCATTGCCAGGATGGGGGGGGGGGGGGGGGAAGACTTTGGTTTCAGTGCTTCTTAAGATAGGTACACACTTCCATCAAGAACGGTGAATATTTCTGGAATTACTACATCTTCCTCCATGCCATAAAAAACATGGCATAATAGAAGTCAAACATGACAACTTGGTCAAAAATTTGCTAGAAAATGTATACTCTGACAACTGTACAAAATTAAGAGAAAATAGAAAAGCTCCAAGAAGTTTATGCTGAGTACTCTGTTGCCTTACAACAAAACTGTAATTTAAAATAGATAAATGCCATAAAAATGTATTTTCAGATTCCTATGTCTCTGGCAGATGAGCACAAATTAATTTTTGCTGTGAGCGTGCAGGCTTCTGAATCCTTTACTGAATTTTACCAAGGGCAAATAACTGCTATGAAAGTATTTTCGTGCTTCCATAGCCGTGCAACTAAACAGAACTCTTTTACACTATTAGCCAATGCAAATCAAAATTGTCAGTATTCTGTAAATAGAAGGAAAAGATATTGGTGTCCATGTTTGCATGAATCCATGTGTGAGGAGGTGTTGCAGAGGCATTTGATTTTCTGACTGGTGTGTGTTTTCTTTCAGTAAAGCAACTGTTTCACTAATCTATATAATAATTGGAAATTTCAGAATGATCAATTTCTTTTCATATGCCTGGCTATTTAAATTAGATTTATAGCTTCTTTACCAACAGGAGAATGGACTTTGCAGATACTTCAATTTTCCTTAACAGTCATTTCTTCCTCTTGATCCTGCAGTCTTTACTGAAGCGAAACACCAATTCTCCCTAAAATAAGGGCTACAAAGCCCTCTGTCCTTGCCAACATTTTTATCCAGTGCAAAGAACTGATTTCAGAATATAAACCCATTAAACTATGGCTAAGATATCTTGAATTCTCTTAACAAATCTGCCACTAAATATTATAGGATTCAGAATAGGTCATTTAACCTCTGTTTCCATCTGTCTTTCCATTCTTTGACTGCTTTGTGTATGTCGGTAATACTAGCCAATAGCTTACCTCCTCACAAGTTTGTAAAAAGATCTTGGATATCTGGTCTCAGTCAAGAAGTTTGGAAAAATGCTATCATACAAAAAAAAAAATAAATCAAATCTACAGAAGGCTTGATAAATGGCAATATTTTTATGAGTGTCAAATAAATTAGACATTTGGATAAATCTACATCAAAATAAAAGACTTCTGCTTACCTTTAATTTCTGCTCAACCTTTATTTTTTTAATTTATTTTTCTGCTTAATTAATGTATTTTTTTTATCCACACACTCTCACTCCCACTCTCTGCAATTACTCAGAGACTGTGGAAAAGTTGCTTAATGCTGCGTTTAACTGCCTTTCCAGTAGCAAATATCCTTTAAGATCTGTGTGTTCTGACAACACAGTAAGCAAATGCTGTGAAGGTTAAGCAGAGAAGTTAAACAAAAGTAATCCTCCTACATGTTCTTTCAAGGGCACCACCAGCAGATTACCAGGATGGGAGGGTGGGAGTCTGACATTAAGTTAGTAAGTGTTCTCTGGTTCAGTCAAACTAAGAGGTACACAGGAAATATATATATATATGTACATATATATATTTTTTTCCCCCTCTCTTCACAAATATGCCAATACTTGCTATTGGTATTTTGCATACAGTAGTTATGTCTTTCTAACAAGCAATACCTATAATTTACTATTTTGTGAAGAACAAGGATTGATGGGGGTATGTCTTAAGGCATACTATATTTACTTTAGAGGGGGGAAATAGCATTCTTTTACATAAATTCATGATTTTGAAATACAGAGTGTTGGATTAATAAACCAGATTACCCATGAAGTATTCATTCTTTCATTTGCTGAATTCTTTAACAATATAGAATAAAGCACTATTTCATAGTAATGTCATGGTATGAAGGCTCAGTACAGGATCTATTAATCTTGTACACTAAGACAGTATATTTTGAGGAAAACAAAAAACTTGGTTTTGTAGTTTGGCCCTAACTTGTTGAGATACTGAAGTCTAAATTGCTGTCATGAAAATAAAGAACTCCGTGTAAACACAGAAGAATTGTAAAGGAAAAAATGTATGTTGTTGTTATCCATTTCATTACTAGTATTTGTGGTGAATATTTGAAGCAAGTCGTCTGCTACCTTGAGGACAATTATGTAAAGTGCTTGTGTAAAAAAGACTTGTTAACATACTTAGTCCTTATTAGTATACTTAGTTCTGCTAAGGACCACAATGCAAAAACAATGGGACCTTTAGCTAAAGTTATTCATGATAGCAAACAATCAGACAAAGTACTTTGTCTGCTTCTAGGAAATTAATAAACATCTGTTGTTAACCAAGGAAGAACAAATTATTTCAACAACTAGGGAAATTGTAGCACTCTGCTACTAAATCCCAAAAGAATAAATCCAAATGTATTAGAAAAAGTCCTGCATTTTGAAGTCAGCTGTAGCAACATATGAAAACTCCTTAGCAGAGAGGAAGGACAAAGCAGCCCAATACCTTAATAATTATTTCGTGACTAAATACTTTTTTGTCATAAATTATTATTTACAAAGGCTTGCCTTGATGCATTTTGAATCTTATTTCCTTGCACTAATTGCATGCATCTCAAGTTACTACCCAGATCAGCCCAGAGCTTACGTATGAAATTTAGGTTAAATCAAGCTCCCTAGAAAAGTATAACTTTCAAATAATGGAATCATAAAATGGTTATGATTGGACAGGACCTGAACATCATCTAGTTCCAACCCCCTTGCCATGGGCAGAGACACCTCACAACATTTGCATTTATTTTAAAATGCTATGTAACTATTATTTTTTTTTAAAGAAAAGGGTCTTAGTATTAACATTGTGATGAATTTCTGTGTAACTGATAATTAAGATACCATGTAAGTGGTAAGGGAGCATGTCCATTTTCACATCTATGAGAATGAACTTGTTCTATCTCTAATTTTACTAAGTCTCATTTTAGAGTAGATGTTTATCTTTCTTTAAGAAAAGCCTAAACAAATGAACTGTGAGAAAGGAGGGTACAGAAAATAAATCCATCATCTTTTTCTTTTTTCCTTTAATTAAAATTATATTGTTCTTGATTCAAACAATTGCTGCAGCATTACTCAATAGACCTTTCATCACTGGCAGTACTATTATATTTAAAAGGATTTTCAGCTAGGCAACACATTTCTCAGCAATGTTATTTTGTACCATCACAGTATCATCTCATGCGAGAGTGGGTAATGGATATTAATATTGTAGTGATACCCTGTGATGCTCATTGGACTAGCTTACTTCACTATTATTGAGAAAAGAAGATGGTCTAAAATTTGTTTAGAGCACTTGCAGGAGAAAGAAATACAATGCATTGTGTATGCATGTGTCTCAGATACTAAGTATTTACTTGGATTTGCAGAATGTTATTAAAATACCTAAGTATATGGTGCATAAAATTACATTTTGTATTGAATTAAAGAGAAACAAAAAGAGCCAAAGGAATAATAAGAAAAGCATAAAAGTGGAGGTGTACAAGATGAATGGATGATCACCATGAGAAAAAAAACATCTGCATCAGCTTGAGTGGCGCACACTTAAAAGTAGCTTTCCTCATTGTAATTGCCTCTTGAAAATGCTTGCCAGTTTACAGAAGATTTACTAGTTGTATTTGAATTTGTCTTTTTCATTTATCATAGTCAAGAAATGATCTTCCCTGGATGCACCTAAAGGGATCACCTAATAAGGTACTAGATAGACCATTTTATTTGCTACTGATTTTATCATCAGGTAAATCATGCCTGCAGATAATCCTGCTAAATTATAGTTTGTGTAAAGTAAACATGTCTCTGGCCAGTGATATGGTCATTTAAGTGGGCTTCTAGGACTTGAAATGGCACTTAAGGTAATATACTTCTTTTAAATATATAGGTACCTATTGTATATTCAAGTTTAGTTTCAAGCTGTTAATAGGGCACTTAATCTGTTCATAGTCTACAGAAAAAAAAAGCTATTATGCATTTCTTACAAGGCAGATGCTGGGAATGCTTATATGTGTAGTAGCATGTAGTTATATTTTTTCATAAGGTGTGAGTGAAATAGCTCCAGGCATTTTTACCCAGAGGCTTTTTCTCAAGGAACAGGAGCTATTTCATTCCTCATTCGGATTACAGTAATGTTAATCGGGAGTGCAATACCCTCAACCTCTTATCCTCCCAAAAAAATTTGTAGGTTCTTAAATTTGGTTCTGTTCAGCAGATATTTGAAATAAAGGCTGTAGGCTTGAGTTTTGGAATCCTAGAGGCTCACAATAGCCAAACTATGTAAACTTCAAAGTCACGTAATGTTTTGGTTTGGTTTTCTTTGGGTTGATTACTGCAATAGCCCCCTTTTTTATTTTTTTTTTTTTTCTGGTTGGTTGATTTTTTTTGTTTGTTTTTTAACAACTTTGTAACACTAACGTCATTTTCCTGTAGTAGCTGAGCTTTGCTAAAGCTAGGCTTTTATTTTGGTCTGCATTTATGCTTGAACTAAAGAGGATGAGAGATTGTGCATGCATTCACTCCAGTGCGTAGCCCCTAGGAAACTTTCATAAAAGTAAAAATACTGGAATTTGGAATAAATAATCAGAAAACCAGATTAACCTCCTCTGACAGTTGAGCCTTGGGGAATCAGGTCACAAAGAGGCAGAGATATTATAATTGAAGTAATGGTGTTACATACTGTAAACATAGACCAATGGGAATGTAAAACTGACTGTCTATTGCAAATACCCCCTGTACTGCAACTGTGAAGAGGTTAGTTGTAGAATTTCCTTTCGGTATGATCATGTGAGTATATGTACAGCATGATTGGAGTTGATCAAATTTAGCACAAAAGATTATTCATAGTTCATAGTTCATGCATCTTAAAGTTTTTATGTGTGAAAAAGAATGCTGCCATTTTCTAAATATTAAGCATACAAGCAAAGGGTGAAGTGCACTGGTACTGTATATATTTCTGGCAGTAGCTGGAAACAACTGTTTTGTGGTGTCTTGCAATGAGAACACCATAAGCCAGTCTTGCACTGTCAGTGCATACTATACTTTCATACTATATAAAGCTCAGAGACCATGTCATGGCAGGAAGGATGATAGACACCAAAAAAAAAAAATCACATGTACATTACCTCTTGAACTTACTGATTTCTTGTCAATGAATTCACACCTCATAGATTTGCAACTGCTTTTAGAATGAGTTCACTTGCTTATCAGAGCTGACAAAGTGACAGGAGAACGAAAAATATTTCCCTGCTGTTTCCTTGATTTGCTTTCCTGCCCCTTGCACTAAGATTTCATGGGATCAATGTAGAAACAGGGTTTTCTTTGAGATTTCAGAGAAATCAACACATCAGTGAAAAAAAGAAAACTAATGCTTTCAGTAAAGTATTTGATTTATTTTTAAAAAATTATTAACCACTTAATTTACTTTTAATAGTAGTTTTAACATTATTTATGCTCAGTAATTCTGCAGAAAATGTACTCCTAACCTGCTAACCTATCAAGCATATCTTACTGAATGATTATTACTTGCTGCAAATATACTTGAGTGTTACATGATTATTGAAAGTTTATCATATAACCCTGTGCACAGCATCTGGGGTGAGGTGGATCCACTTCTTCTAATTATTCCTCAAATATTTTTCCTTCTGGGCCATCTTTTATAGTTCAGTATAATAATTTCTTACCTTAAATCACAAAAGATAGGAATCTTCCAGATGCTAGGGTCAAAGCCTTAGAAGGCCACATTTAAGAATAGCATGATATTATCTGTGTTTATAGAGTCAGTTTTGTCTTCTAAGGAGCAAAGGATTAGGTGGGAAAATATTTTGAAGTCTGCTTTAGTACTGATCCTGAGAATGGCTTTCTAATGATTCTAAAACTTTACTGAAGTGTGGCTATTTTTACCCTGTAAAGTTAAAGCAGAATGCACTATACTGTTCTCATTTTGCAACACTTTAGATAAGTAGTGAATTAAGCTCTCCTTACTATACAAAAGAAATGCCTTCTCCACTCCTGAGAGTAGGGTTAACAGAAAGTTATATAATCTCTTTTGGACATCTGTTTTGAAAATAAAGGAATGTCCTCTGGAAATACACCACTGTATATAGAGTGAGTCTGAGGCAGTAGTGTGTAGAACACACACAGCTTTTAGGGGGATAATTCTGAAGGACATGCATCTCACTTTTGGTTTTCTCACAGAAAAAGCCACAGCAACCATTATATGAACAAAAAAACCTGGCCCCTTTCTTTAGGATAAGCTAATAGCTCACAAACATAAAATTTGACACACTTTGCTGGTAAGTGGCTACTCCTGCCAAAATTACATTTGATTTTTCCCTTCTCTTTCCCTCCCTTCGCTTTCTTCCCTTCTTGAACAAAGGTTGCTAAGCTTTTTACCCCCCCTGATGTTTTCCCTATTAAAAAAAAAAAAAAAAAAAAGCCACAGGCACACACAAAAACATTAGCCAGAAGCAGCCTCAACAGTGAACTCAGGGATGTCCAGCTATCAGACATGCCTATCAGATAAGGTCTCTTAGGAATCTCAGGTATGGGTCCATTTCTCACTTTCAAATGGGCTTCAAGTGAAAAACTCAGATTTTGAAATGCTCAGATTAAGCAAAGTAGGCTCTGGGGTAGCCCATGGGTCTGAGTAATAGCAGAATTTGAGAAATCTATAGGCTTTCCTAGCAAAACCTGTCAGTACCTGAATTAGTTTCAGATTTTCTTGCTCTTCTTGTTTAAGGTACATTCTATTTACACCAGACTTTGTTCACTATTTGTTTAGTCGATATCTGCCTAAATATTCTACCTCTGAAATATGAATTTTAATACTTTATTACTAAAAAATGATATTGCAAGGCTAAAATTATTAAAAAGTCTAAAGCAATATGCCTCTGTGGTGGCAGAGTTTAGCTATTTATTAGCTTGTAGTACCTGGTTAAAAGAAAGCATTTATATTTTAATCTGTTGCCTTATCTGTATGAAAGGAATTAAAAGCCCTGCATATGACCCTCAGGCACTCTCTGTGAATGACATAACTGAAGTGTACTGGTATGATGGCTGGAGTTTTTGCAGAAACTGTTACGAATACAACATTTTTATTGATTCAGTACCTTTCCAATAACAAAAAAAAAAATTATTTATTGAATTTCTGGGAGTAGTGAGGGGCAGTTCTTCATCATCTACTTTGCAGTTTATACTGTTATTCCAAAAAAAAACGATGCTGTTGCTAATATTTGTAAAGCTAGTGATTCGACTGTTTTCTACTACCACCACCACCACTAATAATAATGATAAGGGAAATAACAAGGGAATAGAATACAACTGCTCACCACCCGCTGACCGATACCCAGCCTGACCTGAGCAGTGATCTGGGCTTTCTGGGTAACTCCCCACAGTTTATATAATGGGCATGATGTGCTATGGGACACCCCTTTGTCTAGTTTGGGTCAGGTGTTCTGTCTCTGCTTCCTCCCAGCTTTTGTGCCCCTCTTCACTGGCAGAGCACGAAAGACTGAAAAGTCCTTGATCAAAGTAACCATTACTTAGCAACAACTAAAAACATCAGTGTTACCTAGGCTGAAAGTCAAAAACACAGCTCTGCACCAGCTACTAAGAAGGAGAAAAACGACTGCTACTGCTGAACCCAGGACATTTATATAATCTCAACAAAGAAGATTTCTTGCTGTTATTCTTCCTTTCCTCTTATCCCACCCCCCTGATGTGTGGGGGAGAAGTCAGCTAACCACTGTGTGGTGTTTGTCTGCCCACCAGGGTTTACCAACAACAGAAGGGAATGGGAAAGGGAAGGAGAAAAAGCATACTAATTTCTGATGCCTGTTATGGTAGTGTATATGGATTTTTCATTTGTAGCATATTAAAGTGTGAGTAAAAAAAAGTAAAAAAGCAGTGAATTACACTGGTTATTAAGAAGTACCTCAAGATTACAATTTCAAAGAAAAAAAAGTCTGGTTTTGAGAAGGCATAGCATTGTACTTTGAGTTATACAAAACTATATTAATCTTGAAACTGTAAGTGTTCCATTATGTAAGGGTTTGAATTATGAAACTGCTTTTACAATCCTTATTATTTTCAGGTTCTTTTTACTACTTAATAGCACCACAAAGCAGTTATCAGTTTTCAAATTATTTAGCTCTATGGCTATCCGCATAGTTGCTCTTAAGAAAGCAGATGTATTCCTATTCAAATGCCTACTGTATCTTTTTGTACATAAACTAAACTTAGGAGGTTTCACTGAGAGGAACAGATGTATTTTGTCCCTTATATATAAACACACCTTTCTTTCTGAACTTCATTAAAGATACCATTTTCATGGTTTAATTTCTTGATATTAGGCTCCCTATCCTCAGAAAGAAAGCTGGATAAATGATAAAAATTGAAAATAGGTCTGTATGATAGACAAAACAAGAGTGATTGACCTTCAGTGACAGCCTGCAAGACAAGATTATTTAAGTATTTTCTTTAAACAATATGACTTTACTGTACTTCTAAGTGAAATCTGTTAGCTTATTTGCAATGGACAACTACTTTAAAACAAGATCACATAAGAACTAATCCTTTCTAATACATCGCTGCTTCCACAAATAGACGTTGCTATGTATCTATCTGCTACTTACACAAATAACTTTTTTTTCATAGCCCTATTACCAAACATTGATTTCCTTTTAGCTACCATACTCCATTGGTTCCTTAAGTCTTGGTCATGTTTATTTTTCTTCAGTCCCATTTATGCCTCTTTAACCATTTCCTTTGAAGTGCCCTTATCTGAACTAAATATGAATTTGTCTACATTACTGAGAGCCAGCATATATAATTTTCCCTTTTTTAACTTTAAGGTTTCTAAACTGTCTGCATAACTATTTCCCCTTAACACAGGGACAGACATCAGTAAGGTTTTTTCTTGCAGTGTTACTTCTGCTAGGTGTAGTAAACAGTAAAAGCCTTCATGTCTTTCTCTGCCTTCAAAATCCAGAGAGTACTTCATCAGAGCAAGTTATACTCACAGGAAGCAAAACATTATCAGCTGGAAAAGAGATCCTCAGAATGACCCCTGCTCAAGGGAGGTTCAATTAGAGAGACTTCCTCAGGGACGTGTCCAGTAGCATTTTGAATCTCTTGATGTCCCTGTTGGGCTAATGTCTTCAAGTGTTTGCCCATACTCACAGTGTAAAAAAAAAAAACAACCCCAAAATAAAAAACAAAAACCAACCCAACAAACAAATACATCCCTATTGGAGAATCTCCCATTCTCAAATTTGTGTCTTTTGCCTTCAAACCAGTCACCATGTACTTCATGGCTCCATCTTCTCTGTGCCTTCCCACAAGGCATGTGAAGACAACAATGAGGCCTCCCTTGAGCTCTCTCTTCTAAACTCTGGGAAGTCTTTACAACCTCTCCCTGAGCATGACATGCTTCAACTCCCTCCCTAGCTTGATGACCTATGCTGGACCCACTCAGTATACCTGTGTTTTTCTTGTACTGAGGAGCCTAAAACTGGACACAGCACTCAAGATGTAGTCTCACAACTGCCAGCCAGAGAAGGATTGCTTTTCTGGACCTGCTAACTACACTTCTGCTAGTGCATCCCAGGTTGTAGCTGTCTGCCTTTGCTGCAAGGGTGTGTTAGCGATTCATGTTCAATTTGTCCATTAGCTCCTTCAGATACTTTTTTGTCAAGCAACTTTTCAGCCAGCCAGCCCACAGCCTGTTATATTGCATGGGGTTATTCTCTCCCAGATGCAGGATTTTACACTTTGTTGAACTGCATGATGTTGTCAGCTCATTCCTCACACCTGTCCAGGTCCTTCTGAATAGCAGCCCTGCCCTCAAGCATATTATCTGTTCCTCCCCCTTTTGTATCATCTGCAAATGTGCTGGGAGTATCCTCTTTCCCACTCTCCAGGTTGTTAATAAAGTCATTGAACAATATTTGTCCTGGTAACTATTACTAGTTGTCTTTTTAATTGCTGATCACCAACAGTCCATCCAATTTTTCTCCCACTTCGTTGTACGCTTACACAGTCCATAGCTAATGAATTTGGCTATAAGAACACAGAGAGACTGACAGATATGTTGCTAAAATCAAAGTATTCCACATCCACCATTCTTCTGTCGTGCACAGTTCTCTCATCATAGAAGTCAGTCAGGTTGGTCAGCCTCAATTTGCCTTTAAGGGCAAGTCAGTGATTATTGGCATGTTTCCTGTCATGATGCAAATGGCTGGTCTGAGGGTGGCTTTGTTGTAAGCTAAATTGTGGAAAAGAGTGTTGTTCTCAAAGAGCAGAGGTGAAAGAAGTCTTTGGTTCCCAATATTTTCTGTGTGAACATAATCACACAGAAAGGTTGCTTGTCAAGTCTCAGTCCATGTTACATATGGTACAGGTCATGATACAGGCTTATATAAATCTGAGTCCTCTGGCCCCATTCAAGGATCTTCAGTAGTGATCAACCAACACTATGAAAGACTGGTGCTCCTACGCTAAACCAGGAGATGATGTACTTTGCCTTTTTTTCTCTCCAGTTACACATATTGTGAGATTCAGCATACCTGACTTTACCTTGTTACCTAGATTATCTCCTTACTTCTTGAAAAGAAGTGGGCTTTTCTAGGATACGATTCAACTAATTTATTAGAGTTACCCGGTAGTGAAATGAGATCATACTCTAAAAAATACTAGTTCTTATTACTGAATATAAGGTACTCTGTCTGTCGTGGTTTAAGTCTCTACCCCCCCGCCCCATGCAGTTTTCTCACTCACTTTCCTCTCTTTCTTCCCCAGTCCCGGGGGGATGAGGAGGAGAATTAAAAGAATGCAACTCGCACGGGCTGAGATAGGAACAGTTTAGCAACTAAAGCATAACACAAATCACTGCTGCTAACACCAGTAATAATACAAGAGAAATACAAGGAAAGAGAATACAACTGCTCACCAAGCCTGACCCAGCCAGTGCAACCCCAGCAGTGAACCCCCCAATTCCAAAAACCTGACCAAGCCGTGCACCCCTAGTCCACCACCACACCCTTCCGGGTTTCTGCTCTCTGTCTTCACATCCTGGGCATGATGTGCTGTGGTATGGAATAACCTCTTTGGTCAATTTTGGTCAGGTGTCCTGTCTCTGCTTCCTCCTGGCTTCCCCTCCTCCCTGGCAGACCATGCGACTCAGAAAGTCCTTGGCCAGACCAAAACACTACCAAGCAGTAACTGAAAACACTGGTGTTATCAGTGCAATTCCAAGGCCCAAAATCAAAAAACGCAGTGCTGAACCAGCTACAGAGAAGGAGAAAAATGACTGCTGCTGCTGAACCCATGACACTGTCTTAGCTGTAGAATTAGTCAGATAAATCTCACATAGAATCATTTCATTTGAATTTTCCCAAGATACTTCTATTACAATTCATTTGTTATTAAATGGATAGGAGAAAGTATAAATCTAGATTTTTCCTCAGTTCTAAAATATTCCAGTCCAGAGGTCCTTGAAGATTTTGTATAGCTTATGGTGCATTGTATCTCACACTAATAAATACTTAACTGAGTTTTCTTTTGATGCTATTATCTGTGTTCTATTTGTGACATCAGAACAATCTGTTTCCTTTTGCTGCCGCTAGCCATTGTTTAGGTATTTTGGAAACATGTCATTTTTTTTTTTTTAAGGCATCTAGTCTTGCATGAGTGAAAAATAATGGAGTTTTGTTCTTGCCTTCGATAAATGGAGAATCAGGTCTTCAGTCTTCTTACTCTAATGTGATTCTAATTATGTTCTGCTTTTGTCCTTCTTCTGTGCTTTCCATTACAATGTTAAACTTAATTTGCTAATTACCTAACATTTGCAAATTATGAGGAAAATCGGGAACTCGTTTTATTTCCTTTGCTGCTTGCTCTATGTCTTCCCCCTTAAAAAAAAAATAAAATTGGCTGATAAGCGTATGGCTATGCTTTACTAAACTCTGTGCCCTTTATTCAAGTGTGGCGTACAGTGGTCCCCTCTATAGTCTTGCCAGCTTACCTTATACAAATGACTGTACTCTAACTTTGCCCTGATTGAGAAAGATATGTTAAGGTTACAAATATCTGCAGCTGTGTTGGGAATATTAGTTTTAATGAGTCGCCTCATGATGAAGATTGGGCTTGTCTGTAAATACTATTTGATAGTAGGGCCTGCTTTCAGAAAAATCTATGCAAAAGATAAAAGCATTTATGAAATATTGTAACTACTAGAATAACCATTTGCCTAATGCAGAAATGACACATCTCAAAAAAGAAAGTTTTGAATAATGGAAGTTATTTAAATGCAGAATTCCATCTTTTAAATTTATTTCTTTAAATATTGCTGAACACGATATTTCTACTGCGGAGTGTACCACTGTCATTCTGAGATTAGCTACAAAGAACGTCTTCTGAAAGATTATTCAAAGTTCTATATTGAAAAAGACAAGCAAGCAAACTGTTTTCTGCAGGAAATCAAAATCTCTTTGCAGGTTTTCTCTACCTCTGCTCTATTTATGGTGCTTTTGATACTGTTAACAAGAATGTTAGCTGTAATGCAGATATCTGTCCAACAGGAAGCGAACTAAGACCGTAGAATTAATTTTCAAAAGCAATTGAATAACCATCAGTCAGCAATGATGTTTTGCTTGAATGTATTAATGAACTGGATCATATATAAACTAACAGTCTGTTGGAGGATGGAAAGTCATAGTCCTTTTACCAGTCTTTATACCCTTTAGTACTCTGAAATATTTGTTTGGTTTTTTTTTTTTGAAATTTTTTTCTCTCAACTTATTTTTATGATATTCCTTATTAACTGCCTCCTAAGACTTGTCTTAATGCATTATTTTTCATATTATATTTTTTATTCCAGTAATATATTGTATCCAGCATGTTTAGGTCCTGAAATCTGACAGGATCCCTTGGGCATTAAATTAGTAAAATTGATTGTATATAGCAACTTCATCTCCAGGCAAAATTAGACCTAATAAATGGAATTACCAGTGCTTGCTTCTCCATAGTTATCAGAAAGGTCTTTTAACTGCTCATAGCTTCCAAATGTATCATCTTGGATGTTCAGATCTCAGATCATACTTGGAAGTTTTCCAGGCTTGGAAGTCTGTCTTTGCCGCAGGAGTTCTCTGATACCGCAGGAATCCTTACTGTAATTCCAATGCTGAAGAGCTTGACTTAAGCCGAGAATTTTGGGCTCCTTCTTCCAAGAACAGAGAGCAGTGAGGATCTGGTAGCCCTGCACCCATAGGTCTGGGACTTGAGGAATCCTGCTGCAGGGCCTTTCACCTGCCCGCATCTGCCTGCAGCCACACAGCTTAAACCTCTGCCCATCTCCTGGCTGCACTCACTGACCATTTATGCTCCATGAATGAGAGTTATGTTTACATTTCCAGTAGTATTTTTAGAAAACTGAATATGTTACGGCCTGCTCAATTACTTCTGGCATGAATTTTAGTAGTATAACTTGATATAATATGAAACCTGAAAAAATACAGATCTCCAATATTTCTATATCTTTCTTCTGTCCTTCCAGTGGGGATTTCTACAGTCATTACTAGAATGAAATGCTGTATTATTATTGCCTTTTGTCATTTCATATTATTGACTACATGCCTCACTGTGAGGATCATACTTTCAAGGATAAGTCTCTGATTTTGGGTATACATGTATACAAGTACAAACCCCATACATATGTACAGCTATAGCTATTCATTAAATAAAAATTATTGCAATGAGGTATGTAAACAAGGCCTATAGGCTGAAAATTCAAGGTTTGAGCTGCAGCTTCCAAATGTGTCACCCTACAGTCTCATCAAAGGAGAGTTCTTTCTCCCCATTCAACCTTATCCCATGTCTTTCTCACCTGCAAAATAAACTCCATGTAATGAGCTCTTGGTTATTCCCTTCTTCTCCCCCACTTCTCCGATGTCTGTCTATCTAGAGCTTCCAGGAGCACTTACTGTAAATGTACCACTGTCCTTCGAATTTAGCTTTGCTGTGGCAAATGTAGGCATATATAGTAATTTTCAGTTGCCTTCTTTTCAACTTTAATTCATATTCTAGACATGCACCAACCAGCTCCTGAGTTTGCCACTAAAAACAGGATTAAGTATTCATTTGGCATGCTTATCATAAGCTGGCTACTGCTATGCCAGGGGAACCAGCTGGACTGTGGAATAAAAATCTCATATTAGATTTTCCCAAGGACTTTTTCTTTAAAGAAGCAAATAGAGATAATCAGAAAAAAAAATAATAAAAAAACCAAAAAAACTAATGTTTACAGCATAGGTTGGAAATTGTGTTTGCTGCTAGAATCACCTATCTTCATATTTAAGCCTGCTAAGTTTGAAGATATATGATTTATTCTGACATAAAGTTCCAAAGACCTGCAGCAGTTTGAGCAGCTCCCTTTAGTACATGAAACACCGACTAAAAGTCTCAAGTGTTGTACAAGTTCATCTTAACTGTAGCTTTATTGTACTTAGTTTCTTTCATAGAAATTGTCAAATTCACGACACTCTTACATCAAAAACATCCTGCTAAACAAATAATAATAAGAATAATAAACTGCCACCCCAAAACACTCCCAAAAGTCCCAGATGTTAGAAGCCTGCAAGTTCTTTACTTGTGAAAGCCCTCCAATAGATAAAGCTGTCTGCTTTTTATGCTTCTGAGCTACAGTGTAAAAGTCAGTCCTACTAAGATATAATTAGAAGTGTAGGATAATTCTAATGCTGGTTTACAACTGATGAAATCTGATTCAGCTCTGTTTACCACCTGATTACCATGGAAACCATTGCCTGGTCAACAGAGTAATTCTGACCAAAAGGAATTATTATTAAACTTCCCAGTCAAGGCTGGATGGAGATTTGGATGCCTTATATTGAAGTTTCTGATACAGGCTGAAAGGTTCAATAAGGGTAAATGTTAATTCTTAGTGTGCTAGAAAGCAAGAGTGTTTTGTTATGATTCAAGCACAACTGGCTCTCCAAAAATCAGATACTACCAGATTGCCTTATCAGCTGTGCAGCATCCAGGAAGTGAACATAAATAAAGGTAGTTTTCTGAATAGTAAGGAACTATGAGAAAAGTTGACAAGAGAACTATTAACTGTCTGTTTCAAGGATAGTCAAATGCTAGTTTAAAAATTAGAGCTGGAAGGAAGAAGTACTAAGAATGTTCTAGCACAGGTCAGTGTTTAGACAGGCAAATAACTATTTTGCCCAAATATTCTCGGTTAGAAAAATTGCTTTAATTTGCTTTAAAAAAATAAAAAATAAATTTGATATACAGAGACAATGGACATGGGTCATAATAAACATTGAGATCTAAATATTTTACACAGGCTTGAGTGAAGGCCATAGAAACATATCAAACTTCCGCTATTGGAACAAGCAGCATTCCTTCTTTATAGTAAAACTGTCAATAGAGAAGTAAGGCCACCTTTTCCCAGTAATTCCCTATCTCTTGAAACAGGTGGTGCAAATTGATCAGCATTTGTTTTTAGTAGACTTGACAAGTTTTTCAGTTCACAATTGATGTTTATACCAGACACCAACAACCCCCAAAACATGATAGTTGTACATTAAAACTGTACATTTCCAATTTTCCTGTGGTTCATATTCCAGAAATGCTAAGAAGAAAAGAATCAAAAAGCCAGCAACCATCACAAAGTTGCAGTGAGAAAACAATGTATTAGGAATCCATATGGAAAGATAGTTGTAGTAGTTTTGTTCTGTTTTATGTAGTACAAAAATGTATTCTTACCTTCTTATTACTAAACTGTTATTTTACCTCTTTCCTCTCTCCATTAATGGAGGAAAGGCAATTATGCACTTAGTTCCTGATGATACTTGGTTACATAGATACTTAGCAATTATCTGCCTCAGTCAAGCTATTCTTAGAGGCTGTTTCTGTAGACAAGGAGATAGGTATCTTCAGACAGTGATTTAACTCCATCTTAAAATTGAGTTAAATTTTAAAGTGTCTTTTTATTTCCTTTAAAAATAAAGGCAACATGGATGATATGTTCAACTTGCTTTTGGAAAACTAACCTAGATGAGTGAATCTTGCACTTAAGGATCTTTGCAAATTACTAACTTGACAGTTAAGTGCTTGCTCTCTTTGATATTGCCCCAGCAACATTTAAAAAATCACAGGCCACTTGTTTTAAGTATTCAACGGCTAATAGTTTTCTCTGTAGAACAGACAGGAAGATTAATACCAGGTGTCGTGGTTTAAGCTGTAAATCACGCAGCCTGTTCACTCACTTCTCCCTCTTTCTTCCCCCCCACCGGGGGGGAATGGGGAGAAGAATCACAAGAATGTAACTCCCACGGGTTGAGATAAGAACAGTCCGGTAACTAAGGTATAACTAAGGTATAACACAAATCAGTACTGCTACCACCAATAATAATAATAATGACCAGGGAAAACAAAGGAAGGGGATACAACTGCTCACCATCCAACCGAGCCGAGAGAGAGAGAGACATCCGGGTTCCTGCCCCCAGTTTTTTACATCCTGGGCATGATGTGCTGTGTCATAGAATACCTCTTTGGCTTGTTTGGGTCAAATGTCCTGTCTCTGCTTCCTCCTGGCTTCCTCTCCTCCCCGGCAGAGTATGAGACTCAGAAATCTGTCTGTGGTCAGACCAAAACATTACTAAGCAGTAACTGAAAACACTGGTGTTATCAGCGCTGTTCCCAGGCCAAAAGTCAAAAACACAACACTGCACCAGCTACTAAGAAGGAGAAAAAAAATTACTATTACTGCTGAACCCAGGACACCAGGCTTGGATGGAAAGCTGTTAGGAATGACAGGGAATGGATCAGTGTTAGCATAGTCACATGCTAAAGCCATGCTAGAAGGGGGGGTTGGTTTTGGGTTTCCTTTTTGCTTTATTGTGCATTTGTATGTGACTGTATTAATATTGACTCTATGAACCTAGTTATTTTCCTGGATTTTGTATAAATAAAAAGCAAAGAAGGAAACATTTTGCTTAATTTAATGATTTGGAAGAAGAGAGGAAGTACTGATACACTGGAAGCCAAAACCTTAGAGGGATTTGGAAATCACTGTTAGACTTTATAATATTAGGCTCTGTTTCCCAATGGGAAATAAAACAGGGTTTCTTTCTGTCTTAAGCTTTGGTGGCCAATTAAGAGCCTTTTTGGTTCCAGCTGAAGATTTGGCGTGTCTACTGTTTTGACCACAATGTGGTGAGGAGTGTGATGAACGTTGAAGTTAAATTAGAATTCAACACCTGTAGCTAGCTTGGCTCTGTGTTCACATTTGACAATAAGCCAAGGGAGACCCAGAGTGAGAATCTTCTAATGCTGTTTCTTAGTAGTCAAAGTCACCTTAAATATAAGTTAATATATTTATCCTCTCTCATTTATATAGTCAGCTTCAATGTTTTGACTTCCATCTTACTCAAAGGGACAAACTAGGACCTTAGCATGTTTCTGTTAGCATAGGTTTGGATGAAGGAGTTACACGGATTGAAGTAAAATTTACCTTTTAAATTACAAAGGTGAAACTACAGTAGTTAACTTTATTGTGAGACACACTTTTTTCTTAAAATCTTTTTTGATCCCCTATTTGAATGGGTGTCATGTTTTAAGCCCAGCTGACAACTAAGTCAACCACTTGACTTGACAACAACTCAACCACTTGCTCAGTCCTCCCAAGAGGATAAGGAAGAGAATCAGAAGAGTAAAAGTTAGAAAACTCATGGGTTGAAATAAAGACAGTTTAATAAGTAATTAAAAGCTGTGCATGCAAACAAAGGAAAACAAGGAATTCATTCATAGAATCGTGGAATGGTTAGGGTTGGAAGATCATCTACTTCCACACCCCACACCCCCCCCCGCCATGGCCAGGGACACCTCCAGCTAGCCCAGGTTGCTCAAGGCTCTGTGCAACCTGGCCTTGAACATTGCCAGAGACAGAGCATTCATGGCTTCTTTGGGCAGCCTGTTCCAGGACCTTACCACCCTCATAGTAAAGAACTTCTTCCTTATATCTAACCTAGATCTCCCCTGTTTAATTTTGAAGCCATTACCCTTGTCCTATCACTACGGTCCCTGAAGAAGAGACCACCACACATCATCATCAGGCTATCTACAGGAAAGAAGTGCTTCCTCACATTTTGTGGTCATTTGGGAAAACAAATCCCATCACTCTGAATGTCCCTCCCTTCCTTCTTTCCCCAGATTTACATGCTGAGCATGATGCCATACAGTCTGGATATGCCTCTGGTCAGCTGGGGTCAGCTGTTCTGGCTGTGTCCCCTCCCAGCTTGTTGTACACCTCCAGTCTGCTCGCTATTGGGGTAGTGTGAGAAACAGAAAAGGCCTTGACTTTGTGTAAGCACTGCTCAGCAATAACTAAAATGTCACTGCTTCCAGCACAAATCCAATACAGTTACCAAGCTGTGTGGTTCGGTTGATACATTGGAGGGAAGGAATGCCATCCAGAGGGACCTTGACACGGTTGTGAGGTGGGCTGATGCCAACCTGATGAAGTTTAACCATGACAAGTGCAAGGTCCTACACCTGGGTCAGAGCAATCCCAGGCATAGCTACAGGTTGGGCAGGGAAGAGATTCAGAGCAGCCCTGCGGAGAAGGACTTGAGGGTGTTACTCGATGAAAAAATGAACATGAGTCAGCAGTGTGTGCTTGCAGCCCAGAAAGCCTGCCGTATCCTGGGCTGCAACAAAAGGAGCGTGACCAGCAGGTTGAGGGAGGTGATCCTGCCCCTCTGCTCTGCTCTCATGAGACCTCACTTGGAGTATTGTGCGCAGTTCTGGTGTCCTCAACATAAAAAGGACATGGAAGTGTTGGAACAAGTCCAGAGGAGGGTCACGAGGATGATCAGGGGACTGGAGCACCTCCCGTATGAAGATAGGCTGAGGAAGTTGGGGCTGTTCAGCCTGTAAAAGAGAAGGCTGCAGTGGAGACTTCATAGCAGCCTTCCAGTACCTGAAGGGGGCATATAGGGATGCTGGGGAGGGACTCTTCATGAGAGACTGTAGTGATAGGACAAGGGGTAACAGGTTCAAACTTGAACAGGGGAAGTTCAGATTGGATATGAGGAACAAATTCTTTACTGTAAGGGTGGTGAGGCACTGGAATGGGTTTCCCAGGGAAGTCGTGAATGCTCCATCTCTGGCGGTGTTCAAGGTGGAGTTGAACAGAGCCTTGGATGACATGGTTTAGTGTGAGGTGTCCCTGTCCATGGCAGGGGTGTTGGAACTAGATGATCTTAAGGTCCTTTCCAACCCTAACTATTCTATGATTCTATGATGATTCTATACCTGCAACTGTTAAAAAATTAATTCAATGCTAGCCAAAACCAGCAAAACAAGAAATTCTTTTTCTATTTTGTGAACATGTTGTAACTTCTGTGATCTGATAAAAAGTGTTTTGAAACTTCAAGAAGAAAGATCTGTTTATCTCAGCATAGCCATTTTTCTGAGGATTACTATACTTTCAGAGAATGAGTAATAACCGTTTTTTCGAAATTGTCATGAATGAAGCTAAGCAGACACTCGGAGCTGTCTTGAGTAAGTAAAACAGATCCATCTATTGACTCTTCTGACTTGGGTTTCTCTCAGTCTCATTGTGGCTGCCCCTTTGTAAACTCTTTATTAAATAGGCACCAGAAGGGGATCTTTATTCTTTATCAGCAGTGAGTACTCTAAATCTTCAGTTTTTTGTCAATCGATATGCCAAAAAAAAAAAAAAAAAAAAAAAAATGAAGAGGGCACTCTATAAGAGTAAAAGGGATGGTCTTTAATTTACAGGAAGCATCTAGGTCTGGACTCTGATTACAGAAGAAAAAGGCAGTTCTAGGCATAATTTGTCTCATCCTAAAGCAGATATCTAAGAGATAAAATAAATTTCATGCTAACAGCATCTGTTTCTCTCCATCGATTGCAAAGGAAATTAGACTGATTAGCTTTATTGCCTACATTGTAGTTTTGTTTGAAGTAGATAACATTGTTGTACCCATGTTGTCTCACATTTTAAAAGATGTTGTTTCATTTTAAATTTTTCTTAACCCAGCTCAGAATTTTTTTCTTACCTAAGTGAATAAACCACAACTTTAAAGCCACATTTATATCCTTTGTCAGTGATTGTATCATCTCCAATATACTCCTTAATTATTGTACAATGTAAATATGTTAGTTAACAGAGAGCAGTCACCTGGAAATCCAGGAAAAGGACTGAGGACATTATGACTCCTTTGTGCAGTAGTCATACATCAATGGATGCATTCCAGGAACCTGAGTTATTATAGCGGCTGCGCTGTGAAGAGGGAACACTAAGACTGCCTTTTGTTTGTTCCACGAAATGTAATCGTCATCATATTAATGATATGAAGGGAATATTGCCAGTGGAAATGCCTTCTGTGATCTACTGTAATAAAATACAAGCCTGCGTCCTTAGGAAGTTACTTAAACAGGGAGACCTTTATATCTTATCTTTGGCCTGTCTTTTGTCTTACTGATTTCATTTAAACTAATATACTTGACAGTATATGTTTTGAGTGCTTTACTGTGCTGGTTAAAAAGGAGGAAGCTAATCTCATGAAGGTTGTTAATAAGTCTTAAAGTATTATCAACATTTTAACGCATTATTCATTTTTGTATGCTATTAGGGATAGGGGAGTTAGCTAATGTGATAAGAAACCAATTACAATGATACAGAAGCAAGTATATGATAAGACCTTTGTTCATAATATTGCTGCCTTTGATAAAACCTCCCACACAGTCATTCAACAGCTTCTTCAACTGTGATAGTTCTTCTTAATGTCCACCACAGAAGAACACAGGGATTTGCTTGTTGTTCTTTTTACATCTTGTAGCATTATCAGAGATGAGGTAACAGTTTGAAAAACATTAGATTACCTTTTTGTCCAAGAACATTTCAATTACTATCCCACAGCAAAAGCTCATGGGTAACTGACACTTTTTAATAGTTGCTGAAATATTCAGCTCAAATATTATTCCTTCTATTATTTTTTTGTGTAATCATTTGAATATTACAATTATTATCCCCCTAATATACAAGTATTTTATAATTTAAACTGGAGTAAAAGAAGCGTCTGATTGAATGCTTCTCTTATGAACCACATGATAATGTTTTTTTTTTTTTTGACAGATGAGGAGCTCAATTGGTTCAAATAATATGCATACTTACAGGCATTGGGTATGCTTCAGTAAACACACAAACTTAAACACGTACTTTAAATACAAATCCTAAAAAATTTTATGTACTACTAGATGTTCTTCTATTCATATTCTATGTTCATGTTCAGCGCTCTATAGTTTTACAAGCAGCTTCCCAATAAAGAGGAACAAAAATTATCAAATATGTCCTTTTTATTGATGCTATATGCAGTATAGTATTTCAGTGATTTCTAAGTGCATTATTAATATTCCTATAGAGTGTAACAGTAATGAAATTTGAAAGGTTAGGTTGGTCGATTTTCCTTTATTTCTTATTCTCTTTCATGTGCTGCTATTTTACATTTTATTATACATAACAGTTAATTTTTTGTAACTACAGATATTGTTTCCTCACATATTGTTAAGTCATTTCGGAGTCTATGTCTTTAAAACATCCAATAAATCCTACTTGGAAGCAATGTTGGAAGCATTTTGGCAAGAATTTGTCATTTTGAATTGTGATTTGTCTGGGATCTCCAGAGGTTTGTCATGTTGTGTCACTATAAAACTATAGTATGCAAGACAATATATATTTTGATTTCTGATTTTTTTTCACCTTAAGTCAAGCCAGTTAAAGGCTGAGTTAAAAAAAAAATAAATAAAAGTGGGACATTAAAAAAAATAAAAGGCAGTTAAAGAACAATATAAGAGAAAGAAAAAAGAGAAAACAAGCCATTCAGAGTATGTGAATAAGGAAGCTTGATTCTTTCAATCTCACAACACAGATAGGCAAGCCATTAAAAAGAAATGAACAGTGGAAAGTATAAAGCTAATGAAAGAAAGCTAAAATTACTCCTATACACAAAGTGCATTTTGCTTAATTTCTTTCTGATCATAAGTTTGGCACCCGGTGCTGGAATAGAGTAAGTAGCAGACGCTGTCTTCTAAGGCATGTACAAATATGTTCTCAGCTTGAATTCAGGAGACACAGCTGACTTGATTTTAAAACCGGGGAAAAAAGATTAATGCAAGATTTAAAACCTGGGTGACAGCAGTAAAAGGAAGCTAAACATATTTTTAGTTCACAATTTTTTTAATTGATTGCCAAAAGGAAGTTGTTAAACACTCATTTGCTTTTTCAAAGTAAAGAATTAAAGCTTCCATCAACATTTCTTTCCTTTCTTCCCTCTCCCCACAAATGAGATGAAGTTGCCCTTTCTGAAATAGATGTTGAACTCAAAGAGCCTTCAGATTAAGGCACTGCTATGTGTATTTTAATTCCATTTTAATTACACTCTCTCAAATATTTTCTTTTAAATTGTTCTTTTGTGATTTGCTTTTTCAGTTCACTAGGTTCTATTCTAAACATCACTGAGCTTGTAATTGTTTGAGGCACAAATAATAAAAGCTAATTTGTTGACATTCCCTGAAACATCAAGGAATCCATCCGAGACTTAATGGATTTCTCTATCCCTTCCTTAAGAGGCAGTTTCAAGTTTAATTCCTTCTCTGGCAAAGTACGTTTCACTTATGCGCAGATGCAGGAATGTAAAGGTTATGAATATATCTCTTTGCTGTCCTATTTTTTCATCCAGGATCATGAAAGCTCATCTGGAGATACTGATCTCTTTTTAATCCTCGAGACAAAAAAAGAGAATACAGTAAGCAGAATAAATTAATTTTTCTGTGTGAATGCTAAATACGTTCATTAGTATTATTTATAACTTTAAAAAATTTGAGATACTATGAGCAGGACCTCTCAAATAATCCAAATGCTTGACTATTGTCATATTAAATATGCAAAATATAAAAAGCTAAATGAAGCTTTTTCTCTGGATCTTCCTGAGCTTCTATATTCTTCTTTTAAAAAAAAAAGTTCCTTGTTAAATGCATACATTATTTAGCTCACAAGCTGCTTAATAGTATTCTTCAACCACATAATTGTTAGCTCTGATTGTTATGATATTCCACCTGATCATCTCAAAGTCATTTACTTATTTTAGTTGTGCATTTCATAATGCTTTAAGTTTCTGGGCACAAAGTGGATTTTTTTTTTTTTTTTAATTTCTATATATATATTGTGACTATTTGGGACTGATATAACTGTATGAGAAACCTGTAAGAAAAAATATTAATGTCTTATTGACTGATCTTTAAGTGTTTCAATCACTGACACTGTAACTCTCACTTAAGTTGTGATTCCTAGGAATTTTTCAATTTTTTATGTAATTTTTTAAAATTATTATTTTTATCTGTGGTTAATGCTTCTCTGTCTTGTCTTCGTGTAAAAAGTGATAGTTAAGAACATTCTGGATGGAAATGAGGAATTTCGTGTTTCTAATGGAACAAGCTTAATTTTATCTTTCTTAAACATATAATGACAAAGAGCAGGAGTGCTGAAATCAAGCCAGGAGTGTCAGTGTTTCATACAATTCTCTATCCCATGTTGCTGCTGCAAACTGAACTCAGGAAAAAATTTTGAGGGGCAAACCCAAAGATTGCAATTCATAGGAAATAGAAAACTCTAAAAGTATGTATACGTATATGAAAAACACCAAGTTCTTTAAATCTGGTGCCAACAACAGACAGGTGTGAAAGCTCCCATTATACTCTGTGGAGATCTAGCCATAGTAAGTGAACTTGATTTAGCTGCTCACACAAAGTTGCATGATACTACATGTAATAGAAATCATTGATCAGACATGTAAGGCAGATAGATTTGCCAGTTTTATTGGAAACTCTCTTATAGAATCATAGAATAATTAGGGTTGAAAAGGACTTGAAGATCATTTAGTTCCAACCTCCCTGCCATGGCCAGGGAGACCTCCCACTAAACCTGTCACTCAAGGCCCTCTCCAGCCTGGCCTTGAACACCACCAGCCATGGAGCATTCACAATTTCCCTGGGCAACCCATTCCTGTGCCTCACCACCCTTACAGTAAAGAACTTCCATATATCCAATCTAAACTTCCCCTGTTGAAATTCGAACCCATTGTTCCTTGTCCTATCACTACAGTTCCTAATGAATTTGATGAATTCCACTTAAACATTTTTATTTTTAAATCACAACTTGTTGGTTTATTCATTACTTAACACTCTTCTTATTAATAATAAATTTCTACACTGGCATAAAGCCTTTGGCTTTCACTCCCCTAATTTATCCTTTTGGCAGTTACATGAGCACCCTGCAAACCTAAAAGTTCATTCATTGTTCTTTAATTGAATGTTAATTTGATGTAACTTCCACATGAACATTATTGACAAGCAAGATAATTTGACCTATTCTTTTATAACTAAAGAACTACAAAAACTAAACAAAAAAAAAAAGTGCCTTTCTTTTTATATTCCTCATTAAGCTTTTAATCAATGATTATATATTTAAATTTCCATTTGAAAATATGATAATTATAGGTTAGCTTTTTAATTTAGTTGATAATCTGGTAATTTTAATTTAATACATTTATTAATTAAAATAAGTAGTGCTTTATCGTTATTTCCGTGTGATAGCTATCAACCTAAATTGATAATTTATGCAGTACAACACTAGAGAACATTCAGAATAAGTATTTCATTCTGGGTATAGTTTAGAGCCATCATAAAGGGAGGCTAGAAGACACGATTGCTAAGATTAAAGTATTTAACTGTTCTTCTTTCAGTGATTCATTTATCTGTAAAAATTTAACTTAAAAATACATTCAAGCTACATTGGTTTGTGTCTACAGGGCTTTGCTTTGCCTTTCCACCTACCATCACCCCACAAAAAGGACTGAACTTGAGTTTGAACTCAGACATTTTAAAATCTAAAGGCCGACGGAAAATTTGTTAAATATAGCCTTGAAACTCCTGTTTAAAATGTTAGCTCTACTGATGTTGAAGGGAAATACCCTATAATATGTTCTGCTTTAAATTAATTTATATGTTATTAACTTTTAATTTTATGTATGCATACTGGACCTGGCTACAATAATTTTCTTCATAGCACTCATATGGTGCTGTGTTTTAGGTTTCTGACCAAACAATACTGATAAGACACTAATATTCTATCTTTTGTTGAATAGTGTTTGAGTGCTTCAAGGCTACCTTTGCTTCTCACTCTGCTCCTCACTCTGTTCCCTCAGTGAATACACTGGGAGAGTACACAGTACTTTGGGAGTTGGCACAACCATGCAGATAACCTGAACTAGCCAAGGAGATACTCAATACTGTGTAACGTCATGCTCAGAAATGGAAGAAAGGAGGTTTTAAAAGGGTCAGCCTCCTTTTGCTTGGGAACTGCCTGGGCATCTGTGTATCTGTGTGGGAGATGGCAAGTGATTGCCTTTACATTGTTTGCTCTTTTCCTTTCCCTTCCCTTCTCTTCCTTTCCCTTTCCTTCCCTACATGTTGTGAAGTAGACAGAACATGCCCCTTGAACTATAAAATTCATGTGAAAACTAGTGGAGTAAGGACCCTCTTGACTAATATCCTTGTGGACTGTAATCTCTTTGGTGTACTTCTATCTAAATTGCTGAATACTTTGAATAATATTTTCAGTGATGCTTTTCTCCAGCAGCAGTAGGAGCTGTGCATGTATCGGTGTAAGTATCAGGCAACACAAAGCAGGTAAGAGATGACAGAAGCCAAATTGAGCTTCTTATATTGAAAGCAAAAAGCATGCTTTAGAGTATTGACTGCAGGAAATCATGTTTTTTTTCCTGGAAGCTGTACCTGAAAAAAAAAACCCAAACCCCACATACTAAACCACACCAGGTAGAATCACCAATCCTAATTCACTTTCTGAGTATATATTCGTTTTAAGATAAGCCCCCTATGAGTGTAAAAAAGAACACTTAGTAAAGTTACTTTTTCATATAATTTTTAATTTCACAGAAATATCAGTCTAAAGTCACAAGTTTACCATATCCAGCATGCATTACATCTTTTCAGTATCTAGGTGCCATACAGTTTTGTTAGCACATGTTAATGCATTTCCAAAATGTATTTAGGAAAACAGATTGTAACAAATGCTTCATATGACACAAGGTTAATGTTTTATGCCTGTAATGAAGTATATGGATCATGTAAAGACACAAACATTGCAATCTGATGCAAGATAGTAGGACAACTGTTTGCAAAACAAAAAAAATTTTCTTTAGTAAACAGTATTAATATAATTATATAATGACTACTAGAGCATAACGTTCGGGAACAATTATTTCCTATGTCTTCCTAAATTACCTTGTTGTTGAGAAGGGGTCATAATGTGATATTTGAGAAGAGTAAAATATTGGTTCTTACTATATTCTGGACACTGCACAGTAAGAAATGTAGTAAAGAAAATATTGCTTTGAAAGCAGTGTAAATCCACATGTTTAGTAGAAAAAAAGCAAACCTCATCCATCATGTTTGCAAAAGTTCTCCAAACATGGCCTTCTTCAATGATCCTAGCTAGCCCAGCTGTATTGCAATATTGTACTGTTATTAGCTGCTGGTATCAGACTTTGTCCCTCTGGAGCCTGTAGATAGCTTCGTTCTTGCACTAACACAACACAATTACACTGCAGGTATTTGTGTTACCTTTGCTGTTGTGTGATAATGGTGTGGCATATGGACGTGTTCATTTGATCCCTATTCCATATGATTTCCTATTGCTGGAACCAAGAAAGCGCATTTGAGGTTGCACTTTCTTTCTGCAAAAGGGCACAGGAATTAAATCTTGATTAGATCTGTTTAATAGCTTATCAGACATAATGGATTTAGGTGTTACTAGGAGCATAAATTCATAACATTGCACAATATAGTTTTGTTTATTTAATCCTACCATTTTAATCTGTGTACTAGTGGGATCTGATGTCCACTAAATTTAATGAAAACCTGATCTTGCTAGTGTCAAGGGAATTTTATGATTTTTCTTTCAAATAAGGAATTTGAGCAAGGTGTCAGGACCCCACTGGATTCAGATTTCTCTCCTCTTTATTTCATTTAAAAGATATTGTTTACATAATGCTTAATCTACTAATTTTTGTTCATGGGTGAAGAAAACGGCTTCATTCTTGATGTCTGCTCCTTCACAGTTTATACTTCTATGGTCATTCTTTGCCACATCTCTCAAAAGCATTAAAAAAAAAAAATTAAATCTTGTCAAAGACAGTAACTTCATGAGAAAAAGGCATGCTCCAAAAAGTTACTTTTAAACAATGACATTTGTGGTTAACATCTGTCTAGCTGGTGATGACAAATATTTCAACTCTTGTGTGTAAAATTCTCATGTAAAATTAGAGTCTCAGCAATAGTTAAATAAAATGCTAAAAATATAGTTAATTCTTGAGATCATGGAATCATGGAATCATAGAATCATAGAATAGTTAGGGTTGGAAAGGACCTTATGATCATCTAGTTCCAACCCCCCTGCCATGGGCAGGGACACCTCACACTAAACCATGTCACCCAAGGCTCTGCCCAACCCGGCCTTGAACACCGCCAGCGATGGAGCATTCACAACTTCCCTGGGCAACCATTCCAGTGCTTCACCACCTTTACAATAAAGAACTTCTTCTTTATATCCAATCTAAACTTTCCCTGTTGAAGTTTGAACCTGTTACCCCTTGTCCTATCACTACAGTCCCTCATGAAGTGTCCCTCCCCAGCATACTTGTAGGTCCTCTTCAGATACTGAAAGGCTGCTATGAGGTCTCCACGCAGTCTTCTCTTTTCCAGGCTGAACAGCCCCAACTTTTTTTTTTTTTATGTTCAAAACATAAAAAACTGGATATTGAAATTAATAGTGTCTCTCCCATCTTGTCTTTTTTAGACCTATGTTACAATGAAAATGTGAAACTTACGGACATGCGAGTTGTATGTCTGATCTTATTTGTTCAATACTGATTCTAAAAACCATTGGACTGGGCAGCTGCTCAGCCCCTTGCAGAACCATGTCATATCATTCCAACTAAAGATTTATCTAGCTTCAGTGTTGCATCTGCAATGACAGTGCCTTGACCTAATGCCCTTGAGGAGCTTTTTTTCTGCAACCATTCATCTTAAGACCTTTTTCTTATTTACTGCCACCACTTCCCTGTTCTTTGCTTTTGGCCAATTCACCCTGTCCTTAACTCATTTTCTAGATTACATATGTCCCTTTATTCCTCTATTTATTATTACCCTGAAGCCTTTTGAAGAGACTGACCATGCCCCTAGAGTTTCCAGTTTGGTAGTAAACAGTCATTTGGTGTACCTTTGCATGGTTTATTTTCTGATTGTTGTGTTTCATTTTTGCTATTGATCACTGTATTCCTTTAGTTTGCTCTATATGACTCATCTGTGAGAAACAACATTGCACATACTGGGCAACAGACTCATGGCCAGGACATGCAGCAGTAAAAATGCTTCTGTTAATACTTTATGTGGTCACTGTCTGGGGGGTACTGGTATCATAAAAGACTGATCAATGGGGTATGTGACGTAGTGCAGTCCCTAATGAAGGGAGAGACACAAAACCAAGTAAGACTCAATTTAAGAATTGAGAATTGTTTTGTGAGTTTTGCTATGGTCTGTACTGAGGGATGAAAGCTGTCCCATAGATGGTACAGAGTTACCAAGGAATAGCAAGGGCAGGATTTACTCGTCATGCTCATACTATAAAATGCCAGTCATTCGTTGTTTGCAGATTTGGACTGGTGCCAGACACAGTCTATAAGCTTTCATCTTCTTTTTAATTCTATTGTGATGCTCTTCCATTACAGTGAACTCCACGTCTAATTGTATACATACCCTTAAGGAAAGTCAGGCTAATCATTTCTACTTGGGCTACTTATGAGGCTATAAATACATGTCTCTTTGCAGCATGTCACATTTTGGCATTCCTTCAGAGATGAGACAGTCACTCTCCTAAAAGTAAATGGGCCTGGAGAAACCAGGCCTGATATACTTCATGCCCCCCTCAGCTGATAGCTTTATAAGTGCCTTGAAGATGGGATTGGTGAATTTACATTGTCTAGGTGCTTATAGACATAGCCTCCTCACATACCGTTGGGATATAGATAATGATGAAATTGCCTCCAACATGTCTTATCGTTCCCAGATGCAGTGCAATACAGTAGACCTTGTGGTTTATGTGCCTGTTTTATTTTGTTATCTTTCTCTGAGTGCATGCAGTTGAGGTATTGACTACAATGATGTTGAGTACAAGCGTGAAGTTTTACACCTAAACAGAAAATAAGCTCCAGAATTTCAAGGGAGATTCAAGACTTTCATGGTAGTATTACGAAGAGAGCAGGTAGCAGAACTATGGTATCAGCTGCCAGTCTTTTTAGTACTGTTTTCACCTTGGATTCATTTTTAGGAGTTGACTGCACCTACACCCAAACCAAGGGGCTGATCCCATGCCAAGTAGTGCAGAATGGGTCATGTGCAGAGCATCACTCAGGGCTACCCGTCTCAGACCAGACTCAGTGCATCCATGTTACAGAGCACACAGTCCTAGCTCTCTGTAATGCCAATATCACTGTGAGACAAAGCAATCATTTCTTGTGTGCTTTCTTAATTCAGGGTGTCTGAAATAGTACAAAAGGTGTACTGAAATCCTCAGTGTGAGAATTTCAAAGCACAAAAGAGGGTGTGAGGGTAGCCTCTCCTTTGATATGGCCTGAAGGGTAGGTAGGAGCACTTGCAGGTAGGCAACCTGTGGGAAGCATGTTAGAGGACTGTGGTAGGGCAAAGAAAGCAAATGTTATTTAGCTGCGTCCATACAAATGGTCCCTGGAGCAAGCTGTAGTCGAAACTATATGCAGGATTTCTTTTGGAGAAAAAAAAAAATGAATTTATACTAGGAATTTAGGAACAAATTGAGATTTGTGTAGCAGTGAAAGTTAGGGAACAAGGACATGGAAGTAAACTGGGCAACAAAGATATTTAGCTTACATAAAGTATTTGTTGTGTGGTTTAAGATGCTAGCTTTTCATTCTTTATCTCTCACAAAATTATATCCATAGTTTTCTCAGTTGTAGTTTGGGTTGCTGAACATGGTTTCACATGTATGAAACCATTTTACCTTGCAGGTAAGGCAACAGTGCATTTTGCCATGGATATCTTTGATCAGTGGTATCAGCCAGCCTTGTTCAAATGAAGTATTAATTACTTCAACAGCAGATGCAAAATTCCAGAGGAAAAAAATATTTTAAGCAAACAAATGATCTATGTGTGGGTGTGCCTCAGCCAACATTTATTATCTTTTATGGCAACTGAGACAATTTAAAATACACTGCTTCCTACCCCAGTACGTCAGCTGGTTCTTCTGAAGAATATCCATTCTTTAAAGAGAAATCACATACTGTTTATCTCACCATAGTTCTTCCATTTGTACATATTTTGCATACCATTCCTGTGCAGATTTAAAAGCAGTTTTGGAGGTTGGCATTAGGCAGAATTAATTTGATGATTTCAACATAGTTCCTTAGCAAGTCTTTAGCTGTTTATCTAACTATGGGTATTTTTTCTTGCATAATAGTTTTCTCCCTAATTGTAATCCATTTAACATAGCAGAACTGTAGTGTCACAGTTGAAATGTTGTAATGACACCTATATTTTATTTATTAATTGTGTTTTATAGCCTGCTGAAAGTAATATATGCTGAGATTTTTGGGCTCTTGTTGAGACTTTCTGAGGAGAAAAGTATCTTAAATGTGTATTTTCTAAATCACTATAAGAATCATACCAAGGACAAAGTGAATCTTTTAATCTTAGAATACTTCTGTGTTTATTTGTACTACAAATAATGATCTCTCCTTCCCACTGCCTAAAGAAACTGTCTGTAACAAAAATTGTCAGGCATAATAAAAAAGGCGAAAATAAAAAAAGCTAAAGATGACCACAGTCAGTCCTATGGGGGACAGTTCTCCAAGCAACATGGATTCTTCTGATTCATCAAATCTACTTGAGGTAAAGCATCAAGTTCCTGCATCAGTTTCTCTGTCCAGTATCACTGCAGTGCTGTAGGTGAGAATAAAACTTCATGGATGTATCCAATGTCAGGCTAACTTCCAACCTGAGACTAGCAGTACAGTGTTGCACCCTCTTGTGAGGCTTTATTTTGAAATAGATGCTGAGAATTTGATCTAATGATCAGTTGACTTTTTCACATCTTCAAATGCTTTGCACCTAACTGTTGGGAATTTCATTCCCTACCTCATTGCCCAGTATTATAAATATTAATTTTACAGACCCATATATGTCAGTTCAGCCACAGGTTGTGAATTGGGTATATATTTAGGATGATGTAGAGATATATTCCTCAACAAAGGAAGGAGCAGTCAGTGGTATCAGTTGAAGGCTTGCTCAGACCACAGAGAAAGAACGTGGCCTGGGATTTAATACATAACCTATTTTATTTTTATTATTTGAAATATTTATGATTATTTATGGAAAATTTCTGAAAAAAAATACTCTTAAGAGTTGTACCAAATTCTAGGAAATATATTGTAAAGGTTGGAAAGGAAAATATTTTAAAGCTCAACACAGTGCAGTAAAAATATGCTGTCCTGAGAACTTACTGGATTTTTTTTTTTTTCTACACTCTTCCATTCTTTTTCTTCTCACTGAGAGCCATCTTTTCTTCTTCCCCATAGCAACATCTTGCTTTTACTTCCTGACAGCTACACAAGTCAAAAGTAATTCTCACTTTAAAGTTTTATATATTGGATTTAAGATCAACAGATCCAATAAATTAATGAGTAGTATGGATCTCCTCTCTGACTTACAGCCTAAGGCTATCCTCGGACACAAAAAGAAAGGTTTTGCTTCTTAACTGGAAATATTCTGTTAAAACCAAAAAGAGTAGAAAGATAAGTAATTCTGAAACTTCTAAGTAAATGGCAAAACTTTCAACTGACATCAGCAAAGGCCAGGTTCACCCTTCCTTCTTTGTGAGGTTTTAACAAAACATGAAGAAAACAAACTACAGGAAAAAGGCCAGGTCTGACCCCTTGCTTGTATTCGTCACCCATATGTTTCCACATCTCAGTTGAAAAATTGCAACTATAACTCTTATGCTTCCTTAGCCATAAAAATTCTGTAGTGGAAACTCTGATTCAGCAGTGCTTTAACACTTGTGTGTCTTTCTCTCCCACTGACTTGAAATTTTTTTAGGTTCCTCATTGTGACTTGGAATCTGAGCAGATATACGGAAAGATGAACACATTATTACTGAATTCTGAGGGATTTTTCCACATCGGTGCATTCTAAGCTGCTTAACTAGATGGTTTTTGATTCTTAAAAAAAAAAAAAATTGAAAAAAGAGCACAGGAAGTCTGTCATATCTGTACTGATCTATCTATATTTTCAACTCATCAAACCAGAGTTTTATATGTACTTTCAAGGGAATTGTTAATGTTCTACACCCAAGAGGTAAGACAGTAACATAAGATAAATAAAACGGGGTGAAAGTCATTTCTGGACTAAGTACTCCATGATCTAAGGAGAGTTGCATCTGTTCTTATCACAAGGTTTAAACACCAAAGGAAATTATAATTACAGAACTGTAAATATACATAGTACTTTAGTCAAGTACGCCAAGGTTACCTGGTTACTTCTCTAGTCAATTTTTAATTGATACGACAACACTGTGACTGGCACAAAGGATAGGAATACAGCTGTTTCTACTCCTGTTTTCCACAAATGTGCTTACTGCAGTTGTCATTCACATACACTCCCCTTATCACACCCACAACACATTTTATAATGATTTATCACTTAATCATTCATTTTAAAAATAGTTTAAGGCATGAGGTTTAATTTATCAGTTGTGTAAGATTCTCCTCCTCTTCCTTTCTTCTTCTCTAAAGTAGGATTTGTACTTCTTGTGCAGTGATGTGAAGGTAAAAACCAAAGTGTTATTTTATGTATTTCCTTAGGCTCTCCTTTTGCACCAAGACTTTATTTATTTTTTTTAAAGGAGCAGAAACATAATCTTTTAAAATGGTCTATGGTGGAATACTCTCCTCTCTTTTCCTGTGGAAGCAAGCCAAATTGTTGTGCATAATGATTAATTTCAGTTTCATTGCTCTTAGAAGTATCTAAAGGACTGTATTGTAATTAATATGAAATAAAGCATGTGAAGTAAGTAAAAAATAAGATATACAAGCTACACATTATCTGAAAAATCAAACTCTTGCATATGTATATGCTCTGAACATCTTGTGAGTTTTTGCTTGCTGAGTATTGGGGTTTTGTAAGTTGCAGGGAAAAAAAAACCAATGTGGCAATGTATGGGAATGAAGATACAACTGCTTGTGTTGAAGTTTCTCATAGGTTTCCAGCAAAAATAAGAAAAGAAGGATTATTAGAAAAGTGTATAAAACAAAAACTTTAAAATTTTCTTTAGCATTTCATGAACATTGTGCTGGTGCTCTTGCTTTCAATTTATCATCTAAACATATATTTTTTCTCATAGCCACCTGTTGAGAAAAAAGATCACAGGAGTTCACTTAACTAGTTTATAAGCGTGCTTTATCTTTTCACAGACTATCGATGCCTCACTGTATTGTTCAGCATTTCAAACATAAATTTTGTCTTCCTCTGCTCCTCTGTTACATTTCTTCTCACACATTCACACTCACTTGCTCCCTCAAGCTTTCCGTTTGCTAGGATTCAGAAGTTTCTTACATAATTTTAGACACTTAACTAGCAGTCCTTTATTTTCCTGAGGAAGTATGGGGCTATGCCAGGCTCCTTCCACTGCTTAGGAAGTGTAACTCAAGGCCTCTTAATCTATTTGTCTGAAATAAGGACCTAAAATTAAGCAGTAATCCAGATTCACTTGGCCCAATTTTTTTGTGTTTCTAGCTCTTGTTTTATTTTTCTTTTTTCTTTTTTTTTTTACTTCATCACCGAATATATAGAAAATGCAGTAAATAGTACTTTTGCTAGTGTTTGTGCACAACTGGATTCTCTATCACATGTCCATATATGAATAAATACATTATTTATATGCAAAAAGTGCTGCAGCATGGTTCATACAAGCATTATTTGGAACTGTGACACTGGAGCAAAATGGCTCTACTCCACACAGCATCATCTATAGGTTCCCATAAAACCCCAACTGGTACTCCTGTATGAGTCATTAGTAACAGTTATGAACATTTTGAACTGTTATGAAGGCTGTCTTACAAAGCATCAAAGCACTGGTTTTATAGCTTGAAGCAGAGGGTGCACGTTATGCTTCAGATTGTGCATGCATGAACATCAAGGTTTTTTTAGACTGACAGCATTAGCCTACTGGGACAGGTGTTGATTGATAGAGAGCAGCACAGGGTGAAAGGATCCAAAACTGCTATGGTTAAGTCCATACTAAATTTAAGGAAGGGTCTCTGACATGAACAGCCCTGTGAACTGTGCTGAGAATGAACCCTGGTGAGAACTGGTTAAAATACTGCAAATGTTTCTGCAGTTGTAATGGCTAGCACTCCAGTTTGCTCCCTAGTCTCATTTAACAGTATAGATACAGTCTGTGTTTATTTCTTCTTATCTATGCATTCCTATAGCATTACCGAACAGTTGCATCACTGTTGTTAAGGCTGATCCAATCTTGAGCATTTAACTGACTTTCTTCTACATTCTACACAAAGATATATCTATATCTCTATCATCTATATCTATAGCTATGCTATAGATGTATAGATGTTTGTGTATATATTTCTTTCTCTATAGCTACAGCTATAGCTACATCTATATCAAAAGAGATATATGCACAAACCAACCCAAATAAAACTGTGTTTTCTGTGCTTTTGGATATATTTCCATGAACTGAAGAAAAAACCTCTTAGTGTTTAGAACTATATCAGTATTTTTTTTTTCTGTAGTTAGGGGTTTCTTTTCTTTCTTCTAACATTTCTCCCACCAGCTCCAGAAACTTTTGAATTATTTGCTTAACCCTCAAATACCTGTTTGTACTGTTTCATGACTTCATTCATCAGATTTAAAATAAAACATGAAGCAGATATTTTACAAACTATAAAAAAAATGGAGTACTGTGTTTCTCTTGGTAAAAAGACCCTTAGTGCTCTAACAATTTTTCCTTTATAAGCAACGGCGTCATTGCACAGTGGGTGCCAAAAGCATCACTTGCTTCTTAATCTCTTTAGTAGGCCCTAAATTTTAGTTGTGATTTATAGCTTCTCAGTAACTAGTTTCTAGTTTCATACTCAGCAGTATCACAGTCGTCAAGTTGCTGACCTGTTCAGCAAGCAGTTTAGCGGGAAAATTGTAGTACCTGGCTGTTTTCCAAGTGTGCCCAGACCTCCATTACTCTGGAACTCCAGGGTTCAATTATTTCAAATCAAAGCAACTTATCTAGAAAACCAAAATTATAATTAAAAAAAGAATAAAATAATGAGCAAATGCATTCATAAAAAAAACCAACAAAACAACAAAAGTTAATTTACTCTTAAGTACATTGATCAGTACTTGAGGTACTGTCTAACAGGACATCAATATGGTGTTTATGCCTTCTATGTATGTATTGTGTCAGCCATGTCAAAGGTGGCTTAAAGAAAAATGTGGTGTGAATTTTTCTTTTTTTTTTCATAGCTGTGTCTTTCAAGATTTTGACCTCTTTTTTTTTTGTGTGTGTGTGTGTGTGAATGTAATTTAGAAATAGAACTATGATTTTCAAATTGAAGGTTACATCTACATTACAGGAAGAATAAAAACTAAGAAAAAAAAGTGCCTTTCTTTAAGTACCTCTTTTTGTATTATTATTACTTTTTTTTTTTTTTTTAATTACTGTCATTTCATCAGGGGCTATAATTGAAATCTAAAATTGATGAGGCAGATGTGCTGAGCTTAGACTCATTTCTCTTGAAAGAGAAATTACTTGTGTAAAAGTGCCTGTTCTTTACTAATTGTCTGCTTTATTACTTCACTTTTTTAACATCTTTACCTAGCTGGCTTCAGGAAAACTGTCATGCAATGTAATAACACTGCACATGATTTTGTAGACGATGTTAATACTGAGATGTCTGAGACAGATTTCTCCAAAGCGAGACAGAGTTCTCCAAAGCATCAAGGAATCTCAGGCTCCTTTTTAATGCCAAAAAAAGTTAGGTAGATTCAGTGTTCAGTGCTGACTTCTTCTGTGGTAGATCTTCACTGCCGCAAAAGATCTGTAATGAGTTTCTTCTGAGTAGTAGGTGTCCACATGTAGTCACTCTGTATTGTCAGTGGAGACAAATAGGCGCTTTTAAGGAACAATTCATGTGTCTTGGTTTAGATATCCCTTTCAGTACAAGATGAATCACATCCAGGAATTTTCTGTTTCTCTGAAATGACTAGAAAGGTGCCTAACTTGTTGTTAGATGTAGATACCCCTGTATCATAGATATGTGAAATTATTTGGTAGAAGTCCTACCCCTTCAGTCTGCTAAAGCCTCAAATTTATCAATAAAAAGTATTTTTAATCTGGGAAGCGACACTGATAAGGATTTAACATTCAAATGGCATTGAAAATCCCAGCAAAGAAACTGAAAGTGCCAAAGTTTTAACCTTATTTTAAAGATTTGTACATGTATTTTACTTATTTGATAGAATCAACCCATGATTAATATTTACTGCCAACAGTTGCAGCAACCTCATGGAAGCTATTTTTTTTACTACCAAATCTAGAAATCTTAGTCACCTCATATCAGGAAGTGTTTAACAGGTTTGGTTTTTTTTGGTGAGTCTTTGCCCCTCAAAAGCCACAGTAGCTTTGTACAGATATTGCCTGCTTCTTGTGCTCTATTTACTCTTTAAGACAATGCATCTTTCCTATAGATAAATGAGCTGTATAGGTCTTGCCATTGAGGGAAATGCTCAGCTCCTGCTTTCTTCTTCCAGTCTCTCAATCTATTTGCTTGTTTGTTAGCCCTTTTAATTAATTAATTTCTCTCCATTACATAAAGGAGAAGTAAATACAGACAATAAATATTCATGTCAAGCTATGTATATAATTTCAGGGTCTTCTGTGAATATGTACCCCAGGAATCAAAGACCACTAGAGCTGATAGGATTTGTAAGACTGGAAAGCTGGTGCATGAACAACTCTTACATATTAAAAAAAAAAAAAAAGCTACTTAAGAATCCATTCCTTTCATCTTTGTCTGTAACTCTGATAGCTGACACTATGCTTGAAAGCATTTCTTAATGGGAGGTTGAGGTTGATTCGTTGGGTGGGTGTTTTGGTGTTTGTTTTTTCCCAGAGCATAAGGAAACATTGCTTAGTGTCCTGCAAAATAATAATTTGAAATGTTAGCAGGCAAACTGCAGTAGATGGTCAGCAGGTTCAGGTAGGTAAATTTCTGCTCTGATAGCTGATAAAGGCAAACACTTTCAGCTTCTGTTTTACTTGTAAGAATCAGTGTGAATCTTGTTAGAGATTCAGTTGAAACTGCATGCGACGAGTAAAGCTAAATCTTTAATGTAAGAGATCAGCTATGACTGTATGGAGCTTATTTCATTATTTTGGAACCAGAAACAATGAAAATAAACAGTTCTTTCTATGAAATCAATAAGTTATAATCAAATGGTTAAGGCTGTGATGTGTGGCAAAGTTCTGAATTATGTTTTCCCTAGATTGGAATCACATGTGAGGCAGTAGCAGATTTCTCCAGTGGCTGTTTGCATTAGATGAAAGCTGCTTGAGGGCATGGCAGTGGAATCAGCTTCCATTGCTTGCACAGTTATATAATGTACTTGGAATGGAAAAAGAATGCTTCTCCATTAGACAATCCAAAAATCTGTGTCCCTTGCTGAACCCAATGTTTAATAAACATGGGAGAGCACTGAGAGGGGGAACAAAGGGGGACAGTTAACTATAACAGTGCTTTTACACAGCTCCATAGCAGTTTGAGTGTTTGTTGCTTTGTTGGGTTTTTTCTTTCCCTGTGCTGTGCCTGAGCATAGTAATTGCTTCTTTTCCTCTTCCTTGTTAGTTCTGGAAGTGCTTCAAAAGCTGTACTGTGCATAATGCCTTATACTAGAGGTGAAAGTGTGAGGGTCATCTGGTACTATGACACTGCTTAGCAGAAAGGTTTGCCCTCTAGTATTCTTTGCACATGGTCTTTTCAGTTATAGCAGTACTGTGTATTTCATTTTTCACTTGAATGGATAGTCTGTTTCCAAGGGACATTTTTTTCCTATTATTATTTTGTTGGGTGGTCTTTTTTTTTTTTTTTTTTTTTTTTCCCCCGAACTGGTGTGCGTAAGTTACTTGAATTGTGGTCAGAAATTTCCCTTGGAACCATTGGCTTGAATTTCTTTGAATGAGAAGCCCAGGCACTGTTCTATAAGAATGCCTTTATGAAAGGTCTATTGTTGAAATTTTTGAACAGTGGAGAATATATTCATGTAATCCAGAGATATAAAGTTACTGTAAAAATAATGCTATGGCACTATGTATTTGTGTCTCCTTTACTCTTTCTCAGACAGACTCAATTATGAGTCAGAAAAAAATAAATATTTCCCAAATGCCAGGTCAACAAAATCAGCCTAAAAATGGACAGCCAAGCTAACATGTGTTTTCTGATGATACTTATTTGTGCTTGTAACCTAATTACAATCTTTGTTGCCATTTGAATTTTAAAAGAAATTGTGCTCATTTTCTTGTATTTGATGACTGAGAGTGGCAAATACACTTTTCTACAGAAAAAAAATAAAAAAAATAAAAGGCTGTGGGAAATAGAAACATTAATGACTTATTAATAACTACTAATTGATAGTAGTCATTAATAAGATCTAGGTTTACCCTTGCCATTGGTTTGACCTTTTATCCGCTTAGAGTCGATGACCCTGGTGTGCCTTGTAAAAGAATTTTAATTCACAAGACACACATAAAACCTGATGAGTGTTAGGTATTGAAGATCAAACATTTTCACTTATTATTCTGATCTATTAGCTCTCGATGATATACAGGTGTCTTGAATAGATACAGGTACATTTTATGATAGTAGTTATAAAGAATACCTATAAATGGTCTGCCTATAAATCACCTGCTGTAGCACAGCTACATCAAAATGGCATGATCTTGAGGACACAAAATCATGAAGGTTTTGAAAATGGATACAAATAATGTACTTTTCAAAGCTAGTTTGTACTTAGTTTCTCCTGATTTATTTCATTGATAGGATATTAATTTTGGTAAGCCTGAGATACACTGTCTTTCTCTTTGCTCTAATTGTAAGTTTTGGTGTTCTGATGCTCTAAGTCCAGTTTGTATAGAATCATAGACTGGCTAGGGTTGGAAAGGACCTTAACATCATCAAGCATAATGTGGATTTAAAGGGCTACGAATGAAGCATTTTAGCATAGGTGAGCTTAACACAGTATGTTTTTGACAGCATGTCATCATTAATAGGAACTCCAGTTTATTACAACATGAATAGTGACACCTGTGCACCATCCATGAAGAAGATTTAACAAATCAAGAAATTAGGTCAATCAACAACAATGTTGCAAATAATTATAACTTTCAAGTTCTTAAATTAGGAGAACGAATATTAATGGTTAAATCAAATTACACTGGCATGTGCAATTTATCAGTTCAAAGAGCAGCAGAAAAATCTGCATTCATTTAAAAGATTCAAAATACTGGATTTTTTTTTTTTTTTTTTTTTTTTAGCCTCAAAAGAAAGTTTTGGCATACTTAGTATGAAGTAGCTGGACTGCTGAGTAACTATTATAGCTTTATTTGCCTTGAATTTTCAGTTCATTACTTTGCTTTTCAGAGCTAAAATTGCTCCTCTGATGGTACAGTTTTCCCATACATAGTAAGCAAGAATACAATTGAATTTACTGTGTATGTCTGTTGCTAAACAGCTGAACAGCTGTTAATCTGGTATTAGAAATAGAGTATCACAGACAACATCCTTTAATTGGTTTCTAGTTTTGCAGTATGTTAGTTATCTGTTTTTATTTTCACCAATCCATCCTTGTGGCTACCTTTTTATCTCCTTTGCTTAAAACATTTGGACTTATAATATGGCTTGCTTTGGCAACTAGCTGGCACGCATAACCAAATACTATCAATAGGTGTGTAATCATATTTATGCTTTCATTTATGCAGAAATATTTCCATGTTAAAATTATACAAAGGCTATTTACTGATTTTATATCAGCATGATCATAATTGATTCATAAAACATATTCACATTTGTTGACACTGTATTTGTATGCCAAAATATATACCTCTGTACATCCATCTGGCATTAATTAGCAATAGGTAAATTCTGTAGTTTTAGCACAAAAGAAATAAATATGGCAGCTATTTACTGCATAGTAGTACTGTATCCATGTACCTTTCACCACAGATTTCATATGCAGGGCTATGCTCAATGTAAGAAATTTTATCTTTAATGACACTCAGTTTTATTAGCATAGCACTAATGTTTTTGATGGAGCTGTATATTTATACAGCGAGAAATTCTTAGACATACATATGTATGAATTAGCCAAACACCAGTCTTAGTACCTATATTTATAGATATATGGATATGGATACACATGCCTACATGCACATATGCCCTAAGCAATGTATATATACAGTAATTCTAAGAATAATCCTCATATCCTAGAAACATGTTGGGTTTTTTTTGTTCTGAAAAACCTCCACTGTTAAAAAAGTGAACATACCAACAATAAGTAAAAAGAATACATTAAACAAGCAAAGGAGTTAGAATTGAGACAGAGGGAGATGAAGTGAGTTGCCAGTAAGTACAGAAGTTTTTCACAATAGGGAAACTAGACTCAGATCTCCACACTTTTAGTAAGTGCCTTACCCACACATTTTCTGTATATATTTCCTTCCCATATAAAAAGAGTTCAACTAAATTAATTAAGTTCGGTATGTTGTAAATGGGAAATAAATAAAGTTTCTACTTAATTAAATTAGATTAAATAATGAGATCTGAGGCTTTTTTTTTTTTTTTCTTATTCTGGGGGGAGGGTGATCCTGAAATCTTACTCATTTACTCTCCAGCATAAAAAAAAAAAAAAAAAAATAGTTTTCAGACAAAAAGTTGTATTCAGATTTGTAACGGTCCCTTGTTCTGAAATAGAAGACATGTCAGTCAGTAACATACAGACTGACACTGACAGGCAGTACAGGTTACAGTGAGCCAACAGACTATTTACTTTTAAACAGAGATACAGATTCAAGACAATGATCATACATGCAAAAGGAAAGTGATGATTTGTCTGAATTAGACCTTTATCTGGCCAGCTGGTAGCAGCCAGCACTAGCTGCAGTGGGATGGATGACTTGATCATCCAGCAGCTCTGCCTCAGATCAGAGTAGAGCATGGACCCACCTGAAAAGTCAGAGCACAGAAAGCTACACCAAGCAGAAGCAAACGAGGATCTTGAAATAAAGTTATATCTCAGGCCATGTTTTCTGCAGTAATAGGCTGGGTTTGCATGTCAGAAAATAGAAACAAAACCGCATGTCCACTTTCTAATATGATTGTTTTTCTGTGGGATTCTAAACTGTCTAATTGTTGTTAAAGATATTGCAAATAAAAAAGTACTTTGTGGTTGAAATCAACTGATGGCAAATTATTATTGTGAATAGCATTTGTTCTTGCCTCAATAGCTTTAACTTTTAAGCACATGAACCAGTTTCTCATCTGGCAGAGCAGTCAGTCACTAGAGAATATATAAAAAGCTTGTCATTCTTTCACTTGCAGGTTTGTCCTTACTATTATACTTTGCTATCAGTTGTTCTTTTTCTGAATGGGTATTGAGTGGGTAGTGCCAGAATTACTAACATCAGTAAAATTTTTTGATCCAATACAGGGTTTTTTTGTACAAGGTTGGTAGATCGTTTGGCTAATAAGGAACTTAGTTGACCATTTGGCAAGTGGTGAGTAAATTGAAAAATACTTATATTCATATAGAAACAGAATGAATAATCTTCATGGTTTATAGAAAAAAATGTGCTAAGTGCTTTGTTCGCACTTTAGAGTGGATATGCTTCACATCATTTATGAAACTGCAATAATAAATGTATATTTACACAAATGGAATATCACATCACAGAACCCCAAAATACACATTTTCACATATGTAATGATTAAAATAAATAAACTTACTATGCATGACAGATAATTTTTCATTCAAAAGTTAATAAATAGTAGGCATAATTTTTTTCCAGCAACCTGAGTTTGATCTCCTTGTGTGGCTGAGATAGACACCTTTTCAAGGTAAGATTTGGTACCTGTGGAGCAAAAAATAATTCAAGTGCTGTGTTTTGAGGGGAAATAAAATTAGAATCCGAAACAAAATGAATCTTACTTTTGTTTCTGCATCAGGTGGTGGGGTTTTCCATTATTTTTAGTGTAACATGGTTTTTTTTTATATTAATGAGAGAATCAAGGCCTCATAGGTGTCAAATATATTTAATCCTACCAGAATTTTAACTGCATCTAGAATGAGATTTTTCACAGATGGATCCAATCCTTGGTTAGGTAGGAAAGCCTTTGGTATAACTTGAGATTGGTATCATAGAATCAGAATGGTTTGGACTGGAAAAGACCTTAAAGATCGTTGGTTCCAACTCTCCCACATTAAGCAGGGACACTTTCGACTAGACCAGGTTGCTCAAAGACTCATCCAGCCTGGCCTTAGACGCTTCCAGGGATGGGGCAGTGTCGTGGTTTAAACCTCACCCAGGCTAATAACTCATGAAGATTTACTCACTCACTCACTCCCCTTTCTTTCTTCCCCCAGTCCCGGGGGGATGCGGAGGAGAATCGAAAAAAAAATGCAACTCCCACAGGTTGAGATAAGAACAGTTTAGTAACTAAAGTATACCACAAATCACTACTGCTACCACCAATAATAATACAAGAGAAATACAATGAAAAACAATACAACTGCTCACCAAGCCTGACCCAGCCAGTGCACCCCCCAGCAGCAGAGAACCCCTCACCTGTGTTGTAGTTTAAGCCGTAAATTTTACTTCTCCCCCCTTTCCCGCCCCCCGCCCCCCACTCTGATGGGGGGGAAATGGGGAGAAGAACCGAAGAAAATGTAACTCCCACGGGTTGAGATAAGAACAGTCCAGTAACTAAGATACAACACAAATCACTACTGCTACTACCAATAACAATAATAATGACAAAGTAAATACAAAGGGAGAGGATACAACCGTTTCGCCACCCGACCGAGCCGAGAGATCGCGTGGGAAGAGCCAGCGAGAGCCCGCCCCAAACCCCACACTTCCTGGTTCCTCCCCCCCCCCCCCCCCCCGTATTCTACCTCCTGGGCATGACGTGCTGTGGTATGGAATAACCTCATTGGTCAGCCCAGGTCAGGCACCCTGTTCCCACCTCCCCCAGCTTTTCCCTCTTTCCCGGCGTAACATGAGACTCTGCGGGGGGGGGGGGGGGGGGGGGGAGGGAAGCCGAACCCATAATAACCTGCTCCACCAGTAATAATACAAGGGAGATAAAAGGGAAGAGAATACAACTTCTCACCAAGCCTGACCCAGCCAGTGCCCCCCCCAGCAGCGAACCTTCCCCAGTCCACCATCTCCCTTCTGGGTCTCTACTCTCCGTCTTTATATCCTGGGCATGACGTGCTGTGGTATGGAATAACTTCTTTGGTCAGTTTGGGTCAGATGTCCTGTCTCTGCTTCCTCCCAGCTCTCCCTCCTCCCTGACGTAGCATGAGACTCAGAAAGTCCTTGCCCAGACAAAACACTGCCAAGCAGTGCCTGAAAACATTGGTGTTATCAGCGCAGTTCCAAGGCCCAAAATCAAAAAACACAATGCTGCGCCAGCTACCAAGAAGGAGAAAAATGACTGCTGCTGCTGAACCCATGACAGTATCCACCCCTTATTCCATACTATTCACATCATGCTCAGATCCCACATTTTCCATATACCATCAGATGTGCATATATGCATGCGCACACACACACAGAGGGAGGGAGATCATCCCTTAGTGCATGGACCTAATCCCTATAGAGCTGCTGAGTCCATCCAGTCCATGATATCAAGCTCCATCTCCTGTAACAGTCTTTCAGAGCATGAGAGGCTGTGTGCAGTGTTCACACTCATGAATAACCTGGGCAATAGTGTCCATTGCTAAGTCCACCCCTCTATCATAAGTCCACCCCTCGATCATGAGTCCATCTGTATGTTGCATCTCTGCCCTGATGGCCTGAAGTGTCATAGGCCCACCAGGCTCAAAATAATTCACCCTTATGTTGTCCATCTAAGTCCATTTGAGCCACTTCATTTTAGCCGCTTGTCACTGGGGACTCCATCCAGCTGCCTTCCATCTCCAACGCTTCCAAAGCACAGGAGGGGTCCAGTGGACTAGATACTCACACTCGCCCCCACTGTCCCACACACCCGGCCACTCATGACTGTCCAGCTTTGGGGACAATCTCTTAGTCATCCTAGGTAGTAGTCCAACCCCAGACAAGGCCCACACCCCACTCTGCTTAACTCTCAGGGCCAGACAGAATGGTCGTGGGCAAAACACACTCTGTATGAGTGCCAACACTGTGACTCCCATCACAATCAGCAGGCATCATCACAGCCTGTCTGGGCAACCTGTGCTGGTTTATCACCGTAGTCATTATCAAGAACACCCCCAAGTTCTCCAGGCTGCTCTCAGTTCAGTCTCCTCCCAGCCTGTAGTTGTGCTTGTAAAAATTATGTTTACATTCCTCAAGTTTTCAGTTGTTTGGATTCTAGGCAGCTTCTTGATAGGTATGTTTTCTTGCTTTAGTGCTGTAATTTTATCACGGCTTTGGTGATATAGCTCGATTACCATTTTTCTAGCTTATTTCAGCCAAGTCTATTTTCATAATCTTTCAAGTCTGGTTTGAGTTCTAATCTTATTTTGGACATTTGACTAAACATTTTCTCAACAAAAACATTTTTTAAGACTTTTTTTTTTTTTTTATAAAACCATGTGGTTCTTGTTTGGGGTGATTTGAATTTTTTTAAAGTAATACAATATGACACCCTTTAAAGTAAGTAGCTTTAATACAATATTGTGTTTTATGATAGTTTGCAAAAGAGTTATTCAAAGCTTGTTTACAAACAGTTCTTTGCATCCGTATCATGTACTCAGTGAATTAATAGATTTCTTATTTTTACCTCTGAAATAAATTACAAACATGCTAGTAATTTGTTATTACATACATTTCTATTGTATCCTTTAAACAGAATGGGCTTTGTCTAGTAGGTAGCTTCAGTGCTGAAAGAACTTACCACGTTTTTTAGTGTAGTTTCATTAACATTTCGATTAACTCTTTTTCACCAACATTATTATGAAGTAATATATTGTCACTACTTTCTCTGAAACAAAATGATAAAAATATGAAAAAACTTGATCAAGGATTATGCAAGCAGAAAAAGTCTTTTCTATGCAGACGTATAGATTTAATTATTTAAATACTTAAATAATAAATATGTATGTATGGTTATTTAATAATAAACCATTTTAAAATATTTAATAAGCAATATATTGCTATTAGTTTTTCTTTCTAGATACTTTCTTTGTCTTCATCACCACATTATCTAATCATTGTATTTAGCTCTAATATAAATCCCACATATGGTTTCACTCGGGTAAACCAATTAATCTTATTTATTTAATGTTATAATTTACAGTTTTAATTTCCTCCCACTGAGATGGTATTGTGCATATATCATCATAGTGAATTACTGGCTTTCTGAGCCCTTGTTTTACCTGCTTCTTTACCTGTTTCTGAGAACAGAAGTAGAATTGTGTAATGTTTGAAATAAAAAAAAAATTGTTGTGATTTTTTTTTTTTTATTATTAGTAGTAGTGTTTTCTACTCTGTCTGAATATACTGATGAGATTATCCATTATCCTGTCATTCCTGTTTGTCCATATGTCACATTGACATTATCTTTAGGGCATTTGTAAGCAACTATTTTATAATGAATTCTCCATATTTTTATTTTAGTAGAATCTCTAACCAGGCTATCCTTACAGAATTTGTTTTAGCATTCATAAATAATCCTCTTCAGTAAGCTCCTGGGGAAAAAAAAAAAAAAAAAAAAAAAAAAAGATGTAAGTTGCATGAACCTAATGGAAATAGAGGCACCAGAGCACACTTTTGTAGTTGTTTGTTCTTACACACACAACAGTGGTCTTTGCTTCCTTTAATGCCCCAAGTCAGAATAACCCAATATAGTAAGGAAAAAGATAGTAAGGAAGAGATATGGCTGCTATGAAAGAAAGAACAATTCTTTGATCAAAAGGGGTCTGTTGAATATAAATATGACTTGTATCTAGAAAGCTTAAGAGGCTCTCTAGTTCCTAGCTAAGATAACAAATATGTTTTCTAAATGTCCAGAGTAGCTGTATGCTCTCACGATTATGTAAATGCCATGGGACTTGAAGCAAGAATATTTATATGCGTGCTGGTATCTTGTTAGCAAATCCAGACTCTTAATATGCATTTCTACACAGCATATGATGAATTATTCTGCCGATTAATTCTGTTGTTTATCGGTTGCTGTAGGCCACCCATGAAGTCACGAGCTGGTCATTCAAATGCAGAACACTTATAAATTTTAGCATCAAAGAATATAGATAAAGTTCTTGTCATGCAACACTAACTTGAAGCACTCAACCTGAATATTAATATCTGTGACAGGTGTTGTGAAATAAGTTGTTTTTTTCCTATGAAAGCAATGAAACCTGTGACTGTAACTGACAATTCTTGTTGATGCTGATGTGCTTGAAACATTTACTTTTTTCACATAACAAAAGAGAGATGACAGCAATTTCTAGATCTGGGAAAATTATTAAAATAAGCCATAGTGGTAGATTAAAGAAATCACACATATGATGAAAATTGTAAGCTGTTGTTGTGGAAGATGTTGAAATTTTGAACTAATCATATCTCCTTCCTTTAGTGCACTTACATCTTAAAAATTTCTGAAGATTTTTTTTTGTCATTTTAAATGCTATAAATATATGTTCTTCTGTTCTTAAATACTAAGTGCTATGTTTAGCCCAGGGTGATTCTTTACAAGTAATAATGCCCTTACAAGTATAGAAATGCTGGCAATCCCTTTATTAAAATGTGGCGAAGATGATGGTTATTAAACTGGGCTTTATTTTAAGTAGAAGTCCTTCTTCATCTGACTGTGATGCTACTAAGGGTAATGAAATGCTGGGGTATCTTGTGACTGGTTAGGAGGGGTCTGTGAGTTTGAAAAGGACATGCTCCGTGTAAGTGCAGCAGGTCAAGACACATTTTAAAGCATGGTTATCAAAGATCCTATGCTTGGATTTAGGCTTGAGATGTAATTTAATTGTAAATTAAACTTTGTTATAATTACGGTAAAATGTTTTGTTCTCTGATCTGGAGTGCAGTTGTGATTTATAATCTGTCTTTAACAAACTTTCAGTTCATTATTTCTTGCCATTTCCTGAGTAGTTACATGTTTTCTACAGAGCAAGGAATACTTGCACAGTAAGAATAGAGATAAAAGCAAGCAAACAGGCCGTCCAGAAAGTACTTATGCTGCTCTCCCAACAGGATCTCAATAGCAGTATTTGAATTCAATGACTGAACCATCATGATCTCCTAACAAGGAGCTTACATGCTCTTAGTGACTCCCTTTTAAAAATCCATTTGTAATAAATTATTTCATGGCATTCCTTTAATTACTTATGGTACCAAATGGTCATCCAACATTCTGACTCATGGCTTGATCCACTTAGATAACCAGAGCTATGTACTGAATGGCTTTTAAATGCACTAAGCACTTTTACTCTACTGAAGCCTGGTTTAAAATGACACACAAACTGCAAGCAGAGGCCAAAACTAATTAGCTAATTCAAATCTAAGCCATAACTTAAGACTGTAGCATTAAAGTATGCATATTATAGATATATATGTGTATGTGCGTATATGCATATATGTGTATTAAAGTATTTATACTACATTCACGTTTTAAATAAATTCATATTTTTTTATACCCTTCCAAGATTTTTTTTGTTGCTCATTCTCCTTAAGCATATTTGATTAAAATTTCATACTATGATTAAAACATAAAGTAATGCATTCATGATAAACTCAATACTGCCAGCATAACCAAGGAGGTTGCATTCAGATATTTATCTCCCTCTTGGGAATTAAGCTATGGAGGGCTACCAGGACAGTCTTCTGCAGCAGTTAAAAAAATCATCCAGTAAGTTGTGGTCTATTTCAAAAGAACTGTTTGTTCAGAATGGAAATGGACCTGCTTGCATCATTGGAGCGTATCCTGGGATATGCAGCTTTGTGGTGAAGAAACCTGACTTCTTGGTTATGTAGAAAACTAACTAGCATCATTAGAGTCTTCAAGTATGACATTGACAATTGAGATGAGCATCTGGTAGCACTTGATAATGGTCTACCACTGGAAATAAGGTAATACATTTCCCCATAATTGTTCCCTGCCAACAGTGTTCATTTATGAGCGAAACAAGATGACCATTTATTTTCCCAGTTGGGCAATACTGCAGATTTGTGTTGTTCCTTTTGGTGAAGATCTGAAATGGCTATTAAAGATGTACCATTGCAAACTAAGCACATTGCTTTCAAATACTCTGTATAACAGTTCCTTGATGTAATTATATTTTAATGTCAAACACTTTGCAGTTATATTCACATAGGAATATATCTGAACGTGCAGAACCCAGGTCTTTCCTCCTTACTACAAATGCATGCTTTCTGCATTGAAAGGGTAAAAGCATAAATTTTCTGTTGTATACTGGAGGAAAGCTGTGAATTTTGCTCTTTTAACAACGTAAAAATCAGCTTAAAGCTGATTCATGTGCAATTAAAGCAGAGCCTTTGTTTCTGACACCTTTGCAGTAGAAAATGCCACCAAATTTATCTGAGGGAACGTTGCTGAAGTATGCACATTTACGAGCTAGTCTTAATTATGAATCCAATGTTGCTTTTTGTTCCAGTTTTATCAGTGGTGTGTTTCTGGGTGTAGCAGGAATTAATAACTGTTTGGGTGAGCATTTAATGTCACTCTAGGTCATGATCTGGTGCCTCTAGACTTCCTGTATAGATTGCAGAGAAAGCAGGCACTCTTCCACACTGCAGAAGTAGCTGGGTTAGCTCTCAGCCTCCTTTTGTCGCCGTAAGATTATGACAGCTTTGTTAAAAGTTTTCTCCTCTTGTCTCATTTCTAGTGTGTGGAGAGGAGAAGCTAAGTAATTCCAGTTCTCTACAATAACAGCTGTGTTGAAGTGCCAGCTAGGACCAAGACAGTGTGTCAATAAAGACTAGCAAGTAGTGACCATTTGTCATTGCGTTAGTCTGGATGTGATGATTCAGAAGATCACTTCTGCTGTGCTTTTCCTAGCTAAGATACTGTGCAGAAGTTGGAAGGCTTTATATGACCACTGAGAGTGTAACGTACTTTGCTGAACAAAGTAATAGTGTATGCTACTTCTGTTTTTTCTGTTAAGAAGATCTTTTTTTTTAAGCATGTGTGTATGTGTATGTTTAGGGAGGTTGAAGGGTGAAGGACAGTAAGCAAGCTCATGATAAATGAACTGCTGCAGCAAAAGGCATTGCACTGCTTATTATGTCTATTTGTTGTTAAGGGGAAATACAGTTGTAACAGCATTTCAGTTTCTGCATTACATGTATTTAAGTGCCTGTCTTACGAAGGACGTCTGTTTCCACTGATTCAAGACAGGAAAGCTGGCATATTATTCCCCAGTGCTCTAAACTCGCTGTTGGCTTCTATTAAATGCTGCCAGACAGGCAGAACAATATTTGAAACAAGACTGTTTGAACTAAAATGTAATTGGACTCATTTAAAGTCTTATTACAATGAAATCTGACTTCCTCCTTGTAATTTGACTTGTAGAAACCTCTCAAAAAACATTACCTTTTGCCACAGGCTGTAAATTTAAATTCTGCACTAGGTAAGCATAATGAGAAAGGAAAGTTCTGACATGGCTGGAGATCATATCAGCTCTGGCTTGATTAATTATTTCCACAAGATCAATCAGCACCTTATTTAGATAACTGGAGGCACTCACTACTTAATTTGTGAGAGTAGAACAACGAGGGCAAGCATTTATATGGTCAGTCAATACTCCAATTAGTGTTAGAATGTCAAATGCGGGTTTGAAAATAGCTAGTAGAAGAAAAGGGACTGAAATAACAATTTCTTCTCTATTCTTAGATATATTCCTGTCTATGATTACATTGCAGTGACTCCACTTACCCTCCTCATAAGTATTTTCCTAGACTTTGCAGTCATCTACTTCATGTAGGAAAAAAAAAAAAAAGATTCTAGGAGTTTCTTTGTAAATGTAAAACTAGTTACAATAAATACCAATGCTCCATGCACATAACAATCGCAAATTTGCAGCTGTATATTTACTCAATCAGTTTCACCTTAACAGGACTTACTTTCACCTGCAAGGCAGTAGTACTAGGAGGTAAAATCCAGGAGGGAAAACTGCACTTCAAAACTGCAAAACTTTGTGTTATGGTTTAAGTCCAGTCAACCACGAGGTTTTTTTCACTCACTCACTCCCCTTCTTTCTTCCCCCAGTCCTGGGGGGATGGGGAGGAGAATCGAAAGAGTACAACTCCCACAGGTTGAGATAAGAACAGTTTAGTAACTAAGGTATTATACAAATCACTACTGCTACCACCAGTAATAATACAAGAGAAATACAAGGAAAGAGAATACAACTGCTCACCAAGACCGACCCAGCCAGTGCACCCCCCAGCAGTGAACCTCCCATTGCACCACCACACCCTTCTGGGTCTCTGCCCTCTGTTTTCACATCCTGGACATGACGTGCTGTGGTATGGAATAGCCTCTTTGGTCAGTTTGAGTCAGGTGTCCTCTCTCTGCTTCCTCCTGGCTTCCCCTCCTCCCTGACAGCATGAGACTCAGAAAGTCCTTGGTCAGACCAAAACATTACCAAGCAGTAACTGAAAACACTGGTGTTATCAGCGCTGTTCCCAGGCCCGAAATCAAAAACACAGTGCTGCACCAGCTACCAAGAAGGAGAAAAATGGCTGCTACTGCTGAACCCATGACACTTTGCAAGGCATAAGTTACGGAAAGGGTTGGTTACTGCTCCATGTACTGCCTGGTGCAGGGATTAATTAGTCTGAAATATGTGATGGCCAAGTCTGTAGACTGACCAGCATTCAGAATAAACTCCCTGGCTACAGTGTCAGACACAGGGTGATAAACTGGCAGAGGTTTAGGACAAACATTGCCCAAAATTACGTTGTTGTTGTTCCCCATAGCATCTAAGCACTGGCAAATGCCTGTAGATGAGAAAAAGAGAAATAACTATTTTATATAACATCATATAACATCACCTTCTGCTTCAGAAAGGAAAGAAGCCAAATTCAGAATCTGACATTTCAGCTAAACCATTTTTATCAACATCAGACTGATTTTGACAGAATCTTTTAGGGGGGAATAAGTATAGAAAATTAACAAAACATTTTTTAAGGAAGAAAAAAATGAAGTTCTGATATATTTAAATATGCATAACTTTATTATTGCTTGTTTTTTTTTTCTTTATAATCTAATGTCATTTAAACCAACTCATTATGCCATAAAATTGTCTATGAAGAAACATTATTACATTTTTACTAGGTACTAAGTAAGACAAAGTTTAGAAGGAGAATTTTGGTTATGAGATTGATGGAAGAAAAAGGCAATCTTTTTTTCGCACACATATCTTAGGTGACAACAATATCATCACTATTCTTAGGTTTCTACAAAATAGAATAGTAACATATTTTACTTTCATAATATCACTTCTTATCTTTAAAATTATGTCTTTATAACATCAAGCAGAGGTTAATTGAGATGAGAAGCCATCATAAAAATCACCACCACAGTTGCAATTCATAAGTGCTTGCACATAGAATCATAGAATAGTTAGGGTTGGAAAGGACCTTAAGATCACCTAGTTCCAACACCCCTGCCATGGGCAGGGACACCTCCCAAAAAACCCTGCCACCCAAGGCTCTGTCCAACCTGGCCTTAAGCACCTCCAGGGATGGAGCATTCACAACTTCCCTGGGAAACCCATTCCAGTGCCTCACCACCCTTACAGTAAAGAATTTCTTCCTCATATCCAATCTAAACTTCCCCTGTTGTAGTTTGAACCCATTACCCCTTGTCCTATCACTAGAGTCCCTAATGAAGAGTACCTCCCCAGCATCCCTATAGGTCCCCTTCAGGTACTGGAAGGCTGCTATAAGTGCATAAATATAAGTACAAGAATCACACAGAGAATAAAAAAAAAAAGAAAAGGAAATGAGGAATTAAAAAATTGGGTTGCCTCAAAAGCCCTTAGTTAATCAATTCAAAATGTATCTGAGGACCCTCACTGTGGACCATTGAATTAGCATCCACAGCAATGAATTTTGCTATTGTGTATGTTCCTGGTATTGCCAAACTCTGAGGGAGAGCAGTTCATCTCTATATCATAAATAAGTTTATTTATCTCAAAGTGTACATGTCAACATGTAAACAAGAAAATATTTGCATACTTCAGTACTGTAAAAACTGAACTGGTTTATTGCTTTTTCAGTACTGCTGTCCAGTGGAAGTTGTCTGTTTCTAGGTAGACTTTTGAACCATTTGCTAAATAAAATTTTCAGATTTAATGTCCATGTTGATGGTCAAAAAGATAATCCAGTTCAGAAACCCTTAGTCTTGTGTGACACTGGGCAGGTAGGTGATAATTGGGAATTAGTTAGATGTTTTTATCAGAGCTATAGTTATTCTAAATTGTAAATGTAATAAATGTGGCAGGAAAGAATTGCTCAGCTCATTTGGGTTAAACCAAATCAGGATCAGTGATTCATTGATTTTTGAACTGTATTCAATTAGTTGGTGAACTATTCTTTGGGATCAGCATTACAATGGATAAAGCATAATACTGGATACCTACAAAACTTAAGTGTATCCCTACACATTTCTAGCTACCCTCCAATATTCCCAGGAAGATCTGCCTGCATAAACATACAACAACATGGTTATATGCACACCCTATGACATTCATGAGTGTGGGTTCCCCTCTTGATACACACCTCCCAGTAGGATTGCAAGTGTGCTGGCTTTGTGTGTGATCCATATCCATGCTGCTCCCTATAAGCTACTGCTGGTGCAAAAGTGCCATTGGGCTCATAGAGGTACTCCAAGATGTGGGTCCCAGCATGGGGCACCCTTGCAGTGTCATCCCTGTAGCTGGAGTGCAGTTGCCTATGCTTTCAAATGGAGGGAAGACCCCCATTAGTCCAAAACAGAGGTTAGGATGCCATGAGCCAACTTCTGGCAGTGTCATCTTGGATGCTCCTTCTGTTACCACTTTTCTGTTCCAAGGTATCTCCCCCATCACAAAATGCCCTGCTTCTTTATTCTTGTAGTCAAACAAGCTCATTTTCTCAAAAGTCCCTTTGCAATTATGTAATTGTTGTGTAGTCTAAGTGACGGTAATTTCATGCAAAGTCTTGTCATTGATAATTTCCTCTTTAGGGTTCTCTGGTTTGGAGCAACATCATCTCAGAATGTGTTCCATTCACAAATACTGTTAAAACTCACTTTCCTATTCATTGCTACCAGTCATTGTTAACCTGGGCAGGTGTGTTAACAAGGGGAGGCATTGTGGTTTCCTTAGCAACAACTCATCTAACAAGGGTTAAGGATAAGAGCTTCCAAGAAAAGTAGAGGAATCTCAGGAAATCTGTTAATACCTGGATTTGGACACACACCCTAATACTGAGTACCTTTGGTCTAATTAGCATGGCTACACCTTGCTTTTGGATGAAGTGTGTTAAGTACACTTTGGTTATGCTTCCTATGACAAAGGGAAAAAAAATATTTATAAGATAAAAAATAGCTGAAGGGGTATGAACAGCCAGAATAAAAAGAGGTGGTTGTATCTTTTACTGTGTCTCATCTGTACCCTCTCCAGACTGATGCTCTTCCAGCAACTCCTGCAGAAACTGTTAAAGTGCTAATGTATGCCCTTTGCACATGGCTGTATGCCAAGCCATAGGACTTTGTTATAATTCTCCTTTCCTACACCTCTTAACATATTGAATTTGTCCTTGCAATGGATGGCATCATTAGGAGTGAAGATTTAATTATTGCCACTTAGAGACAACTTAACAACTGTTGTTTAATTTACGGCAATTTTAAAGTGAAAGCTAGGTAAATGGCAGTTTGGAAATTCAGCAGTTTTAAAACACTGACGCATAAGACACTTAGTCAAAAGCTTGTGTAGCACAATTTCATTCTCAAGAAGTGAAAGGAGTAAGGACTCTCAGACTAATTTTTTTTTTTTTTTTTTTTTTTTTGGTAGAGCACCAGTGAATATACCTAAGGGTAATCTGAGCAAATCATTCCAACATACTCTATTTTTATGACTGATCTACTGGTGCCTCAGCTAGTCATTTTGACTAGGATTTATGTGCCTAGCTTTAGACATCTACAGTACACATATCTGCATCTTTTGCATGATAATGTTTACTTTTAAGATCTCCCTTTATATACAAAGAACAGAGCAACATAACACAAAATACTTGTACCTTAATACAGATTAAGATTTTCAGACTGCTATTGGGCTAGTTTGCGTTTTGCTATTTGAAATCAGTGAATAATCGCTTCTGTAGCAGTTTTAGGAACGTTGTCAGTGCAACCAGATAAATTCCAACTCCGAAACATTCAGCATAGAGAAAGTGAACAAAATTGAACAAAATTGAACAAAATCCCTGTGGCTTGGAAATGAAGAATTGATTTCTGAGCTGGCATGCACCATGCCTTCTTTAGGAAAAATCTGACTGGTAAATGTGCTTCATTATGTCATATTTCACATTACTTTCTTATTCAGTCATTTATTTCCACATAGAAGAAAAACATTTCTATCTAGAAGAAATGCATTTCCATAGCTGATCTTACATTAGGCTGTTGGTTTCTCTAAACAGCTGGTATTGGCAGTTTTAGCACTAGTACAGATTTTGTTTCCAGCTTCCCCTAGCAGCAGGCTAGCACAGAAATGGACTTTCCAGCCTTCCACAAGGCTAAAATTTTCTGTGTGGGCATTTCAGAAAGTAGAGTAGGTAAGATCAGACCCTGAAGACCATGAAGGAAATGTTACAGTGTGAATTACAGAGGCTTTCCAGTTTGTTGATTTGTTTCAGTATGTTTTATACAACAGGATGCTGCACTATCTCCGGGTTACAAGGTTAAATGCAGCCCAGAAATTAATCAGGTGGGGCAACATGGACCTCTTTCCATCCAGAGGTCAGTCTAGTGCAGATCTGAAAGACAGGAAAGCACAATGAAAAACATTTCATGGCTTCACACATTATTTTACCTTCTTCATAGTTTTCTGTGACTGGTGTACTGATGTCTTGAATTACTTGCTGGATCTGTGGAAGGGCTAAGTCAGAAGTTCAGAAGAGTTATGTGCTGTGAACATTGCTTACTGTAGCTTGGGTGATGGTCATGAATGGGAAACAAAATTCCTTTATCCTTCTTCAGTCTCTTGTTGCTGGCCCTGCCCTGATTAGCATAATGTTGGCATATAATATTACTAGTAAGAATACTATACAGTTTAATTAAAGTTGCTAGCTTCTTCAAAAATGGCATTTTTTTTTTAGTTTCAAGCGATGCATTCTTGATATAATGTTGGTGATAGTTCTTAGACCATCTTTGCATTTGTTCTTTAATGATACCTACAAGAAAGTATTAACTTGACACCTAATGTTGTAATGAAAGTTAAATATTCCCTAACCATACCACTTCCTCCATTTTAAAATGTTTTATTATAATCAATCAATCAATCAATCAATCTTCATTCTGGACCTTTCATATTGATAGCCACCTTTCAACAACTATAATGTTAATTATGAATAAATGTTTTATTTTAAGGGATACTGAAGAAAATGAGCATTTCCCTTACCACTGAATGTTTTTCTTTTTTTTGCTTGCATATACATTTCCACAGCTCTCACAGTTCTCACTGTTCTTAATTATTTTTAGCTTTGACTTAGTATTAACTGGTGCATATTATCAATTTTAATGCATTTCAATATATCTTTGCTTTCTGAACTTCAGTTCATTACTCTTTATGCATATAATTGAAATTAATTGAAATCTCAGCCTTAGCAGAAATGATATTTAATGGGCTTCTACAATCTCCCCTTCTGTTTGTATACGAAAAATATTTTCCCATTTGATGTAAATTCAACAAGTTTTAAAGAAATTAAAAAGCTGGAGTTTTAAGATAAAGTATTGGACTATTTCTAGTATTTCTTAACAAGATTTTCTTATATGTATGCAAGCATGCAAATACACTATCCAGTATTTTTGAACCACATGATATTCCATTTTGTTTGTTGTTGGGTTTTTTTGCCAAACTTTGCTGTGCATGCAGAATCTACAAATCTTTGAAAGTTTATTTTTTTGTTTTTCTTTTCTTTATCCCCAGAATAATTAACTGAATCAGGATGTAATATTTTTATTTCCTGAAAGCAAGCCTTGAAGCCAGTTAATTGAGTGTGATTCTCTTTACAAGTCTTTCACAATTCTTTTCTGCTTTGCCTTAGGGTGTTTTTAGATAAAAGTTGTGTTTACAACCAAATGAATTGACATTGGTTCTTTGTTGTCAGGTAATCTTTCAGTGATGCCAGAAACCTGAGCACATACACGATCAAATTTCTCTAATTTAAAAGCTGTATCATAAAAAGTTTTAGTACATGCTAAAATACTTGAAAGTAGTATTTAGTTGCTGACAAGGTCTTTTTGTCACCTATAAAGAATTTAAAAGCTACAACTGAGCAGCCAACCTCTCTTTACAAGAGTAACTTTTAATAGGTAGAAAAGTTGCAAACTTCCTTTTAAGTGTGAGTTACAAAGAAGACTGGGATCCTACCTCAATTTCCCGTGTATTTACATCTGATAAAATGAAATGTCTCCTCTTGTTCTTAAACTAATTTGGTAGATGAGAATAAGTTCTTTTCTTTTTTCATTACATAACCCTAAATAAGGCATGGTGGCTTGCACGTAGTCAGGTTTGCTGTATTATTTTGAGAGTTGACCAGTTATGTAGAAGCAAATTTTTACATTCTTTCGCTATTTATTGATAGACCTGGTGGTATATCCTGAAAGTAACAGCACTAGCAGTTGCAGATAGTTGTACATTGGATCACTGGGTGAATTCCATTTACGCATTTTGAAATATTCTGAATTTTCAACAAGGGGTTACTTGTTATTACTATGGAGAGCTACTGTCTGGCTGCAAGTGATGTCACACCATATATTCAGTTCATGTGGTATTCACTCTTCATGCATACTAGTTCGACTAGAGTGATTGAGCAAATAGTTTAGAATGATATCTGTATATTGGGTACTGAGTATGTATGGATAGAAGAAGAAACATTTTCACCAGGAAGAATGTCATGTGAAGGAATAAGCTGCCTGGGGAACTCTGCAGTCTCTACTCCTAGAGATTCTTCAGATTGGGTAAAGCCATGACAAATCTTTGCTAATCCTACAGCTGATGCTTCTGAGGATCAGCTATTCCTACAGCTGAGCACAAGGGTGGACTAGAGACCTGAGATCCTTCCCAACTTGAACTCTGACTGCTCAATTTTTCTGTGTGGCAGATGTGCTGTGCCCAAAACTTGCTTTTTACCAGAACATATATGTCCAGATTAGGTCTAGTTAGTAACAGACAAAATAAATATTATAAGCTGGTATTAACTGATCAAAAGGAGATATTTGCCAGCTCAATCACTCTGTGGGAAAACATCAAGGACTGCCTCTGTAGCTCTGGAAGTCATTGTATTCATCCTCATGACCTCATTTCACTGCTTTCCAGCTAGCAGCTGCAGATTTGAGGGGGAAGCCTCAGGTAATATAATCACTTTGACTGAACATGTGCTGTCCCATTTATTTTCTGGAAGTTAAAAGAGGTCAAAACAGAATTTCTGTATGTCTGATAACACAACAATAAGAGGACAATGTGGCCAAGGACTTATTACTTTTCTTCATTCTGTAAACAGAAAGGTTGCTTTCACATTTTTTATTTAAAATTCACATGATATTCTATCTTTCAAAGAAATAATTTAAATATTTATATGAAGGTAGGCTTAGATTAGATTAGTTGTCAGATTTTTTTCTTTGTTTTGTTCTGTTTTGTTTTGGAGAAAATGAAAAAGAAGAATGGAAGTTTCCAGATTTGTACCTATTTGTCTGGAATTAAGAAGGTAAACCAATTTTCTTTTTATTAAATCTTCTGGTTATAATGCCATTCCACAAGTAATCAAATTGACTTTTTTTTTTTTTTTTAATCTTTGTGGTTTTATTATCTGTATAGGGCCTCCTGATGGCATTTTACAGTGTTGAGTGTTAATTTTATCAGGTCCTTATTCATAATTTTTCATCAACTTGGAAGGGTTTTTAATAATTTGAAAAAGCTTCTATTTATTGCATTTTATTTTGGACATGCTTAAGAAATCTGTAAGCAAATCTAAACACATTTGGACATGTCTAAGACTACCCTGTAAGCACAGATATGTTGCTATGTTTGCTGTGTTTGGTAATACTGCTGTCAGTGTGTAACTTTATACCTTAAAATAGTTGCCTCTGAATCTAGAGAGTTGTGTTTTTTTTTTTTTTTTTTGTTTCTAAAACCATACAGCTTAGGATATCTTGAATTCAGAAATTATTGTTTTACAGGCACATTTCTAAAGTAAAGTTGACTATTTAAGTTATGTAATCAATATAATGAATAATAAATTATTTAAGATATTACTTTAAATGCTATGGCTTTCTCACTATATAACTTAATAAACATGGAAAGATTTATTTTGTGCATTTTGTACTAGTAGAGGCTTCAAACACTTTCTCCTTATTATATTCTATAAAAAGCTGTTGCTCCATAAGAAGTGAGATCTGTTCAATACTTTCCTAAGAGAAGTATTTTATATTAAAAATATAAATTATATTATTTATTATATTGCTGCCATTCATGAACATGACATTGAAATATCTTCCACATAACTTGCCTATCAATAGCAAATCTCCAGTGCCAACTTACCTAGCCAATATTTATACTAAATAAAAACAGCTCCAAGGAATGTTTTCAGTCACTGGCACTGGTTTTGTCCACTCTGTTAAATTGTTAGATTTGTCCCTCACATGGTTTTGGCCCAGGCCAAATAAGACTTTTCCAAGCAGCTCCTAGACACAGTCAATTAGCCAGGACAGACCAGAGACCATCCTTAGAGTGTTGTTCAGATGTGCTTTGACCTGACCCGAATGTTTCAGAGAGTAATAAACAGCAGCAGCACAAGGTTTTCCATGCTGGTGATCTCAGTGCCAGAGAGCAACACCAGGATACTTGAGTCATAGCCTTAGAGGCTTATTGCACTGTCATGTATATCAAATATGTCCTAGCTAAGATCTTTCATTCATTTAGTTATTTAATGTTTGTAATATGATTTGCTTATTATTTTGGAGGTCTTTCGTGGTTTTGGAGCTGGATTAGCTGTGCTGCCCGTTACAGTTGGAGTTTGAGTAGCTGCTGTACTTGTCCCTGGGGGTGGTGTAGTTGCTGTGCTTGGAGCTGGAGTAGCTGCACTGTCCATTACTCCGCCCTCAGATCCAGAGACGTTTTTTTTTTCCTTTTGAAGATGCTGGACAGTGTTAAACAGGGCTCTGTAAGTATAAGCCAAGCCCCAGCACGTTGACATGATTTGTCCATCTCTGTTGTGACCAGAATGACCACAAACCTCCTTTAAATGTTTTAGGAAGTAATTTTTTCTTCCTCTCTTGGACACCAAAACTTGTATTCAATCAGGCCTCATTTTGTTGTGGGTGAGAATATTACATAGCAGGCAACAGCATACAATTGAGTTCATTGGCTGTTTTCTCCTAAAATCAAATCTCCTTGAGGTACACATTGGACTTCCCCATCTTCCCGCATTACCCACCAAGTATATCTGGGTCCCTGAGCAAAAGCAATCCCACGAGTGGGTTTGCCTTTACCTGAAGAAAGAATAACCCAGGCTGCCTTCCCCAGCAAATTCTTTATGTGCACCACAGGAACATTGTCCCCCTCCACAGTATGTAGAAGTTCTGACTGGGCGGGACCAGCCCTGTTGGCAGATCCTCTGGTGTTGAAAAACTAGGTGGCTTTTGGTAAATATGTATCCCAATGTTTGAAAGTCCCACCACCCATTGCTCTCAGTGTAGTTTTTAATAGCCCATTGTACTGTTCGATTTTCCCAGAGGCTGGTGCATGGTAGGGGATGTGATATACCCATTCAATGCCATGCTCTTTGGCCCAAGTATCTATCAGGCTGTTCCGGAAATGAGTCCCATTGTCTGACTCAAGTCTCTCTGGTGTGCCGTGTCACCACAAAATCTGTTTCTCAAGGCCCAGTTTAGCGTTCCAGGCAGTGGCGTGGTGCACAGCGTATATTTCCAGCCGTCCAGTGGTTGCTTCCACCATGGTAAGCACATGACGCTTGCCTTGGCGGGTTGGTGGGAGTGTGATATAATCAATCTGCCAAGCCTCCCCATATTTGTACTTCAGCCATCGTCCTCCATACCAAAGAGGCTTTAACAGTTTTGCCTGCTTAATTGCAGCACGTTTCACTGTCATGAATAACCTGGGCAATAGTATCCATTGTTAAGTCCACCCCTCAATCACGAGCCCATCTGTATGTTGCATCTCTGCCCTGATGGCCTGAAGTGTCGTGGGCCCACCGTACCAAAAATAATTCACCCTTATGTTGCAAATCTAAGTCCATCTGAGCCACTTCAATTTTAGCAGCTTGATCCACTTGTTGGTTGTTCTGGTGTTCCTCAGTGGCCCGACTCTTGGGAACATGAGCATCTACATGGCGTACCTTGACCACTACGTTCTGCACAAGGGCAGCGATATCTTGCCACAGTGCAGCAGCCCAGATGGGTTTACCTCTGCGCTGCCAGTTGCTCTGCTTCCATTGCTGCAACCACCCCCACAGGGCATTCACCACCATCCATGAGTCAATATAAAGTACTAGCCACTTTTCTCGTTCAGCAATGTCCAAGGCCAGTTGGATGGCTTTCACTTCTGCAAACTGACTCAATTCACCCTTCCCTTCAGCTGTTTCCTGAACTTGTCCTCAAGAACTCCATACTGCTGCCTTCCTTCTACGGTGCTTTCCCACAGCGCAACAGGACTCTGTAAAAAAGGCATATTGCTTTCCACTTTCTGACAGTTCATTCTATGGTGGGGCCTCTTCAGCATGCATCACTCCTTCCTCCTCTGGTGGCACTCCAAAATCTTTGCCCTCTGGCCAGTCCATGATGACTTCTAGAATTCCTGGGCGACTGGGATTTCCTATTCGAGGTCGTTGTGTAATTAATGCGGCCCACTTACTCCATGTAGCATCAGTTGCATGATGTGTAGAGGAGACTTTGAACATCCAGCCCAGCACGGGCAACCGGGGCACCAGGAGGAGCTGTGCTTCAGTGCCAATCACTTCCGAAGCAGCTCGAACCCCTTCATAGGCTGCCAATATCTCTTTTTTCAGTTGGGGTGTAGCTGGCCTCAGATCCTCTGTATCCCCGGCTCCAAAAGCAGAGGGGTCGACCTCAGGTCTCCCCCGGAGCTTTCTGCCAGAGGCTCCAGGTAGGACCGTTCTCCCCAGCTGCAGTGTACAGTCTATTTTTAACATCTGTCCCAGTCCAGACTGGTCTGAGGGCTACTGCATGAACTATCTCACGTTTAATTTGCTCAAAGGCTCTTTGTTGCTCAGGGCCCCATTTAAAATCATTTTTCTTCTGGGTCACATAATAGAGAGGGCTTACAATCAAACTGTAATTCGGGATGTGCATTCTCCAGAACCCCACAGCCCCCAAGAAAGCTTGTGTTGCTTTCTCATTAGTTGGGGGCGACATAGCATAAGTTTTAGAGACTTAAACCACGACATCTTGTTGATCACATCTGTGGGGATCTGGCAGCGTCCGTCTTGCCATTTTATTCCCAAAAATTGAATCTCCTGTGCAGGTCCCTTGACCTTACTCCGTTTTATGGCAAAACTGGCTGTCAGCAGGATTTGGATTATTTTCCTCCCTTTCTCAAAGACTTCTTCTGCTGTATCACCCCACACAATGATGTCCTCAATCTATTGCAGGTGTTCTGGAGCTTGCCCCTGTTCCAGCGTAGTCTGGATCAGTCCATGGCATATGGTAGGGCTCTGTTTCCACCCCTGGGCAGTCAGTTCCAAGTGTACTGGACACCCCTCCAAGTAAAAGCGAACTGTGGCCTGCACTCTGCTGCCAGAGGAATTGAGAAAAAGGCATTGGCAATATCAATCATGGCATATCACTTGGCTGCCTTTGACTCCAGTTCATCCTGAAGCTCTAGCATGTCCGGTATGGCAGCACTCAAGGATGGGATAGAACTTCGTTCAGGCCACGATAGTCTACTGTTAGTCTCCACTCTCTGTTAGACTTTCGCACTGGCCATATGGGGCTATTAAAGGGTGAGTGGGTCCTACTGCTCACTCCTTGACTCTCCAGTCTACGGATCAGCTTATGGATGGGAATCAGGGAGTCTCGGTTGGTGCGATATTGCCGCTGGTGCACTGTTGTGGTCGCGACTGGCACTTTTTGTTCTTCGACCTTCAGCAACCCTACAAGAAAAGGATCCTCTGAGAGACCAGGCAAGGTAGACAGTTCCTCCATTTCCTCTGTCTCCAAAGCAGCAATACCGAAAGTCCATCAGTACCCTTTTGTGTCATTGAAGTACCCTCTTCTGAGGTAGTCTATGCCAAGGATGCATGGAGCCTCTGGACCAGTCACAACAGAGTGCTTTTGCCACTTCCTCCCAGTTGGGATGATTTTAGCCTCCAGTACAGTCAACTCTTGGGATCCTCCTGTCGTTCCAGAAATAGAAATAGGTTCCACCCCTTGACAGCTTGACGGCATCAGGATACACTGCATCGGTATCTACTAGAGCCTTATACTTCTGTGGGACTGATGTGCCAGGCCATCTGATCCATACAGTCCAATAAGTTCTATTGTCCCCTACCTCCACCTAGCTGGAGGCAGGGCCCCTCTAGTAGTCATCACAATGTTGGACATTTAAGTCTTGTAGAGATGGATTATTCTTCTTCATCACAGGCGCTGGAGTAAAATCTGCTCTTCCACTCCATCTGGGGACCTGCTCACCAGAGACTGAAGCCGCAGCCTTCATGGGGTGATCATCCTTGGCCTTTGTACTCCGCTTCAATTCACACACTCACTCCTCCAGAGCTGGGGTAGGCTTTCCATCCCACTTCCTCATGTCTTCTCCAGTGATCCCACGGGGAAAACCATACAGTGCCCTGTGGCTTATACCTTCTATATCTTCTCTCTCAATAAGTAGGATGCCTTTTGTTAATAGCTGAGACGTGTGTTGGTACACATGAGGATCTGGATAGATCGTCTCTCAATTGTTGGAGGTTCTGGGACAGGTTTTCCACAGCTGAGATGATGGAAGGGGTGAGATTGTCTTCAAACTCTCTGAGTTCATGAATCATTTAATCCACATTTGGTGGTACTACGTCATTTCAGATTACCGTAGCCAGTGAGTGGGATATGATGAGGGTGCATTCCATGTAAATTTCCGCCACAGGGGTCGTGTACATTCGACTTCATCTGGATCTATGGGTATATCCCCGTTACTCAGCTTGATATTATAGATCATCTCTACAATGGCTGATTCCCTCAGAAATCGGATGCCTTTCTCTAGAGTAGTCCACTTGTCCAAGAGACTCATAACATCATCCTTGTATGGAAACTTACCTTTCATAGCTGCCAAGAGCTGTTTCCAAAGGCTGAGGGACTTTTTCTCTCTTGCAATTGCTTTGTCAATTCCCCCTTCCCTAGCAAGTGATCCCAGGTGTTTGGCTTCACTACCTTCTAGTTCATGACCGTCGGCCCCATTGTCCAAGCATCGGAGCAACCAGGTGATGATGTGCTCCCCTGGTGGACGGGTAAATTCTTTTCACATATTCCATAGCTTGGTTGAGGTCCAAGATCGGGAAGTCACCTCTTCCTTTTCTTCTTCTTCTTCATCATGTGATGATGACTCCTGGTCAGATGCTGTCCCAAGTGGTGCGTAAATTGTTTCTTTACCTTGCTTCATCTTTCTTACTTCTTTTTTGCTTTTCCTCTTGAGTACAGGGGCAACCGATATTGGTACGAGTTGGTCCTCTGGTTTAGCTGTAGTGGTTATCACTGTGGTTTGGGTAGCTGCTGTACTTGTCTCTGGGTGTGGTGTAGCTGCTGCACCTGGAGCTGGAGTAGCTGCGCTACCCATTACTATTGAAGTTTGAGTAGCTGCTGTGCTTGTCCCTGTAGGTGGTATAGCTGCTGTAATTGGAGCTGGAGTAGCTGCACTGTCCATTACTCCGCCCTCAGATTCAGGGACATTTTTTTCCTTTTGAAGATGCTGGATAGTGTTGAACAGGTCTCTGTAAGCATAGGCCAATCCCCACCATGTTGCCATGATTTGTCCATCTCTGTTGTGACCAGAATGACAACACACCTTCTTCAAGTGTTTTACTACTTTTTCTGGATTTTGCGTTTGTTCATTGGTGAAGTTTCAAAGCACTGGAGGGGCCCAATGGCCTAGATACTTGCCCATGCTATCCCACACACCCTGCCACTCATGATTATCCAGCCTCAGGGAGAATCTCTTGCATCTCCTATATCGTCGTTTAACCCTAGACAAGACCCAAATCCGACTCTGCATAACTCTCAGGACCAGATGAAATTGTTGTGAGTAAAATATACTCAGTATGTGCACCAACATGGCGATTCCCATCACAATCAACAGGCAGGTCTCAAGGGTATCTAAAGGCTGTTCAAAACCTTCAGAATTCTCAAATGATTCTGTAAACGGCCTGGGTGTGGGGGGAGCTGGGAGCACAAAAGAATGTCTCCTTCACAGGCTGACCACCTGAGGAGGTGAAAAGAGACGTGTAATTGCTAAACACTTCCATTATATACCTCCCAAAGTATAGAGTTTGTGACCACACTGGGAACACAAACTGGGTCAGTTTCATGATCACTGAGCCTATTGTATTAAAAATCAGTGCGATAAAGTACACTGTAACAAGAACCTTAACCCAAAACCCAGATCTGAAAAATGTTAAGGTAAAAGATACTGGCTGTAAGTAAAGTATCATACACTGAACCTGTGAGAACCAGAGCAAAAACTTTGAGAGCCAATAAATCAGCATTGTGACGAGTGGCTACTAATCCTGCTGCAGTTATCTCAACCCTTCGTGCCCCACGTTGGGCACCAAAAAGAACTGTCGTGGTTTAAGCTGTAAATCTCACGCAGCCTGTTAACTCACTTCTCCCTCTTTCTTCCCCACCCACTTCGATGGGGGGGGGGGAATGGGGAGAAGAATCAAAAGAATGTAACTCCCACGGGTTGAGATAAGAACAGTCCAGTAACTGAGGTAAAATACAAATCACTACTGCTACCACCAATAATAATAATGACCAGGGAAATACAAGGGAAGAGGATACAACTGCTCACCACCCGACCGAGCTGAGAGAGAGAGAGAGAGAGAATTCTGGGTTCCTGCCCCCAGTTTTTTTCATCCTGGGCATGACGTGCTGTGGTATGGAATACCTCTTTGGTCAGTTTGGGCCAGGTGTCGTGTCTCTGCTTCCTCCCGGCTCCCCCTCCTCCCCGGCAGAGCATGAGACTCAGAAAGTCCTTGGTCAGACCAAAACATTACCAAGCAGTAACTGAAAACACTGGTGTTATTAATGCTGTTCCCAGGCTGAAAGTCAAAAACACAGTGCTGCACCAGCTACCAAGAAGGAAAAAAAAAAATAATAGCTGTTACTGCTGAACCCAGGACACCCAGTCACTTCTGGATCAAGTATTTTCTAAATAGAAACCAGTCAACATTTCCTCACCACAGTATTTTCCATCTTTAGCTCTGTGGACTATTTTATTCTAGGAATACTATTGTAAAGGTATTTCACATGAAAAGGATTGAACTTTATATCACTGTGTGAAGTTATGTCCTTAATCGAGTCAGAGGAGACTGACGTATGAGTGAAATATTGATGTATAATGTTATATAACTATTTGGCAAATTATGTCAATAAAGCACATGCGTAGCAGGAGTTTATTTTTATTTTAATATCACATTATAAAGTGGATATGTGCCAGAGAATAAGGATCATTCCTGATGTGTAAGTTCTGTTTTCTTTTGTTCTTTTATTTATTTGAATATATTTAGATATAACTGCAGCGGAACACAGATACTTGAGTTGAGGCAAAGTTATTAGGTAAAGGAAAAACAGAGATTTCGTATTGATCAGCTCTTAATTCTAGGTCTAACTATATTGTTTCTTGATGCCAGAAATAGAGAGGAAACAAGAATAATATACTTACATCTGAACTCTCTAAGGTAACAACTGTTATATGAATCAGAGACAGATTATTCCTTCACTGGAGGATCTGCAAAACCTCTATAAAATGTTATTATATTGCCAAAGCATTGAATGACAACAATTCCAATATTTCATGCTTACATCCTTTTTCATTTAAACACAGAGTTTTGTGCTCTACTTTCTCCTTGGGGCTTTTCTGCAAAGTTATTTCCATAATGATTCCTATAAAGAGGACTTAAAAATGTAGCCCAGAAACACATTTTGAATGAATAATTCTATATCTGTGTAATTCAGTTTTCTTGGGTAGTATATTGTTAATATCTGACTGCTTTTGCTTATACAGAGAGAAAGAATGTAACATCATTTACACTTCTGTTCCCAGGAAGGTCCATTTTCAATATCCCTCTAGCAGCAATTGCTCACAGAACTATTAATATTGTTTTGAAACAACTTCTGAATCACTTGCAAGTGTCTGGAGAAAGATGGAATTTTATATGACTTAACTCTTCTGAAAAACTGTGAGATCCTGTTGCTACCAATAAGTCTAATTGTTTTTTTTTGCTATAAGGTTGCCATAATGTGAAACTTGAATGTAATATTGGATTGATGCTGTCTATTTTATAGATTCTTTATTCCCTATTTTTTTTTTTTTGAGAAAAGCAACTAATTCTTTACAAATTATTATTACTAGATTCCCAATTAATAGATCCCTGATAATCTCCTAATTGCATGCTTTTGGAGACTCTAAGCACAGTTTCCATACATTGGTTTCCAAATCTTGTTCTGATGTTTTCCTCTGTTACCTCAGTACACCTTACCAGTGCAGAGTAACCACTGCTTCTCAGACCTCTCAGCAGTCTACCATTTTTTTTCACTGTGATTGCTTTTGATAGCTGCTGTCTATGAAGTGTATGGTCTGTGAAAATCATGCGCATACTGGTGACATTTTACCTGTTGACATATGCAGGAGAGTAACATAAAATATGAAGAAGTTCATATAAATTTCCACATTTAACCTACGGCATTTCAGAAGCCTGGTTATGCTTGCCATTTATTTCAGACATCTGCAACCTAAGGTATACTCTGGGAGATGGTGGGGGTTTTGATCGTTTCATTTTTATTTTTTTATGTATGATATGCAGACTCTTGTATTTTGTTTTTATTTGACTTTTTAAATGTTGTTCAGTAGAAAAATACATATTAAGCAACGGAGAATATGTGGTTATGTGTGATAATTTAAAGAACCACTTCCATAAATATTAAAAAGACATTACTGGAAATAGAAGTGCTCAGAGGTCTTGCTAAAATGAAATTCAGACATACATGGTTTCTGCCCAAAGGTGCTGAATGTGATGAACAAGGGCATGGTGAGGAAGGATCATCGTGCCAAAGAGAACAACATATGATGGATGTTACTTTCAGTGACTAGGACTTCACTGGAAGTGCTTATATATGACAGAGAAAAGCAAAATATAAGAATTGTACCCAGAATAGCCAGCAGCAATAACTGATTCAGAAAGAAGTTAGGAGAATGATTCAATGGGAAATTCTTCAAAATATTTGCTACAAAATCCAGTGCTGTTCTCACTGATCTTACATTACAATAGATGTTAAAATTTATCTTTCATTGCAGGTAGTTGTATATTGTATGATCTTACCAGTAATATGTTGCAAATAGATTTTTATCTCATTTTTCTTTTTTAAAGTTTTGCAAAATGTTCTGACAAGTTTTGGACTGGTTTATTAATATATAATAGTGTTTTGAATTTTAAGTTCTTGTGAAAAAACAAATGCTGAGCGGTAATTTTAAAAACACCAAAAAGCATGAACAGTAGAAATCAGTGCACCCAAAATTTTGTAAAAAAAAAAAAACACTCAAAGGTATGGATTATTTCTAGCTAATTGATTGTATATTGTAAATGCTTTGTGCAGCTTCAGCAGGGGACATTGTCCAGCAGTGGAAAATGGAAGTTATTTTCCATTCCTTTCAAACTGCATTTTAAGCATCAGGGATAAGATTTCTACATTCAAATAAAATTCCAGTGCTAAAGCAGATTAACAACTGAAGGGCACTTTCTTCATTAGGTCACAAATTTTGAGAGTTCTATGCAAAATGCTATTCACCGCCAAAGGAGAAGAAAGAGAGCAAAAGGATGAAAATAATCAGGAGACGCAGATTAGGAAGTACAGTTAGGAATATATGTGATAATGAATGCATTAAAATATTTTAGATGGGTTAATATCAGTGTTAGGTTTTTTTTTTTGAGGAGACTTTCAGAATGCAGTGAAGAGTGAACATGGTCAGTACTTCCCTAGAATTTTTTAGGAGTGAACGTATGGTGATGGACGAAAAGTTTGTCATCTCTCTGTTAGTCATACTAGATCTAACTAGATTAAGTTGGATTCCTCCTCCAAGCTACAGTTCAGTTTGGTTATAAATTTCTCAATTTGTGCACTTCATTTACTTTTTGTGTGTGGATGAGTAGCCAGGATAGTAACCAAGATTCTCCTTTCTACTAGAAAGCTGAGCACGTAGCATGCTTCAGATTTTTGCCAACCAGAATTTGCTAATAATGTTACAGAGAGATATTTACTAGCCACGAGTTTGTTATTTAAACAGTTTATTAGGCTGAAAGCTAACAGTTAACTGAATTTAAAGCTAAACTAATTCAGACTATTTTATGTAATGCTTTAGGCCATGTCTCTGTTATGTGTAGGAAGAATTTAAAAATGCCTGCGAAGACTTGCTTTTCATTATGAAAATTTTGAACTATCATTTTTAGAAAAGGAAAATTAAGTTTGTGGTTAACTTATTTTCAGAGAAGCCTCTTAGAGTGGATTAGAAGTTGTCTACAGATAGGATTGTCTATACAACTAGGCTTAGATTGATCCTATTACTTGATATCTTGTCAGGTGCCTCACTAGAATTTTATTAACTGATAGCTTACAGGTTTATAACAGAATGTACTGCCTGCAGAGGGTGATCCAGATTTTAAGGTATGCAGAACTACCTAACAATGTGCTCATCTCTGACTGTACTTGCTCTTGGATGCCTCACTCACCTGAAGTGTTGGTGTTGTAAATCTAATCTCATAACATAAATTTCTGCAAGCAAATAAACTTTCTAAGCTATTTTAATCTGAGGAACATTTCTAGACAGACGAGGTTTTGCTGTGACATTTCAGTCTGCCTTCCTACAGAAATATGCCGTGTTCCTTGCTGAGCCATAATTCTAATTTAGCTGCGATCTGGACTAAATTAATCAATTAAGTGACTGTGTACAAAGGAAAAAATTCCAAAACAGATGGGTTTTCTAAGGTCCTTAAAATACAGAAGTATGAGATTCATCCTATCTAGCTCTGACAGTGTAAATGTTTGTTACCTAGGTTTAACCTGGTCAGGATCCATTTATCATTAAAAGAAATAGGCATTTTCAGGGGAAATTGATGCTGCTTGTCTTTGAAAATCATTTTGAAAAGGAAGGAACTGCCATTTGAAGGTAACAGTTGCTTTGAAGTGACTATGCACTAACTGATATCACTGTTATGCACATAAATTTTGGTGAGATGGATCGCACTGATATCTAAAATTCTGAATTACTACACTCTTCTTCTGCTAGTCATGCCCTCTTGTGTTAATCCACACAGAACAGCTTGTGACCAGAATGTTCATGTTTGGCAGTTTAACATTACATACAATATTCTTTCCAAGCATAAATTTTCCGTATTTATTTTTATTTTTAATTTGGAATTTTAAATATGTTTCCTGACATTCAGATTGATGATCTTTGCTATATATTTCAGAAGTATTTTCTAGGAAGTGTGCACACAACTTATCATCTGAATTGCTCATTTCAGTCAGTGTCCTGGGTTCAGCAGTAGCAGTCATTTTTTCTAATCTTGGTAGCTGGTGCAGTGCTGTAGTTTTGACTTTCAGCCTGGGAGCAAGCACTGATGACACCAATGGTTTTAGTTGCTGCTCAGTAATGTTTACTCTGACCAAGGACTTTCTGAGTCTCATACTCTGCCAGGGAGGAGGGGAAGCTGGGAGGAAGGCAGAGAAAGGACATTTACCCAAACTGACCAAAGAGGTATTCCATACCACAGCACATCATGCCCGGTATATAAACTGAGGGAGTTACGTGGAAGGGCAAGATCACTGCTCAAGTCAGTATGGGTATCGATCAGCAGGTGGTGAGCAGTAATATTCTCTTCCCTTGTTATTTCGCTTATCATTATTATTATTGGTGGTAGCAGCAGGGGTTTGTGTTATACCTTAGTTACTGGACTGTTCTTATCTCAACACAGGGGAGATACTTTCTTTCAATTCTCCTCCCCATCCCTCCAGGAGTGGGGAGGAGGAAAGGGGGGAGTGAGAGAAAGTCTGCATGGCTGACTGAGGTCAAACCATGACACTCAGCAAAGCCATTACTATATAAAAGCCTAATTTTTAACTGAGCTTGTTTCTATTTTTACTTTCACTATTACGATTAATGTCTCTGGTTCTTTGCACGTTTTTATTAAGTATTTTTTTTCCTCTTTTTTTTTGGTTCACAATATTTGCATGTGTTTATAGATTAACCAATTTGGTTTTATCATTTTGTAAAAACTTGGATGCCTATTTTTTCTCTAATTTTAAGGTTTTTAATCTTTGGTTTGTTTTTTTTTTTTTAAATCCTTTCTTTTTTTCTTTTCCTAAGAAAACTGGTTCAGTCTTTGCAGCTAACCTGAGGTTCTGTTGGTGTTCAATTTCCTACTTCGAATAGATTTCCAGTGCCACTTTGGACAAATCATTTGTCTTGGCAGTTCATTTCCTTCTCCTGTGAAGAGGATAAACACATTAACCTTCTGCAGCTCTCATACACAACTCCAGTATGAGCCAGGGATAATCGTAGGGTCTTCTGCTGTTCTCAAGTATCAACCCCAATAGAAAAATACTCGTCATGACTGGTTAGTCATGTCTTGCTAAAGTTTCTTTCCTACCTTTGCTGTTCTCATAGTCATTGGGCATTCTTTTCACAGTCCTCATCACCTTTGTGTTGTTTCAAGCTGACAACTTTTTTTTTATTCCTGAGAGATGGAAAACTTTCGTAGGTCTTTCAAGGAGCTAGACACTAGTTTTACCGGGTTCATTCTTTCCTGAGAGCTGTTAGAAAACAAAAATGCTATCAAGGTCTTCAACATGGCAACAGAACTGGGAGAATCATTTTATTCCTGCATATAATAACTGATGAATAAAATGAGACAGGAATCTGGAAACAGAAAAACACTTACTTAGGAATCTGTGGGACTTGGTTATTAAAGGCTAAAATCTTTACACTTTAATATGCCATAAATTCTGCTTTAGTAGCTGATGTTTTCTATTCTGCTTTTTATGCATCAAGCTACCAATGCCATTTTAATGCTCCTCACTCATTTCTAAAATTCTCTCAATTTGACCACTTGCAGGTACAAGAAAAAGACACTTTTTCAGGGAAGTATCTCTATTCCACATTTAAAGGTTGTACCAGATGATCCTTGCGGTCCCTTTCAACCTAGTTTTCTACAATTCTATAATTCAATATAGAGCTTTAATTATGTGATTACATTTTTAAGCTTGTGTTTAAGTTTCACAGAAGTCAATGGCTCTTACAGCACATGCTTGAAGACAAGCATGTGCTAAAGAGCTTCTCTAAATGGATATAGATTTAAACACATGCTTAAGTGCTTTCCCAGCTAAGGGACCAAATTATAACCAGGTAGCTCTAGTGAGATTAATGTAGCATTCACAGCTTTTCATGTTAATTCATTCTTTATATCTTAGCTGCTGTTTCCTCTAGCTTTTCCCATTTGATACTTTAGTATTATTTATACTCTTTCAAAATTAAATACCAATTTGCAAACCTTTTTTTTTAAATTAATCACAATTTGCTGAAATTATGGAATTATGGATCACAGCATGTTATCTCACTCTCTGATTTCTCATAACACTATCACATAAAGCTGTCTTTCATTTGTACCACACACAGTGCAAGCAAGATGTGCTAATGGAAACTGCTCTGGAGCTTTATACCTTATTGCAAAATAAAAGAGTCAGGTAACTGTTATCTACTTTGGATATAAAAATAGGTGGAGAGAAGAATGGAGATGGTGAAGAAAGAAAAAAAGAGCATTCTTTGATAAGTCTGCTTTAGTTACAACTTGTGTTGAATGTTTTAAAGAAAACGAAAACAGGAAAGAAGGTTTGAGGGCCTAGACATGAATAAATTCTCATTCATTCTAGATGAAACATAGACTAACTTCACTGCTATCCAGAGGAATATGACTTTAAAGTGCACACCTAATGCTAGCATTGGAGTCAAATCATTGTGGAATGCCCTATGTGTTACACTTATTAAAAGTAATTCATCACATTTCCTCCTTCTGTCTGCATCCTGTATGCATAAGTCTGCTCCCACCAATCTATGTTATTCACAGAACAGGCACTTTGCTAATGGTACTTTTTTCAAATCTGGTTGCTGTCCAGTATTACATACTTTTCTGTCAAGAATGACTTGTATACATGCCCACTCTATAGAACTGCACAGTCAAAATCATTTTGGAAAAAAGCTTTTGCGGTTTTGCTTATTTTTGTGCTGTAAGTAAGTGGCACTACTTATCTATTTAGAAAGTACCTCTGAAAACTCAAAGCTTACATGAGGCTTTCTACTCATATTCTGTACCTCTGGCTTACAAGCAAGTGTCATATGGTTGCAATTAAAAGAATGTCACAAAAACTTCATTGTAAGTAGGGTAACATGCTCTTAAGGGGTTTGTTTCAGTTTCCAGTGCTTTGAGTCTTGCTGGGGTTGGGAGTCACGTATTTCACAGTTAGTCAGTCTTCCTGATTCAGATATGTCAGCTGACAGAGTGCCAGTTAAAACATCTTCCGGAAATGTTGACAAGTATCTGAAGGGAGAAAGCCAAGTGCTTCCAATAAACAGAGATGACTGAGGAATAGGAATGGCAGTTTTGCTCCAGAGGTGGTACATCTATAAATCATGCAGACTATGGGTGGTATTTGAGAACTCCTCTTGTTGAGGAGTAGGGGTGAGAAGGGTTTTCAGCAACTCTACTTTCTGCTTTGGGAACTGCCACAGGCTTGCCAAACATGAGTCAGAAACAGGGACAGCAAGTAATTGGAAAAAAAAACCCCAACCAAACAAACAGAAAACAACCAAATGACACTGATAGCACAGAGATGAGAGAAATATAAGGAGATGTGTGACATTCCTGCTTATCACAGAAGGCTAAAACTGTGTAAATTCAGTCACATTACGAGAACAAACTGAATTAGTGAGGGAGACCCATACTGCATGCCTATACTCTTAAAATGCATAGCTGCAAAATTAGTTGGATGTGTTTACAAAGAATTGCCTTGCAGAGCTATTTTCTCATTATGAATTCGTTAGAACAGGGGTAGGCATTTGACTCAAGTTCTCAGTTCACTTTGGCACATGTACAATCAAATTTTCCTAGATTTCAGCATAATCTTTGCATCTACTATGCAAAGAGAGCAGGGAAATCAATCTGCAAATTGCATGTTTGAAGGCTATAACAACATATTGTCATTTGGTTTCTCTTTGTGCAAAATTTTTTTCCCTGGCAGAGATTTTTTTTCTCCTTTCATCTTAATCCTTTATTGGCAACTGTGCTTTCCTTCCCATGCAGCTCATGTCTCAGTGTACACTGGTAATTCAGCTCTGGCTGTCAAAAAATTTAGCAATTTAATGCGCTGGACAGAAAGTAACTATTCTTAATTATTTTCCCATATAACCCAAATATATTCTTTCAGCTATGAACATAAGAAAAAAAAATTTTGCTGCAAAAGAGATCCTATTTCAGTCTGTTGTATGACTGAACTAATCATTACTTCCATAAAAGCCTTATATATATTCCCTTCATCTAGGTTAAAGCTCTTTTTTATAAGGTGGGAGCTGCTAAGATTCCAGCTGATGTTCATATCAACTAATATTTTAGCTTTGCTGCAAAAACTTTATTTGGTTACTTGGCAGTGATGAAGATCATTACTAGGTTAGGTTTATGACAGTGGTATCTCCACAACTTGTAGTAAAGCAAAATAAAAATCCTTAGCAATATAACAATGGGAAGAAAATATTTTTCTGAAACTAATGAACTTCTTCCTTAGTGAATTCTGCTTTTCTACAAGAGGAAGTCTGTTTAGAATAGGGAATTTTAATATCACTTCTACTTTACTGTCTTAAAGATGACAGAGGGCATAATGTTGAAAGTTTTAAATATGCAAGTAGAATCAAGGGTATATACAATTTCTGACTGATGTGATTATTTTTTTCTGAATACAGCTGAAAATTTCGCAATTTTATTTTGTCCTGTTAATTGTTGGTAATTTTTTTTACTTCACTCTGCCCAAACCATACTCATTCTTTATGACTTTAAACTATCCTACAATATTACATCCTGCTATAGTTGTACTAATCTGATTTAAAAAAGCAAAAACCAAAAATCCCCAGAAGAGAAAAAAAAAAACACATCACCCAAACCTCTCCCCCACCTCCACTAAGATGAAGAGAACAAAACATGTCTGAGGAAGGCTTAGACTGGAAAAGTTCAGAAACTGACCATATGTACATGTTTTTTAGAAACACCATTGACATTCATTAACAAAAGTAGTTTTGTCTTAATGGGGTGATTTTAAAAAAGATAAGAGCAGAGGAATTGTAAATAGTACAAAAGCAGTGTCAACATTTGGCTTGCAATGGCCTTAGTCAGAAGAAGGGTCCCTCTTCTCACTCTGTTTAATGACTTCCAGTGCATTGTAAGGGTATGACCACATCCTGTATTTGAAGCAGGAGAGGAGTTTTGTGCCTAGTGTATGTAAAGTATGAGATTATGGGACAGGGACCTGTTCTGATTCTGGACATGACATTAAGCCTGTTGTATTCTACTTTCTTTCTCAACAAAATCTGGCACTGCATTGCTACATTTGTGTACCCTTAAATGCCTTGATCAAAAGAGGAATGAGAATAACCTATCCAAAGTACAGTTTGTGTTTATAACTCAGACTCAGAAAACTATGTGTTAATTTGTTTTTTCCACTAGAAGCTCACCTCAAAATAAGCTTTGTTTCTGAAGTCTTCTTGGGATGCTTTCATGCTATCACTATAAATGTACAACAGTAGAGATGGTTATAGCTGACAGAGGTCTATATTTTCAAGCAATGTATCATATTCACAGAACTAGAAAATATGAAAAAAAAGAAATATAGTGTATTGCTCTTACTTTGGTTACATTGAATTTTATTATTTCTCTTGATAAGGTGTCCTGATTAATCATCTTGGACTGGATAGTTGCTCAGTAGTGTGGAATGTGTAATACTACCACATAGAACCTTCAGCTTAAAAGTGGTTTACAGTTACTGTTCTGTTGAGGTCATTATTAATTTATTTTTTTCACAGATGAAGAAAAAAAAAACCAAACACAGCAATTCTTATGGATAGATATATATACGTTAGTATTTCGATTTAGATCAGTTGTACTATTTCAGAGCAAATCCTCTATTTTTCCTGGCATAAGTCATCTGAACTAAACACTGGACATCTGCGGAACTTTAAGTAACACAAATGGTAGGGATGTTCAGTCCAGGGAGCAAGATAGAATATATATCAAAACAACCATCCTCCCCTACCAAGAAGCTTTTGTAAGGGCCTTACTACCAGCTGGTATGATTAACTAAACCATTCCTGTTTCTGCAAACTACTTGCCATTGTGGGCATAGCCAGTGGTAACAGACTGGACTTCAGAAGCCGGAAGGAAGATATCCCATCCGTTATGACAAAATAAGCCTACCTATGAAAGGATGGAAATTTACAGTTTACTTCACTAAAAAATTCAGCATAAAAGGCATTAAAACATCTATTCTAAATTTACAATTTTCTTCAAGAGGTATGTTTTCTGGTGGAAGGGTTAGAACTGTAATTATCAATTCCAGTGTTCTGAATCCCATCTGAGCACATTTAATAGCACAGGCGCAAAGTGCATATAAGCACTTACAACTCCTAAGTGGGCATTTTCTCAAATTTGGGGTTGTAAAGTGACATTTTTAGTAGCTAAAATGAAAGGCACATTGTAGTACAGAAAAATCATCTTCACAATTCTCATTTACCTATTAAATTTAAATGATTGTCGTGCGGTGTATTTCCATTTATGTACAAGAAAGACTGGTTTGAAGTATACACCTTTACTACAAAAATGCAAAACTTGGAACAAATTGAAGACTCTAGGAATGAAATTATGAGACACACAACTCTTCACATCAGCTGAGAAACTCATTGTGAGAGTGCAGGCTCTATCAGCTTAATACATGCTGGTTGTGCTTTTGTGTAGATTGAGAGTTGTATTGATTCAGTCGAAACACACAGTGGGAACATGTTGGTATGTAGATTATCTCATCAGTTAGCAAACATAAGAATATAGAAGAACTTCACTTGAGTATTTGAGAAAGCAGAGTTGTAGGTACCCCATTTGAATGAATTGTCTTCAGCTTGCTCTCAAAGGCTCTCTGATAAGAGATTGTACTGTCAAAGAATTAGCTTACCTTATGGGTGTGTTACAAAAAAAGATTTTCAGTTTCAAGGAAAAAACCCTTTGATAGAGCTGGAACAATTGTTTGAGGTGTCTAGATCAAGCTGGCTGAGAATACAAATACGACATCTGTGTCTGTGAGGTAAAATTAGAGAGGACGATGTCAGATTCTATAATTCATATTATTCACTTTTAATATGGGAAGAATCCAAGGTAATTTGAGTATTATTCAAGTACATGAGTTAATGCTGTTTACAGTGTGTTTTCAAGTTACCCAAGCTTTTTAGTTTGACATACAGATTTTAAATTTAAGAAAATTGGATTTTTCCTCATCCCTTTGTGGTACAGATTTGTGCTTTTTCTATAAAATAATTTCAAAAGTGTGCTCTGTCAAGTACAATGACAATACACCTGGTTTTGCAATCAGTATTTGCTCAGCTTTTGCAAGATCTACTGTATGGCAGACATGCAGGTGATAACTCTTTATAAACACCACATCTTGGGACTAATAAACACTCTCCTGGTTTCAGCACATGGAGTGTGAGTTCCATTTTGTATAGGATGACCTTGGTTAAAGCAACAAAACAGAAGAGTGTGTTACTGAATTTAGAACTTGTCGTTAATACCAGCTACAAGGAAATAACATGCGTTACTGTTTTCTCTTTCTTACTTTATCAATATTACTTTAGAATGTTATTCATCCAGGAAATATATGAAAGAGCATCTTTACCTCTGCTGCTCTCAATGCTGTTTTTATTAAGATAAAAGAACTCTCTGAATTCTGAGGTCAGTGCTCTAGGGCCAAATTCAATAGCTGCTGATGACAGCTGGAAGATACGTATTGGATTCATTGAGGGACTAGCCTTTATCCAACAGTAAGTTAGATAGTCGCTATAGGTAACCTATTGCAGTAGACAGCTGGCAAGAGGTAGGATACTAGTAGCTTCTCATTGTTGTACGTGTTGGGTTTCTGAGTTCATATGCTTCCACACTGGGTCTTCTGGATGTTTCCTTTTCAATGCAATTCATCTTCATCAGTTCTGTACTGAAAGACAAGAACCTACTTAACAATGTTATAGCCAGGAATATTTTTACTGCTTTTCAGAAAAGACTCTTAGGGTGTGACTATTTTATTTTTGTTAAGGAAACACTGTGTTTTCACGATTATGAATGAAGACTTTGCTATTGTCACGGGTTCAGCAGTAGCAGTCATTTTTATTCCTTCTTCGTAGCTGGTGCAGCACTGTGTTTTTGATTTTGGGCCTGGGAGCAGCACTGATAACACCAGTGTTTATAGTTACTGCTTGGCAGTGTTTTGGTTTGACCAAGGACTTCTGAGTCTCATGCTATGCCAGGGAGGAGGGGAAGCTGGGAGGAAGCAGAGACAGGACACCTGACACCAAACTGACTAAAGAGGTTATTCCATACCACAGCACGTCATGTCCAGGATGTGAAGATGGAGAGCAGAGACCCAGAAGGGTGTGGTGGTGGACTGGGGGTGCACGGCATGGTCAGGTTTTTGGTACTGGGGGGTTCGCTGCTGGGGGGTGCACTGGCTGGGTCGGGCTTGGTGAGCAGTTGTATTCTCTTTCCTTGTATTTCTCTTGCATTATTACTGATGGCTAGCAGCAGTGGTTTGTGTTATACCTTAGTTACTAAACTGTTCTTATCTCAACCTGTGCGAGTTGCATTCTTTTGATTCTCCTCCCCATCCTCCCGGGACTGGGGGAAGAAAAAGAGGGGAGTGAGTAAAACTTTGTGAATTATTAGCCTGGGTGAGGCTTAAGCCACTGACAGCTATGCAACTGGAAAAATTTTAACTGTCATATATTTTTATAGATTATCCAAGTATTTTGATTTGTTTAGTAGTGCCTTTCAAACTAACCGGGAGAAGGACAGGGGTGCTATCCATTCTATGTGTACAGTGTTTCTTAGCTGCTATTCGTAAAATCTTTACAGTAGATATAATAGATCCACGGTCCTCCAAAACTGTCTGACCTACAGGCAGCAATGTTAAGGGAATAATAAGCCATGGGAAACAACATTTTTTTATAGTTTTGGATTTCAGTTTTCTTTCTAATTCTTCTGAGGCAATACGCAGTGTTAGAAAACCTATAAGGCAGCATGTTGCCTAAGAGCCAAAGGTGGGAAACTTTAGAATTCACATCCTGATGGTATAAGAATAATATTCTGAAGAACCAAAATTGACCCTGGTTTATATGACATGATGGAGTTATACACACGCACAAATAATTAAATTCATTCTCAACGAGATAGTAATGAGCAAAAAATGAGCAAAAGAACAGCATGAGATGGATAGATGTTTTGAGATACAGTTCCTGATTATTTCTCAGTGAAGGCTTTCTTCAAATAGTATGTAGCCAGTGAATGCCTTCTGATTCATAACATGACTTAGAGATTCCCTTCTGTTGAATTGAGGTATTCCACATGGTAAGTTTAATAAAATAGCTGAGTAGCACACTTCAGAACCTAGTCACATAGTAAAGCCACATAGCTGTGGATTTTGAGACCATCTGTATTGTGAATATAGCAACAAGTCATTCACATCATTTACCATAAAATAACAGTCAGGGAGCTATTTTAGGAGCAATGGTCCTTACATTGCAGACATCAAGCAAGAAACTACAATATACAATCTATTTACTTCAATGCTTTACAAAGATTAACTTCATCCTTAGGAGGCTAATAACCCTAGGCTCCCTTAATAGTCCATGGAAAGAAATAAGCTCTTTCAGTTGATTCTGAACAGAACCCTGACGTGAAGAATGCAGACCATTTGGAAAAAGTACAAAAGAGATTTCAAAACAATTATCTGCTTGTAAAGATTGAAGGAATTAGACTTGTTTTGAAGGGGAGATGATGGGGATATGAACATTGTAAAATACATAACAGACTGGTGCAAAGCCTGTTCTCCATGTAGTTAGTGAATAAGACAAAGTAATAATGCATCAGGAAAGATCTGTTTTGAACAATAGGAAAAATCTTCCAGCAGTACAGATAGGAAGCACAGTGAAAGAAATTTTCTGAGTAGATTACAGAGTCTTTGTTACTGGTAAGCAGTACAGGCATATGTCAAGAATGACATAATATAACTGATTCTACCTGCAGAAAGGAGTAGACTAGATAGATGACCTCTGGAGATTTCTTAAAGTAGTATAATATTTTGGTTTTCTGAAGAATGGGTCTATTTCATGGGATGATTAGGGAGATTTTTTTTTAAATGAACTTTAACTTGTAACCATTCCTTGTTTATTGTGCAAGAATATCCACTGAAAAGTTGTCAGGTTGCCGTGTTCCTCCCCAAGAGAGATCATCAGCCCATGCATTCTTGATCATCATAATGCACTTCACATTATATCATCGTCTTACAATACATACACATATTAAAGAACTTGATTTTATTACCTTCGATATTGGTGATTCTATTTTTTACTATCATAATTCATTTTACTAATAAAGTGTTCTGAACTGTGAGTCAAGTTTTATTACCCAATTTTCTTTCTAATACTTAGAGCTTTTCCAATCAACTCTCCATTTACTACTCTTATTAAAAAACTACTGAAAAAGTACAGGCTTCAGTAATATCTTCTCAATGCAATGAATTTATTGCTATCTTTGATATATTACTATACACATATATATGTATAGTAGATAACATATTGAGTTTATTTCTCTCTTCATTTATACCAATGAAGGAGAAATTAATTCTTATGAAATAAGATCATTTATTGCAGGTGTGATTCAATACTATTTGTCTCTCTGTGTTTGCTTAAAAACAGGTTTGTGGGTTTGGTTCTACAGGATATGTTAGCATGTGCACCCTTTAGGTGGAAACTATAAAATGTATTAAAAAAGCAAGAGATAAAAATTTCAGAAGAAATGGTATGTAGCTATTTTTTTTAAATATTTTAAACTGATACAGATAGCATTATTTTCTTTAATTAGCAATTACTGAAAGTTCTTTAGCATTTCCCCCAACTTGAAATTCTGAAGAAACATTTAGAAATAAGAACTTACATTTTCTTTTTTTTATGTTAAATTAAACATAAAATTCTAACAATCAATACATTATGTATACATAAGATTCACTTTTTTTTATTGAAATATTCATCATGACACCACCAAGTGTATTGCTGTTTAAAACTTTTTACAATTTCTAACAGTGAATTTCTGCTCCACTTTCTGTTCTTTTGTTATGGCATTTAAACTCTCCCAGGCATTTTAATTCAAGTATTTTATCAAAACCTATCGGTAAAGCACTATAAGTGCTGACAAGTATATTGCATTAGAGAACTATTAAATAGGGACATATTAAAATGCTCACATACTTGCCCTCTGATTGTAGATTTGACCCTACAATCACATATTCAAGTTATTAATATTGTATTTAAAGGAAAGTTCATGAATTCACAAAAGTACACAAATGTGAATGCAACTGTGTCAATTTAAAATTATATTATCTTCCAACAATAATAGTTTAAGATCATTCTAATCTTGATTTGTTATACTTTAAATCATACTTGCCAAAGCTGCATATGTGTTAAGCAGCATGGCTTCTATTTCTTTCAATTTCTTTTAATTTCTTTCTATCAATGATGAAGAGCAGTTAATCTTCTTCCCCTCCACACCCCACCACCCCTTACAGCCCCTCGCATATAACGGTACAATAGGTGAAATTTTAAAAGCCTGCTTATCCCCCAGCTCTGCTGAGGTATTATTCTGCTATTGGAAGTACACAACAATTATACATCATATAGCAGCTGAATAATAATAATAACAATAATAATAATAATAAAAAGGACATGGATAATTATGTGGTAAAACCATTTACTAGGAAGTCTGATATATTTTCTTAATAATAGTAGGGGACCCAGCAAATGAGAATGGTAAGTTATTCCCATGCAAAACAGTAGCAGGTTGCATAATGGCCAGTAGCACAAAGGACATAAATATACAATAGCATGGGCAAGAGAATATAAAATACCACAGCAAAGGAACTGCAGGTCACCTTTATTGTCATTCTGCTCAGCAGTTCTCTGTTTTGTTCTGTGGGCATATTTTGCAAAGAGAAGTTAGATGATCAGAATTCAGGTCACAGTATTCAAATCCATATAATTTTGCAGAAATTGTATTTTAAAAAATCTTTAGTCTCTTGAAAATTCTTCTGTGAGCACGTTATTGCTGGGTATTTTCTACAGGAGCAAGCAGTGTCAGTTCTTTAGGTTTACATGTTCATATGCTTGGGAGTTTTTTTCTTAAAAGTCCACAATGATGAGAATATGCATAAGCATATTATCCTTTATTACAAAAATAAATAAATGGCCAGTAACTGTGATCTGAGGAAGAAACCTGGAAATGGAAAGTTAATCTTAAACACTGAAGAAAGAAAAAAAAAAGGGAAAAAAAAAAAACAACAAAAACAAAACAAAAAAACCCCAACAACAAAAAAACAAAACCCCACCACAAAAGATGTATCTAGCCAATCAAACATGTTCGGGTTTTTTTTTTTTCTGTTGTGGTTTTTTTTTTGTAAGCTAGCATGAATTTTGATCCTGGAGTCGGGTTTAAATGTTCGAGGTTGGCAGTGCTTCATGTGCATAGTCTTCTTGGGAGAAATCTTCTTTCAGCTAGTACATGAGCCATGAAATTGCTGAAATCAAATAGAGTTTCAGGATTGTACATAGGGCACAGGCAGTTTTTCTTTGTTTACAGCGGTGGATAAAACAATGTGAGCTAAGCCAAGGAGAAGCATTTCTGCAAAGATAGGTTGGGGGGTTTTGTTTTGTTTTGCTTTGTTGTTTTTTTTCTCTTGGATTGAATCAGTGAACCAAATTCTCTGCTGGTATAAATTATGGCAGATTGCAGTTTTATTAAAAGATTGCTAGTGTGTAGTCTGTACATCTTCCATTTACTTTCCTGTGCTTACTGTCCTATAATTCCAGCCAAGGTTCTGTCAGAATTAAATTTACTACTGATATATCTGATTTCCCCAACAAAGCCAATTTTGGATTACTGAGAACTTCAGAACCAACACTGGACTACACAGTTTAGCAAAGGAAGAAAATTTCTTCTGCATGAAAAAAACCCAAACAGAACAGGTTGGAATTGCTTTGGGATAGAATTAAGTATCTGATGGAAAAGTTAAGTTGTTGTCATTGGCAGAAAGATACTGATAGCCTTTCTAAAGAATTAACTGATATTAAACTATCTTTCTAGCAGGAATAATTGCATCTTGTAAATTATGATCTTCCTAATCCCTAAAAAAAATAACAATTCACAGGAGGTGCTGTAATGCTAATGATAATTGTGCAAAAAGTGCTTAGAAATTGGAATTATTAGAACTTTTTCTTTTTTCCTAAGATTCTTTAGCTGTTTTGGAATTTCAATCTAATTAAATTTTTACAGGTTAGAATGTGGGTTTTTTTAATCAACTTCCTTAAATGACTGTGGCACTTCAAACAGTAATAACTATCAAGGTCACACTTTTCCCTTTCTGTTGTCCATCACATCCTAGAGAATGAGGATTTTTCTTTGGGAGAATTTGCAGAAGAATACTAACACTTTTTTCTTTTTTTTTTTTTTTTTTTTTTACATATTAACTCACTGGAATTTGCATGGCAACCAGGAACTGTTTAGATTAGTGTAAGGGCACATACTTTTAAAAAGTAAAAGAAGTCCATAAGATCTGAGAAACTAGTAACTAGTAGTAGAGCTTCAGAAGACACCAAAAGAAGTAGTCACATAAATGGGAACACATTCACTTATATGTTCATAAACATTATAAATAATTATCAGGGATTTGCAAATGTGCTAAAGTTTGTTTTACACATAGTAAGTAGTTTCATGGAGTTAAAAAAAAATATATGCTTAATTCCATTTGCAAATCTTTTCAGAGTCAGCTTCTAACTGCAAGTGCTACAAGTATAATCTTTAGTGTCCATACAGGAATGAATGCAACATAGTGAAGAAAAAGAATATGATTTTTGCATTTGGCTTTTCTTCAAGAAAAAAAAATAAAAAACAAAACAAAACAAAAACACGCACAAAAAAAAAACCTACAGGTTTTTGACAGGTGCTTAGGGATTTGAAACATTCAAAGTGTCCCAATGGAACAGAATTTGTGAGATAAGCACAGATGAGATGATTGATGGTAAATGCAAACTAATTTTATGCCTGTGGAGTTTATTGCAGATGTCCCATCATAGCAAATTTAGCTGGAGTACTTACTTGCATCTGAAATTATACTTGATGTCCTATTTCTTGCAAATCATCCTTTATTGTCATATTTAAGGTTGCCAAAATGTACTATCCCATTGCCACTGTCTTTGGCTTGAAGCAAGCATAGTAAGAGGGTAACAGATAGTAGGACTTCAGCATAGCTGTCCATGTATGATGCTGCTCAGTGTCACCTGTTTTAAAATTGCTGTAAAATCTCTAACATAAAACCTCTAACATAAAACCATAGTTCCGGTGACATACACACTTTACTGATCCTAGTTTCATTTTTCTCCTGTATATTCTTTCCCTTTAAGGCAAAAAAAAGAAAAACAGTTATTAACAAAAGTCACTCAAGTCTTACACTCACTTCAAATGGTACCTTGTGTGAAGGGAGGTGTTTGGAAGAATAAATATTTTGGGGAAAAAAAATCCAAACCAAATATTTTCTAGTATCATAGAATCAAGTATCAAGTCAAGTATCATAGAATAGTTAGAGTTGGAAAGGACTCTGAGATGACCTTGTTCCAACCCCACTGTCAGGGGAAGGGACACCTCCCAATAAACCATGTCACCCAAGGCTCTCTCCAACCTGGCCTTGAACACCGCCAGCAATGAAGCATTCGCAACTTCCCTGGGCAACCCATTCCACTGCCTCACCACCCTTACAGTAAAGAACTTCCTCCTTATATCCAATCTAAACTTCCCCTGTTTAAGTTTTAACCCATTACCCCTTGTCCTCTCACTACACTCCCTAATGAAAAGTCCATCCCCAGCATCCCTATAGGCCCCCTTCAGATACTGGAAAACTGCTATGAGGTCTTCATGCAGCCTTCTCTTCTCCAGGCTCAACAGCCCTAACTTTCTCAAACTATCTTCATACAGGAGGTGCTCCAGTCATGCCCCTGATCATCCTCGTGGCCCTCCTCTAGACTTGTTCTAACAGTTCTGTGTCCTTTTTATGTTGAGGACACCAGAACTGCACACAACACTCCAAATGATGTCTCAGGAGATCAGAGTAGAGGGGCAGGATCACCTCCTTCAACCTGCTGGTCATGCTCCTTTTGATACAGCCTGGGATACGGTTGGCTTTCTGGGCTGCCAGAGCACACTGCCAGCTTGTGTTAAGTTTCTCATTGACCAACACCCCCAAGTCCTTCTCCGCAGGGCTGCTCTGAATCTCTTCCCTGCCCAACCTGTTGCTGTGCCTGGGATTGCTCTGACCCAGGTGTAGGACCTTGCACTTGTCATGGTTAAACTTCAAGGTTTCTTCATAAGCACGTTGTTGTTTTTCATGCGCCTTAGCATACCTCCCAGTAGAATCCGCTCCAAGATTTTGCCAGGCATAGCTTGGTGAGACTAACTGGTCTGTAGTTCCCTGGGTCATCCATTTTCCCCTTCTTAAAAATGGGGGTTATATCATTCATTTTCCTGTCATCAGGAACTTCACCTGACTTCCAATTTTAATTCATAAGTATGGGCTGGTACCTCAAAACATCTGCAATGCAAGTTTGTTATGCTCCTTTCTGTAGTTTGACCTTCCTCAATTGATTTTCATCTGCAGTAAACTTTCTTCCCTTTTAGAAATGGCAGGCAGGTACATTATGAAAAGTTCTGTTTTCTCAAGTTTAAAAAAAAAAAAAATACAGAAAATTTTCAGTTACATGTAGCACATCTGTTACAAAATTTATGCTTTTTTTCATGTTACCTCAGGCAATTGATTTCCCACTTCAATTTCTGTTTTACCTACAGAAAAGTCAGGCACAAATATATAGGCAGGTAGGAAGAATATGCCATAGGAAAAGATGACATTAAAGGACAGCAGCTTATTTGAAAAGCTATGGTGCTTTACATTTTATATTGAGCTTAAAGTACATTTTAAAAGTGTTATCTGTGATGGTCTATGTAGTCCTATAAAAAGTACCAGTTTCTTCTTTAATAAAACCAGTACATAACTTTTCTCATGCTTCTTTTGCTATGAGTTGAGGAAAAAGCAATCAAACCAAAAAAAAATCGTCCAAACAACCACCCAAACAAACAAACCAAAACAAACAGAAGAAACACTGAGAAAAAAACAACAAACCAACAAAGAAGTAAGACCTCACCTGGCAAATTATGACAGGTTACATTAGTGAGACAAGAAAAACTAGGGAGAAATTGCTAAACACCATCAAAGCTATTAAAGAAAAATATTTTGTTTCACTCTTAAATGTGAGTGTCAGATGCACTGCTGGATTCTAATAAGTGGTTTTTGCATTTAACCAGTTGCTTCTCTTCCTAATATTCAGCCACCTTGTGACTGATTTGTGCCAGGTGGTATTTATCCAAATATATGTTAGTTCCATGTGTCTGTTTCCAGCTTTCTGGAGACAAATAAAACACCAGCATATCATTCTACCTGTGGATAGATGGGAATACATATGAGACTAAGACTAATTTAATAGCAGCCTAAAAATGCAGTAGAAAGCAAGATTTTATTAATCATTTTAGGGTAAATTGAAATTGGTATTAGAAAGGTAGAGAAGAGCTCTAAAATATTTAATGTGTTTGAAAAAGGAAAATGTGCAAACCAGAAGGATGGCTTTATACAAAATACAGTCAATCGCTCTATTGTAAAGGCATAAAATAAATAACACTGTTAACCCCCCTTATTATCAGGTTTCTTAGCAGCTTATAGAGAACTTTAAATAACTACTTCATTACAATCAGCTGCTTGAAGCAAAAGAAGGCACTAGATGACTATCAGATTGACAGACCTCTCTTGCTGATTTTGAATCGGAGAACCTAGAAGTTTGGCATAGTATATATTTAGTCCCTACTATTTTGGAGCTTCACAGGCAGATCTCCCTCACAGAACTGTAGAAAGGCAAAGAAATCAAGGCTTCCTGATTCCTTCTCTGTGCTGAAAACTTTCATAATTCAGGGACTTGATGTGGGCATATCTGACCACTGTGAAACTCCATCACAGGGACTTTGTGCTCAGAGAGAAAGAGTCTTATAAGAAAAAAAGCATGGAGGTGATTTCCTTACCAACTGGGAAGGAATATTTTCATTCCCCTTTTCTTAGTGGGTCTAAAATAGGAGTCACATGGTGATACTACAAGGGTTTTGAGAGGGAAGACTAAAGATCTTAGCTACTTTGCAGACAAGACATCCCAGAAGAGTATATAAGAAGAATGATTCATAAGAATTTGCCTTTTATGTGAATTTGGCCAAGAATAAAAGAATTAGAAAAATTATGAACAGGCTTTTATTAAAAAGTTTTGTACCTGAGCAATTTTTGTAATACTTGATATTCCTGCTTCCCAAACTGTGAAAGCTGCTTCTTACTGAAGATTTTATAGTGGCAAAAGAACAAGGAATAAAAAAGTAGGGCATAGCATACCTAACATGTAGTTCATATCTTAGACTTTTGTGTATATTACCATAGGACTAGACAGTAGCAGAACATTAGCATGTTCAAGGCACAGAAAAGTATTAATAAACAGCACCTTACTTTTGCTGCTTATACCGTTTTAGACTCCCCCTCTACTGTCTGTGGAGGAAGCCTAAAATTAACTTTTATTAGTATTCCCCACTTACCAAAATACCGTTATCTGGTATTTTTTTAGAAAGTTTTATGGGACTGACAAGCCCTGCTGTTTAAAGGCTGCAGAACTTAGGCCATTAATGGTTTTGGAAAATATGTTTTCCTGTTTATTTTTCTATCTCCAAGGTTTTGTAGCATTATTGATCTTCAAGTCAATGCATCATTATGTTGTTCTGTGAGACCACTCATATCCTATTGCTATGTAAGCGCAGCCACTGAAAACAAAACCCTATATTTTTAAGGAAATAATACTTGGATTACAAGCAAAATCAAAAGGAGGAAAAGCCACAAAACGAATTTCACTTCAATCTACAATCAATAATATTTGACCTTACCCAGTGTTTAATTGGTTGGTTCTTCAAGTCTTTAAAATGGTGGATTACTTACCCTGGCTAGTGGAGCATTTTTACAGCAACTCCCTACCTTTTATATTGATCAGGCTTGGTCGTAATTGCACTGTAATGGATAGTTCAATTGGAAAAATTTATTTGAGCACTGTTACCCCTTAAGAAGTTGCTACATGTTCACAGAGTGGTGCAAATCTTCAGTTCTATTCCAGAATGGAAAGATGCTGAAGCAATAATATTATAAGATACAATTTATAAGGTACTGTTATCAAACTAGAAAGATTAAAGTTGAAGTAGAAAGGGCTTTGTCCTGGGTTCAGTAGTAGCAGTCATTTTTCTCCTTCTTAGTGGCTGGTGCAGTGCTGTGTTTTTGACTTTTGGCCTGAGAACAGCGCTGATAACACCAATGTTTTTAGTTGCTGCTCAGGAGTGTTTACGCTGACCAAGGGCTTTCTGAGTCTCATGGTCTGCCAGGGAGGAGGGAAGCGGGGAGGAAGCAGAAACAGGACACCTAACCCAAACTGACCAAAGAGGTATTCCATAACACAGCATGTTATGCCCACTATATAAACTAGGGGCAGTTACCCGGAAGGCTTAGATCACTGCTGGGGTTGGGCTGGGTATCAGCTGGCAGGTGGTGAGCAGTTGTATTCTCTTCCCTTGTTATTTCCCTTATCATTATTATTATTGGTGGTAGCAGTAGTGATTTGTATCATGCATTACTGACTGGACTGTTCTTATCTCAACCTGTGGGAATTACATTCATTCGGCTCTCCTCCCCATTCCTCTGGGAGCAGCGGGGAAGAAGAAGGGGAGTGAGAGAGGGGCTGTGTGGCTGAGTTACTGACTGGGCTTAAACCACGACAGGCTTGCAAGCTGTGAAGTTTGACGAATTTCAAGAAAGAGCTGTCAATACTTTTGCTTAGCTTTGGTTTTCTCTTTAAATTTATGTATTGCTATACGGATGTTTACATGTGTAGAAAGACATATTTGTTCACACACGTGTGCCTGCACAACTTTGAATATGTCCTATAGGTAGAATTATGATCAAGCAATTATATGTGTCTATGTCCCTGTGGTTTATATGGTCTTCAATAATGAAGGAATACATTTTCCTTCCTTATTTAATTCTCATTCTAGTTCTTATGCAAATTTTAATTTTATCTTTGCTAAAATTTAGGACTTCAGTTAAAGGTGGATGATTACCAGCTACTGACAAGAGACATTTAACAGTTAGAGAAACTTTGCCCAAAAGAACTAAGATGCTTACTATCTATTATTTTATTAATTTTCTTTACTGCATTAAATTTAAGCATATTTCTTTGGCTCTGTGAAATGTAATAAGTTAATTTAAAAGCTCTTTCACCTTCTCTTAAGTCAGTTTTATCTTCAGAGTATGTATTTTTATTGTTGTCATTAACAAGAATTGCTCTACTTATCAAATCTCCAGCTTCAGAAGGATTCAGGTAACATCACAGACAAGTATAGAAATCCTAAAAAGAAGTCATTATCTAAATTTTGTGTTCTTATATCTTCATAAAAATCATTCAGAAAAACACTTCTGTTATCATTTAGCAGCCTTTTGGCTTCCTTGAGCTGGTATGCAACCATGACTTCAGCTGAGGAGATATTTAATGTTGCAGTGCATAAAATAAACTGAACTGTTGTCATGACATATTTAGGACAAAAGAAGCATATATACAGTATTTAAAAGAAAAATCGCATGCTGAATATTTCTGGGTTTCAGACACTGCAATTTGTTTATATAACTCCTTTCAGAGTTTTAAATTCAGAGCATAACCCTACAGCACATTGTCACGCAGGAGCAACTAATTGAGACAATTCTTGGTATTATTTATAGACTTTTGATTAGCTTAAAATTCCTCATATTTCACAAACAGTTTCTTTAGGATGGAGGAGGAGAACCCTGAGCTAGATTCTCCAGTTAGATTCAGTTGAATTCATTTAACCTTACTACTTCTCAGCCTATGCAACAACACAGTTTTTTTCTGAAAAAAAAATAAAATCTTTTTCTGAGCTGAGAGAGCATGCTGCATGTTTTAATGTAATTATTGTTCACTGCAAACATGGTGGGACAACAATTACAGCAAAGAATGTATATAATAGTGTATAGATTGCAAAGCATATGAGGCAAGAGTAGAGGAAGCTTTAAAGATAGCTGATTACTCAAGACTCTCTCTGTATGTTGTGAATTCACACCATAAGCAATGTTCACAGTGAAAATGAGTAGATCCATCTGGAAAAAAATGTCTCAAGTAAAAAATTATTTACAACAAATAGCCTGATTATCTGTATGTACATAATGTACAAATACATGAAGGAAACAAATAGAAGATTTGTATGTGCATATTTTTCACTGGAGACTGTGTTTTAACACTGAAATCTGAATATTTGAACAGTGAAAAACTGATTTTTCTTAATCTAAGCAATAAGTAATGCAATTTTTTTTTTTGTCCTACACGTGTCATTTTCTTTATCAGACATACCTTTTTGATTTGGAGGACATTTTTCCTCTAGGTGACCTTTCAAACAGTCATCTTTAAGCAGACAAGTGTAATGAATCATCTTCTGCTTTCATTTTTCAGTTCCACTAGATATTTCTGACAGCGTAGTTCATTACAGTCTTTTCTTCTGGAAGTTGCCTCAAACGTTTTTTCTAATGAAGGACTTCTTTCCCTTGTTTAAAAAAAAAAAATAATTAAGAATTCCACAGGCCAGGATACTATTTGTGGCAGTAACATTTAATATAGTAAATACATTTGCAAATATATAGGTTTTCAAATGCAGAACAAAATCTGCCCATAGTCCAAGTTTTTAACTGACAAAAATTTAATGGTATTGTATTATTTATATTATGTTTAATTTTAATGGCTCACATATATGAGAAAAAGCAAAAGTATCCTTTTAGTTTTATTAATGATGACTGAGATCTAGAATGTAAATGCAAACAAATAAGTTAAAATTAATTAGATTATAATTTAGATTATTTTCACAAACTTAATTTGAACAAATCCCAAATTATACAGAATTATGTCTGCATTATTAAAAGCTATACACTGAAAAGTAATAAATTTGGTTTTCACTATAAAGTTGTATTAGAATCATAAACTCTTTCCTTCAGTTTATTAGAAACACTTTATTTAATAGTTGTAAATATGCAAAACTATTATAATTTCTATTTTATTTAATTACCTTTTCTTTCCATGTTCAATAAGGAGGAGGAGAAATATTTTATTTTGTGTGACTTTTGTCTCAGAATTCACAATTCTAGTTTAATATAACAACAAACATCAGCTTCTTTGGGTTTATTTTTAAACCTGTAAATATTGGTTTCTGGTTGATATTCTGGTATTGGTTTAAGTTCTGAAATAGTTTTAACAGTACTTGCAAGAGTATTTATGCATACCACATAATTAAAAATCTGTATCAGAATTTTGAATATTTTTCTTTATAATGGATTCATGTCCTTAAGAAGTTATCTTTAAACAATATTCCTTCTTATTTAATCTTTATGGTCTGATTTCTTTTTCTGAATACCATCGGTGCAAGGAGGTGAAAGTGCAACAGAGGAAATTCTATATGAAAATTTCAGCATGAAAATATCTTAAAAAACATGAATATACTCCAGTGATTAGTTTTAAAAATAGTTCAGAAATATCTTGCCTAGCAAGCATTTCATTTGCTATATTTATTACTGGACTTTGCAGTCAAAAATATCATGACATTAAACAGGAAAAATGTTGGTAGAAATATTAATTGGCAATTAAAACCAGGAATTGTGATAATAATCACAATCTGAACTTGAAATAATATTAGTGGATCTCTTATCAGTTAGAGTTCAATATCAGGTTATGGCTGGGAACAGATGTAACTCAAGTAAGCACCTGAGAACACCTTTCTTTAAAACACATTTTCATGGATGCTTCAGGGGAGACAAAGAAAGAATGGGGCCAGCTGCAGCTTTCTTCAGATAGCAGAGAGCAGGGAAAGTACCATTCTCATTCTTTATTCATTATTTAATTCTTATCATTTCTTCACTGTATTTTCGAAAGATCTCTATCACCAGTTACTTTGAAAAACAGGAGTATTTGAACCCTTTTAGTATAGATTGCTAGGAGTGTAGCTTTCCATGTGTCTACTTTACATATTTAATTTGGCCTCAGACAATCTAAAGAGGCACCTCACAGGTCTTTTTGATTAGCATTTGATTAGCATGTTTCCAGTATGTGAAAATGTTGTATTGTTTTTCTTTTCTTCTCTGAACACTAAAAGCTCAACTGGATAAAAGAGCTTACTTAGGGACCATGCAAATTCTCCAAGGAAATCCTGTGATCCAAAAAACTTTTGTTCATACGAGAGCTATATAAACCTGACCCTCATGACTATACTACCAAGAATTTAAATCAAATCAAAAATAAACTGACAGTGGGTCATAGCAAAAGATACAGCTGTTATTGCTGTGCAGTGGTGGATGAACTTATCTAATAATGTCAAAGCCTGATATTGATTCATGAAAGTTCTGCATCTTTCAAAATAAGCAACCTTCACCTTTCATTCCAAACTAGGGGGAGAGGGAGCATGGGGAATTGTTTCCCTTTCCTGGTCTAGATAGATAATTCAAAAGTTCATTCTCTAACACTTATTATGTTCACAAACTATTTGTGCTAGCTGTTTGCACAGTTTACAGCAGAAGGAATTCAGTTTACAATGGAAATCATTGTCTGGAATGAATAGTTCAGTGGTGGTATGCTCCACCACTTCTATGCTTCACAGCACAGAAGATAACCTGAGGTGAGCAGTGGCCATGAGGGTGTGATACAACTTTAGTTACATATGCTTTACATATAACTATTTTACATCCCTTTGTGATGTGTAAATGACATGATGCACACCGTGAATGTTAAACATTTACATTTCTGTTCCAGCTTCGAGGAGGGAGAAATACTGTTCTATATTAATTGGACATCATTGGCTCAAGCTTTTAAGTATGACAAACGAAGATGTGCCAAGCTGCCTGAAAGTAACTCGGGCTGTCAGTGAACCACAGTTGCTTCCAGTTTGCAGACAATATCTAGTCTTCTTGGGTCCATCACATAGAATCATAGAATCATAGAATCATAGAATAGATAGGGTTGGAAAGGTCCTCGAGATCATCTAGTTCCAACCCTCCTGCCATGGGCAGGGACACCTCCCAATAAACCATGTCATCCTAGGCTATGTCCAACCCGGCCTTGAACACCATCAGCGATGAAGCATTCACAGCTTCCCTGGGCAACCCATTCCACTGCCTCACCACACTTACAGTAAAAAATTTCTTCCTTCTATCCAATCTAAACTTCCCCTGTTTAAGTTTGAACCCATTACCCCTTGTCCTCTCACTACAGTGCCTCATGAAGTGTCCCTCCCCAGCATCCCTATAAGCCCACTTAAAATACTGGAAGGCTGCTATGAGGTCTTCATGCAGCCTTCTCTTCTCCAGGATGAACAGCCCCAACTTTCTCAGCCTATCTTCATATGGGAGGTGCTCCAGTCATGCCCCTGATCATCCTCGTGGCCCTCCGCTGGACTTGTTCCAACACTTCCATGTCCTTTTTATGTTGAGGACACCAGAACTGCACACAATACTCCAAGTGAGGTCTCAGGAGAGCAGAGTAGAGGGGCAGGATCACTTACTTAGACCTGCTGGTCACGCTGCTTTTGATGCAGCCTGGGATACGGTTGGCTTTCTGGCCTGCGAGTGCACACTGCCGGCTCATGTTCATTTTCTCATCGACCAACACACATCTCTTTTATACTACCTGTTTACCATCTGAATAGAAAGCCAGCACTCTGTGACATAAACAAATGTATTTGTCTTTTATATGAGGTTGTTTCTGTGAGGGTGTTCTGTTACACTGAGCCACACATCATAAACCAAACTGAACTTCTGCAATGACACAAATGACAGACAGGTCTTGTCAAGCAAGCAACAATTGAAGTGCTGCTGGAAGCCAAAGAATGTAATTAATAAGCAGGAGGCTTTGAGGTTGCCACATAATTTTCTCATGTTGGAATGATGTTTGTGTTAGATTAGCTCACTCTCTCCAGGACACCTGAAAGTATATTTGTGATAGAATAAGCAACTTACCCCTGCGAATGGAACAGCAGAAGGCTTTGTTGCTTTATGAGTCTGGTCCAAAGCTGCCTTATGCTCCTTAGTTTACAGGAAATCCAGGGTAAACCTTTTATTTACAAATACAGAACACTTGCCAGAACAGAATATAGAAGCAGCTGATTAATCAGCATGCAGTTTTTGTCTTGAAGGGCCTAGCTACCTGGACCTTTTTAACATTTGTAAGATTAGCCTTGGTGAGAGAAATGTTGCATGGAAATGCCTTTGATAGCTCTGTGATTAAGTCTGTCATGCTTTGGAAAGGGGAGAGCACCAAGCTTGAACAAGCCTGCATGATAGAACAGAGAATGTTCATGGCTAGTGAAAAAAAAGTTACTTTTTTATAGTTCTGTACTGCTGTCCTTTGAAGCAAAATGAGAGGAAAGCTTGCTCTGCTACTTCAGCTGATAAAATCTGCTTTCTGGAGCATGACCAAGTCTCAACATATATCATCTACAAGAAACAAGGCAAACAAAGGATTGTATTCCCAAATAGGCTTGGAATATCTTGGCAACTGCTAAGAAAACACAAATAAGAAAGAGTGCCCTGCAAGTTCTATCCATAAATTATGCAGCTGTTCATTACCAGAATTATATACCTCATGCTGCCCTTTGGAAAGAAGGCATAGTGCACAGAGCTGGAACAATTACTGAATTATAGTGCTATAACAAAGACCTCCTGAAGTGTCACATGCATGTAGAGGGAGATAAGAAAGGCCAGCTTAAGTTCTTGGCATTTTAAAGAAGGCAATCAAGAAACCTTTTGAATTCTTTGGTTTTCTTTCTGTGCAGTTCATCTACATTTTTATGCAAGTCTGACAAAGCATCCCATTCATGTGTCAGCACTCTTGTCTCTGGATGCATTAGTGTTTATTACAGGCTGCATTTGCAGATGCTACCATTTGAAAACAGTAATAGAGCCAGTTGTGTGGCCTTAATATTTATATAATTAGTAATGATTTCATGCTTCCCTCCTGAGTGCTTCTGAAATAGAAGCGGCAACATTAGCATGGTCAAGCATAACAGTGCCCAATACAATCCTGTAAGCCTAAATTGTTTCGCCATAAAAGGCTTTGAATTTCACTCTGAAATGAAATATGTTGTGTTAATCAGCTTAGCATTAATGAATGATATAAATGACACATTTGGCATATTTTTGCACATTGAGCCATGATCTATTTTTTTTTTAATCACACATAAAATGTATGCTCTGGAGAGTGTGCTGGAGTGTCTTGAATCTCTGTATTTGCTGATCTGAAAATAATATGTTGTATTTTTCATCTCCCAAAAGCTTATCCAGGACTATGGTCTGGAAATTAGCTTAATAAAATTTTTTTTTGTAGTCCTTATAGTTTCAAATACAGTGTCTCTTCATGCATTTAGATTGTACTGAGAATATCTGTAATCATACCTACTCTTCTGATGAAGCAGAAGTAATGCAATATTTGTTGTTAAGATATTATTTATCCAGAAATCAAGCCTGTTCATAAAACGTAATAATTGCACTCTCCCTGTATATTCAGTGCTACGGTGTTCAATATGTCTGTGTATGAAATCCTTCCTCTTATAGAGAAGACTAAAGGAAGGTAATTTAAAAATACACCAGGTTTCCCACTTTATTTCATTTGTTAGGACTAGAAAATTTCAGTTATTTCTATGTTTTGAAATGAAAAAAAGTTAATAGATACTGGTAGATTAGAACAGCATTTAAGGATGCATGTTTCGCTGTTCATCTATTGTTCTTTGTTCTATTACTTTGTCCAGTGGTTTGAAGAAGATGAGTTCAGTAAATCTCTGTATATCAGGATCAAACACTAAGTAAAAGTTCTGTACAAATGTACAAAGAAATTATTAAGGAAGATTAGTGTTTTAGAGTCTGTCCCTTTGTTGTGTAAATAGTAACACGACTTAAGAAAAAGTAAAAGCATAACCTTCTGATTGCAAAGATAAAAAAAGGAATTACTCTCCCCTTAGAGGATCCAGCTAGCAGGGTCTATATGTCTGGAGTTTCGAATGATGTGTGAACACAGATAAAGCTGTGATAGGCTTACAGCATCCCTATTGCTAAGAAACAGCATCCCTGAAATTATCAGAGCTGAAAGATGCTTCTATTGCTTTTATCTCAGATGCTCTGTAACTATGTTCACAGAGTAGCTTTAGCAGAACTTCTAATGATTGTGTCAGAGGGCTCTTGTGTCTTTTGTCTTATATTCCATTTTCTTTGTTCTGCTGTAATCTAGTCATTATCACTGTTAATGTAGTCATTATCACTGTTAATTTCAATAAAATCTCTGTTGTATAGACTGGGCAAAGGTCACTTCTCCCTTTGCTGCTTTCTCAGTGACCCAAGAATAGGGCACTTGAGAGTGAAAATAATTAACAAAGTCATTTATGCTTGTCACTAGCTACTTGAACAAGCACCTAATCACTGCTCAAGTAGTAAAGTGCTTACACTACAATGGAAGTTGTAAGAGCCTTCTGCAATGACAGCTCAAAAGTCTTTTAAATATAAAAGACTTTTAATCAAGTCTTCAAGACTTCTGTCCATCTTCTACTCAGTTTCCAAAACTCAATCAGAAGCAAACAAAGCCATATGAAAATCCACCATCAGGAGGGTAAATGTAGTTCTGTCTTTGCCAAAACCATGCTGTGGTGGAGAAGGCCTACAGAGAGCTCATGTGATGGCTTCTGGTCTCAGGGCCACGCACTCACTGTGCAAGTAACACACGGACACTGCTATGCTTGCACAGCTCCTGTTTTGACTGGTGTTGGGTTTTGAGTAGACTTGCTATTTATACAGCTGCGGATCTGATTTAGGACTTCCACGAGCTCTTCTGCCTTGAGAAGAAAAAAGAGAAAAAAACGTACATTCATTTTCTGATTCTTTGTTCCTATGGAAATTGGAGACCATTTTTCTATGAGATGAATTTCATATCTCTTGAGAATGAATTTCAAGCACTATGGGAGAACAAAAGAGAGCATTTCTAAGTAAAAAGAGTGCTTTCAACCCAGACACAGAAAACATGACACCCCCCCACAGGTCTGGCTTGCTAGAGGGGTTACTAGTCTGTCATCTAGCACAGTTATCTCAGTACTACTTTTGAGCAACATAAGAAGACTCAAATTTGGGCCTGTGAGCTGCAGATAGCTTTTGCTGAGATCAAAGAAAGAAAAGAATGTCTAGTTTGGCTTTAAACATTGAACTGTAAATATAGTGCTGTTGTTCTTACTATTGACAAGTACTTTGTACCTATTTCTATGCATTCTCAAAACTTTATTATTGGCCATTAGCTCTAAACAACCTAACAGGAGTTTTTTGTTATTTGCAGTAACTTTAAATGCTTGTTTTCTCTTTATGGCTGCTGCTGCTGCTAAAATATTTATATCCTTGATTTTAAATAAATAAGGCCTCCATGTTTCTCTAAATCAATGGGATTAAAAAACCCTTTCTCCCAGGGAATTCTGGATGAATGCCAATTTAGCCTTACAATAAAAAGGCATTTTTCTGCTGGGGATTTGTAAGCGCTGGCTGAAATATGAGGACGATTCTGACAATGATTCTGGGGTAAATTAGGAGCAGTTCAGCTGGTAAATTGGTATTGGTGTAGATGAGATAAAAGTCAGCCTTTGCATATATGAAACAATCACATATAACAAGAGTCACAATATAAACCTAGAAATGTGTTGCAATGAATTTTTCAGTAAAGATTTGAACTCTGGCAAGCATTCCCCTGATAGCTGTTTTAAAAGAGGACAAATTCAAAAAGATGTATCACATATCAGTGGGCAATAAACACAAAGGATTCTTTTGTTGAAGCAGCAATTGTTTACTTGAATCATGAGGAAAATGGAACAGCCTGTGACAAAAGAGAGAAACATATACTGTGTGAATTCTCTTACTCAAGAGGGAAGGATACCCCTTCTTTCAAAACTATCACTGTTATTGTTATGATCAATCATAGCATACTTTACATGAACCCCATCGTTCAATGACGCTTTGCTTCAGGGAGCTGTCAAATGGAGCTCTGTGGAAAAAAATTAGCTTGTGAGTTTTACTGTCTGTTTGTCTTGGTTTCCTTATTTAGCAATCAAGAACAGGCATAAGTAGTTGTAGGGCATACATTGCCATGGTATTAGAGAGCCATGTAATCTACAACCCACTGCATTGCCCTGTATGGTATAGAAATTCTATTATCCCTATTTTATAGATGAGCAGTAAAGATACAGAGGAACTAAATTACATAGCTAAGGTCACACACATTGTCTTTGATTTAGCAGATATTTTGAAAGATCTGTCTTCTGTTGCTTCAGCTGTAGAAGCTCAGGATCACACATACACATCTGATCCAGGCACATTGGGTAATTTAGTAGTCAGCAGGGAGAAGTAGACACTTTCAGGGCATGATTCATCTCATCATAAAGTAAAGCCTAAAGGATTTCAGATGAATCACATTGCAAAAGAGCCCATTTGAAGAATCTAGCTGATTAGCTGAAAGGTGTTCTTCAATTACAAATGCCAATACTTCATCTGATCATTCCTACTTCTAGTACCTTCTTTTACTAGATGAAATTTTTTTTGAGGATGTTAATGCTGGACCGCATTCATACTGAAAAATTCCACTCACTTGCTAGCATTTCTTATTCTTAATGGTGCATGTTCTCTCTAAGGAATTATAAATCCTTTAATCTATCTTGTATTGGAAACAGTACATTGCGACTATAGTGTCTTAATACTTTATTACACTGCAAACTCCTGCTGTACATCAGCTGCCATAACTATAGGTCAGACGTTAAGAAGTGAAATGTAAGAGTATAAACTTCCACTAATATTCATAATAAAACTAAGTCCACCTTTTTTTTCATGCGGAATTTTACTAATATAAGAATCTAATATTTGGCGGTGGTCCAGTAGTCTGCTATCATAGACACCATGTCACCATATTTAGTGTCTTGGCAACACTATCTCTTAATTTACAAAGTTGTTTTACATCTCTAATATTTTAGCATACAGTCTAGCTAAACTAAAATACATTCTTATACAGCACTTCATCACATGCTTTACAGAATTCCAGAGAGATGAGTTTTACTCAATTTTCTCTGTTTCTAAAACTGAAGTAATTTACCATGGTAATCTCACATTATCTACCACTCTTCAAATATATGTGGCAGGGCTTCCTCTTTATCAGTTGTCACAGTGTTTTATTTTGTTTTTTAATTGTTTAATTTCTTCAGATCAATTCTTATAGATTTGTGGTTTCTTGTGCTCTCTTTTCTCTCCTCTAAGACTGGCTGCACACTTAAGACATCCCTGTGAGGTAGTGTTCATCTTATACTTCCCAAATTTTATAAATTTGTTGGTGTCGAACTTAAGTTTTTCCTCCAATTAATTGTGCCTGTTTGTGGATAGTAAATACCTGCCCAGTAAACAGCAGGTACCAGATAAAAGTACATCAGCTATGGACAGAGAACCTTAGGTTATATGCAGCACAGTTAGCATGAAGTTTAAGCAACTATTTCTAGTTGGTGCTGTGACTGCTGCTGGCCATGCTGAGGTGGGCGTTTGTGCAGACAACTGTTGCAGTCTCACTTAATCAACCTTGTCAACAAGGAGATCTTACTAACCTCTATCTTTTATCTGTAAAATAGTAACCTGAAGGTTTGCCTAGGAAACTAAAGTAGATCCAGAGAAAACACTGTCAATGCATAACCATTTAGGACTGTTTTTAATGTTACTGCTTTCTGGAAAAAGAGCACTGTAGAAGGGATATACAAGCCAGCAGTGAACAAATTACCAAGATTTTATGTCATTCCATGTTCTTTGACAATACGTGCATAGAAACTGTCAGAGCATAAAGTTCCTTTGAAAGTCAGACTACTGAGAAGTTGCAAAATGATTACCTGAAACTGTGAAATAGATTAATTAACAAAGAAAAAAAATGCAGTGCTTAATAAAAACTTCCATATTCAAGGTGTCTGACAGGTGTTTTCTGCTTTCAGTGCTATTTTTCTCCCCATAGCAGGGAACAACATTTTCTTTTTTAATCAGGAGTACTGCTAGCATATAATGCCTGAATGTGGGACCAAATACAATTAGGATGTAATCCATCTTTTCAAACTTTTTTGAAGGATTTTTCATCTCACTTGCACTCAACAAATCTAATAACATTAGTTGAATTTTGCCGTTTGTTTTTCAGTTTCATTGGCATTCACTGTCCTACAGCCACAGCTTTGGTCCCTTGAAGCTGCAGAAATCCATACGGCTGTGGCAACAGAGATATGAAATACTGTGAAAGTCAGTGCAGTCCCTGGTATTTCTATGAAATTCCATTCTATTTTTGTGTCACAGTGCAGAAAGAATGAAAATTTTCTCTAGAGAAGTCGTCTGAAACTTTTTCAGCGTGTGTTTTCATGCCATCTGAAAGCCTTGCTTGAGTAGAGGCATTCTCTGTCCAGACGGAATTTACTCACAAATAACAGAGCTCAGGAAAAAATAATTTCTTCAATGGGCTTTATTTTGTAAGTGAAAAAGTCATTGGTTTGATATAGCAATTAGTTTTAAAGAAATACCTAACTGCATAAGGGAAGGCTTCCTAATCTGTGTGCACACATTAGGAGATGAAAGGGACAAAGTGCTATGACAAAGCCAAGGGTAGGACATAGCTCCAGATCCAAATGCTAAATTTAGCTGTCTACAATGAAGGCGTGTAAATAATGGCTAGGTGCCTTAACTTCTTGTTGTTAATGGAGATCTAGTCAAAACAGTTAATACAGAGAGCTGTTCAGATTCACTTCTGTCCATTTGGTTTGGTGAATTACTGTATTGTATTAACTAGACCAATAGGATTGACAGGATCTCTGTTAATTAAAATGAGAGATTAGAAAATACATGTTTCTCTGGTTCCCATGTAGATAGTTGTATTTTGAACCTGAATCTGAATCTCAGTCCTATACTTGTCTCCTCTGTAGCACTTCATCACTGATCTTTAAAAGTACAAATATATAAGATGAAACCTTCTCTGCATAGTAAGTTCAGATGACTGTCTCTAGAGCTGAACTCTAGAGTGGAATGAATCCCACTTTATGATTCTGTATTTAGGTAATCTTAAGCTTTATACCTAAATGAAGTACAAAAAGAAGCCCCACACACGTTAAGTGAAATCTGGTAACTAAAATCAATGTTATAAATGTGTAAGAGAAGAACTTATGTCATGGTTTAAGCCTCTAACCCCCCTCCCATGCAGTTTTCTCACTCACTCACTACCCCTCTTTCTTACCCCAGTCCTGGGGGGTTGGGGAGGAGAATCGGAAAAAAAATGCAACTCGCACAGGTTGAGATAAGAACGGTTTAGTAACTAAGGTATAACACAAATCACTACTGCTATCACCAGTAATAATACAAGAGAAATACAAGGAAAGAGAATACAACTGCTCACCAAGCCTGACCCAGCCAGTGCACCCCCCAGCAGCAAACCCCCCACTGCACCACCACACCCTTCCGGGTCTCTGCTCTCCGTCTTCACATCCTGGACATGGCATGCTGTGGTATGGAATAACCTCTTTGGTCAGTTTGAGTCAGGTGTCTCTGCTTCCTCCCGGCTCCCCTCCTCCCTGGCAGAGCATGAGACTCAGAAAGTCCTTGGTCAGACCAAAACATTACCAAGCAGTAACTGAAAACACTGGTGTTATCAGTGCTGCTCCCGGGCGCGAAATTAAAAACACAGTGCTGCACCAGCTACCAAGAAGGAGAAAAAATGACTGCTGCTGCTGAACCCATGACAACTTACCGTCCAGGCAGCTGAGAAGGTGGTGGAAAGAAATTTTTTTTTTTTTTTTTGAGAAAAAAACACAGGAATATTGATGAGGCCTGAGTTGAAAACATGTCAAAAAGAGAGTAAGCAGAACTATATATAGACAAATTGGAAAAAGTTAAATCTTCAGCTGAGGAAATTTTAAAGGAAAAATTGGTGTAGCATATAGGGAAGTTAAATGCTAAAGGAATGACTTGTAGTTCACAAGGGAATTGATCTGTTTCCTTCAACGCATGCCTTCCTAAATCAGGCTTTCTGGTAAAATTAATTTGGTGTTCTAGAGAGACAAAAGACCCAGTTTTACCCTCAATGAAGACAGTAGCAAAAATCCAACCTATTTCAAAAAGAAGCAGTATGTGTATAATGAATGTGTGGAGAAACAGCTGCCTGTCTCTGTTATGACACCAAATAAATTGGCCTGGAACACTTTTGTTTGTCTACCGATAAAGTATTTTGGCATCTCAGAGACGTCATTGTGCTCTTAAGTGTTTGGCATTGTTTCTAAATTACTTGCTGCCTCTGAAGTTACCATTTAATAAATTAACTTGCTTGATAGGCTAATAATCTTCTTAAATGTGACTGTTAATTCCCTCATAACTACAGTTTTATAGTGGTTCTTATTCTAAAGCTAAATTGTTGGCTTGAAGCCATGCATTACTAGCTGGGCTTTGCAGGAAAAGACAGTGTGTTCTAACCAAGTGTCAGTGATCCTTTTCAGTGTTCTTCAGCTCAAATCAGTCATTGAATTCAAGCTTGGGACAAAGTCATTAACAGAGCAGTAATTCTTAGGTGTTCTGACAAGGCATTCTATAAATAATAATTAACATCTGTAGTGAAGTTCCTGCCAGGGAGGTGAAGCAAGGGAAATGTTACATGAACTAAATCCGGCAACTGGAATTCTTAATTTGATTTTTGTATTTTGGTAAATCAGCACTTCTTTTATACAGGAAGGAATATGTATTATTTCATACAGGTTATTAATCTGAGTTACTTCACAGTTTTTCAATTCTACAACACATTGAGTAATCACAAAGCTGTTTCTATTGCCCATTATTTTCAGAAGCTTGAATGTGACAAGCCTATGACATATCTCACTGAGTGTGAGCCCAGAATGATGTTATGCATTGGTTTTTTTTCCTTTTTTTTTTTTCTTTTCTTTTTTTTTTTTAATTATCATCAGAAGATGGAAAATAAAACCAGTAAATTCAAATATATGAAATTACAGTTTACCTTTATGCTTCAGACTGGAACCTAAAAGAAACTCCAGTGAACTGCTGAGTATTTGCAGCTCTCATGTTACAGGAATTGTCAGATTCTTACATGATTGGGCAAGGAATATAAGTTTCTAAGGAGGTAAGCAGTCTTAAATCTTGTATTTTGGTACTATATGAAAACAATGGTTTTAGGAAAGTAGAACAACATTTTTTCTTGGTATGCTCCTGACCAAAAACTGCTTTCCATATAAACAAAATTTCCCAAACTTTCAATGAGTGCTTTTTTGATTACTTGAGAAACCAGGCTGCGCATAATCATAAATGAGAATGTAAAGAGGTTGTTATCATTTGTAAGCGTTCCTGATCTGTGCTCATCAGAACAATTTAGTGTCTCTCTCAAACCATTTTGATCTATTTAAATGAAATAATATTTTTTTCTATTTGTTTGTCTAAAAAAGTTCAGGCATCTGGAGATGCCATCCAGGATATTCCTCTAAATGTGTTAATGGAGAGCTACCATATGTGTACTTTCAACACTCATTTCAGACAATCTTTTTACTATGTACTTAGATTTGGATGCAAATTAAAATGGCCTACTTCAGAGCTTCTCTTGTATGAATAAATATAACAAGTAAAAGATAAATGTAAGAGGTCTGAAAGGCTTGGTTTGCTGAGATGTTTCATTAAATAAAAAAAAAAAAAAAAAGACAAAGTTTTCAGCCTCCATTAAATGTGGATTCACTTTTCATGTGAGATATGGCTTGATTTCCTCTTTAGAATCACTAAGATTTTTCTTTTTAGTCTTCCAGGTAAGATTGAAAGCCCAGAAGTATAGCTCTTGCCAAGGATTACATTTAGACTAACCAAAAGTATTCAGAAAATAGTGTGTACAGACATTGCTTCTGTATTAATTTTCAGGATATTGAATGTAATTTTCAAGCATGTTTTAACAAAATTTAAGTGTTCTGACTCAGGAACATTTATTTAATGGGAGTTTTACTGTTGTCGTGGTTTAAGCCACTATAATTCAACCAGTTCGTTCACTCACTCCCCCATTTTTCTTCCCCCCAGCTCCCGGGGGGATGGGGAGGAGAATCGAAAGAATGCAACTCCCACAGGTTGAGATAAGAACAGTTTAGTAACTAAGGTGTAACACAAATCACTACTGCTACCACCAATAATAATAATGGCAAGAGAAATATAAAGGAAAAGAATAAAATCGCTTACCACCCGATACCAAGCAGTGCACCCCCACTCTTTTGGGTCTCTGCTCTCTGTTTTTACATCCTGGGCATGACATGCTGTGGCATGGAATACCTCTTTGGTCAGTTTGGGTCAGGTGTCCTGTCTCTGCTTCCTTTCGGCTTCCCCTCCTCCCTGGCAGAGCATGAGACTCAGAAAGTCCTTGGTCAAACCAAAACATTACCAAGCAGTAACTGAAAACATGGGTGTTATCAGTGCTGTTCCCAGGCCCAAAATCAAAAACACAGCATTGCACCAGCTACCAAGAAGGTGAAAAATGACTGCTACTGCTGAACCCATGAGAGACCTTTTTAACCAGGATATTTTTGTTAACCCAGGACAACTGTAAACTATGTTTATTAAGACACTTATGGATATGTCTTCTGAAAAAAAGATGTTAAAGAAAAGTTTTTAAAGGAACTGTAGCATAGGTGTAGCACAGAGAAAATGAAGGAAAGCACTTTCTAGTAGTCTGTGTGTAAAATGCCTGCAGTTCTGACAACACAACTGGCACTAAGATGAATTTTACAAAATGAACTAAATGAGATGCCATTATACAAGCAGAATTAGGAAATGGTTCTTTCATCTTTGGACTAGTTTAATGTCATCTCTGACATCTATGTCCTGTGAAATTTATCAAGCATACATTTCTGTTTAGAATGGAAGACAAAATCATCAATAAAATCAACCTTTCTTGGAACCTCATTTAAAAACTTTCTTCTGTTACGTACTTTAGTTATTCAGATTCAGGTAGCCTAAGGTAGGAAAAGCAGTTGCCAGATTTAGGTCCTAAATCTGCAATGAGAAGTGTACTTCAAAAGGTCTTTTCAAGTCTGTTAAATGACTTATTTACAAAATAACACTTACACATAAGGCGTCTGCCATAAATTTGCAACAAATTCAGTTTAACCTAAATTCTGTTTTGGCCTGAATTGTACTTAAGGAAAATAGGAAAACATGAAAGTGAAGAAGTGAAACATACGTACTAATAGGGCTTCATAAACAAAATGCATTTCAGACTGAATTTAATGTTTGATTAGATCGCTGTGATTGACCTTATTACAGGATGCATTTCCTATTTCTGTGCAAAAATAGTCCTAATTGTATTTCTTAACTAGAATTATGCTTTTAAACACCATAATACGCATCTGCATTTTTATTTTGCTCTTAGATGAATTGTTATCTGGAGTATGAGATTTGTAATCTTTTGATATTGTCTTTTTTTCTCCCATTTTTTATTTATTGATTATAGTAGACAACTGATTTTTCCTCTGTATTCAAAAAATATGGGGAAAATATTTACTTTGGCATTTGCTGCTGTACAGAGGTTAATCAAGTGCTAAGAAATACTACTTAGGAAAAAAGGCTAAATGTTTAAAAATACAACTGATAGAATCTGAATTGAAGCTACACTAATTGTTCCTGGTGATAGTTTCATGTTAAAAATTTTATGAAGTCACTGGAGTTAATAATGTGGAATTATTTTTCTCAAGAAAAAATCCCAGACTTGTTACTTTTGGAGAGAAACAGGCCAATAACCCCATCCAGGAATGCCTCAAAAATCTTCATTTGTTTGATTTGATGTCCTGGGTTCAGCAGTAGCAGTCATTTTTCTCCTTCTTAGTAGCTAGTGTAGTTGTGTGTTCTTTGACTTTCAGCCTGGGAACAGTGCTGATAATATGTTTTTAGTTGCTGCTCAGTGATGTTTAGTCTGACCAAGGACTTTCTGAGACTCATGGTCTGCCAGGGAGGAGGGGAAGCCAGGAGGAAGCAGAGACAGGACACCTGACTCAAACTGACCAAAGAGCTATTCCATACCACAGCATGTCATACCCAGGATATAAACTGGGGGCAGTTACCCGAAAGGGCAAGATCACTGCTCAAACGGGCTTGGTATCAGTTGGTGGGTGGTGACTGGTTATATTCTCTTCCCTTGTTATTTTCCTTATCATTATTATTATTATTGGTGGTAGCAATAGTGGTTTTGTGTTATACCTTAGTTACTGGACTGTTCTTATCTCAACCCATGGGAGTTACATTCATTCGGCACTCCTCCTCATTCCTCTGGGAGCAGCACGGAAGAAGATGGGGAGTGAGAGAGCATCTGTGTGGTTCTATGTTACGGCTGGGATTAAACCACAACATTTGAGAGAAAGAAAAACTTACAGGAATGCAGAAATATACTGAAATTTGGGACCAAATTCCTGGAAGTCTGGAAAGGTAGTAAGACAGTGAAGTAAGTTGCACAATTATGTTGAAATAACCTTTTCCATCAAAGTTATTTTTAATGAAGGATGATACTCTTTGTGATTAAATAAGATAACTCTTGCTGTGGTCGCTATCCTGTTTTCTTCATTATGCATTTCTGTGGTGAATAATAAGAGCAGTAAGGTTATGTTTTAGAGACTCTGTAGTTCTGCAGTCTTTTTCATCAAGTTTGTTAAACGCAGCCTATTGCTATTTCTAGAACTTGATTGAAAGAACAAAGTTTTTTGCAATCTTAAAACATGGTGTCCTTTTAAAAAAGAAATTATATTTTATTAGAATACAATGCTTCATAATAAAAAAAAAAAAGCCAAAAAACTTGCAACGGAAATAAAGAAACCCTTTTTCTTAGGCGATCAATTATATGCTGAACTAATAGCAGAGTATTAGTAATATTTCAAGATGACATGAAAATTGATGATGCTTGAGTCTTACTTGCAAGAGAACTGAAGATATTGGGGTGAATTACTGAATGACTCATCAAAGAAGATTAATATAAACTAAAAAAACTATTAAAATTTAATAGATGGCTTGGGTTTCATTAATATGAAACATGACACGGACAATGGGATTGAGTGTGCCCTCAGCAAGTTTGCCAATGAAACCAAACTGTGTGGTTTGGTTGATACACTGGAGGGAAGGAATGCCATCCAGAGGGACCTTTGGAGTGTTGAGTGCAGTTCTGGTGTCCTCAACATAAAAAGGATACAGAACTGTTAGAACAAGTCTAGAGGAGGGCCACAAGGATGATCAGGGGCATGACTGGAGCACCTCCTGTATGAAGATAGTTTGAGAAAGTTAGGGCTGTTGAGCCTGGAGAAGAGAAGGCTGCATGGAGACCTCATAGCAGTTTTCCAGTATCTGAAGGGGGCCTATAGGGATGCTGGGGATGGATTTTTCATTAGGGAGTGTAGTGAGAGGACAAGGGGTAATGGGTTCAAACTGAAACGGGAAGTTTAGATTGGATATAAGGAGGAAGTTCTTTACTGTAAGGGTGGTGAGGTAGTGGAATGGGTTGCCCAGGGAAGTTGTGAATGCTTCATTGCTGGCAGTGTTCAAGGCCAGGTTGGAGAGAGAGGTTTATTGAGAGGTGTCCCTGCCCATGGCAGTGGGGTTGGAACTACACGATCTTAAGGTCCTTTCCAACCCTAACTATTCTATGATTCTATAACATCTTCTGGAACGGTGGCAAAGATCTGGACTCATTATTTACGTACATAGAGCTAAATTGCCATCCATTGATTCCTTTTTTAGGAATGTACAGAAACTCACACCTCCAAAAAGTGAATCAGGTTCTTCAGATAGCTGAATCACTTTGTGCATATGCTTCTTTCTCCATTGATAACAGAAGGAGGTAAGGATGCTTGCATACCCAACTTGAGCACAGAAATTAATTTGCTCACTTTTTGAGTGATTCCATTCACTTCAATGTGCATCACTTTATTAATTGCATTCTGTTATTAAATGAAGATAAAAGATTTAGATGGTTAGATACAATGTATATAAAAATATGTATAAAATAAAAAATATAGAAAATGTATGTGATATATATACAAATAAAACACATTATATATATAATTGTACGGATAGCCAGGTCATCATATACATCTATATGATGGTGAATTGCTTTTATTCAGTTATGGATTAGGAAACTTAATAGCCTTACTTAGATAAAATCACAAGGTATTGCACCTACCCTCAAGGAATTATCTGTATTTATCACAAGTCAGAAGGCCAGGCTTGTACTGTAAGCTAGAAAGCAATCAGGAGAAGCAACTCTTTAATTTAGACTCCTCTTAAAAATCATAAAAATCAAATCAAATTCATTTTGACCTTTTTTTTTTTTTTTTTTTTTGCTTTATGTGAGTTACTAGTCAGGCGTTATTAGCTGCAAAAAAAAAGGTTTATAAAATTGTACAGTATTGAAATAAATACTGTTCAGCTTAGTTTCACAGCATTCTGACAGTTTTTCTCATTTTGAATAATACTTTTTTTTCCACCTTGTATACTCCTTTTCTATCATTCAATTTGTAGAATTTACTCACCATAATTTGATTTTATGATAAACAGTTAACAGAATCTTCCAAATAATTGAGACTTAAGTTGTTTTTTGACTCACACCAGCTTTGGGGTATATTAATAGGTCAGAAAATGTGACCACGTCTAAAGTGGTGCTGTCTCAGCAGGTTGCCTGTAAATCAATTCAACACAATATTTTGATCAAGCACCATAAATATTTAGATTTAAGAGAAAAAAGATTGTAAATGATTGTGACCATGGGGTGCTTTATAAATATTTTATTATCACCATCCATCATCACTTTTGGGGATGTTGTGGTGAATATATAATTTTTTAGGCAGCAATATGAAGAGCTACATAGCGAAAAAAGATTAATGCTAAAAATGAATAGTATTTCAAATATTTTAACACTCACTGTGCTTTGGTCTCAGTGAGTGATCCAATCAAATTTAGAAAATTCAATTCAATTCTCTGTGTAATTTTGATTTGCTAGATTGTCCTGCTAAAACTAAATGTATGTAGGGAAAAAAAAAGAAAAAAGCTTATTTTGAGAAAATAACATTAGATGAGATAGCATTCTTCATAGGAATAGTTTCAACAGATGAAAAGATGGATGAGTTCCATGCTATACTAAAGATGGGTGCAAATTTATAAAGATATGCTGTCTGCTCTTTGTGTGCCATAAAGTCTGTGTAAATAACAATATCCTCTCAGGGAGAGAATCTGCTGTTCTGGCTGCTCACGTATTATTGTATTTGGACTATCTCCATTTGCAAATGTTGACTTTTCATCTGTCACCAAAGAATGAAATCTGTATGAGCGATGTGTAAAACATTTAATCTTTATTTATTTGTTAACAAAACAGGTTTTTGCCAAATCCTGTTTGCATTTCTTTTCTCCTGCTCTCCCTGGAAGGTGACTGTCTGCATTCGCAGTGTGGCACTTAAGCTGAGAATACAAATGGCAGGGTTTGTGGGGTGTTTCTTTTTGATTGTTTTTTTTTTTGTTTGGGTTTGTTCTGGTTTGTTTTTTTAATGACAGAGTGCATTAAACCAGAATAACAATCCCATATATTATTTTGCATCTTCTGTAATTCTAAAGAGTATGCTACAGTTTGCTGCATTTGTCAGAGAAAGTTTATACAAAATACAGTTTTATGTTAGTATTTGCTGACACATAGAATTTTTAGACCAGAAAGAGCCACTAGATTATGCAGTGAACCTACAGTTTTTTACTCCAAGTTATAATGTTTCACTCAGTTAAATTCTGGGGGGAGCTGGAGGAGGGGAGGAAGAATTGCATAGAGATCTGAACATAAGCAATGTGCAGTCCATCTATGATAGGTAGCAGAGCTGGATTTTTATCACCAGTGAAGAGCACTGAATTATCCAAGCTTGGGCTGTTCAGTGAGAGCTCAGACCATGACTGCTTTTGAAAGCCTCCTGTATCATCCTCCTACACTCTTGGTTGCAAGGACCATGCCCTTTGTGATTTCTAGGAGTGTAAGTTTCCTGCATAATAGTCACTAGTCTAACATTAGTTCATTCATCTATCTATTCATAAAGACTAAACAAACTTGACCCCTTGTATCTCACAAGCTCAGCAGTCATGTAAGGTGCATCCAGTATTGATCACAAAATGGCTTGCTCACTATCTTCTATGGACAGCTGATGGCTAGAATCTAGTTAAATCCCTGTGGCTTTTCAAGCAACTAAGAGGAACTGCCACTACATTATGAAAATGTATTTCATACTCTGAGATGTCACTAAGTGTTAAGTCCTAAATAAATTCAGTACTAAATAATTTCTGTTATAAAAGCCACAGAACTAAACCAGAAATGTAGTAACATACAGCTGAAGTAATTTCATGGGAGTGTTTAGATAGCAGGAGCAGATGTAGATGTGGCCTGCCTATAGACTGAATTTTCTATTTCCAAACAAGCTGGTCAAGCTGTTTTGGAAGACTTCATGGGACTATTAGCAATTCTAAAATACTAAACACTGCTGAAGTTCCTAATACTTTCTATATGTATTTGCTTAGGCATAGCAACATGCAAACTTAGTCTTGTGGCACCTGCTCTGCATCTAGCTGGAGAGTAGATAAAGTAGCCTATTTGATCCCATCTGCAGAAAGAGGCCACAAAATTCCTTCCAAGGAATGTCTAGGTAAGCAGGTCTAGGGAAACCAAAGGCCTTATTTATTCTCAAGGGCGTTGTAAAATGAAGTTCATTTCTTGGAAGGTGTCTTGCCTTGGAAAATGCAAGGAACTGAAATTTTCTTCAGGCTGCCAGTGCTTCAAAGGCTTTGTGGCGCATGACTATTTTTAACATGCACACATCGAAATGTGCTGAGGTTTATATACATGTATGTCAATGCAGAGAAAGTAACTGGAAGTAGACACAGAATGTTAGGCCAGATAAAGATAACATATTGACAACAGAGCCATTACTGATTGAGGTGTAACTTGTAAATGGTAATGGTATTAAATTTCTAGGAAAGATACCAGAAAAAGAAGAAATTACATTTAATCACCTAAGTAACAAACACTTTCATTGTAACTTTTGTAATGCAGCCATAAACGAAAGAAACTTGAAATAAGAAATATAGAATACTTTCTATGTCATCATGGTGTTAACAGCTACCTTTTCTGTAGTAGATTAGTAATTTCAGCATTCCTTGGGTGTGTAAGAATTCCCTTCCTTTGCAGTGTGTCATATAATTTTTCATTTCTCAGAAGAGCACTTGCTACCAAGATGAAGGTTGGTTCTTGTACATCTGTAAGAGGGAAGGACCAGAATCTATCAGGAAGAAAAGGAAGCTGGAGTTGAGCCTTCCAGAAATGTTCTAACCACAGGTGGACTCTGCATGATGTTTGAAAAAAAAGGCAGGTGCCCTATCTGTAATCAGCCTATGGGTATACACCGGAGGAGAAAATAACCCAGGCTACTGCATTGCTGCACTGTTCAAAGCTACAACCTGTTGGCATATGTTAGTTGTACTCTTAAAATGCCAAACACATTTAGATGTTCAAGATATAGGGGAAATGAACACTTACATGTTTTTTTAATCTGAAAAGATTTAGACATGAAGCAAGTCTTTGAGGCAGTTCTGTGTGGAAACAGAATTTCAAGCAGTTGAATAGTGTTGCATTTCGAAATGTTCATAGAGTCAAAATTTTTGAAATTATAGTTTGGATCCTAAACACCTACATTTCTGTGGAACCCATTTGGATCACTTAAGCACTCCACAGAACTGCGTAGAAAATCTTGTTCTTCATGGTTTCCCTGTCTTTTCAGAAAATACTTCAGTTGCTGCATTTCTGTATTCTAAGCAGTACCTGGCACCCACTTTTACAGTCCTGCTTCCTGTCCTGCCTGTTATTGTGCTAATTAAGGGCTCTTGCAGCTTATCTCTGCTAAGTAATGCAGATATAAGCTAACCTTATGTTATTATTTATTTCAGTGGTGATGAAAAATAAGCTTGAGCCAAGATGGAGAACAGGAATTAGCAGGGGTGTCATGATCTCTGCATGAGTACAGAGGATGCAATTCCAGGGAGGAGAGAAGCAGCAGGTTGCAAGGTGATGGTGGTTAAGTCTACCAAAACTGACAGCAGCAATGGTAGGAATCCAGGGACCTTGGAACAAGGTGATTAGGGTACAGAATGTGATTTTATCAGCACTGACTGTGCCAGGTGGAATGACCATGGAAGGAGCCACTAAAAATGTATTTTTAGTAGTCACTGAATCTTGCGGTTAATTAATAATACCAAGAAAACACATTCAGCACAGCATGTATGTGGCTTTGTAGTCTTGGATTATATTTTTTCTACAGCTCAGAAATAAAGAACAATCTCATTCATTTGCCTGATATGTAACATTAAAAAAAATTGTCAAAAGAATCTTTTTTATTGTAAACTTTTCCAGGTTTTACACTTACTAAATATAGCAATTGAAAAACCTCTGTGAAATGTAATGATGTCACTTTAGTTCCAATAGATGTGGGGAAGGCTGTAAAAAAGTGTGGTGTCAGATAAGGTCATTTAGTAAAATAGCCCTTGAAAGCCTAAAATCGCTTTCTGTATTTGAGGTTAAATAGAACTGAAAATGTTGCAATTGTTTTCTTTTTTCTTTTTAAGGTACAATATGAAAAGTTAAATGAATATGATTGCCTGAAACACAGCTGTGGAAGTGTTCAAATCTACTATACTTTATGTTAGTATCCCTCAGGCAAAGAGTAACTGCTTTTTTTTCTGAGACCAAAAAGTTTCACTAAGTGGAACTTATCCTGTGGTCTTGACTCTTTCAGAATTGAAGAATGAATTTTCTGGCTTAAAGAGGGAGTTTTGGAGAAACAGGTTGAAAAGCAGCTGGTCAACACATCAGAAGCTAGTTGCTAATTGCAGCAGTAAGATAATCAATGAAACAGCAGTTTAGCTTCTGGGTATAATAAAAAGAGATAAAAAGACCACACGGAAATTCTGGCATTAGGGTATGATCAACTCTTGAGTGGCAAACATTATTTTCCTTCTTACACCTGTCTGCAGAGTAAGCAAGTCATGCATCTGCTTGACAGCCGTTAACAAAATAAAATAACAACAAAAAAGCATTTTGGGGTAAGATCTGATATAAACACCTACAAAGACAATTTAAGGGATTGTTTATTATGCACTTTCATGTTTGCTTTCAAAACGTTTAACTCCAGAGACAGATGGCTTGTACAGTTTTATCAGCACTTGTGTCATTATATATTCAAGCAGCCAAGACTGATAACCAGTCTCATGGATTATGGATTGTTCAGAGAAGAAATACTTAAGAAAAAAAAAAAAAATCAACGAACAACGCACATATCAATAAAGTACTTCAGAGTGGAAAAACTTGATACAGAAATTTCAGTGACATTTTTATGAAGAGAAAGGAAACAAATTAATGCATTATAATATTAAAGCAGCAGCAACAGGTATTTTAAGTGGTGTCATTGTATGTGGTAATGAAATAACTTTAGAAAATTGGGTGAAAATTATTGTTCAGCAGTAGTGGAGATAATTACCATTAAGGCAACATTACATTTGCTCAATAAAAAGCAGTCAACTCTTAAGCACAAGCTACGCCCAGAAGATCTCTTTCCCACCATACTGCTCATGATCATTTTACTTTATGCTACTAAATAGCAACTGAAAAAAATATTGAGTCTTAGAAAAGAATAAACTGTCTATACTTAATAACATAATTACACAGAATTCTTTCTTTTTTTTTTTTTTTTTGAAGGTGAGATCCTTCTGTCTCAAATTTCTTCTTCCAGTGTCTTACACTAGGACATTTAAAGAGTCTCTTAAATGATGATCACCATCATTATTAGCTATAATATTTACAAAAACATTATGCTTGTATCTGAAGACCTTAATTGGAAAACAGGTGTGAGAGGCATCACATGCACTATGAACAAAGCTGCCTTCTTCCTGAATCAGTAAGCATGATCATTCCTGTGGTAGCTCAAAAGTATTATTATTTTAATAATCTTCATTAAAAAAAAGTTGTGGATATTTTTCTCTTGTTGTCAAAACAATAATTGTTTATTATATACAGATGAAGTCTTGCGATGTATTTTGTAAACTTAAGGCTCACAATATTTAAATAAGGCAAATAATAGTCCCTTTTCTTAAAGATTTGAAAGCATGAGTCAGAGCACTGGAAAATATGCATGCTCACTTGAGTAGGAATCTGAACCTATTCTCAAATCTGGATATGCATTTTATTCACAGATATTTTTGCATATAGGCATATGTAGAAGTGTGTGCAGACATACACTATACCTCACAGCTGTTTGAACAGTTATACAGATAAAGGTCTCCTACAGTCCTCTCCTTCTGCCTCACTCTGTAACTGTTACTTAGTGTGACCTACATTCATACAAAAATTGTAATTGGACAGCTACAGACACTACCATGGGCTTGCCTTTGGCTGAAATTTTTTCATAAGGAAGGTTGACTGGAGGAGGATTTGCACACAGTAACTAATTTTTGAAGTCTTAATGGGACAGTGGTATTTTGTTAAAACAAAAAATCCCAAGGAGTAGTTCCTCCTGAACAGCTGACCATCTCAGCATTGCCACCCCATTCTTGTCTGCTTCTCAGAGTAACAGATATCCTACCAGAGTAATAGAGGTCCTACACCTGGGACGGAGCAATCCCAGGCACAGTAACAGGTTGGGCAGCTCTGCGGAGAAGGACTTGGGGGTATTGGTTAATGTGAAAATGAAAATAAGCTGGCAGTGTGCTCCTGCAGCCCAGAAAGCCAACCGTATCCCAGGCTGCATCAAAAAGAGAGTGACCAGCAGGTCGAGGCAGCTGATCCTGCCCACCTACTCTGCTCTCCTGAGACCTCACTTGGAGGATTGTGTGCAGTTCTGGTGTCCTCAACATAAAAAGGACATGGAAGTGTTGGAACAAGTCCAAAGGAGGGCCACAAGGATGATCAGGGGCATGACTGGAGCACCTCCTGTATGAAGATAGTTTGAGAAAGTTGGGGCTGTTCATCCTGCAGAAGAGAAGGTTTCTTGGAGACCTCAGAGCAGCCTTCCAGTACCTGAAGGGGGCATATAGGGATGTTGGGGAGGGACTCTTCACGAGGGACTGTAGTGAGAGGACAAGGGGTAATAGGTTCAAACTTCAACAGGGGAAATTTAGATTGGATATGAGGAAGAAATTCTTTAGCGTAAGGGTGGTGAGACACTGGAATGGGTTTCCCAGGGAAGTTGTGAATGCTTCATTGCTGGCGGTGTTCAAGGCTGGATTGGAGGGAGCCTTGGATGACATGGTTTATTGAGAGGTGTCCCTACCCATGGCAGTGTGGATGGAACTACACGATCTTTAGGTCCTTTCCAACCCTAACTATTCTACTATTCTATATCTAAATATTCCAGTGCTCTCCAGGAAGTTTGCCAACTTAAAGACGGCTAAAGCAAAGAGTGTTTAAAATCCATTCTGAGTTTAACAGCATTAACTGCCTAGAACTTTTACTACAGAACACAAAACAGAGAAAGTAAATCTTCTGAAGAGTTTGACTTGTAGCTTATAGGGCCACATGCATATTTAGTCCAAAATAAAGCCAGCTTATTTCTCATCTAATTTTAAATGGAAATGAATGTCTTCTCTCTTGAAATTTATTTAACTAAACAGGAAAAATAATTTACCCCTTTCAGAACTATAGTACTGAAGTCTCTTCTGTTAACATTTCTTTCCAGTGTAGATTGGAAGCACAAAGTGCATGCACTGTATTTCTTGAGATGTGTCATTCTGTAGTGAAAGGTTTTCTTTGTGTTTTGAAAGTATTAAATCCCTGTCATACCTTTTCTCCTTAATCAGCAAGATAGTGTTGTACTTTGAGAACAGGCAGGTTGAAAATAATTCTGCCACTTCCCATTTTCCTCTGAAAATGGCGGAAAATATAATCAAAATTAAATTTCTGTTATCAGGAAAGAAAAATCAACTTTTAACCTATAGATTAATGTTTGAAAATGTTAAGAATGTACCATGAGTACTTCCTTATTATTGGGGTTTTTTTACTAAGTACCTGCCTCAGGTTGATTATAACTTCATACTAGACAATTCAAATAAGGGCTTTATAAAAAAAGAATCTCTCTCCTCCAGGGAGATATCATCGTTCTCATTTTAGAATCAAGGTTTACTGAAATTTCTGCTAAACTCCTACTTTACAGTTGCTTTTTCTTTTGTTTTCCTGATGGTACTGCCTTAAATATTTCACCTTGTATTGATCTGAATGGAAATCAGCACTGATTCTGTACATTGTGCTCTGGTTGTCAGCAATAGGACACTTTCTTATACAGGGAATGTAGAAGCAACTTTAATTAAGGTTTATTATATTCTGTCACATCAACAGTGTACTGTTTAGTCTCTAGATATTCAAAGATGAGCTTCTCAGAGATAAGATTAGCTGATTACATTGTAAAATAGAAATACACCTGATTGGATTTTCTGTATTTGTGTGTAAAAGCAGTGGGTTGATAATCTGTGGAATTTACAACGTGCCAGTTAAAAAACCAAACAAACACAAGCCCACAACAAACAACGAGGAAAGAAAAGCAAATTTCATAAAATTAATTAGGATAACTTCAGTATTCAGAAAAAGATCTGTTACTAAGGGTAATTCATTGTATATGCATGGAGTACAAGTGAGTGAAATATTCTTTGGCATCATAACACAGAAATCTTTGTTAGAGTGTCCTCACTTATAATTTTGAATCTGAATTATATTACTATAAAGATATGGGGGTTTTTTTTGCTGATATACCACTGACATTTTTCTTCTGGTTAGTACTGCTTTTTTAAAATGCTTTGTAACTTCACTACTCATGTCTATCTGCTAGCATTCTTTTTCAAAAATCGATCTATAATTTCCTCTCTGTCGCTGGGATGTTTAATCAAGGAAAAACACCTCCTTAACTCTTGAAATATCTACAACACTACCCAGCTGTTTTACTCTGAAGTCAAGAAAAGGCATCTCATATTCTTGCTCAGAATTATAATACAATCAGTAGAGAATCATGACAAAGCATATTGCAGATATTGAGAAATATCTAAGAACACAAAACTTGACTTTTCTGCTTTTTTCCTCATTTGTTCTTCCTCGTACATCTAGTCTAATCAGATGAGCAAATTAACCTATTTCAAAATGAAGTAAGACTGACAGGAATTTAGTGCTGCTGAAGATATGGGTGACCTGTCTGCTTGATTGCAAGATGCCTGCAGCTGACCAGCTGTATCCTCAGTATGTGAAAAACGATGTGGATATTTAATATGCGTTGTAATTCAGCAGATTTTTTTGTCTCCTGTGGTCTCATATTCCTGAGTTGCAAAAAATTTATGAGAACAGTCCTTTATCAAGAACAAGGTTTTACATAAACCTTCTTTTTTTTTACTTAAGCATTGATTTTTATGGTTGCACAACAGCTATCTGAGTTGTGTTTAATGGTCAGAAGACTCACAGAATTTGTTCTCTTACCTGTTGCAATGTTTAAAGAGTTTCATGGTTTCATATTAAATCCATCAAAGTTTAACTTCTCTCTTGCTTGTTGGGAATGTGCATCAGAGTTTTATCCACTGGGTAGATGTCTAGAACTATGCATCAACCCAAGTCTCTAAAAATTAGCGGTCGTTAGAGTAATCCCACATAGAGAACATTCCTTTGGACAAGCCTGTTTTTTGGGGAGTATAGATGTTTCTCAATTTGCAGAAGGCTGTTAGTTCACCAAGGCTCTGCAGCAGTCAAGTGAGTTGAAAACAGAACGGAATACATCCAAACTGCAGGATTTAACAAGCAGCATTAATTCTCACACAGAATCTGCAAGGGTTTGTTTACTTCCTCTGACATTTTCACCTACCTAGCTCTATTTTCTTAGTGTGACTGAGAGAGTTAAGTATATTCACAGTAGGTTCTGAAACAGGTAACTTAGGGCTAATTGAACTGTATTTTCACTTTTGGACACTAAGTAGGATATATACTCCCTGTATAGGTTTCTGGTGGTGTATATACCTGTGGGACATATACTCCCTGTATGTATTTATGGTAATGGAAGAGAGGGAAAGTTGTTTGTAATCCTTGATCGAATTAGCTGCAGTCTGTCATTTAATGAGTAGCAGGACCTTCATCTCAGCTGGAACATACAGAGGAAAGTCTACAGCAGCAAGTATAATGCATATACTCCCTATATATGACCTACAAAGCAACTACTTTCTAACAGAATTAAAATATATCTAGGATTTATCAGCACAATGTTTTGTTGTGGAATCATTGCTTATTTTCTTATGAGAGATATATCTAAATTTAATGTTAAATATCACAATCTAATATTCTTTTCTCTCTTTTTTATCCTTCTTTCTGTTTCTTTTCTTTTTTTTTTTTTTTTTCCCTTTTCTTTTTTATTTTTTTTCCCTACAGATGGGCCTCTTGGGCCACGAGGATTGGCTGAAGCTACAGAGATGTGTACTCAAGAATGCCTGGTTTTGGGTCACTCAGACAACTGTTGGATGCCTCCCAGCTTGGGCCCATACCAACAGCCAAAGTCTCCTCTCTCCACCTTTGCATCTCAGAAAGAATGGGTTAAGAAGGACAAACTAGTTAATGGACACACGTTGACCAGGACCTGGAAAGAAGATAGCAACAGAAACCAGTTCAGTGACCGAAAGCAGTATGGTTCCAGTGAGGGCCATTTCAACGCTGGCAACCATATGACTGACATTCCTCTGGCCAGCTTGAAGTCTTATAAACAGGCCTCAGGAGCTGTTGAGAGTCCAAAGGAGCACCAGCTATAAGAAATGGTTACTTTGGACCAATGAATTCAGCCTATTTAGACATGCTAATACTATGTGTGTGTCAGAGCTTTATGTACTGGGTTGACCTCTAGAACTATGCTTCACGTAGCAGGGATATGCATATCTCTATGTTAGCACCGTGGAAGGTATGATGTCCTGCAACATGATAAAGTGTTTCTACTAGTTGTGTGCTTTTGTTAAATAGATTAAAATCTGCAGAAATCTCTCCAGTTTGCAAATATGATTTTTTTTCTGTTTGTTTGTTTTCTGACCCTGGACTGCTGCTATGAACAGAAGATGCACTTGGAGAGTGAGAGAGAAAGAAAGTTCAGTGAATTGCAATGATAGAAAAGCATATCCAGTTAGAAAATTGTGCTTTTGTTGTCATTGATCTATGCCTGGGACCATTATACTTGAGAGCATATTGCAAACTAAACAACTGAAGCTGTAAACATTAAACCTATTGTGCTATTAACAATGTTAGTGGACACTTATAAGCCAATCAGTGTTCAAATACTTGTAAATAGAAACAATTGCTTACAATTTTTGTGTATCTATAATGTTCACTTGGAAAGATACTGTAGCATATTTCTGTGTTTCACAGTTGCTTTTTACTTCCTTTCATTTGCTTCCTGTCGTTTTGCTTTTATTTTCAGTGACTGTGTTTCTGTGTTAGTAGTCTGTCTGACACACAGTGTTCCAAGGAACAAAACACACTTGTGTTAAAACAGAAAAAAAGAGTGATGGGGTGGGAAGGAAGGTTGGTCATAGAAGGGAAAAGGAGAATATATTTCATTCTATGTAGTAGCAAATGGTGCCAGCATTCAGGTAGAATTTCTTGGTTTTCTTCTTTTTCTTTTTTTTTTTTTTTTGCTAATAAGAAATGAAAGGAGCTTAAAATGTAGCTTTTTTTTTTTTTTTTTTTTTTTTAAATTCCATTATGTTTCATGAAACAGGAAAACTGCAAAACAAAAGAACAATATTTATAGTAGAGGGCAAGAGGGGAAGCTGTTTGTAATCCTTGATCAAATTAGCTGCAGTCTGTCATTTACTGACTAGTAGCTGACCTTGATCTCAGCTGGAATATACAGAGGAAATTCTACAGAAGCAAAATACAATGATCATGTTTTTTCAAATTGGGCAGTTGTGTGTCTATACCTAAGACAGTTTGTATTGATGAAACAGCAGCATTTGTGTTGATCTTCATCTGTGTTAACGTTGTAGTAACACAAGTGTTTTTAGACCATAGCCACAGAATATTTAATGTGTTGTGCCTTCATGATGTAACAGAGCATTCTCCTGGTAGGCTAGTTGGGGGGAACTAAAGGGTTAAATCTCTAATTATTGCTGTTTAACTGCTTATGATCATAGTTGGTCAATGCCTGGCAGGTACCAGTATGATGTCACCTCAGTCAAACCAGCAGAGTGACTCCTAATGTTAATAAGATCTAAGTTGCACGCAAAGCAAATCCAGACATTTTAGGTGGTTTTTGTTAAGGCATGTCAGATGATCTACACAAATAAGTAGCATGCAAAAAAAAAAAAAAAAAGGAAAAAGAAAAAAAGAAAAAAGTCCTTACAGAGAAACAAAAATGTTACTTATGCCACAGTGAAATATCAGTCTTAAAGTAACAAATTTAGCTAATCTGGAGGTGACTTTATTCTTACCAAAAACACAAGGTTTTTTTCTTCTTTATTCTTTTGTGTGTAATAGTTCACTTTTTTTTTTTTTTTTTTTTTTTTTGTGTGTTACCTTTTTTTTCCTTCACAGTATAAAAGGCATAAAAATGGGTTAGGGGTGCATTGCTTATTGCAGTACTTACGTCAGTTTGTGAGGGGTGTTTGATGACTTTGACAGAACATATATCTAACCAGTTATCCTTGTTACTGCTTTGCCAGTTCAACATTATTTAGCTATTCAGCTCTTGCAATAAATGTTCTGAATTCTTTATTGTGTTGTGTTAGTTCTTGGGCAGATGCCTAAGGGATTTTATTCCTGTTAATTTCTCTTTCTTTCTGTTGTTGTTGGCTGGCTCATTTCTTTGTTTCATTCTGAATTTCCAGTTATTTTTCTAACATATCATGGTCCACTTGGTTCATATAGATAAGTATGAGAATGGAATATACCACAAATTATGAATCTTGAGGGCCATATTCTGTCATTCTTATGGTAAGTAGGAATTTGTTCAATATGAGTTTTTTGAACTGGGTAAAGTTTCACTTACCCAGCACAAAAGTGACAGAATCTAGCCCTGATTTGTTAGACATACTAATGCATATGTAATAAGCATCCTTGCATGAGTTTTTGCAACAGTACAGTGGTAGCATATAGAAAAGTCAGCACTTGCCACACCTCAGTCTTTCTTTTGAGAGTAGAATAAAATTATATTGAAATACAGTAAACACATTGTTACAAGGAAAATTTGTGTGGTTACATAATCCCTTTTGTTACAGCACAGTAAAAAAAAAAAAAAAGTAAAAAAGAAAAAATAAAAGTAAAAGGAAACAAGAAAAAAAGCCCTGAACAACCTGGAAAAAGATGTATCAGTATAAGTAATCTGTTTTTCAACATGCTCAGTTTCAAAGCAGACATATCTTGAGTTCTATATTAAAGCCAGAAATACAATAATTATCTGAAAACCCAAATCGCACTGTTTAAAATTGTAAGTGCCTTTTAAACAGGACATTATTCTATGATTCTATGATTCTATATTTGAAAAATCATCTATCATAACAGAAAGTAAATTATGTGACTATCACTACCGAAAGAGAACTATATTCTGTTCTAACCCATTACTTTGTGCTGCCATCATCTGTGCAGGAGGAGAAAAAATATATATGATTTACATATCTAGCAGGTGGAATATTTATTTTTTTTGGGAGGAAGCAAGGAAGAAAGGAAGGACTATATCTTAATCCCATTTAAACCAAAAGAATATTTTCCAGAGGTTTCCAAGAAACCTGGATTTGGCTCTAAACGTAATCAGTAAGTGCCCATTCATTAAGAACCATTTGGTTTGCTCAGTCAGTAGTTCTAGTACTGCTGTCGAAAACTTACAAATATAGCTAAAAATTAAAAAAAGATAAAAAAGAAAAAGAAAAAAATCTAACATGAATACAGTGCTTATGTCAGATGAAGAGATTTCAAAAAAAAAAAAAAAATAAAACCCCACTGCACAGAATGAGAAGGCAGCTGAATGTTGGAAACTATTCAAGTTTACCAGCTAGGAGACTAAACATTACTTAAAATTATTGGTAAGTAGGCATGATATGGATGCCTCCCTGATGCCAGTTCTAGCTTTTTTTTCTTCAGATAAGAAGATTGGGTGCCATTTATTTATTTCTTTATTAATGCACATATTTGAAGGACTGCTAAAAAGATAAACCAAAGGGTTTTTAATAGTCCTTTATTTTTACTGTCACTGACCAAAGTCCTTTGTCAAAATATAAAATGGAAAACCTGTATAAATATAGTTATTTAGCCCTACTTAACCCTATGCTGTGCCAGGTCTTACTAAACTGTACAGCAATCAGGACCCCATTCCCAAGGAACTGTCTCAAGGCAGACAAAGAAATACATGGAGCAGAATTAAGGAGAATGCAGAAATACAAACCAATTCTAACAAATAGATAGGAAGAAAATTATATTCACATTATTTGCTTAATATAGTTCTTGACTTTTAGGAAGGAATCGTGATCAGAAAGAATCTTAAGGACTTGAGTATGGAGTAAACTAAACTCTAAGGGAGTAACTCAGGAAGCTTTGAGTATATAAATAGCATAAAAGCCAGAGATATACATCTGTGAGAGGAAAGATCAAGAGTGGTAAAGACTGAAAACAAATACATAGGTAAAAGAGGATCACAACATTGATCAGAAGTGTAATCTTCAGATGTTTTGAACAAAGGGAGGCACTAGTAGCTTTAACAAAAGACAATGAGAATTACGGGGCGTAGCAATAGGCAATGTCAGGAGATTCATGGGACTCATGACGTGAAAAAAGGCATAGGGGTAGTGTCTATGTAGCATCTGACACCTTAAAATAAGTTGCAAAAGTATTCCTATTGGCAAGAGAGCTCATATCCAGTTCAGACAGAACAAGTGATCTGTGATGACCAATTTCAAGTGACCACAAGCTATTTAGCTGATTCAGCTAGTAAAACTTCCTTATGGGGTGTATCCTTGTCATAAAGTAAAATAAACAGGGAGAGTTCTCTGCAGCATGTGTGGTCACATGTGCAAATTCAGACAGTGAAAGCAAACAAGTACTCAATGGCATTATCTCTGAATGCTCAATTCTTTCTTATTTAATACACTTCTTCAGCAGAACTGTGTTCCAAAGTCTCAACTTTATTTAATGTATATGCTTGCATTCTTTGCTACTATGAGGAAAAGCACCAAAATGGAAACCAATTCGAGAGCAGAGCAAGATGGTTTAGTATACTGAAAATATGATACAGTGTCACCCAGGGGTGTGAATCAGCTCAGTGTATCATGTACAGTTAAGGTCTAACTCAATTAATATTAGTTTTATTCACTTTCATCACCGATAACCTCAGTGCACACATGCACCAAATATAATCACTCCATAATCCCAAAACATCTTTGACTTTTTCCTCTTGTTCAAAACACTGGTAGATGCGTCCTTGTAAAATACTAAAATATTCTTTTTCACACATTACTTGAGTGAATTCTTTTTTTTTCCAGTTTGGCTTCTCTGAAACATGCTTAATAAGCTTATGTAACACAGCTTCTAATAACATAAACTGCTTTTCTTGTGAGATCCCCTTCTATGCTTTGTTTTCAACCATTTGCACATAGTAAGTTCATAACATACAGGGACAGATTCTGAGCCTTCGGGCTTCACTGAACCTCTTACAAAGCAAAATATCAGGGCCTATCCCATAATTAGTAACAGAAATAGCAAGTCCTTTATGTACAGTGGACTAGCAAATGCTTGAAAAGAAATAAATCTGTTATTTCCAGATTTTCAAAACATGATGTAGCTTATTTATAAACTGAAAGTAATGCTAATAAATGCAAAATTAGGGACTATTTTTTGTTGGTTTTACTTTGTTTGCTTAATTGATATAGACACATCACTTCACTGGAATTTACATGCTGATATGTATCCTCGTCCTGCCAAATGCTGTGCAGCTCTTTTGAAACACTGAGTGCACTTTATTTCTTTAGAACACTGCAGTAAAGATCCTCTTCTAGGAGCAGCTCCGTGTTTCACAGGGCTAGGTCCATAGTAAGGAGAAAATCACAGACATGCATTTCATATGCTAAGTTTTGAAGCAAGAATTGTTTAAATGCAGCATCTCATGGCTTGAACTATAGCTTTAAGTTTATACTGCTACCTAAATTGTACAATAGTGAAAATATGTCTTTAAATACCAGAAAATATCCATATTCTCACTGTGTGTTATGAAAAGAAAGAACTGAATGTCCCTCATTTTCAAAAATAAGTTGTTTATTTTTACCACAGCCATTCTTAAATCCACCTGTTGTGCCTAGGTATTGCAACACATTCTAATATTGCATGGCATGTAAATAGATACCTTAATTACTCATAATAATATGATTATATGCACACATATACATATATAGATTATATATATACTTAAATATTATCAAACACATAATTACTCAGTATTATTTAATGGAATTTTGGGACTATGGATTTTGTTGTTTGATGTACTTTAAACTATATGAAGCAGCATATTCTTAAGACTACCCTCACCAATGTTTTTGATTATTTATTCATTAAATAAATTGCTTTCTTTTGCTTGTTATAATCCTGTTTGTACAACCATGTGGTAATGTTAAAATGGGTAAGTACTGTACGGGAATTATAACTGTTTCTTTCTTGTCTAAATATATACTTATAACAATATTTATTAGTGATCTGAGTTTTAAAAATGTGTCTTTTTGCGTGCTTACTATCTCTTACACATGATACAAATTTAAAGGGAAGCTGAGATAACAATTCTTCATGTAACTCTGAATGCCCCAATGGCTTTTAAATATCCTTTTGCCTTTATTCACAAGTGAAATTACTACAAGAGCTGTACTTTAAATCAGCCATAAAATAAATGCATAATACAGTACTTAGGGTTTACTTACTGTAGCTATCATAAGTGCACCTACATTTTTCATTTCTCAGGTAAAGATATATTAAGGCTCAGATGGAGGAGGGAGAGACTGTGCACTCAAAAAATAATATTTAGAATAGCTGATTTAACAGAAGACGTGTCAGAAATCCTGTGTACTAGAGAGAGCGTTTCTTTCATGTTTCACAGTCAACTTCCATCTTTGTCTAGGGTCAACTAGAATGTGTGCTTCTTTGAGGAGCTCTAACTTTTATTGTTGATAAAACTGAAAACTGCTTTTTGTAACCCTTAGTTACATCAAAGCCGATGGGAATTTTCTTGATTAGTTCAAAAAGCCAGTATTTCACTGACATTTAAATGTGTATCTGTTAGAAGGAAACTAATTTCTGCTTTTTTTCAATCACTAGAATATTCCATAGAAAGATTCTTTCCTCCCCTCTCCTTCCCTTTCACCCACCTTATTGTCTTGGATGTTTTCTGGAGAGGTAAGTGCTGCAGTACCATGAAATGGTAGACCAAACTTGAGGAAAGTTGAGGGCTCCTGGTGCCTACCCAAGTCAGACAGTTCAGTTAAGTTCCTTGGTTACATTTTAGGTAATGCCAGATGGGTGCTATTTCCACCAGCCATTTCCTAAGGCTGTCTTTTAGAATTTGCTTTTCCTCACATCGCTTGGGAACCCACCTGTACTCCTAAAAGATTTTGACATTAAGCCAAATCTGTTACTGTGTTGCATTTACCTGTACCACATCCTTCATAAGGTATACAGTTTTCAGTTTCTTTTCAGGTAGGGAGTTGAAAATGTGATCTGTGTGGTCCTGCAACTATACAGACATTTTTGACGTGTGGCATCTTGTCATATGGGCACTAATAGAAAAGAAGGCTGTTGACCTCACTACATTCAGAATGGAAAATCAGAGAGAAAGTGCAGCAGAAAGAAGGGAAAGGGAGTGGATAGCAGAAAGACACGTTATGGAAGAGCTAAACTCTGGTATCAATGAAAAGAATACATTTTAATTTAATGAGGAAAATTCCTCTGCGTTCTAGGTCTTTGTATCTCTGTGATACCATAAAAACTGACCCCCTTACCTGTATAGGTTTCTGTACATACAGGTTGTTTAACAGCATTTTCTTATGAAAAAGGGACATGCAGAATTATGGCAAGGCTGTACCATTCTTCAGCTGAATTTCCTCCATTTGATATTCACATTCCTTCTAAAAAAATTCTGGTTTTGAGACATTGCTCTTCTGTCTTCCAAATGAATATAGGGACCAGAAATAATACCACTCAGTGACTGAGTACTGAGTTTGACTAGTGATTTTTTATATCAAATGTTTATCAAATCATTAGCTACAGATAACTTGTAAATAAACTGTAGGCCCACATGAATAAGGAATTATCTGTTACCAATTACAAAGACTAAAGAAAATGACAGTGCACAAAGGATTATACTCCTAATAAACAATTCAGACACTTTTACCCCCTGAAAAGGGCACAGCTGGTAAAGTTAACATGCTTAATGCCATAACGAGATCAGTGGATTTCTTTTCATGTGAAATATCCTGTACAAAGCTCTGGGTTGTGGAGGTGGTTGTGTTTTCATCTTACATTTAAATCAATTAAATATGTGATTAAAGAACTTCAGTCACATAAAATGAAAAATACAATATCACATAAATAGAAAAAATAATTTATTACTTTTTTCTATTGCAAGTCACTATTTAATGATTATGTTACAAGCACTGTATCCTTCTTAGTAGTGGCTAAGGAGATTCTTTAAAAGAGAGTATTCTACAGGGTTTTATGAATTATGTTTTATTTTTTTTTTAATTCAAGTATATAAATTGTTTTCTTTTGGGAACAGAAAGTCTGAATTCTCTTTATAGTGTTTATATGTCTGATTTTTTTTTTTTTTAAGAATATTTTCAGGAGTACTATTTGCCACAGGGAACAGCATAGGTCTGTGCTTTTACTCCACAATCTTGTACTCCTAGGACACTTAAGTGATCTTCAGTAGGAAGTTCTTCTACATTATTGATAAGGATCATGCATAATTACTGTCCACCATGTGATGCTAAGCCCCCAAGAGAAAAAAAAAGTAAAGGAAGCAGCCACAAAAAGACAATTGTTTTATTCACACACACACAAACCTGTACTGTGTTATGAAAGCAAAATTAGCACACACCAGAGCTACCTAGTTACTGATGATGACTGATGCTGCAACACGTTGACTTCTTTAGGAGCCACACCAAATGGTATTGTGAACAGTTATGTCCCATGGTGGGTCTAAACTTCATTCTGAAAATTATTTGTAACACAAAAAGCCTCTGAATCTATGGATTCAGGGGGGATGCAGTCTTACGCAAGTCTCTAGGTGCTTAGTGGAGGAACTTTTTAAAATTACCTCAAGTTCCCTAGCATATAAACAGCTATGTTACAAGATGTCCAGAAAGAAGCCTTTTACTCCTAAGTTAGACACAGTAGCTCTCTGCTTTATGGAGAATTGGAGTGCAGAAGGTATTCCAAACTTTGTCAGCTGTCAGCTGCAAGGTCTCTGGATACTCTACCATGTCAAATTGCCTATCACTAATATTGAAAATCTGAAAAACTATAAGAGAAACAGCAAAAGAGATATTGAAGCTGATATGTGCTTTTAACCCCTGGTTAAAAAGGAAAGCAAATTAATTTTGTTGAAGGATGAGGGAAAGACACATTCAAGATTCTTAGATTTTTTTCTTTTTTTTTAATGAAACTTGTAGCTGCAGGAAATTATATTGCTAATACTGCATTTTCTTTGGATGCCCTCATATGTATGGTTCAATTACCATGCTAAAGTCTAAAGTCAATAAACGTACAAGCAATAACTCCACACAAATATACATTCAGTTAATCTATGGTTCTTGTATAGGAAGTACAAAGAAATTTAGTTTCTCTGCATTTCTAGAATATCATATTATCATAGAATCATAGAACAGTTAGGGTTGGAAAGGACCTAAAGATCATTTAGTTCCAACCCCACTGCCATGGGCAGGGACAGCTCCCAATAAACCATGCTATCCAAGGCTATGTCCAACCCAACCTTGAACACCGCCAACGATGGAGCATTCACAACTTCCCTGGGAAACCCATTCCACTGCCTCACCACCCTCACAATAAACAACTTCTTCCTCATATCCAATCTAAATTTCCCCTGTTGAAGTTTGAACCCATTACCCCCGTCCTCTTACTACAGTCCCTTATGACGAGTCCCTCCCCAGCATCCCTATATGCCCACTTCAGGTACTGGAAGGCTGCCATGAGGTCTCCACACAGCCTTCTCTTCTCCAGGCTGAATGGCCCCAACTTCCTCATCCTATCTTCATATGGGAGGTGCTCCAGTCGTGCCCCTGATCATCCTTGTGGCCCTCATTTGGATTTGTTCCAACACTTCCATGTCCTTCTTATGTTGAGGACACCAGAACTGCACACAACACTCCAAATGATGTCTCAGGAGATCAGAGTAGAGGGGCAGGATCACCTCCCTCGACCTGCTGGTCACGCTCCTTTTGATGCAGCCCAGGATACGGTTGGCTTTCTGGGCTGCCAGAGCACACTGCCAGCTTGTGTTAAGTTTCTCATTGACCAACACCCCCAAGTCCTTCTCTGCAGGGCTGCTCTGAGTCTCTTCCCTGCCCAACCAGTAGCTGTGCCTGGGATTGCTCTGACCCAGGTGTAGGACCTTGCACTTGGCATGGTTAAACTTCATCAGGTTGGCATCAACCCTACCTCCCAAGTGTGTCTCGGTCCCTCTGGATGCCATTCCCTCCCTCCAGCGTATCAACCGAACCACACAGCTTGGTGTCATCAGCAAACTTGCTGAGGGTATATCAAAAGTATGATTACTATTTATAATAAGCTTGCAGTCACAGACTCTGGAATTCTTTGGTGCTGAACAATTGCATAATTACTAATTCAGCTACATTAGCATTGGGAGTAGACATCGATTATTTCAAAAGGGATACTACTGATTTAATGAGGACGATCTGTGCATTTCCAAAATTACAGAAATTCTGTTTAACACCCATTGGTGCTTTTCGGCATTTGAACCAATAAATCAAGAACTGCCAACCAAAAGTAGCAGTAAAAAATGAAAACAAGCAGAAACAGGAATGAAATTGCATTTTTTATGATAAACAGCAACAAAATATTATTTCCTGACTAGTTTCCAACAGTTAGGCTGGCTTTACAATGGACTCTAAGCTGCTGAATCTATTCAGTACCTAAAGCTGTCATTTCTGACAGTGGCTTTGTATTTTGAATGTTTATGGCATTGTGATTATGCTACAATAAACTTTACAATAGGCCATGGATACAGAGGAGCTATTCTGAATTCATTGCCCTTCTCTTGCATTTGCCACCTCATTTTCTTTCTGTGATAGGCAGCAGCTGATCAGACCCTGAAGTTGTGGAGCTGGTATTTTTGCCAGCAGTAAATAGTTTGCAGTTCTGACTAGAGAAGAATTTGTAAAATTTTGTGAAACTTACCTTTTTTTTTTTTTTTCTCCTTGAAGGTCTCTTTATGCTGCAAAGGTCCCTGTATTAAAAACTCCCTTTGATTTCAGTGGGAGACGGATTAGCTCAAGCAGTAGTTTTCATGTCAGTGGTCATTACACCATATAAGGATGAAAGGAAATGTCAATCACTGAAACTGTAAAATCCTTAAACTCATATGCCTGCAAGTAATCCTGCTGTGTAACCAACAATTACTTTACACAGAGGAGTAAAGGGGAACAAGGATCTTAACATAGAAAGATTTAGATTGCCTAAATTACAGCACGTAGTTGCAGATCTACCACACAGCACTCAACTGTAGATCCTCCCATTGGCACTAAAATTTATGCTTGACCTCCATCAGTTTTAATGGGGTTTTTAGTGCTTACATAGTAGGCTGTGCACTTGTTCAGAAATTCCTCACACAACTCTATTCAAGAAGCTGACAATGGACTTAAGCAAATGTTGGCTTTATTAACATGCTCACCCGATAAAATCAATTGGATTCTTATCCTCAAAACAGTACACCTGATCCTGAGTTGCAAGTGAATGAGGACACCTTCATCTCTTTCTAAGAATTTGAGAATGGTGAGAGCTAAATCACATTTGCCTTCCAGCCCACAGACATTCTGAAGATCAGGCTGAGCACTGTGTGTCCTCAGCTTGCTTTTTAGCATTGTCTAAGAACAAGCGTAAGTAATATGGTTGGCAAGGACCACTTACAACTTTCTTTAGCATTACACAGAGGTGTCATGCTATATTAGTACCCAAAACAGTACGCTTGCAATAGGCTATTTGTTACATGAGCTCCAACTGCAGAGGTCTGTCATGCAGTTACGATGTGCCAGGGGCAATGTGGAAGGATCTCCCCTGACTTCTTCTACCCATCTTTGATCATTAACACAGCTGTGCCAAAGGGATCTCTCTACAGTCCCACTACTGAGGGACCTCTCAGCACCTCCACTACTATTACTGGAGACAACTGACCCCTTCAGACATCCTGGGCGTGACCTACAATCAATATCAAAGAGCTAGGATGAACACAGAAGTGCAAACTGATGTCCTCTTCAAGCCAGAGCAGTCTACTTCCATGAGGAGTGCAATAATAAAAGTGTGAAATAAGCACATTTGATTTTTTTTTTGTATGATTTGCCTGCTTGTTCCCAGTCTTATTCTATTAGCATTTCAGCCTTCTGGCCACAAGAAATGAATGTCAATGATCTTGTGTAGTCTCACAGTTCCTACCTGTCTTTGCTCAACTCAAGATCTCCTATGATATCCAGGGTGAGTGACATATTTTAGCAAATCATAAACCTTCTAATCCAGCAGGACCTGCTTCTCTCTGAAACTTTCTAACACTGTAGAAAGGCTACTCCTTTTCCTCTTTTAAACCTTCAGGCAATCCCAATTGTCAATGGCTTCAAAGTTTTGCACAACAAAGCATGCCCCAAAGGTGACTTTGACTTGTCTTAAAACTTGCTGTAGATCACCCTTACAGGATAGAAAGTAACTCCATATTTTGAAGGGAAAATCCTGCTTTTCAGGAGTGTAACAGGGTATATACTTGTTTAATTATGCAGAGCAGCTGCTTTCACTGAGTGTGAAGTTTTTTGAAATGAGCAAGAAGCCAGGATAGAATAGGATGAGTTCTACTGTCTGTAAAGAAAGGAAAAGAGGAAAGGGAGAGATGTTATACTTGATGCACCCAGGAATGGCTTCCTTCTCAGGGAATATGTCCTATGATGTCTGAGCCTATCATGCATGACACAGGAGATACAGTGCTAGGCCTTGTAAGTCTTGGTGCAGATGTTAATAGTCTCTCCCCCAAAAAAGTGGGGAAGAGTAGAGAAATAACTGCAAAGATGAAGGAATATGCAGTCCAGCCCTGGGCTGTCAGACCTATGGAGCAGGTGAACTGCCATTTATATACCATAAGTGAAGCCCTTCCACAGAAATCTGAGAGGTTGCTTGGTGACCTTGCTGGAAGGAGCTAGAATTATCATAGTATCTCTAACTGAAGCTTAGAAGGGAGATGATATTACTCTGGGAGGCTTTCCGCTATAGAAGTGACTTCAACACTGGTCTCAAAACTTGTGAGTTCCACTGCAGTCTGAGGAAGGTACGATGTCTTGAGTGCAACAGTGCTCCAACACAAGAACCACCAAACAGGGCGATGGACATCCTGTTATACATGGTTCACAACTTTTTTAACCTCTGAACTGCAACCTGCTTCTTCTGCTTTGCCCATAAGCAGCACTTCCTCTTTTCCTCATCCAAACTTTGCCCTGTCTGACCACAGAACCCCCCACAAGCTCCTGTCTAACTAATCATATTAGCCATGCGCTGTTAGACTCAATCCCGAATTTTCATTAAATCCTGTCATTATCTGCAAGAAATCATTAAATCTGTCACTCTTTTGTGGCATCCAACTCTACTTTCTCCAAGCCCCATGTTCTGTTTGTTAAGGTACTTAAACTATCACTACAATTGAGTGTCATGGGTTCGGCAGGAGCAGACATTTTTCTCCTTCTTGGTAGCTGGTGCAGCGCTGTGTGTTTGATTTTGGGCCTGGGAACAGCACTGATAACACCAGTGTTTTCAGTTACTGCTTGGTAGTGTTTTGGCCTGGCCAAGGACTTTCTGAATCTTATGCTCTGCCAGGGAGGAGGGGAAGCTGGGAGGAAGCAGAGACAGGATACCTGACCCAAACTGACCAAAGAGGTTATTCCATACCATAGCACGTCATGCCCAGGATGTGAAAACAGAGAGCAGAGACCCAGAAGGGTGTGATGGTGCAGTGGAGGGTTCGCTGCTGGGTGGTGCACTGGCTGGGTTGGGCTTGGTGAACAGCTGTATTCTCTTTATTTGTACTTCTCTGTCATTATTATTATTGGTGGTAGCAGTAGTGATTTGTGTTATACCTCAGTTACTAAACTGTTCTTATCTCAACCTGTGGAAGCTGCATTCTTTTGATTCTCTTCCCCATTCCCCCTGGACTGGGGGAAGAAAAAGTGGAAGTGAATGAGTGAACGAACTGGGTGAGTTATTGAGGGGCTTAAACCACGACAGTTCTTTTTGGCGCCCAACGTGGGGCACAAAGGGTTGAGATAACAGCAGGATTAATAGCCACTTATCACAATGCTGATTTATTGGCTCTGGATTCTCTTGAGTTCATGGTTTCATCCTGTTGTACCTTACTTACAGCCAGTATTTGTTATCTTAGCTTTCAGATATGGGTTTTGGGTTAAAGTTCTTGTTTCATTGTACTTTATTGGAATGGCTTGTAATACAGGTGGGCTCCAGAAGCAGGGGGGGTGAATGTGCTCTTCACCGTCCTGGCCCTCATCCTCGCCTCCCTCTTCATGAGGCTGTGGGGAGCTTGTTGGGGGTGGCTCCGGGAGTTGCAGGCGGCCGAAGCGGCCCGGGAGAAGGGCCCGGGGGATCAAGAGGCTGGGAATGGGGCGACAGAGGAGCTGAGCTCCACCCCCGCTGAGCCCAGCCCGGCGACTGCCGAGCAGCGGGAGAAGACAATGGAGGAGCCGAGCCCCGAGGCAGAGCCGAGCCCCGCCGGCTACTGAGTGGCAGGGGAAGGTGGCAGCTGAGCCCAGCCCCATGGCGACTGAGAGCATTCCCCAGCAGCTGCCCACAGAGCCCCGCGAGCCCAAGCTCCAGGAGGATGCAGGACACCACGCAGCTCTTCCCAGCAAGGTACAGGAGGAAGATCTGGACTCAGACAAAGAGCAGCTGGCTGGTGAGAGAGCCGGCAAGCACAGCAGCTACACCAGCCCCAGTGGCAAGTACAGCAGCCTCATTGGAGAGTTCTGATGGTTTTGAATGGCCTTTAAGCACCCTTGAGACCTGCCTGCTGATTGTGATGGGGATCACCATGCTGGCATGCATTCAGAGTGTGTTTTACCCACAACCATTTCATCTGGTCCTGAAAGTTAAGCAGAGTGGGGTGTGGGCCTTGTCTGGGGTTAGACTACATCCAGGATGGCCAAGAGATTTTCCCCGAGTCTGCACAGGCATGTGTGGCAGGGGATGAGGGACAGCATGGGTGAGTATCTAGTCCACTGGACCCCTCCAGTGCTTTGGAAGCATCGGGGATAGAAGGCAGCCGTATGGAGTCCCCAGTGGCAAGCTGCTAAAATGAAGTGGCTCAGATGGACTTAGATTGGCAACATAAGGGTGAATTATTTTGAGTCTGGTGGGCCCATGACACCTCAGGCCACCAGGGCAGAGATGCACCATACAGATGGACTTATGATCGAGGGGTGGACTTATCAATGGACACTATTGCCCAGGTTATTCACAAGTGTGAATACTGCACACAGTCTCCCCTGCTCTGAAAGACTGTTACAAAAGATGGAGCCCAATATCATAGACTGGATGGACTCAGCAGCTTTATAGGGATTGGTCCACGCACTAAGGGATGATCTCTCTCCCTCTCTGTGTGTTTGTGGGTGTATGTATATATATACATGTGATGGCATATTAAAAATGTGGGATCTGAGCATGACATGAATGGTATGGAATAAGGGGTGGATATTGTCCTGGGTTCAGCAGCAGCAGCAGTCATTTTTCTCCTTCTTGGTAGCTGGTGCAGCACTGTGTTTTTGATTTTGGGACTGCAAACTGCACTGATAACACCAGTGTTTTCAGTTACTGCTTGGTGGTGCTTTGGTCTGACCAAGGACTTTCTGAGTCTCATGCTCTGCCAGGGGAGGAGGGGAAGCTGGGAGAAAGCAGAGACAGGACACCTGACCCAAACTGACCAAACAGGTTATTCCATACTACAGCACATCATGCCCAGGATGTGAAGACAGAGAGCAGAGACCCAGAAGGGTGTGGTGGTGGACTGGGGGGTTTTGCTGCTGGGGGGGTGCACTGGTTTGGTCAGGCTGAGTGATGAGCAGTTGTATTCTCTTTCTTTGTATTTCTCTTGTATTGCTATTGGTTGTAGCGGTGGTGGTTTGTGTTATACCTTAGTTACTAAACTGTTCTTATCTCAACCTGTGGAAGCTGCATTCTTTTGATTCTCCTCCCCAACCCCCCAGGACTGGGGGAAGAAAGAGGGGTAGTGTGTGAGTGAATGAACTGGATGAGTTATTGAGGGGCTTAAACCACGACATTGAGATATCAAGATAAGCATGCATCAGAACCTAAGGTTTTCCCCAAAGGCTTTGGTTTGGACAGTCTCGATTGATACTCACAGTCCAAGCAAAGCTGAAGTAATAAGTGTGTAGCCAGTGAGAGTATATTATAAGTACATCTAGAAATGGGATGTCAGTTATAATGTATGTGAGAAGGATATACTGCAGGTGTTGATGTTTCCCAAATCTTGATGCCTAATTGCAGATCCCTTCTGACTATAGGTGTATTTTTTTTTGTGTGTGTGTATGCAAGTGTGGGGAAGAAGCACTGGTGAGTACTAGGACATCTACAGACCTCAAGGACATTCACTGTTAGTCTGATGAGCCACATATCCTGTGACCATCACTTTGAAAGAAAAATAAGACGTTGTATTTAATTTTTTTTATTTATTTATTTAGTCATAAAACTAATGTTTTCTTTTGTTTACCAATCTCTGGTAAATGATTTCATAAGAAGAATTTAAAAGCAAATAGTTTAAGTAAAAAATAAAAGTTAAATAAATATAACACATTCATTCCTGTACTAATTTAAGTTTAATATTCATTTAATGCCATAGAAAATTTTTATCTTACTTATTAGATTGAAGGCTTTTATTGCAAATCCATATTGCAGCTGAGAACATACTTAGTTCCAGGAATTCAGTGATATTGAAAGCCTGATCACAAATCTACTGAAGTTAATTAAGCCTTTTCTATCATCACTTAGAAATCAAAATAATTTTGTGAAATAATTTATTAGTTTATTCAAGAATAAAATTTGATACTTGTTTTATTAAAGTGAAGTTTTGAAATTAGTATCTATGTATTTAATTTCTGTTGCTTCACTTGCAATTAATGCAGGTGCTTAAGACTGAATTTCTCACCAGCATAATTGCAGGACAATGCTTACTAGGTTGTCTCACAAAAGAATCCCTTCTCTGACATTTACCAAATCCTTTTTGTTACATTGTCCTTCATGAATAAAGAGAATACCTCTCATGGTATTGACCTGAAGTAATATTAGGGGGTGAAAAAGATAAAAAAAAAACCAAGCAACAAATCCATACAAAACAAACCCCCAAACCAAACACAATGCATTACTGGGATGTGTTCTTCTCATTGGTTTCATATATAATCCAAAGGGTTTCTGCTGATCTTTTTTTCTTTGATGTGTTCTGTCTTTATTATGGATACAATAATTAGGCTCAGATGTGCAGCATCATGAGCATCAAAAATGCCTCCAAGTTGCCAAGTTCATATTTATATTCTGCCTCCACAAAGGAATCTGATCAAGACATATTAGCCTCTCCCACCTGCCCGCTGTAAGAAAACCAAACGTAGACGTCAGCAGGGAACAATAATAACCTCTTATTTGGAGACCTCTGTCCTTGACAATGTGTTAGGAAGACCATGGATGCTTCTGCTAGTATGTTTATGTTCAACTGAGTCTCTTCAACCTGAACTTCGAGGTACCAATCCTACCCATCTGCTGTTTTAGCAATTTTTATTACTTGATGTTTATTTCAGTGTATCCTTGAAGTGGTTCATCTGTTTGTCCTGGTTACATGCTGCTTCTTCAAGTCCACAACACACCAGCTGTTGCAGGATACCAGTGTCTTTTATCCTAGATATGTGACCAACCCAGTGCAGCTGTTCTGTGATGATCATGGCTACAGTCCCTGGAACATAGCACTGCTCTCAAACTTTCTTATTGAAAATTTTATCCTGCCATCTGATGCACAATATGGTCCACAGATGGTGCAGATGACATTTGTCTAGGAGTCATATATGTCGTCACTAGTCCATGTCTTCAAACTTTTCTGCAAATTGGATAGCAGTGCTGCTTTACAGACTGTCAATGTGATCTGCCATTTAGCACTGAGTTGTTATTTGACCTCAAAGTAGCTCGCAACCTGAACCTCATTGTGCAGTAAAAAAGTTGTACCTTTTTTGGACTTTTTATAAGAAAAAGAAATAGTTGATGAATGTTTTCTTCTAAATATTGTTTTCTTATAAAGACATTTTTGGGATTTTTTTTTAGTCTGGTTTTCATTGTTTAAAATAGGAAGTATTCTACTTACCTACTTCACCTATTTTTTAAGAGTCAGTACTTAACAGGTACAAAGCACTTGTGTTTCTTATTTATTGCTATAAACTACTAATTGCCGCATGTAAGGGCCAGACTGATCACAGCAGGTAGCTGTGAGTTAAATGTCTTATGTATTTGAGCATATAGATAAACAAGTAGGCTGATGCTGACAGGACACCTGCTTATATGTAACAAATGCTGTATTTAACTAAGGTTACAGAGCTTATCTCTCATGTTCATATAGTTCAGGACAACAAAAAAAAAAAAAAAGGAAAAATAAAAAATCCACCACATGCTAACTTACCAGATTTTTCCTCTTTTATCTATGGAGAGAACTTGACATAAGGGGAACATTCCATCTCAATGCCTGTCTTCCTTCTATTCCCTAGTCTTCAAGGAAAGGGTAACCAGTAAAAGTTCAAGATTGCATGGGACTAGGCTTCAAAACCTTTATTTCATTGTCACTACCTGGCTTTAGGTTGCAGATGTGGTCAGCCCTTTTCCAGCCAATTGGATGAAGAGCAGTTACTTCAGTAGTGAAAACCAATTCTGCAGTGAGCTTTTTTGTGGACCCACCACCCTGAAAAGAAAGGGAGAAAAAAACCTGGAGACTCTGACCCTGTCTTTCTATAGCCTGCTGGAATGAAAAGTTAAATATTTTTATGGATGATGGAATCTGATCTTTATCTATTTTAATGGAAAAGCCTGAAAGAGATCTCCTGACTTCTAATTATGCTATACTGATTCATTACTGGTATAGAGGGTACCTTTATTTCCAGTCTATGGCAAAATACACAGCTCCAGGCTTTTAAAAGATTTTTAAAAATCATTTTTTTCTTTTTTTAATTCCAAAATTTCCATATGGAAAATTCCTTCTGGGTAGCTGTACTGTCTTCTTCTGGACTATTATTTTTTTTTTTTTTTTTTTGTTATAATCCATACAACTTAGGTGATAGCACTGTTAAATCGCATGCTGCTTCCATAGTACTTTTTCTTCTGCTATATTTCCTATTTTAAGAACTCTTTCTTAAAAAAAAAAAGAATCAGAATTACAGACTCAACATGTTTCTTTGCACTTCCCAAGTGTTTAGCCTCAGTGACTACAGTTAATTTAGAACCCAGAAACATATATGAGTAATTAAACTACAATTATTCCTTATGATGTGTTTTACTTATCACATACCTTATCTTTTATTCACTGATTCTCCTCCTCATTTCACTAAACTTATTAGCTCTGACTGAAGTTCCCAGCTTTTGTATTATTCTCTGAGGATGTAAGCTTACAACTCTATGTATTTTATTAAAATGCTCTAACAAGTGTATGGGATCAATTAAGTTCCCACTGTTTTTCATACTTGGATTTCCTTGAATATGACTATACCATAGTCTTAGCAGCCTGCACGTGTTCCTCAGATGGGGGCATCAGATTGTTTCCCATGTTGTCCAGACCATAATGCTCAGTGTAAGCAAATTTCCAGCCTGACAATGGATTTTTTTCCACCCTCTGAGGTTTTACCTCCTAAACATAACATTATCCACAATAGTCTTTAATCCTCATCCTAATCATGTCTACTTAAAGGCTTCATAGAAAGTCCACAAAATAGTGTCTTGAAACCCTGAAGGAAGTATGTACACTAGTTTGTCTTTAGTATTTTTTTTATTGAAAAAAAAGGTTTATAAAAGGTGGAAGCAAGGACAGGCAGACTGGGAAGTAAACAGGGATGTTGTCTGGGAAGCTAGGGACCAGGTTAGGAAAGCTAAGACTCACTTAGAATTAAACCTGGCAAGGGATGTGAAAGATAGGAGGAAGGGATTCTATAGGTACATAGAGAATTAAAGACAGACTAAGCTCAGAGGGGGTCCCCTCTGGAAGCTCTTAGGAGAACTGGCTACCTTGGATCTACAGAAGGCTGAAGTTCTTATTGACTTCATTGCCTCGGTCTTCACTGGCAAATGCTCTGACAACAGCACTCAAGTATTGGAAGGCAGACGCAGGGACTGTGAGAATGAAGACCCTAGGCCCACTGTGAGAGAGGATCTGGTTCAAGACCATCGTAAGAACCTGAACATGCACAAGCCCATGGGACCTGGTGAAATCCTTTTGCGGGTCCCGAAGGAGCTGGCAGATGAAGTTGCTAAGCCACTGCCCATCATAGTTGAAAAATCATGGCTGTGAGGTGAAGTTCCAGATGACTGGAAAAAGCGAAATATAACCCCATTTTCAAGAAGGTGAAAATGGATGAGACGGGGAACTACAGACCACTCAGCCTCACCTCTGTGCCTGCCAAAATCTTGGAGCAGATTCTCCTGGAAGGCATGCTGAGGCATATGAAAAGCAACAATGTGGCTAGGTGACAGCCATCATGACTTCACTAAGGGAAATCCTGCCTTACCAGTTCGGTGACCTTCTATGATAGGGCTATGGAACTGCTGGACAGGGGTAGAGCACTTGATGGCATCTCCCTGGACTTGTGCAAAGCGTTTGACACTGTCTCACATGACATCCTTTTCTCTAAATTGGAGAGACATCAATTTGATAGGTGGACCACTCAATGGATAGAGAACTAGCTGGCTGGCCTCACACAAAGATTGTGCTCAATGGCTCAGTGTCCAGCTGGAGACCGGTATCGAGTGGTGTCCCTCAGGGATCGGTGTTGGGACTGGTCTTGTTCACATCTTTGTTGGTGACAGTGGACAGTGGGATTGAGTGTGCCCTCAGCAAGTTTGCCGATGACACCAAGCTGTGTGGTTCGGTTGATACGTTGGAGGGAGGGAATGGCATCCAGAGGGACCGAGACACGCTTGTGAGGTGGGCTGATGCCAACCTGATGAAGTTTAACCATGCCAAGTGCAAGGTCCTTCACCTGTGTCAGAGCAATCCCAGGCATAGCTACAGGTTGGGCAGAGAAGAGATTGAGAGCAGCCCTGCGGAGAAGGACTGGGGTTTTTGGTCAATGAGAAACTTTTTGTGAGCTGTCAGTCTGCGCTTGCAGCCCAGAAAGCCAACCGTATCCTGGGCTGCATCAGAAGGAGCGTGACCAGCAGGTCGAGGGAAGGTGATCTTGCCCCTCTGCTCTCCTGAGACCTCCCTTGGAGTATTGTGCGCAGTTCTGGTGTCCTCAGCATAAGAAGGACATGGAAGTGTTGGAACAAGTCCAGAGGAGGGCCACGAGGATGATCAGGGGACTGGAGCACCTCATGTATGAAGATAGGCTGTGAAAGTTGGGGCCGTTCATCCTGGAGAAGAGAAGGCTGTGTGGAGACCTCATGGCAGCCTTCCAGTACCTGAAGTGGGCATATAGGGATGCTGGGGAGGGACTCTTCATGAGGGACTGTAGTAAGAGGACAAGGGGTAACTGGGTTCAAACTTCAACAGGGGAAATTTAGATTGGATATGAGGAAGAAGTTGTTTACTGTAGGGTGGTGAGGCAGTGGAATGGGTTTCCCAGGGAAGTTGTGAATGCTCCATCGCTGGCGGTATTCAAGGCCAGGTTGTAGAGATCCTTGAGTGGCATGGTTTAGTGTGAGGTGTCCCTGGCCATGGCAGTGGGGATGGAACTAGATGATCTTGAAGTCCTTTCCAACTCTAACTATTCTATGATTCTATGATTCTATGATCTGGAAAAGCCTACCATGGGAAAAAAAAAAAAAATGAAAAAAAAAATTAAAAATTCATTTGGAAATTCTGTCCTGGCAGGATGAAGGTTAACAAACTACCATGGCAAAAGCCCTATAGAAACCTTCAGTTACAGGGAAATATTCAGCAAATGGGGATGGTGGTGGTGGTGAGCTTTATAAGGTTACCCAAATTGTCAGTAAACATGCAGCACTTGCTGAACAAGACACAAATCATATCACTAATCCCGTAGAAACACCATGCAAAGACAGTAATCTATGATCAAACTTTTAAAAACTGCCTTAAAAATGAAACTCAATTGAGTCAGCATTTTCATTATCTTCAGGCAATGAAAAATATGGCAAAGTGACTCAACGAGACGTATGAAATTCTTATTTGAATGGCCTGAATCTTGAAAGTTGTTTAAATGAAAAGAGTATCTGTCTTCTTTGAAAATCTTAATTTCAGAATTATATGACTGCAGAAAAAGCCCAACTTCAATCCACTCAAAACCTTTGAGTTGTCAAAAAACTCAAAAACTTTGGTTCTGTTGAGAACCAAAAAATATATTAGATGTGCAACTGTGAGTAAACATAATTTCACGTCATTTAAACTCGAGGTGCTCCTCCCCTCTCTGAGGCAAGCAACCCCCCTTCACTTAGCATAAAACTAACCAATCTATCAAGTCTATTGCATAGTTAATCAGCACATAGTTAATCGGTTCTAGATGTGCTATCTTTTGCTCCATACGTCTGTTATAGCAGATAGAAGAAGAAGGCTTTGGGAAAAACAGATTCAAATCTCTGGAGGATTAGGCTTCAGTACTTCCTTTCCTCCTGAGAGAACTGTTTAATTTTCCAAGGTACAATTTTTCTTGGTTTCCAGAGGAGAAATAAACTATGTTGGAACTAGATGATCTTAAGGTCCTTTCCAACCCTAACTATTCTATGATTCTATATTTGAAGTTTGCATTAACTGTAAAATATGCACAAGACATTTATAATATAATTATTGTAACATTCACAAAATAAGTAGAAATAAATAGGAATGTGTAACATTTCTGAGTTAGTAGTACTATGGTGACTGTGACTTTTGAATACCTATGCTTAATTTTACCCCTAAAAACTTAATCCTTGTTCTAAAACAGAATTATAAAAAGCACTTAAAGAATTTTGTAGTCAGTCATAATACCCCAAAGCAGTATCAGCTAGACCTTTCCTTATGTCTACACAGATATGACACTAAGTGATTAAGCTGTGGCTTTTTCTTTACACAGATCAAGCATCAGAAATGTATTTGTCAAACCTATGTAGATGACCTGTGATACTCTGCAGTGAGCAGTCCAGTTCCGCTGTAGCACATCCTATTTGTGCTGTGCATTTCTGGCACATCCTCTGAGGATAATGAAGAATTTGAAACAAACAAGAATATGCAGCGAAGTTTAAAATTAATAAATCGTTGAGAAAACCAGACTTGTTGAATATTTAGAAGGGTTTCAATTAATTTGAAATATTGGATTTGGATGTCCTTTCACTCACTGCTTGTTTTGGTCCTAGGAGAATGTATGGGAAAGGAAGGGAAACGTTATTTACAAACACTTTTATTCATTACTTAGGAGAAACAGGCTCACCACTGTATAACAGCAATATTTAATGGAGCTTGGAATACAGAGGATAGAACTTAATGGATATAACTTAATTTTGTTTGTGTAGTCACAAAAGGAGAAAAAGCCTGAAAATCAATGTGGTCTCTGCTGGAATAAGCAGCTAATGATTTATTTTATTTTTTAGGATGCACTTTGTTTCTTCTTTTTTTCTGTCTACTCACTAAATTTTGCAGATAGTACAAAGTGAGTAGAATGTTTCTAACCATGCCAACAAAATCATAGAATCATAGAATAGTTAGGGTTGGAAAGGACCTCAAGATCATCTAGTTCCATCCCCACTGCCATGGCCAGGGACACCTCACACTAAACCATGCCACGCAAGGCTCTGTCCTTCCCAGCCTTGAACACCGCCAACGATGGAGCATTCACAACTTCCCTGGGAAACACATTCCACTGCCTCACCACCCTACAGTAAACAACTTCTTCCTCATATCCAATCTAAATTTCCCCTGTTGAAGTTTGAACCCATTACCCCTTGTCCTCTTACTACAGTCCCTTCATGACGAGTCCCTCCCCAGCATCCCTATATGCCCACTTCAGGTACTGGAAGGCTGCCATGAGGTCTCCACACAGCCTTCTCTTCTCCAGGCTGAATGGCCCCAACTTCCTCATCCTATCTTCATATGGGAGGTGCTCCAGTCAGTGCCCCTGATCATCCTTGTGGCCCTCATTTGGACTTGATCCAACACTTCCATGTCCTTCTTATGCTGAGGACACCAGAACTGCACACAGTACTCCAAGGGAGGTCTCAGGAGAGCAGAGGGGCAGGATCACCTCCCTCGACCTGCTGGTCACGCTCCTTCTGATGCAGCCCAGGATACGGTTGGCTTTCTGGGCTGCAAGCGCAGACTGACAGCTCACAAAAAGTTTCTCATTGACCAAAAACCCCAAGTCCTTCTCCGCAGGCCTGCTCTGCACCTCTTCTGTGCCCAGCATGTAGCTGTGCCTGGGAGATGGTTGTGGCTCTTTTTTTTTTTTCTTGTTTTGCCTGTTTGCTTTGTTTTGTTTTTTTGTTTGTTTGTTTTTTTTTTGTTGTTGTTGTTGCTTTTGGGTTTTGATTTTATATTTTTTTAAAGTAGTGGATAATTTTTAACACTTTCACCTCTGAAAAGTCTTTTGTTCTCCTTTAACCTTCTTTTCCTTGGAGAGAAGCAGACTCACATAAGCAAAAATTCTATAATTCAATATTTAAATGCCTATTTATTTCTATGATGTAAATCCATTATTTTTTGCATGATTTTTGAGAGAAGGATCACAGGGAAGTTCCATTAGTTATAGGAATAGATAAGATTTTCTCAGGGTGACTGTTACCTTGCTCTGACTGATAGGAAACGCATAATGCCTGTAGGTTTTTAATGCAAAAAAGGTACATTTAAGGAAATGCTGTTGCTGAAATAAACGTTTCAGATTCAAGAAAGGCATGACACATTTTATTTCTTGTAGGTCATGTTGCTATAGTGGTGGGGAAATGTTGATCTTTATCCTTATCTCTACTGTTTCAACAAGAAGCTGAAGGTATTTTTTTGGTCCCGTTCTGCCAGGTGGTACATCCCTGAAACATTCCCTCTAAAGCAGCCCAGATAATTCAACCACCCTTCAGTTATGAAGGTGCATAATAAAGGGTTCTCTTTCAGGTGTATGTTTCAGTCTTCATGCTCTCTTTTCCTGTTCAGCCGGAATGGAGTTAAGACTAAAGCATGTGTTCAGTCTTACATTGCTGAAAGAGGTGGAGGCCCAAGACAGTGCCTTGTTTGACAATCAGATGCTTTTCTTCCTTCTTACTGTTCCTTTTATGCATACATATAGATCAATAAGATGCCCCAACACCAATGTGCTTAGCAGCTTTATATTTCAATGTTTAACACACTTTCTTGGGTGAAACTGAGGCTTTACTTCCAGGTACAAAATCAGTATATTCATTTTACGTCATAAAATGTTGCAATAGTCCTATAAGTCAGGATCTGAGCCATACAATTAAGTGTGCACATGTAAGATATAGGTATTAAGTTTGATTCTTTCCTCAGTGGGTCATAACAAGGATTAAGACTCATTCAATTGAAACATATACTCCTGGTCTTTACTCCAGAAAAAAAAAACAAAAAAAAAAAAAACCAACCAATCAACCAAACATAAAAAAACCCACCCAAACACCAACACATCACCAAAAGAGTAAATGCTAAGAATGCTGATTTCATTTCTAGGAAGCTTAAAAATGCCAAAGCTCCAGAAGCATTAGCAGACTACTCCAACTCCCTATGCCATCTTCAGTCAGAAGTCCTGTCTAAAAATTCTTCTGCTGAGAAAAGAAAGGGAAACAAAGATGTCAAGTAGTAAAGTCAAAATGCTCAGCCATTTAGGAGGATTGCTGAGTCCTCAGCCAAACCCACTCACCTTTTGTAAGCAGGCTCCACCTTCTACAGGAGTCATTTCAAAAGCTGAAGAGCAAGAGTGAGCTGCAGTGGCAAGAGAGTTTTGTCTCCTTCACTGGTATATAAAACCACCTCCCCATTATGCTTTTATTCCACTTCTCACACAGAGCAGCATTCATATTCTGGGAATTGACAACTGAGCTCTATATACATAGCTTTATACACTATGTACATCTGACAAAGTCTGCATATTCACATGCCTTGATCATTAAACTTTCTTCAGTACCTGCTATTTTATATAGCCCCTGAAATATCATATAGCTCAGTTGCCTTAGGTTTGGGGGATTATTTTTCCCAACATGCTATTTTCTATGAATGGAAAATATTTTTTTCTAGGGCTGGTTAGAAAATATTATTGGTAAACAGTGTTTGTGACCAAAACTGACACTCCCAGCAGGAAATCACTGGGACAGAACAACTGTCTCAGTGGGCCACATGGTCTGGGGGGCAAACAGCAATGTTGTATCACACTGTCATAGCTGAATGAGACTGTAGAGAGAATAAGTATGTGTGATAATTTTTTTCTCTCTTCTGAGCTTTTGTGTAAAAATTCTGTAACATAAAGTTGTGACATAGCAGGGTAGAACAGGGAGTTTAGAACAGCTTTTTTAATAGCAAAGGGCTTTAATTTTAAATGAAGAGGCACTATGGTTTTCATTGGTAAAGGCTGAAAGCAAATATCAGCATTGCAGTAATCCTGACCATAACTTTGCTAGAAAAAGAAACTGTAAGACTGCTTGCAATGGCAATCATGCAGAGAGTCTCTGCAGGCAAACTTCTGGCCTTACTCCAGTCATTACACATTTGGAAAGAGCTTCACACAAAGGTATTTTGTGCATGAATAGTCCAGAGGAATAGGTTTCTGGACCAACTGGTGTGTAGCTAATTTTAAAAAGTCACTTTACCATAACAATTATTTTATGGGCTGTAGAGCAGATCTCATTAAAGTGGGGAGAAAATAATAAATTAAAGGAGAACCAAGCATTAATATGTCTAATACTTCCTCTTCTTATCAGGAACATTACAAATTGTAATGAAGACACTGTTCATATTCACGGGAGATGGAAACAAATATGGTAAAAATAGACAAGCATTATATTCTCATACACAATTTTCTGATGTTGTTTCTTCTTTACTTTTTTTTCTAGAATACCATATAGCACCTTTTTTTGTACTCAGAGACCCCTCCGTTGTTATGCTAATTATTTTCTCTAGGTTATTTTCTTATTATCACATTACTTTAAGCTTTTTTAGAAATTACTATGTGTTAACTATAGCATTTCATTCTTGTTACTCTCCATTCTCTCATCTATCTTGTATTTTTGTTGTTTTGTTTTTGGTGGTTTTTTTTTTTTTTCTGTAAGTCTGAACACATGTAGGCTCATCTAGTTTTATGTAATAAGTATACGTGTATGTATGCTGGTAGACTCACAAGCTACTTAAGCTTACTGGATAAAAAGGCATTAAAAAACCAAAATGACAGATATTGTTTCCTATGAATTCAAATGCATACTTCTCTCCAGGAAGCTTATAAGGTGGATCCAGAGTCCAGAAACATTAGGTAAAAATTTGGGATTCACTCTAAGAACACAATAAATCACTGTCTGCTTCAACTGAATCCTTAAGCTTTAGTTTTACATCCTTGTTTTCAGATGTAATATATTTTTGCAGATTTTTCTATATTGAAAAGGCTGGGTTTTTTAATTGTTAAAGTGTCTTTTTTATTTATTTTCAAGTGCTAAATTAGTTAATTTAACTTTCACTTTAAAAAAAAAAAAGTGCATTTTTTACACCAATTGTGTATAAAAGCCAGAGATCTTTTTCTAGTGCTTTTCTGTCATGGGTTCAGCAAGTAGCAGTCGTTTTTCTCCTTCTTGGTAGCTGGTGCAGTGCTGTGGTTTTGATTTTGGGCCTCAGAACTGTGCTGATAGCACCAGTGTTTTCAGTTACTACTTGGTAATGTTTTGGTCTGACCAAGGACTTTCTGAGTCTCATGCTATGCCAGGGAGAAGGGGAAGCCGTGAGGAAGCAGAGAGAGGGCACTTGACCCAAACTGACCAAAGAGGTTATTCCATATCACAGCACGTCATGCCCAGGATGTGAAAACGGAGGGCAGAGACTCTAAAGGGTGTGGTGGTGCACTGGGGGGGTTTGCTGCTGGGGGGGGGGTGCACTGCCTTGGTCAGGCTGGGTGGTGAGCAGTTGTATTCTCTTTCTTTGTATTTCTCTTGTATAGCTATTGGTAGTGGCGGTGGTGGTTTGTGTTATTAAAAGTTAATAGTTACTAAACTATTCTTATCTCAACCTGTGGAAGCTGCATTCTTTTGATTCTCCTCCCCATTCGCCTGGGACTAGGGGAAGAAAGAGAGGGGAGTGAGTGAGAAAACTTCGTGGATGAGGGGCTTAAACCACGACATTTTTTATTCAACTTTTATTCTTCTAAATTAAGCAGTATTAAAAACCAACTATACTAATCAGTGGGAGTTTTCCCATTGACTTCAATGAAATCATGCTTAGATCGGAGTTGTGTAAGTTTGAAAAACTCACCCATTATTAAGTAATACTGGAAAACACCACAGGGCTGCCTACAAATCATCATTTGCCATACAAAAAAAAAAAAAAAAAAGAAAAAAGAAAGAAAAAAAAGCAACCCTTTTTAATAATGGTAATATTAGCTATTTCTTTCATCCTGCTTTATCAGCCAGGCTTGGATCTCTGTGCAGAGGAGGTTGGTTTCAAACTTCCCATGTCATGGATAGAGATATGGAGGTACAGGGAGGGAACTGACTCATTCACCTCAGCATTTGTGCAGGTTTTCAAAACTGATCTAAACCCCAAGGTGATTTAGCAGAAGACTGGTGCTCAAACAAACAAAAAAAAATCACTGTTTGGGAAAGTAATCATAAGAATCATGAAGCATATTTGAAATGAGGTTAAATGATACCTTGGATTGATATAAGTGAAGCAGGTACTGTAATTAGAGTAAAATGACTTACAGTGCTGTGCTCCTGAGACTGGATCCTGAGTTGCAAAGGGCTCCTCCACCCTGCCCTAGCTGCTATAGGACCTTGCAGTAGTGAATGAGGTGAGCAATTCCAACTCTTCATGAAGTAGTGATAAATAGAACAAAAATGCTTAACCAGACTTAGTCTGGCTCTTCCGCAAGTACATATGTCTTTGGTGCACTCTGGGTTTGCCTACGCCTAACAAGTAGAAAATTTAAAAGAAAAGATGCCTCTTAAGTTACAATGAAACAACACCATCATTGCTAGATTGAGAGCAATGTTGGTTTTCTACTTTGTAGTGATCCTGAAGATAAGTTTGTCAAGAAAGGAAACTGTAAACCTATATTTTTGATGATTTCTTTTTGTGATCTTTTTCATCTTCACTGTATTTTTATCTCTACCTGTAGGTCCTAGTGTGTTAGATGATGTTTTATAGCATCTAGTACAAATTCTGGCAATGAAATAAGTATGAAATAAAAGCTGGACCTGAGCTTCAAACAGCCACGTTATGTGTCTCTTTGTCTGTGGTACGCAGAATGAGTGTCGAAGCTTTCATTATTGCCAGTAGAACCTAGAAAGAAATTCATCACAGGGTTTGATTCAATTACTTAAACATATATCTTTAATACTAATTAAAGACTTCCAAAGATAATCAAGGCTGCATGGGTCTGCATATATGATAGATCTAAAAGCCTGAACAACCTTGAAATGTCAGATAAATGCTAGCCAGGGCATTCTTACAGCTCAAATGGCAATGGATATGCATACACGGGCAGCCGAAAATGAAACAATTATTGAACATAATGTGAGCTTATAACTTCAATATTATCGTGGTTTAAGTCTCCAACCCTCCCATACAGTAGAGGGTATGTAGATGTAGATACCTTCATTAAGGTTTATTGATTAAAAATTTAATTTTATCTCCTAGAGTGAATATATAACACAAGCTTTCAGAAATCAGATTGATGGAGAAGGTCATGTAGTATTCTATATTTATTTTTTGTATTTAAAGGAAGATAATTAAGAATAAATCCAGCATATCTAATCTAGCCAGTCTACCTGAAAATAATGCAGACAAGAATTCACAGAGCTATAGAGCCAATGAGCTAACAGGGCTCAGTTCACTTCAAGAGATCAGTAGCTAATGTCATGCAAGTTGCCGTATGCAGCCTACTTGGACTTTCAATGTCTTTTCCAGAGAGTATAATACTCCTGTAGATGCTACGCTGTATTTTTTATCCCTGTGGGGGTATCTCAAGTAACTTAGAGTATTTCAAAAAGCAGCAGTTGTCCTCTGTGTCTCAGCAGCTGAAATAAGCCCTTCATGTTTTAGCTGCAAGGAAAAATAAATAATATTGATGTCTGAGTTTCCTGAGAAATTATGCTAGAAGTAGCAGAAAAGGTAGCATGCTATAATGAGCATAAGCATACACTTACCTACACTTTCCCTAGAAAGTGTTGCCAAAAAAAAAAAAAAAAAAGAAAAAAAGAAAAAAAAAGGAAAAAAAAAAAAAGAAAAGCAGAGATGACAATATTAACCAGGAGAATTGTGTCTGACCAAAAGACATAGTGGAAATTTCAGCAAGTTGGTTAGTTGATAATTCATAAAGTATGAGCCAATTTATGTCTTATAATATGTATGCTGGAATATTTTTAAGAAAAATAAAGACAAAGGCATCCATAAATGCTTAGGATCAGAATAATACTTTGATGTAGAATTAATATAATCTCTTTGTATTCCTATAGCATAAACACCTAAATCTAAGCTAAAAACTTCAATCATAATTGATTGTCAATGGAGAGAAACAGACACTTTCAGAAAGCCAGTAAGCCAGTCTCTTTTAGACATCTGTAGTAAGAAGAGATTAATCTTTCTTTAGAACTGTTTCTCTCCACTGATTAAACCAACAACTTTGGTCTTCTTACTTTCATGAGGAAAAGCAGGTCTCAGACAACATTGTCATTTGATATTCTTTATTGCATAGAGCTTCATTTATACAGTCATGTAAAAACTACCTCTGTAGTATCTATTTTATATGTAGGAAAGAATAATTGAAAAACTTATGGCACTATAAGCTTAAATGACATGAGCATCTGAGCATTACCAGGCACATATTTTTATTCTCTGAGATGTGGCTGCATCAATGACAATATATGTAAGAATCTGAATGAATGTCAGTAGAATGATCCTCAACTGAGTGAAGCATAAGTAATAACTATAGGAAGAATAGGATGTTCATTATGTCTTCCAGTACAGAAAAGCTGCTGATTGTTGAAGTCAAGGAAGGAAGAATAAGTGAGATCTACTTTATATATTTACAACTTTTCTCCTTTATCCTGTTGTACTAGTGTAAAACAATCACTGACATTACTCAATGAAGAGAGATACATCTCAGAAAAAAACAGAAGTGGCATTGGTCAGAAAATCAGGGACCGGGAAAAGTATTAGTTGTTTTATTGGGGAATCTGGACACTACAATAATAAAATAGTAGACTGTTTAGCTGGCATACAGGCAGGCAGAAGGTAAAACTGTGCTTTAGAATTACCTTGCAGGGACCAAAAAGGGGAGGACTGGATTCTCTTCCTGTCTCCCTCACAGCCTAAATATTCTATTAGCAGACTGTGGTTTGATTAACATAAATAGGCTTATCAGAATTATACCCTTAAACTGATTATTCTTAAAAGTCTATTCTGAGGCTGAGCCAGCATTTAAATACCTTGATATCATGACAAGGAAAGTAAAGCATTGTAAAAAGGATAAATATGGTTTTGGTTTTATTTGGCTTATTTTTTTTGAGTTAAGTTTTTTGTTGTGTTGGGTGTTGGTTTTGTTGTTGTTTTTTTTTTTTTTTTCACCAGACAGAAGATGGTCAAAAGAAGAAGCTATCAAGAATTAAAAACTACATGATCTGAAAGCTAAATGAAAAGACATAACAGTTTCAAATTGTAGAAAAAAAAAAAAATCAATAATAAGTTACTAGCTGTCTTCACATTGGCATGTGTATTTGGGCAAGATTTCTGAAAAGAAGATTGATTTGAACTGAAACGAGACAAATCACATACTTACCTTAAAGATCTATAGGAAAAAAAAAAAAAAAAAAAAGGAAAAAAAAATACAACAGTGCTAAGTCTGCTTTCCTGACCACTTTTTTTTTTAAAAAAAAGCATTATTTAGTGATATTATTGAATTATTTTGCAAATTTATCTGTCTTTTTCTGCTGGTGGAAGAATTTATTTGGTTATAAAAGGCAAAAATATGAGCTTAGTTACACATATTAAGCCAGAACATTAAATTCACCTAATAAAAATATAGTTATACTCTATTTGGTTGTAGTGCTGGATACACAACATACAGCTGCCATTTCAAAATTGCATGCTATTTTTCTTCAGCATTATTCCTTATGACAAATTACTCTGAACAAATGTTGGCACATGTTCAATGTCAAAAAGTGTCCAAATATTATTATATATTTTTTCCTGTAAAGAAGGGAAATGCTTATAATCCGTATGGTAAAGGGTGAACTGGTTACAAATCTTACTGTAGCATGCTTCTTGAGCATTCACTTACTTAAATTGCAAGAAGCAAATTAAGCTGAACTTCCTTACTCAATGTTGACTGTGTTTGCTGACCTCTGCTAAGGCCAGAAGGACTGCTGTGTGATGCTGTCACTTCCTTCACAGTTATAACCTGGCACTGTAGCTATCGCCCCTTCAGCAGGGATCCCTTGATTTGGTGGAAGATCAGTAAGCATCACCTGTGTCTGGCATATTTGTAAACTAACATATGTTGCTATGATTCTGAACCTTGACTGTGCAGGGTAATATAAAGAAAAATAACAGCGATTATACATACCCACATGTATACTTGGTTGTCTAATAGCCCACTATTAATTCTACTCCTTGATTCATTCATAACCCTTTGTTCAGCATCTTGTTCAAACTTGATTTAAACAAGCAGCTTGAAGAACTGCATTTAAATTTCATGTCTTGTCCCATACTTGTTCTGATTTTCACTAACTTTCTTATGGAATAAATCTACTGTCTGCAGCAATTCTAGGCACTTAAAATGTGTAACTCAAAGTAAAATATGAACCTTAAAATATTTACTGCACTTTTGTTACTTTTGTGCAGTTCTGTCATCTAATCTGATAAAATGTAACATAGGAAAGGACAATGTATGCTTTTACTTGTCTATCACGCATCTGAATGTAACTTTTTAACCAAAACACTTATACTTTGTTTATGAACAGGCTTTTAGCAAGAACGCGGTATTCACGATGGTCTTTTGATTTGCTATGTTTCATTTCATTGTATGTTTGCCCAGCATATTTAAAATATAACTCTTGCTACTTCTGTTGTGCATCATAATATATCTTGTGCAACACTTACAATAGGATAAGCATTACTTCTACTAGTAATGGGTGCTTGTACCTCTAAAAGTCAGTATAGGGGCAAAATTGCAAGATTAATGCTTCCGTAGTATTTTTTTTTTTTCATTTGTGTCAGAAATTGCAAGAAATTGCAATTACATGTTAGATGCAATTTCATGATGGCAATATGATAGTATGGAACAGTATATCACTGTATTGTTGTCTTATTAGCACTTTCCTCATCAAAAGTTTCCTAATGAATCCGGAAAAAATTACATTGATAAATATGTATGAGTCTATATGTTTTCAACTTTACATCAAATCACGTTGGTTGAAATATTACTGTAATTAATAAGGCAGCCACCTACCTATTTTCACTTTTGCTTTGAAAAAATGAAGGATTATTAGAAATATATATTATTATACTTTAAATTGTAGAATTGCTTTTTTCTACAACTTTTTTTTTTTGAATCCCAACTGCTCTACAAACCTCTTTTAGCTGTGTTTTTTTTTTTTTGTTTGTTTGTTTTTTTCCTCCTTCAAAATAGAAAAGGGTGTGGGAAAATGCATTTCTATTCAAATGAATCTATTCCCACATAATAAAACAAATGCTGCAATGTGATCCCTTTCAGGCAAGCAGCTCAGGAAAGCAACTGCAAGCTTTACCTTACTTCACTGTTACACTTTACTGCTGAAGTAGAACACTTCAGGGAAATACTAAATATGCATGCTATTTTTTTTTCTAATTTTAGTGTGAGAAATTACCCTCAGAACTGTGTTTATACAGTATGTAGAATATAGCAGATCTTTGGCAGAGTTAAGAAACCCATGAGGAGGTATCAAAGTTATGCAACTTACTTCAAATTAAATCTCTGCATCAGCAGGGTGTTTTCCTCTTATCTTTTATAGAGGCAGAGATGGGTTGAGAAATGTGTTAGGTGCCTTGTGCTTCATTGTAATTTTTATCCTTCACTTTCTAAAACTGAAGAGACCCATTAAAACAGTTCGTGAAAAGCCCTAAAATGTTATTTGGTATAATTTGTTTTTACAGTTCTGTGAGGTACTTTGCTTTTTCTGTCAGTCCTGATTTGGAATAATTTTTAGTATCTCTGTAAAAAATAAACAAAAAACAAACAAACAAACAAAAAAATTCTTACAGAGTCACCTTTTATGAGTTTTTAAGCTTTTATTTTAACTAAAATATTCAGTCTGAAGTCCAATTTTACAAAAACTTTGTTTCATTAGGACTTGATTCTTTTTGTGAGGATAATAATGCATGTTAATTATATATTAACTATTTACTTCTTCACCTGAAATTGGCAGATGAAAATAATGTAATCTTATATAAAAAAAAAAATCTAAAAATAACAATTAATGACTTAATTTGGGGAAGCATATAAGCACTTGCTTCAAATTGATTACTTAATTTGAGTACCATCAAGGTCAGTGGGAGTTAAGCACATCCTTAACTTTAAACAAGCATTAATATGCCTAGAAACATTGTCTGCAAATACATATTTGGAAGAATAGACGTTAATTTGCTCCTTTGATGACACTGCAGGACTGTAACCAAATGGGAACCAATGAATTCCCTGTAGCACAGCCCCAGTAGCTTATTAAGGAGACTTAGCTAGGTTATAGGATACTGTTGATCAAGCTTTCAGTTTTAGTCATGAGTAACCTTGAGAAAATAGATATTTAATTACTCAGGTAAGGGCTCTGTATTGTTAGGATTTTATAATAATGCAACAAGAGATACCTGCACGAATCACAGAGTGCCTCATTTGGGCTTAAGGTTCTGCTAACATCTGCATACATAAAAGCTAAATGATAAAACACCTAATGGTCATCTCTTCTTGAAGGATTGATCTAAATTCTGTTAGAAACATTGGAAAACTTAACACCCATTTCAGTCACCACCGGGGTCTGCTTTTACAGCTTTCACTCAGACAATACTCCTAGGGAGCTCAGTGTGAGTTGTGCATGTGCAAGACCTAGACAAAAAGAAAGTAAATTGGGCAACAGACTTAAAGTAATTGAATGTATGTCCTATTTGTTACATTAATAGATAGTCTTTCACAAGGTGTGATTGCACATACATATCTTTTATCCAAACTGACAGCAAATCCATTTGAAAAAACAATTCTATTCCATTGTGTCTCTTCATGGCGTTGTGTACAATCAGGTAAAGTTGGAATACGTGAGATAGACTCAGTATAAAACAGCTTAAATATGTCAGCATCATATGTTTGCATTAGCAATACGACTCTAACATGCCTTTAGCATATCTGCCATTATCAGTCCACTGCTAGACACAGGACTCTCTGTGTGTCATGGGTTCAGCTATAGCAGTCATTTTTTCTCCTTCTTCGTAGCTGGTGCAGCGCTGTGCTTTGGATTCTGGGCCTTGGAACAGCGCTGATAACACCAGTGTTTTCAGTTACTGCTTGGTAATGTTTTGGCCTGGCCAAGGACTTTCTGAGCCTCATGCTATGCCAGGGAGGAGGGGAGCTGGGCGGAAGCAGAGACAGGATACCTGACACTAAACTGACCAAAGAGGTTATTCCATACCACAGCATGTCATGTCCAGGATGTGAAGACAGAGAGCAGAGACCCAGAAGGGCGTGGTGGTGGTGGTGGACTGGGGGTGTACGGCATGGTCAGGTTTTTGGCATTGGGGGGTTCACTGCTGGGGGGTGCACTGGCTGGGTTGGGCTTGGTGAGCAGTTGTATTCTCTTTCTTTGTATTTCTCTTGAATTATTACTGATGGTAGCAGTAGTGATTTGTGTTATACCTTAGTTACTAAACTGTTCTTATCTCAGCCTGTGCGAGTTGCATTCTTTTGTTTCTCCTCCCCATCCCCCTGGGACTGGGGGAAGAAAGAGGGGTGGGGAGTGAGTGAGTGAGCGACTTTCGTGAGTTTTAAAGACTTAAACCACTACACTGTGTCTTGCATCTTCTGCCTTATCTGGTTAGTCTGTTTGCATGCTGTTCTCAATGACCTGCCAGGTTCTGTCTCTCTGCAATTTTGTTTAGTCTTTTCTGCTGGGATTACCAGGCTTTGACAGTCATTCCAGAACCGCCTTTATCAATCTATGATCTTTTCTTTTGATGACAGTCTGGTACATTTCTGTTGCTATCCTGGATCTTCACATATGTCACTTCACATTACTGTCCAATTCACTGCATTTGCTCCTTAAATCTTACCATAATTCTTATTAATAATTTATTTAATTCTTTGTGGAGCAACATGTATTTTGTTTTATTTTCTGTTGTGGATATAACTAGATTGTGCATTATTAACAAGGAAATTGTACCAATTATATAAACCTTCTTTTCTATGGATAAATGCATTGATGTGCATACAGTCAACACAAGGCTATGTACTATTTAGATCTCATTTACAGATTCAAAAAAAGGTTTTTAGTAAGGTTCTTACAGTTTTTACTATAAGAATAAGATCTACGTTCAAATCCTTGTCATGCAGAAAAGGATATTTTCCAAATCTAAATTCCAAATTACATAATGCTAGCGGTGGTTAATGGCTAGCATTATGTTACATGTTCATTCTTATTTGATTGGTTTTTCTTCTGTGTCTCCTTTTTGCTTGTTTTGGGTTTCAAGTGTATTCAATGAATGCTGTCTTTATTTGAACATCCTTGTGTGACATTGTTTAGTGTGAGGTGTCCCTGCCCATGGCAGGGGGGTTGGAACTAGATGATCTTAAGGTCCTTTCCAACACTAACTATTCTATGATTCTATGATCAGAACTGTTTGAAAAAAAGCAACTGCTTCAATGAAAAATTCACAAATTTACTGAATTTTTACTGAAAATATTTCTATTTCTCTAAGGAAAGACAGACAAATAATTTGTTTTTGCAACCAGTGGTTGGAAGAGTTGACTCTTGAAAATTTGGAACTGGCAGTAGCCTATGGAAAAAAAGTCATAAAAAGTGGGTTTTGTTCTCCACACCTTCTCAAAATATATAACCAAAGCACAGTTATCAGCATAGTTCATTTAGCACCAATTGCACACCCATAATCAAAAAAGCAATTCCTAATTAAAATTATAATGCTTAGGTTTATGAGATTAAACGTAGTAGAAGACTGGTGTCTGGTCTCACCCAGCAGATGAGGGGTCACCTCTTTATCAGAAATATATAGATGAACTGAAAAGAATGAGACAACTGAAGTTGTCAGGGAATTAAGATGATTGGACTTAAGAAGAGATTAAAAGAATATTCGCATTCACAGATTTGCTAAGAGACAGCAAAAAGAAAACCTCAAAATAATCCCCTAACTATTGCTCAAAGATGTACATGCCAAAGAGAGAAATGGAAAGGATCACAGAAAAATGTATATGTAACTGGAGAACAATAAAATGAAATTAAAACAGTTAGAGCTGATATGGAGATCAGGAATTTCCAAGACTGAGATCTCATGTATAAGATTATAATTGTAGTGGGAAAAAGCTGCATCTGTGTATTTGTATATAAATCAAACTGGACAAAATATACCAACATCGGATATTTTGTGCAGACAAGAAAGGCAGCAAAAACTAGCCATTTGAAAAGAAAGCACTTCTAATCTCTTGATTTCATGACATAGATGCTAGAGATGAAGGAAGAATGAATCCAGAATCAAGTCTATGTTAAGTCTGAATCAAGTAAAAAATATAAGGTACTTAGATTGTCTTGCAATTCCATATAAGAGGATAAGATCGTTCTTGCCATGGAGTTCAATCAACAATAATCCCCATTAATTGGAATCTAATCACCTATAACTCTCTTCAGTGCCACACAGCATTTCAGTCTGCCTACTCTCTTGGGCTGTTTTACCCTGAAATTCATTACTTTTCTCGTTAGTCAGAATGCTCACTTGTCATGACAGTTAATTTGTCATGCCTGCTAGAAAGTGCCTGTTTTGAGTGAACAGGTACTTCTCTTTAGGTTGGAACTCGGGTGTGACTCAGGTGCATGATACAAGTCCACTGAGAAACCCCAAAACATACATACAATTTGCCACTATCAAGTTTGTGTGTAAACATCATGTCTCATTTGATAACTGTGATGTAGCTTAAACATGAAGAAGGAATTTGTAAACTTGTTATTTTGACCCTGTCAGATGGAAAGGCTTTGAACTTGTATTTCCTAGGACACTGCTGTGACAATCAGTAGGAAATCTTACATTTTTTTGAAGCTAGATCACTGTGCTGTCACGGGTGAGAGTGTAACAGAGTTAGGAGGAACTCAAACTAATCTTCCACAATAGTTAGGGCTCACATGTAGAGATAGGACTATATGTAGAGAGATTATAAAAACCATGGTAGGCTCAGATGCTGTTTTCAACTTTTGTTTTGGTTTTGGGCTGTTGTTTTTTTTTTTTTTTTTTTTTTTTTCTATTAGACAGAAAAATCCCTACTTGATTAACTCTTATCCTCTGAAGGTGATGAGAAAAACTGATTTCAGTAAGTGAACATGGTGTGTATGCCTAGCATTTCTTGCCAGTTCTTATGCAGAAATTAGAACCTGACTCTGTAGGGAACTGATTACTCTTCATTTCACAGACATATAAACTTCTTGTTACAATAGTGGTTAAACTGTGTACCTAAATTAGAAGGTGTTTTACCTACAGTGGTATTTCATTAAGTGAAGGAACTGAGGCAAATAAACATGCACACATATTGAGTTAGTAAATATGTAATCATTTGCCTAAGATGAAAGTGTACCAATACATGACATTCACTGAGATATATTGACATATATCAGTACATGTCACTGAAGAAATTGGGAAAATGGCCAAATCTGGTTCATATTGCAGTATGGAAGAACATTACATACGAAATTTGTCGGAAAGTCAAAAAGCAAATAAATTCACCACCCTGAAGGAGGGAATAAGAATTTTGACTGTTCTAATAAAAAGGTACCTTACAGATCAAAACAGAAGAGTAAAAATTATGGGATAAAAAAAAATGCACTAGAGAAACAGAATAGAGTAAGTATCAAACATAGTAATAATCAGAAATAATACAAGCAGAAATGGTGAAAGGTGGCAAAAGCCCAATACTAACGAAATCACATTAACATACCTTTCTGTTTATTCTTTTCTCTTTAAGTTGTATGGTAGCCCTAGCACTGTAGTTCATAGAACATCACTCCTCTGAACTGCAGTGCATTTTGTCCTTGAATTCTCCTTCATACATCTGTCATATTTGACAAAGCATCAGAAGCTTCTTAGCAGGATGATTTCTTCATAAAAATACCTAACCTGTTTTGGAAAAGAGATGTGAGTTTTCTGGGGTAAGAATGACAGAAATAAACTAAATTATCTAGTATTAATGGTGAATATTCATTGATTCCTTGAGAAATTAAAAGTTAAACAACAGTTTTGGAAAGGATTGCCTCATTTCAGCTTCCTTAATCAATATTTAGACCCTTGTAATTTAGTACTCAGCACTTGGTTCTTCCTACTACTTCATAAAAACTTGCATAAAAACTGGAAGGTCATGCCAGTGACACAGTTTTGACTGGCCCCAAGCTGCTGATTATTTTGTAGGCTCTGTTTAATTCTCTCTTGTTTTCAAGAAAGCCATGTGTGCCTGCAGATGATGTGTAATGTTTGTTATTTCTGGATGAATACACTTAATTATCTCTAAAAATCATTTAATCAACAGATGTCTCCTCCTCCTTCCTTTATCCTAATCATTCTCCACATTTATGAACCTTTTTTTTCGGAGTCCTTGTGTTCTTTTTTTTCTTATCTCTAAAGGATTTCTCCTCCAGGGCAAAACTCTTTCTCAAAACCAAATATGTGTAGCTGCTTAAAGCACACCATAAAAGCTTTGCAAATATTCCCCAGTGAATGTTTGAATACATCCATGAGATCTGCCCAGACAGCTTAAAAGAAAAGAAGAGGGGAAAAAAAAAAAAAAATAAAAGCAACCAAGTTTAGTAATTGCTGCAGTGTGTTGTAACAACTAATACTTCAAAATAGCCCACCAACTATTAGTACTATGTCGTTGATAAGAGATCAAAAATGTTGAGGCTTCACAAATCAAAAGGTATATAAAGAGGAAGTTGCCCTTAAAGGTTAATAACTCAATGAATAGCAGTTAAGTTTTCTGGTAAATCTTACTTACTATATGGGTAAAAAAAAAATCGTATTTCGAACTGGGAAGAGAAACAGAAAGTATTGCTTCTGCAAGATGAATTCTGGTATTGTGGAATCAACTTCAAATTTTTATACTATCAGCTTTTTAAGTGCTCATACTGCAATATTTAAATCTATTGTTATTATAGTATCTGTGAAATGAATAGAAGTACTATTAATAAAAAAGGTGTGTTTTGTTTATATAGTGTGAAACAAAACACTGTCAGATAAAAATATATCTTCTTTTATGCTTCAGAGAAGCACAGGGCTCTGACAAAATTACTTCTTGCATAAGAAATCCAAGAAAAAACATACCTAGGACTGCTTAAAAGGATATAATTCTCCAATTTAAGAGAAATATTTTCATGCTTTTGGCCAAATATAAAGCCAAAATGATGACCAAGTGCAAAAGACAAAGCAGTGACAGTTTTTGAAACTACATTTCCTTTTAGAATCTGTTTATAAGCAGGATGCCCCATAGGATTGTTGACATAGAAAACAGTCTAGTAAAGAAATACAGAAATAATGTTACAGAAATAGCAGTGCTTGACAGAAAATCTTAACAAGTGCTTTTCAGCCCCATGACCAAGAATATTGTTCTACATTCTTTCTTTTCCTTAGTATGTAATTTATCCATTTCTATAAATTCATATAACAACCATATCCACTATTTCAGCGAGAATTTCAGACAGCCTCTTACATAATTTATGGAGGCTTATATTTCCTGCATCCTGCATCACAGCATATATTACAGAAGAGAATTCTTTTCCATACCTATTTATTTTAGTATTAGAACTGCTCATCACTGTACCATTATTAACCATGGTGCCTAAAAACATTTGCCATGGATCAAGACTTTATTGGTTTTCACATGGTACCCAAACTGAGACAATTGTTCTTTCTTTAGAGAGCTGACATGAGTACAGAATATGGGGTCACAGTGTTTGTTACAAGGTATGTACATCATATGCTAAAACACATTTGTACTCTGGTGTAGGTGGCTTTGTGGAGTTAGTCTCCCATTGTAGTCAGTGAAAAGAAATAAGTACTCTTAAATTGCAGATCTAATTTAGAGATCTAAACCAAATAATAGATATTGCAACATATGCATGGCTATTTCCCTTTGTTAAATATAAAAGAATGGCAGGGACATGAGCTCAGAGACTTCTGCAGTGTAGACAGTGTTGAGTTACATGAAGTAAATCCAAATCATGGAAAGATTTAATGAAGGCAAGGAAAAAATAGCATTATTTAGCATTACATATCTTAAATATTTTAATATTTTTTATCATGATTTTAGTAGAAAATATCTGTACCCTAATCTGAAGAGTAAATTTATTCCTAGACTACACTGTAAAACTTTGTTAGTAGGCCCATTTTGGAGCAAAATCCTGGAGCTGTTAAAACCAGATATTTTATTCATTAACTGATAACACCTGTGGAAACTGTGCAAATCTGCCGATAGAAAAGGTCTTTTTTTGGCATATGTTTTTTGTACACATGGGTTCTGCTAACCTAGCTATGGTTTTATTACTATTATGGCAGCAGACAGGCTGTAGAACATTCAGGACTCTCAGGTAAGCAATTGCAGAAATCATTAAGGAAATATAATTTGCATGGGCCCCAAGTTCCCTAAACACGGTCCCCCTGTTTAGACTCCATTGGAAGATAGTCTAGTGCTAGTTAGCTTTAAATACAAATGTTATGCCTCATGGAATAAAGGCTACTATCAAGGAATGGATGCAACATATTTATTATGCATTGAAATATCAGTGTGATATGCTTATCTTCAAGACATAGAAAAAATAGCTTTCAATGATGAACTCTTTGTCTGGTAATACGCTTGGTAACAAAAATGCTACCTGGGGCAAAGTTTAAATTATTATGTAGTAATAGAACTATTGCACATTTACCTATTGAGACATTGGACAAATGATGCGATTATATGAGGTTTTTAGCCTTTATATGGATCCTAGGGAGCATCACACATAGGAAACTACTTACTGAACTGCTGAGCAACTATCTTTAACTATTAAAGGCAGAGAACATTACTGTTAGATTCTTGTCATCATCCATCGGATTTTCACCATCTGAATATTATGTGTACAGCAATTTCATCTAATATTTTTCCATAGTCAACAGAGACATAATGGCATTTTTACATGCCAGAGTACAGATCATCAGAATGGGAAAAAAAGTAGGTCATGTATAAAGGAGAAAGTAGTCATCTTCTCATAGATAGTCTCCTAAATACTGTATTTTGAGTGATCTTATTATTTCTCACAATGTGGAAAAGGTTTGGGGCCCTCCTAAACAGACTTACTTTTAAAGTGATTGCAGGGTTTGTTCCTCAGGTACTTCAATGTAAGGTCACTAACAATCCTGAAAAAATATTTACCTGTCTCTTCTGTTGAGGTTGAAGCATTAGCTGGAAGAAATTGGGGAAAAAGCTTGTCCTGGGTCCAGCAGCAGCAGTCATTGTCGATGTTTTTAATTGCTGCTCAGTAATGTTTACTCTGACCAAGGACTTTCTGAGTCTCATGCTCTGCCAGGGAGGAGGGGAAGCCAGGAGGAAGCAGACACAGGACACCTGACCCAAACTAACCAAAGAGGTATTCCATACCACAGCACATCATGCCCAGTATATAAACAGGGGGTAGTCCCCCGGAAGGGTTAGATCACTGCTCAGTTGGGCTGGGTATTGGTCAGCAGGTGGTGAACAGTTGTATTCTCTTCCCTTGTTATTTCCCTTATCATTATTATTATTGGTGGTACCAGTAGTGGTTTGTGCTTTATGTTAGTTACTGGACTGTTCTTATCTCAAACCGTGGGAGCTGCATTCTTTCAATTCTCCTCTGGGAACAGGGGGGAGGAAGGGGGGAGTGAGAGAGCAGGTGTGTGGTTCTGAGTTACCAGCTGGGCTTAAACCACAACAGTTCTTTTAGGCACTCAGCGTGGGGCTCGAAGTGTTTAGATAAGAACAGATATGACCAGAGTGTGTCTAATTGTATTTGTGATAATCATTCATTGTTTCGGATTAATAGTCACTCGTCACAATGCTGATTTATTGACTCTCAAAGTTGTTGCTCTTGATCTCACAGTTTCAGCATGTCATGCCTTACTTACAACCGGTATTTGCTGTGTTAGTGTTTATCAGCTGGTGGCTTTGAGTTAAGGTTCTTGTTTCATTGTACTTTATGCTAATGACTTGTAATACAATAGAATCATTGATAATGAAACTGATCTGGCTTGCGTTCCCAGTGAGGTCAGCACCTCTATACTTTGGGAGGTATATAGTAGAAGTGTCTAGCAATTACACAACTTTTTTCCCCGCCTCGGATGGTAAACGTGTGAAGAAGACATTCCCTTATGTTCCCAGCCCCCCACAAGACTTTTTACAGCATCATTTGAGGGTTCTGAAGGTTTTGAATGGCTTTTAGGTACCCTTGAGGCCTGCCTGCTGATTGTGATGGGAATCACCGTGTTGGCATGCAGACAGAGTGTGTTTACCCACTACCATTTCATCTGATCTCAAGAGTTAAGCAGAGTTGGGTTTGGGTCTTGTCTAGGGTTAGACGACGACATCGGAGGACCAAGAGATTTTCCCTGGGGCTGGGCAGTCATGAGTGGCAAGATGTGTGGGATAGTATGGGCAAGTATCCAGGCCAGTGGGCCCCTCCAGTGCTTTGGAATTTCACCACTGGACAAATGCAAAATCCAGAAAAATTAGTAAAACACTTAAAGGAGGTGTGTTGTTATTCTAGTCATGCCAGAGATGGATAAATCATGCAACATGTTGGAGTTTGGCCTAGGCTTACAGAGCCCTTTCCATGCTATCCAGCCCCTTCAAAAGGAAAAAAAATGTCCCTGGATCTGATGACAAAGCAATAGACAGTGCAGCTACTCCAGCTCCAAGCACAGCAGCTACACCACCCCCAGTGACAAGTACAGTAGCTACTCAAACTTCGATCACAACAGACAGCGCAGCTATATCAACTCCAAGTACAGCAGCTACACCAGCCCCAGAAACAAGTACAGTAGCTACTCAAACTTCAACTGCAACAGACAGAGCAGCTGATTGAACTCCAAGTATAGCAGCCACACCAGAGGACCAATTTGTGACAATATCTGTTGTCCCTGTACTCAAAGGGAAAAGCAGAAAAGATGAAAGAAAGCCACCTGGACTTCTGTAAAGCATCTGACACTGTCTCACATAACATCCTTGTCTCCAAGCTGGAGAGACAATTTGATGGGTGGACCACTGGGTGGATAAAGAACTGACTAGAGGGCCGCACACAAAGAGTTGTGGTCAAAGGCTCAATGTCCAGCTGGAGACCAGTAATGAGTGGTGTCCCTCAGGGATCGGTGTTGGGACTGGTCTTTTTCAATATGTTTGTTGGTGACGTGGACAGTGGGATTGAGTGTGGCCTCAGCAAGTTTGCCGATGACAACAAGCTGTGTGATTCGGATGATACGCTGGAGGGAAGGAATGGCATCCAGAGGGACCGAGACACGGTTGTGAGGTGGGCTGATGCCAACCTGATGAAGTTTAGCCATGACAAGTGCAAGGTCCTACATCTGGGTTGGAGCAATCTCAGACACAGCTACAGGTTGGGCAGAGAAGAGATTGAGAGCAGCCCTGCAGAGAAGGACTTGGGGGTGTTGGTCAATGAGAAACTTTTTGTGAGCTGTCAGTCTGCGCTTGCAGCCCAGAAAGCCAAGCGTAACCTGGGCTGCATCAAAAGGAGCGTGACCAGCAGGTCTAAGGAAGTGATCCTGCCCCTCTACTCTTCTCTCATGAGACCTCACTTGGAGTATTTTATACAGTTCTGGTGTCTTCAGCATAAGAAGGGCATGGAAGTGTTGGAACAAGTCCAGAGGAGGGCCACGAGGATGATCAGGGGACTGGAGCACCTCCCATATGAAGATAGGCTGAGAAAGTTGGGGTTGTTCATCCTGGAGAAGAGAAGGCTGTGTGGAGACCTCAGAGCAGCCTTCCAGTATCTGAAGGGGCGTATAGGGATGTTGGGGAGAGACTCTTCATGAGGGACTGTAGTGATAGGACAAGGGGTACGGGTTCAAACTGAAACAGGGGAAGTTTGGATTGGGTATGAGGAAGACATTCTTTAGTGTAAGGGTGATGAAGCACTGGAATGGGTTTCCCAGGGAAGTTGTGAATGCTCCATCGCTGGCGGTATTCAAGGCCGGGTTAGACATCGCCCATCCCGAATTATAGCCTATAAAGGGGTTCAAGCTTCTTCAGAAGTGATTGGCACTGAAGCACAGCTCCTTCTGGCACCCCGGTTGCCCGTGCTGGGCTGGATGTTCAAAGGCAGGGTCTCCTCTACACATCATGCAACTGATGCTACAGGGAGTTAGTGGGCCACTAATTACACAACAAGCTCGAATAGGAAATCCCAGTCGTCCAGGAATTCTAGAAGTCATCATAGACTAGCCAGAGGGCAAGGATTTTGGAATGTCACCAGAGGAGAAGTTGATGTGTGCAGAAGAGGTCCCACCATTTAATGAACTGTCAGAAAGTGAAAATCATTATGCCTTGTTTACTGATGGCTCCTTCCATGTTGTGGGAAAGCATTGTAGATGGAAGGCAGCTGTATGGAGTCCTCGAGGACAAGTTCAGGAAACTGCTGAAGGAGTGGTTGAATCGAGTCAGTTTACCAAGGTGAAAGCTATCCAACTGGCCTTGGACGTTGCTGAATGAGAAAAGTGGCTAGTACTTTATACTGACTCATGGATGGTGGCAAATGCCCTGTGGGGGTGGTTGCAGCAATGGAAGCAGAGCACCTGGCAGCGCAGAGGTAAGCCCATCTGGGCTGCTGCACTGTGGCAAGATATCACTGCCTGGGTGCAGAACCTGGTGGTGAAGGTACGTCACATAGATTCTCATGTACACAAGACTCAGGCCACTGAGGAACACCAGAACAACCAAAAAGTGGATAAAGCTGCTAAGATTGAAGTGGCTCAGATGGACTTAGATTGGCAACATAAGGGTGACTTATTTTTGGCCCGGTGGGCCCATGACACTTCAGGCCTATCAGGACAGAAATGCAACATACAGATAGGCTCATGATTGATGGGTGGACTTAACAATGGACACTATTTCCCAGGTTATTCAAGAGTGTGAACACTGCACACAGCCTCCCCTGCTCTGAAAGACTGTTACAAAAGATGGAACCCGACATCATGGACTGGATGGACTCATCAGCTTTATAGGGATCGGTCCATGCACTAGGGAATAATTTCTCCTTCTCTCTGTGTGGATGTATATATATGTGTACATATATGAGATAACAGTGATGGTATATTAAAAAATGTGGGATCTGAGCATGGCATGAATGGTATGGAATAAGGGGTGGATGCTGTTCTGGGTTCAGCAGTAGTAGTCTTTTTTCTCCTTATTAGTAGCTGGTGCAGTGCTGTGGTTTTGATTTTTGGCCTGGGAACAGCACTGATGACACTGATGTTTTTAGTTGTTGCTAAGTAATGTTTACTGTGACCAATGACGTCCTGAGTCTCATGCTCTGCCAGGGAGGAGGGGAAGCTGGGAGGATGCAGAGACAGGACACCTGACCCAAACTGACCAAAGAGGTATTCCATACCACAGCACATCATGCCCACTATATAAACTGGGGGCAGTCCAGTCTCCTGGAAGGGTTAAATCAGGCTAGGTTTCGGTCATCAGGTGATAAGTGGTTGTATTCTCTTCCTTTGTTATTTCCCTTATCATTATTATCATTGGTGGTAGCAGTAGTGGTTTTGTGTTATATGTTAGTTACTGGGCTGTTCTTATCTCAACCTGTGGGAGCTGCATTCTTTCGATTCTCCTCCCCAGTATTTATTTATTTGGTCATACTCACCTCAGGGAAAGAAATAGTGGTGCCATAACCCAGTCAGATTTGAAGTATATTGTTAGGAGAATTTAAGAACAGGCACCTCCTCAAGCTGCCCCTGTCCAGGACCCTTCTGCCCAGCTGCTGGAGCCCAACCTGATACCTAGGGACCCAAAGTCCCTGGCTAGGCTGAGGGACAGGTCCAGAGGAGGTCCAAAAGGATGATCAGGGTCTGGAGCACCTCCTGTATGAAGACAGGCTGAGAAGCCTGGGAATGTTCAGCTTGGAGAAGAGAAGGCTGCATGGAGATCTCATAGCAGCCTTCTGGTACCTGAAGGGGACTTACAAGTGTGCCAGAAGGGGCACTAGAGCCTATTTGTCAGTGACTGTAGTGATAGGACAAGAGGTAATGGGTCCAAACTGAAACAGGGGAGATTTAGGGTGAGTATAAGGAAGAAATTCTTTACTTTGAGGGCGGCAAGACACCGAAACAGGCTACCCTAGGATGTTGTGAGTGCTCTATCCCTGGCAGTGTTCCAGGTCAGGCTGGAACTAGATGACCTTAAGGTCCTTTCCAGCCTTAACATTCTTCAATGCTATAACATGGCTGCTGCTTTCCCCTTTACATTTGTGAAGACGCTGCAGTACCAAGACTGGGTGTGTATCCCAGACACACACACAAACACATGTACACAAACACACAGAGAGAGGACACTGCCACAGCCATGACTGTGGTTACACAGCCAGCCATAGGCCAGGTGCTGCCTTCAGCAGTGCCCACATTCAATATTCACACCAGACTCGGAAGATAGACACATTCCCTTCTCCTCTTGGGCTGGCAGAGGCAGAATGTCACTAGTAAAGCTCACGCACCACACTCCCCATGTTCACAAGCATGTTCCCATTTGTAGATACCTTGAACACTGGCGCAACACCCCTACCTTCTTGGCACCTCTGTCTGGATCCTGCCCCTTCTAACTCATCCCATGATTGGTCCAGGTTGGAGTTTGCCAGTGAATCAAGCAGGCAAGCATATTAGTGGGCCCCTTTTTGCATCTGACCAGCCTCTTTTAATACTTTGTTCTGTCTGCTCCTGCTTTGTTCCTCCATTATCTCCCTCCCCTGCACCAGATGGCACAGGCTTACTGATCCACGGACCCCCACCCCAATGTCCCAGACCCCCAAGTTTTCATCCCTATCAGCTGCAAAGTCTTGGTTTACCTACAGTTTCTTGATGGCCCACCAGTTACTGTGACTGGCCAGATATGCTTTTTTTTTTTTCTCTGTCTCCATTATGTTTGTGGGTTTGTGTCTATGTAGACTTTGTTTATGCCTTCGCCATTTTCCCTCACAAACCACTAGATAATGATCAAACAATCTCAGAAATAAACATTTTTACAATCCCCCATACCCTTATCAATTAGTTTGACTGACCGGGTTTGGTTCTGCTATGAACCCTCTTAGCACTTGTCAGTGAGGTTTGTGCTCTATATGTTCTTAATTATGGTTTCCTTCTTTATTTATCACCCTGGGTTGCATTGAAAAGGTTGTTGCCTAGACACCCTTAAAAGAGTAGATGCTCCTTCCATATACATTCACCAACATCAGTGTTATTCAGAGGAATATAGAAAGGGCTTGGTGTATGGATAATTACATAAGGCTGTCTTTGGTTTATAACAAGCAGATAGCCAGAAACTGAAGGGATGCTTACACCCCTTGGATGTAAGCATCATGGGGGGTGGGGCTGGGGAAGGCCATAGAAACTTATAGGAAAGGTAGAAAGAAACTTATTGCCAAGACTTGTAGTGACAGGATAAGGGACAATGGTTTTAGACTGAAAGAGTGTAGATTTAGATAGAATATAAAGAAGGAATGTTTTACAATGAGGGTGGTGAGATGCTGGAACAGGCTGCCTGGAGAAGCTGTGGATGCCCCATTCCTGGAAGTTTTCAAGACCAGGTTGAACAAGGCTTTGAGCAACCTGGTCTAGTGGAAGGCGTCCCTTGTCAATGCAGGAGCGTTGGATTAGATGGTTTCTAGAGGACCCTTTCAACCTAAATCGTTCTATGATTCTGTGATTCTGTGAGTGTATGTCCTGGGTTCAGCAGTAGCAGTCATTTTTCTCCTTCTTAGTAGCTGTTGTAGTGCTGTGTTTTTTTACTTTAATCTGAGAACAATGCTGATAACACTGATGTTTTTAGCTGCTGCAAAGTAATGCTTACTCTGATCAAGGTCTTTCTGAATCTCATGCTCTGCCAATGAGGAGGGGCACAAGGAGCCAGGAGGAAGAAGAGACAGGACACCTGACCCAGACTAGCCAAAGAGGTATTCCATACCACAGCACGTCATGCCCACTATATAAACTGGGGGCAGTTACCTGGAAGGGTTAGATCGCTGCTTGGGTTGGGCTGGGTATCGATCAGCAGGTGGTGAGTGATTGTATTCTCTTCCCTTGTTATTTCCCTTATCATAATTATTATTGGTGGTAGCAGGAGTGGTTTTGTGTTATACCTTTGTTCCTGGACTGCTCTTATCTCAACTCGTGGGAGTTACATTCTTTCAATTCTCCTCCCCATCCCTCCAAGGCTGGGGGGGGGGGTGGAGGCAGGGGGGGGGGAGGAAGGGAGGGAGTGAGAGAGTGGCTGCATGGTTCTGGGTTACCAGCTGGGCTTAAACCAGGACAGCAATGTATTCCAAACGGAACACTGTAAAGAACCAGAAAATACACGAAAAGGCTTCAGATCAGAAATTTTAAGTACTTTTTTAAAATAATCTATTTAGTTAATCTATGAAGAGGTATGAACTGCACAAAATTAGTTCTGAAGGCAACAATACCTTGTTTAAACTCTGTGAAACTTTTTATTGCTATCTATACTGTTAGCAGTTGTGGGTTTCAAGTGCTAGAAACCCTGTGTTTTGGGGTTCATTCTTGTTTTCAAAATCCACAAATTTTCCCATGCAGTTATCATAGCACTGTTTTTATGGAATTGAAGTAATCTCTGAACACCAGCTTTAGTTTCCTTTGCTAGGGCTTTGCCACTTTGAACCTCCTAGCACTATGGTCTGTTCATATTATCTAAGGACTAATTATTTAAATGTCTTTTTTATCTTAGTTCCTACTCACCTTGTACATATTTAATAAAGGTAAAAATAATTATGCTTGTTGAAAACTGATGGAGAATCCACCCCAGCTGCTTCCATTTACACCCACATGATGCAAGTGAGTATAACACACAGCATACAAGACAATTGAATAAAACGGAAAATGCTGGCCCATCTTTCATAGAATTAATAATAAAGTGCCTTCTCTTATTTTCCTACCTTCCAAAGCTGCACATATAAAGAGAAATGGAAGAAGGAATTTTATTCTGGGTTTTCTCTATTATTAATGTAGGGGGAAAAGAGAAATATAGTCTATGTCGAGCATACAAAGTACCAACAAAAATTAAGTAGGTCTAATTCTGATTCAAATTGTGTACTGCCTTGAAAGAGGTTTGGTCCTCAACCTGGCTCTTTTGTGTTTGTTTCTGGAATGAAGAGCATTATGCCCAGTTGTGTAATAGAAACAATTTGTTCCAGGGTCCTTAGCCAGTAGTGTCCCAGAAACAAGTTGAATGACAAAACAATTCTCCTAACACGTTTATCAGAACAATATGATACATGCCCAAGTGCAATAGTAGCACAAAACACTGATAATATTTCTAAAGCACAACTTAATTAAGTTGTTCATGCAGTAAATGCATCAGACTCTCAGGCATGTCCTACTGTGTTGAGGGACATTAGAGTTACATAGCAGACACTGGAAACAAGGATATGCTTCTGGCATAATAAAGAAACTTTGCAGAGGAGGGAGAGGGAAATATCCAAGCAAATGAAGAAACAAAAGGAACCTGTGACAGATAATGTGGTAAAAGATATTGGATCAAAAGCTATTGTTATTTCTTTATGTGTAAATTAAATTTCTAAGGAAATTTTCTGTAATAGAAATGAGTGGATTGAAGATTGTAAACCAAGAAAAATACAGTGGCAAAATAAATAAAAACGTGAATGAAAGTAAACTAAACCAAACCAACCCAAACCAAACTAAACTGAACTCAAGTCAACTAAACTAAACTAAAACCTTAATTTCGCATGATAAGGAAAAATTTTGTAGTTACAAACAACTGTTAGAATTAGAAAGGACTAAATAGCTTTACTTTCTTGGCTACTACCAAACTAGATTATTTCCCTGTTTTGATAGACCTATTCAAAAGTAAAAGGTAATTCAGACACTGTATGTACTACCCTTTTAAACTTTTAAATCATAAATCTCGTTATATGAGAGAGATGGGGAAAAGTTAATTTGTTTGATATTAGCACTTAATAACTTGTGTCAAATCATGGTACAAAATAGAATTTAATGGAAATACTAATGAGAATTCTACTTAAGTCTTTATTGCTCTTTGAAGGACTAAGAATGGTTTTTTGCAGGAAAAAGGCCTCTGCATTTGCAAATACATTTCTCAGCTTCCAGGCTTATCCGAGTACAAAAACTGTAGCAGTTCTTTCTACAGCACTTTGAGTAGGTACTGGTATGTCTCACTGATCTGCTACAGTGATGCTATGGTGTTATGGGTTCGGCTTCCCCCCCCCTGCCCCACAGAGTCTCATGTTATGCCGGGAAAGAGAGAAAAGCTGTGGGAGGTGGGGACAGGGCGCCTGACCTGGGCTGACCAATGAGGTTATTCCATACCACAGCACGTCATGCCCAGGAGGTAGAATACGGGGGGGGGGGGGGGGGGGGGGGGAGGAGGAACCAGGAAGTGTGGGGTTTGGGGCGGGCTCTCGCTGGCTCTTCCCACGAGAGTGGCGAAACGGTTGTATCCTCTCCCTTTGTATTTACTTTGTCATTATTATTGTTGTTGGTGATGGCAGTAGTGATTTGTGTTGTATCTTAGTTACTGGACTGTTCTTATCTCAACCCGTGGGAGTTACATTTTCTTCGGTTCTTCTCCCCATTTCCCCCCCTTCCCCCCCTTCCGGGGGGGGGTGGTGGGGAAGGAGGGAGAAATGAAATTTACGGTTTAAACCACGACATATGGACTGACATATTCCTGATCATGTTATTTAGGTAGAATATCCAGCATAAGCATGTCTGTCTGTGCCTGCCTATGCTTGATTCCATAAGTAAGAAGACTGTGGAAGAGTATCTGCCATTGGTTAAGCCTTCTTCCAGCTTTTTTGCCTGAAGGGAATAAGAATCAGAAAAACTGGCTTTAGAAATCAGATCTTTTTATATGTTCTGCCTGGTAGTTTAAAGCATTTGATTGCCTAGAAATGTATCACCTAACAATTTCATAATTTATGTACTTCATCTTCCATTGTAATGGAAGTTATCAATGAACACCATAAATTTGTCATGTATCAAGTAATATTTTAGTAGATCTACATTCCAGTTTACAATTGGATGCTCTTAATGACAAAATATTTTTTTTTTAATCTGGGTATAGTTTTAGCCGTAAGCATAGTTTGCATTTTCTTGACCTATGTTTGAAATCACATCAGTCTGTTTCCTCAGCTGATAGCATTAAATTGTAAATTAAAACCTTTTCAGAAAACAGAATTAAGCAGAACTGAGAATGGCCTGAAGAGGCATTGTATATAGAAGGACATTAATATTCCACTTACCTCAGCCCCTCTGGAAGTGCTATAGGTTTACTAATTGCTGCTAGGGGCTGAGAGTGGAACTGGATGGTAGTAGTAATGTAGAAAAGGAAAGATCATAGAATCACAGAATGTTTTGGGTCAGAAGGGACCTTAAAGATCACCTAGTTCCAACTCCCCTACATTGGGTAAAGGCACCTTCCACTAGAGCAGGTTGCTGGAAGCTCCCTCCATTCTGACCTTGAACACTGCCAGGGACGGGGCAGCCACAATTTCTCTGGGCAACTTGTTCCAACATCTCACCACCCTCATGGTACATAATTTCTTCCAAATATCTAATCTGAATCTATCATCTTGCAGTTTAAAGCCATTCCCCCTTGTCCTACCCCTTGACCTTGTAAGAAGTCCCTCTCTAGATTTCTTGTAGGCCCCCTGTAGGGTCTAAAAGGCTGCTAAGGTCTCCCTGGAGCCTTCTCTTCTCCAGGCTGAACAACCCCAGCTCCCTCAGCCTGTCTTCATGGCCTTCTTCTGGACTCCATCAAGCAGGTCCACATCCTTCTTATGTTGGGGGTCTCAGAACTGAACAAAGTACTCCAGGTGGCGACTCCTGAGAGCAGAATAGAGGAGAAGAGCCACTTCCCTCGACCTGCTGGTCACACTTTTTTTTTTAATTCGTCACAGGATACAGTTGGCTTTCTGGGCAGCAAGCACACACTGCCGCCTTATGCTGAGCTTATCACCAACCAACACTCCCAAGTCTTTCTCTTCAGGGCTGCTTAGGTTGGGGTGGGTTTTTTTTTTTGAGATAAACCCTATATTTTGATAAACAAATTGCCATGTACAGTGTTTTCAGAAGTAATGATTATACTGTATTGCTAAAGCACCAAATGATATCTTGTATTTTAAAATTATTTTGTTTTGTAACATTGCTTTAGCCAGTAGATCCATGGGCCCTACAACCAGCAAAAACAATGATCCTTTGCATCTGGAGCACTGACTTAAGCATTTCCTTAGAATGAGATATTTATAACATTACATTCAAAGTCTTTTAGGTACAGACCTTGTTAAAGAGGGACACACACAGACAGCTGAATATGTAGTATCTGTACACAAGTTACACAAGCTGAATTATGATTTGGTAAGTTTCAGTATCCTAAAGATCCATCTGAAGAAAAAAAAATCAGATTATCTGATACAACAGTCTTTACCAAATGCTAAAAAAAATGATTACATATTTTCAGGTTGTATAATTTGGATACTGAACAGTTAAACTATTAAACTTCCTTAAAAAAATTGTATTTGAAAGTTTAAATCTTGAAAGTTCATCTTTAAATTAAATTGTCTATTCAGAGATATAAGTGGTTTGTATTATTCTGGGGGTTTGTATGTGCACTACATCTTACCATGCAGGCATATCATGGAAAGGCAGTGTTTTGGAAATAGTCCCATCCTAAATCTCTTGGTCTTTGTAATATGTTTAACAACACAGATATATGAAAGCATAACAAACAGCATTTCTAAGCACAACACCATGTTTTATAACCACATTGTTTTATGCACTGCTTTGTGTCTGTTTGCATTAATTTTTAGTGCATTTATCAGTCTTTTGTTTTCTATGACTAATTTAATCTCTGAACATTGAATTCTTAGGCCACTACTTTCTGATAAACTGCAGTGGCTTTTTATCTGATAAGTTATATAGCAACTCCAGATAAAAACTTAATGCTACACTGAACTTTTTAATAGCTCCTATCTTCTGTAGAAAGTCTGGAACAGCTTCATGGAGATCTCTACAGGATGATTTCAGTTTTCGCTTTGAGGAATTTCAAAGTTGTTTTCCTTCAAATAGGGAATTTCTGTATTTCTCTGAGACTTTCACCATGAGAGCAATGTGCCACAGTCACACATGACAGCAAACACTATAATATACTTATGCATGAGATATTATATTTCTGCTATTGAGAATAATCCTTTGGTATTTTCAGATAGTACTTAAAATATTTGACTGAACAACTAGTTCATGGTTTTTTTTTTACCTAGTGCTTCCAAATAAACCTTCAAGGTCTGCATTAGTCTGAAATAGACTTAAAAGCACCTTTTAGATATAGAAAACAGAAAATCTTGGGTTTCATTTGTGCCAGATTTTTTTTCCAGTAATTCATTTTACAACTACTTTTCTCCAAATGTTTCAAAATACAAAATAGGTAAATTAATACCTGACTAGACAAATTCTCAAGATCAAGCTTTCATGTGTTATGCATCAAAATAAACCTACTTTTTTAAGCAACCTTTTGAAAAATATAATTAATTGAATCACTATCAGTTTCAAGTACATTTGCAAATGAAACTGCATCCCAGTAAATAACATATTTCTGTTTCTAATAAAAGGCAGTACTGTTTGCAGTGACTTGATGCTCAAAAATCTTCTGACCCAGTCTTGGCTGAGCTAGTTTTAGCTTGTTGTGACAATTCCTTAGTGGTAAGAGAATCTCTGGTTCACTTTTTTTGCAAAACAGACACGGTCTACCAGACAGGCTACAAGGAGTTGAGACAAATGTCTGACATGCAGGAAAGATGGCATCTGAACCTCACAGTAGGCTACGGACAGTGAGGGGAGCAAGTCAAGATTGTGTTCAGCTCAGAATTGAAGAAGAGACATTCTGGCTTTTTGGGTAAGAAGGATCATTGTGTTAAAAGGTAAGATGATTTGGCAGAAAATAAACCCCCTTGTGTTCCAGCTGGTCCTCAGAAATTAGAATTGCTAAGTGCAACTGGGCTTAGATTCTGAGTGATGTCCAATTTACCACTATCAGCCCAGTTGCCTTCGATGTATTGAACAATCAAGATTCTGGACGCATTAATAGCGCACTGCACCTTCAGCCTAATCACGCTCATGAACTAACATGGCCACACTGAAGAATCTGGTCACGTTCAGTGAGAAAACTATTGCGATTTGCTAATTAAACAGTGCAGTTTATTGGTGCAACAGATACAGGTTCTTATGGATTGTCGATGATAAATAAACTATCTGCAAAAGCACATGCAATAATAGGCCATACAAGTGCATGATTAAATTATGAATAACACAGCCTGGCTTTAAAGTATAAAAGTAATAGTGAAAAGTAACTCTATATAGAGATTCCTAATTTTCCCAGGGAGTCACTTGATACAGTGCAAGTCTTACTAAAACACAACCTTATGGGTGGTAAGAAAGGTCCAGCCCATTGACCAGTCCTAGGCATCAAGGGTAAGCTGCTGATGGAATCTTCCTTGACTCATCCGTGATTATGTCTTCCCTAATATTCCTGCTTCTTTGGGCCAGTTTATACTGTTTTTCACTTTCAAGGTGGAGCTTGAGTGACTCTAGTCATACATACCTTCATTATTATTGGCATCAAATTCTCTCGCTTTGCTTTTAAAAGTATATGCCACAAAGAATTCAAAGAGCATGCTCAAAGAGGGGTGATCTCACTTTGGAAGTGGTTGCATTAGAGATGGAGGTGTGGTTTTGTGTTTATAATGTATTAAAATGTGCTATAATGAAGCAAAGCTCATACAAAGAACAGCACTTTGTCAAAAGATGACAGACTGTTGGCTCAGGGTAGCAATTACACAGCTTATCAGTTTCTAGTACCACCCAGTTCCCATCTCTGCTGGTGTTAGGACAGAGCGTGCTGCAGAATCTCCACTCTGCTCCACCCTCCATCAGTGTTGCCACGGGAACCGATGTGGAGTGCACATTCCTGGCATACCAGGTGTAGCCGCATCTTGCCCTTAAAGTCCATTTTTCCTTTATGGGTGAACAATGTTACATTTTAAATATAAGTTTAATTTCTAATTATTCCACAAGGATGGTAAGGGAGAACTGGTTCAAAATGATAACAGGATGAAACCAGGCTGAAGTAAGGACAGAAGCAATGTGCAAGTGGATATTCTTTCCGTAAGAGGAAAAAAAGAGTCCAGTCAAGGCATAAAATAGGATTCCAGGTTTGTTAGTCAAAAAAATTCTCTTATAACAAGCAATATTAAACCAGTAAGATGATAAAGCTCCTATAAAAATTTTGCTTTTTCTGAGGACTTTGGTTTTTGATAGCTGTATAGAATGAAGGTGTGATACTGAAGTTGCAAATGATGAATTTGTTCATGCATAAATTCAGTGACAGTAATATGAAACATGATCAGTTCAGGATTGGATTGGAAATAGGTGTATATAACCAAGATGTAGAACATGCTTTCCTGAAAATTTCTCAGCTTTCTGGAAATGGGACTACTCAAAAAATTTCAAAGCAACGTGCTCTAGGATACATGCAGCATCTGCTAACCAATTGTTGAACACTTTCTTAGAATACATAAATAGAGATGGAGCTGACAAAGGGTAAAACAGAAGCTGAGACTTGTATGTGCTTTGGTAAAAGCCTACTTTAGAGTTAAAAATGTCTACATTTACAGATAAATAACTTAATTAAGCCAGATGGCACCTTTAATTTTTGATACAGTATGTTCAGTGCTCCCTTAAAGATTTTAAGACATGATGCTGCATACACAGCAGACCAAGTTCATATAAGGGGCTAACCATATAGATATGAGCAATAGAGATGCATTTAAATTTCTCAGGATAACAACAGTAACAACACCTTTACAGGTTACAGTATGAGGTAACTACAGTGGTAGACACTAAGAGAAAACAGGTGGAATGAAAAAAGTCTTTCATGACTTCACAGTTTAAAAATTAACCCTCCAGTGTAAACTAGCTATCCATATTCCTACTATATTCTGGGGTGCAAATTATGCCTTTAAATATAATCTTTTGGTAATAGAATTATCCTACTGGCTTAATACTTCCTGATATAAAGCAAACAAGCAAGCAAGCATGCAAAATCCTCAAATAAGCGACACAAAACCACAAAAAAAACCCTTACCCAACAACCCCTCTCCCCACCCCCCCAAAAAAAAATCACCAAAGAAGCATACAAAAAAACTACAAAAGAAACCAGAAACCCAGATGAATCACTGTCTGGAGGTGCTTATTTCTGTTCAGCAAGTGCAAGGAGAGTCTGGATAACAGCTTTGGACCACAGGACTAACATTGAAGATAAGCTTTTTTACATTAATTCTACCTGTATTTGCATGCTGAAAAGATTATATTATTTTGAGTAGCCACATAGAATTGTTCTAAACAGAAAAGCAGGATTGATACTGGCAGAGGAACAATTGATTCCCCCGTATCAACAGATACACAAAAGATTGATCACACCAGTGATTTATTGCCATACAGTCAAGTTTCACCTGTTAAAGGTTCATTCACTAGATCAGATCTTTCATTGAGGCTGATGTGGAGAAGGACACGTCAGTTGGCATGGGTTTTTTGGTGTGGTACATATAGATACTTCAATATTTACTAAACACAGTAAATTTACAGTGGTACGTCTTTGCCTAGCTTGGAGAGAAGAATGACAGACTCATGAGAGTTATCTGCTGCCAAGTTATTCCAGATTCAATCACAACGTAAAGCCTAAAGAAGGTAAAAGAGATGGTATACTGAATCTGGCTGGAAAAGAGTTCATTTTCTTCATCACAGCCCATTTGGTGCTGTATTTTGGAATTTTGACCAGAAAGGTGTTGATAACACATCAGTGTTTTGGCTGTTGTTGAATAACGCTTGCACAGCATCAAGGTGTTTTTTTTTTTCCACAATGCCCCACACTGCCAGTGGGGTGTAGTGAATAAATTACCTCTGCTTGCTTATGCAGCTTTTGCTCCATATATTAAACTGTCATAGTCCCAATTCATAATGCTTCATACCTTGTGCTTTCTCCCCACCCTACAGGAAAGGGGAATGAGCAAGCAGCTGTGTGAGTGCTTAGCTGCCAGCCGGGATACAACCCTGACCAGATGCATATAAAGAAAAGGAGACAATAAAAAAGATCTAATATTTTTTCAATGTGAGGCTTCTTCACTTCCATGAGTATTTTCATAAGCATGTTCTTGTTTTATTCTTGATGGTATTGCCATCATGCTTGCTCTCAGTATGTTCGGTAAATGAAAACCTGTCTTTAGTTCGAACTGAGTTAGGCATTGACTGGACCAGAAGAGAGCAATTTAAAACAAGCACAGGAGACAAGAGATAGCTCAAAAGTATGTGCAGTTCAAGGCAGCAAACAAGCACAAGCATTTTGTAGTGTAAATTCTTCTATCCCAAAAAATGTAGAACAGTTCCTACTGTCAATAAATCCTAAGGGAGAAGCAACAGATATTACCTGAATAATCCTGCTAAAAAACAGGGAGGAAAATATGGCACTACTTTTTTTCTTGCAACAAAAAGATTCTTTAAACAGAGATTTTTAGTGAATGAAGAAATGAAGTTTTAGTAGTTACCAATTCTGAAGTGGTTTTCCTTTTTTATACAGTCTTTAGGCATACTAGCTTGTGCCAGTTACTTTTATGAACACATTATGCCAAATAAGGCAAGTTGTGGTCTAGTACCTGGCCACTATTTTGCCATGATCTGTCACAAAATACAACTTCTTACATATTTTTCCTCCTTTTCTTTGAGAAATACTAATATTTATATTAAAGTTCTTTTATAGTATCAATCATAAAATTAAGTAATAAAACAAGTGTGAAAAAATGAAAATGCAAAATGTGTATCTGTGCAATCACTATGACAAGACAACAGTGTTGTGTAGATACTTGTGTTCTTTCATTCTACTCATAATCTGCAGCTCCATCTTGTTAGGTTAGTTTTCAGTTGTTAAATGACCAAGGAAGTTCTCACAGGGAAAAGTTACTTTTTTGCAGATTTTGCACCTTTGAAACTTCACTCACTGGTATTCTTATATAAACTTTCTTCCAGTAGATTATTACTTTCACCCACACATCCTCTCCTTGTAACAAAAGACATAGAAGGCACCCACAGATTCTTTTGCCATCTACTGCATACTCTGTGGACATTTTTTCCATTATCTGGAGAAGCACATCTCTGGTGCAATGAAGGAACACCAGTTCTGTAGCTTAGGAGCCTTAAATTTTTTCCTTGCATCAGATTTTTCTATTTCCTTTGATTTAGAAGGTAAATACAGGTTTCTGAAAGCATAAATTCTAATCTGATTCACATCTACCTGTTACGCATTATTAAGCTTAAACTTTAAAAGGTGTCAAGTATCTGAGAACACAACCTTAATCTATTATTTCAGCTCCATTCAGCTAAGTACAAGAATCTCATGAAGTGCAGCACAATGAACAATTTGGTGTTCTTTAAGTATATATTAAAAGAGCTCAATTTTTGTTCAAGGGTAATTTTATTAATGAAAAATATTATTGATATCTACTCTATATAAGAACTAGCAAAACAGAGTTAAAAGACTTTTCAGATATCCAGTCTTCAGAGAGTTATATGTCATATAAAGTACATGGAGGACATTCTCCCCAATCTGTTTCCTGAATTTTATTTCCGTATCTCAGTGTCTGTTTCAAAGTGTCCTGGAAATCATCATTTTACAGTTTTAAATAGCTTACCTATCTTCTAGTTATAATTTGAAAAAGAATCCCTGTTGTCCAGGAAAGCCAGAAGTAATTTTGAACTAGTGTGTCAATTATCCGAGCGCTGACAGCAGCATGAAAAATAGTATTGCAAGAAATGTTTCACTTTCACCTGTCCCCTCTTGAGATGATCAGCAAGAACTCATCAGTGGAACTTTCCATATTATGCAGCAAATGTGTTGCTCCAATAGACTATGTTGAGGTTTGAAGGGGACTTCCATCTAAAAAGAAAAGAAAAAGATGCTTGAGAGATTAATAATATAAGTTCTTATTTTATTCAGTGTAAGCACGTTATAATGCAAGGTTTATGTGACATATAGAGTTACAAACTTTGTGTTCTTTAATATAAGGAGAGTATGCTATTATAGTTTTGCTGAAGGGACTGAAACGTATTTCATGGGTATAGCTAAAATACCATAGCCAGATGGTGCATACTTCACTACAGTCAGTGGCACTGCTAAACACTTCTTTAAAATCTGTGGGAATTTTAAACAAATATGGTTACAGCACATAACTGGGATGAGTCAGCTGTGTCAGAAGATGGGTCAATAAGATGATGTAGAAGCATTTTTTGTTTAATTGATAGCTTGGATTCAAGGTCATATCAAGGATAGAGTGTAAATGTTCAAAGGTTTTAGGAATTCTCACACAGCTTAGCCACAGTGTCCAGAAGCTTCAAAACAATTTCTCTTGTTTTGAAGCTATTAATATCCTGGATTAAAACTTTATTATTATGGATAATGGCACTGTGATTTTTACCTTTGTGGAAACAGAAGCTGAAGAGATACTCCAGTCAACTTTGGACCTAATCCCAAATCATAAATTGAAGAAGGAGTTTCAGCTAAAGAAATCAAATGGGAATTTTATTTTGTATGTTTCAAGTCATGTTCTTGAAATTTTTATTTCAGTTAACTCCTTTACAATGAAACTATCTGGTTCAACAATGGAGTAGGGCAAACACTTTTACACCTGACTTACAGACTGTTAGCTCTTTTAATACACTTTCCTTAAAAAACACAACTCTAAAAAGAAAAACATTTTGTGATTCAAATTTAAGGAAAGTCTTGTGCTTGTTCTTAAAACTTTGTTATGAATTCTCGAATGTGGCAGAATTTATGTGGTACGTCCATATATGACTAGGACAGATCAAAATACTTGAAATACACATTTTAAGATCTGTCTGTGTTTAAACTACAGCTACATTAGCTTGCTCAAATGAAGTATTGACATAACTAGTCAGTGCACTGCAATAAAACCATCTGTGCCACTGAAACTGCAAAACCCACGTTTTTAAGTGGCAAGTTTATTAGCAGTGCTTGCAGAAACAAAGTCATTTTCTGTTAAGCTAAGTTTGGCTACCACATTGCTGTGCAATTTCTCCCAGGATTATTAGTGTTTCATTGATCTATTACACTAAGAGAAATAAAGATACAAAGATTTTCAATTACTGAGATTGACACTTCAAGAAACCACTCAAAAATCTTTTCAAGTACAGCCTCTAAGAAGAACTTTCCATTTTTAGGTATGATCTGTAACTGCATTCTCCAACACAAACTTCAGAAAACTACACTTTGGACTTAACTCAAGTTATGGGTAACTGCATGAAATTTTATATTGCACAGAAGGTTAAACTAGATATTCTAATGGTCCTTTCAGGCATGATAATCAATTAATAGGTAGACCTTCTCTTAGGTTTGAATTCCACTCCCCATTTCAAAACTACAGTCTGGAACGACCCTGAAAAAACATTGATAGGAGTAAATAACACATATTTTCCTAATTTTTAAGAAAACTTTTAGAACATTACTTTTGTTACTTAGTATTTAAGAATATTTTTATGGTTCTAGTTAAATGATTCTAGGCTTTTTATACATTTTAAAGAAAATTATTCTTTTTTTCCCCCAAGAGCATTTTATATCCATTCTCCAAATTTGGTTGGCAATTTTAACAAGTGCATGAGAGTCTAAGCCCTTTAATGATGCTGAAATTTCTGGTGTAATCTCTGAAAGAGGAAAATTAACAGTAGAATTTGAAGAATTTTGCATAGCAATTACTCTGTGTGGTTTGACAGACAGATTTAGGTGAACAGACTGGGATTCAACTTGAGTAATAATAGCAGATAGTTGTATAATTAGGACGTTAGCTACTCAGATCCCATAATCCAGCTAGAAAATGTCACTAATATGTGGGAATTATACATGGGAGATAAAAAGTTCAAATGTGTGAGTTACAAACTTCTGTGATTCTGATGCAGTTAGTGGGTGTTTCAGTTTTGTGGCAAATTGCGATCTTTGTTATTTACATTTCCTTATATACAACTTGCCAGCCATATGAGAACACTAGAACAATATGACTGTGAAAACACAGTATGTAGATAAGTCTGCTATGCACCTACTTAAATGTAATGGCCATTGATTTCCTGTATGAGAATCTCTGATTTTTTTTATAATACATGTAGGGTGCATTGTCAATTCTGTAGTTATTTAAAGTCCCGTGCCAAAACTACAGACCATCCTGAATAAATTGCTGGCTCAAAACCTTGTTAAAAATCTACTTATCGCAGGAAAATTTAGCTGATTGGAACCTTACTTGTACAATCCTATGAGTCCAAGGCAAGCAGAAAGTTATTCCGAATGATAACTTTTCTCTGTTAACATATTCAACAAAACCAATAAACCAAGTCCTCAGTGCCTACAGAATGCTATCAGGGTTACATTCCCCTCCCCTCCATATTTTTCCCCTTTTTCTTTAGTTATAAAAGAGGTTGAATTGCAAAGACAAATTAATTTAGCATGTTCCTGAAATACATTATCCCATTAAAAAAAAAAAAAAAAAAAAGGCAAAAAACATGCGAAGGGAAGGACTTTTTCTCCAAATCAGAAAGGCATGGATTTGACAGATGGACCACTCGGTGGATAAGGAATTGTCTGGGTGGTCACAAGGTTCCATTCCTGGGTCAAGACAATCCCAAGACAAATACACACTGAGAAGAGACTGGATAGATAGCAGCCCTGAGGAGAATAACTTGGGGATGGTGGTTACTGAAAAGCTCAACATGAGCTGGCAGTGTACACTTGCAGCCCAGAAAGTCAACTATATCCTAGGCTGCATCAAAAGAAGTGTGACCAGTAGGTCAAGTGAGGTGATTCTTCCTTTCCACTCCACTCTCATGAGACCCCATCTGGAATATTTTGTTCAGCTCTGGTGCCTCAAGCATAAGAAGGATGTGGACCTGTTGGAGCGAGTCCAGAGGAGCACCATGAAGATAACCAGACAGCTCAAGCACCTCTCTTGGGAGGACAGGCTGAGAGAGACTTGAGAACAGAAGATTCCAGGGAGACCTTAGAGTTGCCTACCAGTCCCTGAAGGGGGCTACAAGAAATCTGGAGAGGGACATTTTAAAAGGCCATGAAGGGATAGGACAAGAGGGAGTGTCTTTAAACTGAAATACCATAGATTTAGATTAGATATAAGGTAGAAGTGCTTTACTCTGTTGGTGGTGAGGAACTGGAACAGGTTGCCCACATCTCTGGAAGTATCCAAACTCATGTTGGATGGTGTTTTGAGCAATCTGGTCTAGTGGAACGTGTCACTGCTCATATGGTTGAACTAGATTATCTTTAAGGTCACTTCCAACCTAAACCGTTCTACAATTCTATGACTGGAACAATATTAATGGAAGAAATAGCTGCTAGGCTGAGTCCACATGAGGAAAAATCTCAAATTATTGCATGATATAGTAAGCAGATAATCCTGTTTATAAACATTTGTCTACAATTAAGACAGCTGACACTGTAAAACAAAATGCATTTGAGTTTCTTAATGCAATCCATGTATCACGCTACAAACCAGTGGACTTCTAAAAGTAAGTTACAGTCCTGGGTTTTTTGCTTTTTTTCTCTTAGGAAACTAGTATACTGCAGACAGGAAATAAGTATGCTTTATTTTCAGGATTTTTCTTATTATATCTTTCTCTTCACATAATGGATATATGAAAACTGACATAGGGATGCTGTGGATGGCTGCAAAGCCAGTGCTTACTTCTCTGTGGGGAAACAAAAAGGGCCCTTGGCCACTTTCAACAGTACTTTCATTCTGCAAATTGGTTATTATGATAACTACTTTAATCAGTGATGCCACCTGTCTCATAATTGTGAATATTTTATTGCCTGTAATGTAAAAATAGTTTACTAAAGTAACATTTTAAAAATCTAATGCATTAAAAAAAAACCACACACACAACAAAATATTTGTGGTTATGTCATTAGCTATTTGCATTTATAAAGCTTTGGTCTTTTACTCCTTCCAAATAATCGAAAACCACTTCTGAAGCATATTTTATTTGTATTTTGCTGCAGCCATACAAGTGCATGGCGAAAGCACTAGGAACAGGGCAAACCTCTGTACAGGTTTGATTTCAAAGAAGTGGTGCCGGGTTTAAGTCACACAAAAAGTGTTGGTCACTGCAGACCTCCATGGTGAGAGTGTGGAGATACAGTTTTGTCCTCTAATCTATAGTCATCAGGCTAGATTTTCCTTCTGTGATCAGAATGTCCAGTCACACTAGTAGAAGGGGTTGATGCAAGGAAGATAAGTCATAATTCATAACTCAGCTTAGCTTGTCTTGAGGCAATGGCAATGTGTGAGTGTCATGGTTTAAGCCTCACCCAGGCTAATAACTCACAAAGTCTTACTCTCTCACTCACTCCCCTCTTTCTTCCCCCAGTCCCGGGGGATGAGGAGGAGAATTAAACGAATGCAACTCGCACAGGTTGAGATAAGAACAGTTTAGTAACTAAGGTATAACACAAATCACTACTGCTACCACCAGTAATAATACAAGAGAAATACAAGGAAAGAGAATACAACTGCTCACCAAGCCCGACCCAGCCAGTGCACCCCCCAGCAGCGAACCCCCCAGTCCCAAAAACCTGACCATGCCGTGCACCCCCAGTCCACTCCCCCTGCTTTCTGGGTCTCTGCTCTTCGTTTTCACATCCTAGGCATGACGTGCTGTGGTATGGAATAACCTCTTTGGTCAGTTTGGGTCAGGTGTCCTGTCTCTGCTTCCTCCCAGCTCTCCCCTCCTTCCCAGCTCCCTCCCTCCCTGGCATAGCACAAGGCCCAGAAAAGTCCCTGGTCAAACCAAAACACCGTCAAGCAGCAACTACAAACACTGGTGTCATCAGCGCTGTTCCCAGGCCCAAAATCAAAAACACAGTGCTGCACCAGCCACCAAGAAAGAGAAAAATGACCGCCGCTGCTGAACCCATGACAGTGAGGGTGCTTCAGTCACTATCTTTTGACAGTGATTCCTATCAAACTGCCCAGAATGGAAGGTTACCTGGAAGACAGAAGCCTCCATTCTTTACTCCTAGTGATGATTTCTAGTGAGGATCCCTAAATTAGGGGCCACACTTGCCTATTCCAACAGCCTATGAATTCCTAAGCATCAAGGCAACTCCAATCTGGGGATTTATAAGACTAAAGAAATAAACTTATTATAATGCAATAAAAATTATAAGAAAGGTAGATGGCATGTGGGAGATAGGAAAAGATATGGCAGAAAGCTTGGTATTACCAGAGTATTTTTTGCAGAGCAGATACGTATAAGTGCCACAGCAGGATTTATGACATGTAACTTCGTTTCTGGTTACAGAATACCAATTCCCTTTCCTAAGCCTCTCACTATTTTGCATGTCAGCTGTATTCTTAGAACTGAAACTCAATCTTGGAAATTTATGGCATATTTCCAGCAACATCCTGTACATTCCCTCACAGTACCTGACTTGGCCTTCTGTGCCACTAGAGTAAATATCTCAAATGCATAAAATGTTAATACATTTTGAGATTAATACTGCAGATCTGGATGACTTTGGTGAATTAAATGCAATAGACATTAGCATCATCCATATTAACAGTTCCTCTGGAGAAGTTTTTTTTGTAAAACATCAATGTGGATTAAGAATAACGTGGTTTGTAGATGCAGCCTACTGAAAACAATGCTACATTTCCAGAATAGTACACGCATAATACAATTAATGATGAAAAATTTATGTAAATTCACAACAGCTCTATTTCTAATATTAAGATTAAACTGCACACATATTCATCAGAATATACAACACATTTGAAGGTTAAGCCACAAAGATTTTTAGATGTTTTTCACTCTTCAGTTGATATTGACATCCTTAGTGACACCACTGAGACGCTGTATGGACTGGTCAGTATCTACACCCTTCATTACCAAGTTGCTATCTACCATAACTCATATTTGCTACTGTCAGATATCTGGTATGTTGTCTGGCTTTAATCAAACCATGGCCATCAGACACTACACTAATTCACTGTTCACATCACACGAGATCCCAATCCATGTAGCTTATACTGAGAAACATCCTCATACTATTTGGATGCTCTCTTCAAAATAGCATTGAAATTCTTGGTGATGCATGCATAGTTCAGATTGATTCCAATTATAAGTTACTACATCCAAAACTTTTGAATGCTGGATAATTGCATTGTTTAAAGATGAAAGTCATCCTTAGAAGTCATCCTTGTCATTCTCAAGACATGTTGAAAGAAGTAAAATATTTATTACAAAATCTTAAATGTAGTGATGTGCAGCCAGGTGGCAGATATGATAGAAATAAATTTTAAAATACACGTAGTCTTCTCCAAATAAGATCTAGTTCTAAAACTTTCTCTTTCCTTCTTTGTACACAACTGATGGATGGCGGTTACTTACCCAAATACATTCTGCAAACTCCCTTGAGTTGCAATTACAGACTTCTGGTAAATTGGACTTCCGTGCTGCAACTCTTCATTGAGGTTCTATTGATATTTTCCCCTTAAAAAAAAAATTGTCTTTTACTTATTTAGTACCTTCAGTATCACCTCAGGTTGTGTACTGTCCTAACCACTTTAGAAATTCTAAGAGCTCTTTGGTAGACTGACATATCTTAAATAACTCAGTTATTAGGAAATCATCCATTGAAAGAGAAACACTTTCCTGTCTGGAGAAGCAATAAGCTACCCTCCTTGCGAAGCCTTTTAGTATACAGAATTCTGTGGGAATATGTGAATTGACAAGCATACTTAAATGTAGAAATGGATTTAATGCATGCGACTGATGCTAACTCCTGACCAAGCCTAGAGAAAAAGGCTTTGTATACACATCAAAATAAAAGACAGTCAGGGAGCAATCTGTCTCTCAGAGCTCATGTAGAAATTACTGACTTTCATCAACAATGCTTAGAGCATATTGTCACAGAGCTAAGACAAACTGGACGCATTAGAGCTTATTCGATTCAGTCAGGGTCTCCTTTGGATCCTAGCTGAAGCTCACACATCCATAAGACGCTATTATGCACCTAGCTTTTATATGTAAAATATTTATAATAATGCAGTTCAATAAAGTGGTTATTTTTATGATATGAAACTGAACTTATATGCTGCATGCAAAACCTCCTGAGATAATTTGGAAGAGTGTGTCTCATTAAGGGAGCCAAACCTTATTCCAATCCCTGAAAATGATCCCTTGCTGTTGATATCCGCTGATCAGAACTTTGGCTGCGTTTCTGGGAGCTCTTGTTGACAGGAGCAAAATTGTGCTCAGCAATTAACCCAGCTAACATTGGCTGAGTACTGTGGGTTATCAGTGCTTGAAATTGCACCATAACCTTCTCTAAAGTATAGGTGTAGCAAATAACAGTAGACCATTTTTGGTTTATTATGAGTTTGTGGAAATCAGCCTTGAGGGATACCAAATAGTGATGATTAAAAAATAATGGTGTCCTACCTATCTTTGCAGATGAACATGACTCCTTAGACAATAACATCTTCAGAACAAATATATGTCAGATGTAGTTTCCTAATTTATGTAGATGTAGCAGTGCAACACAGCCAGATGAGTTCTTTTCCGGTATTGACTATCTTAGGAATGTGTATTTAAACATTTCACTCTCTGGAGTCATTTACTGCGAAAAGCATTCACCTTCAGTTGAGTGTTTTTAGCCATCCTGGGCTGCATCAAAAGGAGAGTGACCAGCAGATCGAGGGAGGTGATCCTGCCCCTCTACTCTGATCTCCTGAGACCTCACTTGGAGTATTGTGTGCAGTTCTGGTGTCCTCAACATAAAAAGGACATGGAAGTGTTGGAACAAGTCCAGCGGAGGGCCACGAGGATGATCAGGGGCATGACTGGAGCACCTCCCATATGAAGACAGGATGAGAAAGTTGGGTCTGTTCAGCCTGGAAAAGAGAAGGTTGCTTGGAGACTTCATAGCAGCCTTCCAGTATCTGAAGGGGGACTATAGGGATGCTGGGGAGGGACTCTTCATTAGGGACTGTAGTGAGAGGACAAGGGGTGATGGCTTCAAACTCTAACAGGGGAAGTTTAGATTGGATATGAGGAAGAAGTTGTTTACTGTGAGGGTGGTGAGGTACTGGAATGGGTTGCCCAAGGAAGTTGTGAATGCTCCATCGCTGGCGGTGTTCAAGGCTGGGTTGGAGAGAGCCTTGGGTGATATGGTTGACTGTGAGGTGTCCCTGCTGATGGCAGAGGGGTTGGAACTAGATGATCTTAAGGTTCTTTTCAACCCTAACTATTCTATGATTCTATGAAGCACTCCACTGAGTGCTCTGTAGTAATTGTCTCTTATTGACTGTTAACTGAAGTATGGCATATTAAAAACATAATTGAATATCAACAGAGTAGATTGTCTGTATTCCAGGTCTGTCTTTTTTCCCATTTTAGGTTAATGCCATAGCCACTGGACTAAAAAATAAAAGTGGGAATCAGTCCATGCAATACCATCTGCACTGGGACGTACGTGTCTAGGTTTGTCTAGCCTTGTAGTCACCTGAGGGACATCTAACATATATTAAGAAAGATTAGACTGAGTCATCCTTTGGTGGCCAAGCCTCGATATGCATATAATGAAAAGAGGTAAGCAGCTGACTGAGATATCCTGGATTTCACTTTGCGGGTTTACAAAATGCATATGCTTTATGGAAAACTTAGAAACTTATTTTAGGTGGTCTGGATCGCCTTGCTACCAAATTAGGTGCACTAGATTTCATTCTTATTATCTTGACTCTAATGCTTCATTCTGAATGGAATCAAAATATGAAAGTGGTCTCTCTTTCCGCAAAATGACCATGAACTGACTGAATTTAAAATATGAATACTTAATTTAAATGTGCTAACCTGATTCACAATAGTTTTAAATAACAAAATGGTATAAAAAAGCAATTATCTTAAATTAAAACATAAATTTTAAACAGCCAGCTTGTAAAAAAATTCTAATCAGACATCTAGTGACCCAAGATCTAATTCTGCTGACAATTAAGTCAGGTCATATATTATTTTAATTTCTTCTAGCTAGCTTGCTGATTACTAGTTCTTATATATCACTGCAGCATCTAAGTGTCACTGAGGAAATAGTAACGGCTGCTCTAACAACTGGCCAGTAATCTACTTTTTTCCCCTCTACTGCTTTTACGGGTGTTAGACCTAGGAACGTATTTTTATTTATTGTGTTTTAAATCACATGTTATCTCTTTCTTTTGGTCTTCTGTTTTAACTTCTCTTACACTTCTCAGTGTTTCCCTCTTCAGTGACATTTGGAGAAGTTTATATTCTGATTGAAAAGGTGTTAAATTTAGGTTTATTTTAGTCTGGTCAGATAAAGCTTTGGCCCTGTTGCTGAGAAAGTGCTGTACTACTGTGCTTTTTTGATTTATTTTCCACAGTAGCAACACTGACAGTTCTTACAGAAAACAACTATGTGTGAGTCATCATTGCGAAGGTAGTCATACTCTATGAGAGATCTCAGCCATTAGAGGTCAACAGAGATTAATTCTGAAGGTAGCTGATATGGGTGACTGCTTCAGGAGTCATCACATTAAGCAACGTTCTGGTGATTATTTTATAATTTTTTTTTTTTTTTAAATAAGGAGATGCTCACATTCTGAAATTGCTTAATTCTGTTTTATTATGCTGATATGTTATGGGTTCGGCTTCCCCCCCCCTTCCCCACAGAGTCTCATGTTACGCCGGGAAAGAGAGAAAAGCTGGGGGAGGGGAGACAGGGCGCCTGACCCAGGATGACCAATGAGGTTATTCCATACCACAGCGCGTCATGCCCAGGAGGTAGGATTCGGTGGCGGGGCTCTCGCGGCACGAGGTGGGGGGAGGGGCGCGCGGTCTCTCTCTGGAGCGGCCACGCGGTCTCTGGAGCGGCACGCGGTCTGGGGAGCGGTGCGCGGTCTCTCGGCTCGGTCGGGCGGTGAAACAATTGTATCCTCTCCCTTTGTATTTACTTTGTCGTTATTATTGTTGTTGTTGGTGGCAGTAGTGATTTGTATTGTATCTTAGTTACTGGACTGTTCTTATCTCAACCCCTGGGAGTTACATTTTCTTTGGTTCTTCTCCCCATTTCCTCCCCATCGGGGGGGGGGGGGGGGGGCAGAAAAGGAGGGAGAAGGGAAATTTGCGGCTTAAACCACCACATGATACCACAAAGCCAAATATTAAGAAGATTCCAGGGGAATGACAAAATGTGATGATCTATCACTACTACGATGGAATGAAAGGGTATCTTTAATTAGCTACTACTGAAAAGAATTATTAGTTCTCAGTAAAGACTCATTTGGCAGCCTTGCCTGAAAGAAAATGAAAGAAAACTGGTAGCTCACTTAAAATACACAAATTTAAGACATTTTATTAACAGATTAAAAAGGACATAATTGTTGGAATATGGCACCAAGAACCTATGCCAAAAGAAGCTGCAAAGAGAAAGGTACAAACAAAAGAAATCTTTTAGGTTATTTTAAGGATAATAAAACAAATAAGCTGCTCAGCCATGAAAAATACATAAATTTTATGTGTACTAATTAAGACCAGCGACACCTCGAGTCTCCTGTTCATGTACATTCCACTATGCACAGTACAATTTAGATTCACAGCTGTTGCCAAAAGTCATTCTTAGTCCATTACGTTAACTAATCTATGCTCATTATCAGGATGGTAGTCTTTCTGTGAACAGAAAGTCAAAGAAGAAGATGTATCATTAGTGAAGATTTTAGAGTAATTTTCAGTAAACTGAGACAAATATTTTTTACTCCTAATGCAGTTCTTTGATCTGTAACAATAACAATGACATCTCGAAATGCAACCTTGAAATAAATACTTGAGGGTTTGCAAATCTGGTGCATAACATCATTCACACTAATCAGCTACTTTCTTGCTTCTTAAAAAATTAAGGGGTGTTACCTGGAACATATGGCTTTATGATGATCTAAATATTCTTCCAAGATTATGACAAAATACCTCTTGTTAGAAAAGAAACATATAATTACAACAACTTATTAAAAACAAAACAAAACAGCAAAGCAAGTGGGGAAAAGAAGTAGCTATACAGGTATGGTCTGAGATGAATGCATTCTGTTGAAGAAAACCCTCACGACCTAACTGATATGGAATCTACAGTTGTGTTTCTTTCCCTTTCTCTCCCTCTTTCTCTCTCAGTGTACATTGTATAACTGCATAAGATATGAATATATATGTTGTGTTTATCTCTATTTTCTTATGGTGAATCTATGTGATTTACCAGTATTTTATCAAAAAGTTAAGTACCTAAATGAAAACCACATTAAATCTGAATTCAAACTAGAAATGTTAGATGTAACCAAGGAGAACTTGTAACAGGAACATTTAGCAATCATAAATACACATATGACAACTCCAGAAAATAAATTCCAAATGTTGTACTTGAAAAAAGCCACGCCAAAATCTGTAAACTTGTACATATCTCCTACTAAAGGAACAAATGATGGTTGTATCTCTCCAATAACTAAAAATTTCTGAAAATTACACACCAAAATATTTATATTGCCTGCCAGTTAAGAAAGGACAATGAAGAACAAATCAAAGAGTTCAGCACAAAGAACTACAAAAATCCAAAGTAAGAGGATGAAAACAAAGCCCTCATCAGCTCATTTATTTCCTATCTACAGAACAATGCATACAATCTTTAAGAAGTACTAATTTCTGCTGCAAATATATCAACAAAATGTACCCCTATGCCCAAAGTATTTCTAAGTCTTTCTCTCAGTGATCATATGATAAAAGTTTAAAAATGGACTAGAAAGAATGTAATTAGAATCTGGTCTATTTAAACTTAAATTGTTATGGCAGAAGAGCTTAATACTGCTCTCTTTAGGATTCCTTCTTGGATTGGATTAAGTGATACGTTGAATGTCCTCATATCTTTAACATGTCTTTTGGTCTGCAAGGATGAGTGTTGCAATTGTAACAAAACCAGTCAATAATAATCGTCAAAGGAGCTAGCAATGTATGTTACTGGATAATACTGAGGAAACAAAGCTAAAGTAGATACCTAACCAGTAACCAATATTTTTAAGAATGGGAGCAACTGATGTATATACTACACGTATATACATCAGTTGCTATATACAATATAAATTGCTATATAGTTGTATATATACAATGTATATACATATATAATGGTTTATACTAATAATAGCTGTATTAGGCATTATTATGAAATGTGTATAGTCATTTTATTAAATGTGTATAGACTGTTAGTGGTCAAATAGATACTTATGAAAAATAATACTGCTATGAATTACACTGTAAAGATGTCACATACATGAGAAAAAAAAGTCAAATACATGAAAAAAAAAAAGAAGAAAGAAAACTAAAAAGAAAACATTGAGTTATGGAAACGTTTCCATAAAAGATAAAATTTTAAAAGTTACAGCAAAGACTGTTAGCATTGGACTCTGATGGTGGACAAATCAGGTTGTGTGCCCACTATGAGGTCATTAAAGTGACCAGATTTTAAACTGCCACACAACATTTGAAGTCTCCAACATTTATCACATTTTCAAAGCAACTTGGATTAATAGCATGTTGCTTGAAGAGTAATGCATAATTCAAATGCTCTTGCTGACTTGGTCACTGCTCAGGTCACATATTTTTTCAGTTGAGGACATAAATTGTAGTACATCCCACTAAATATAATTTTGCCTCTAGTAATAGAAGGTCAGAGACTTTGTACTGACCCAACTGCAGGGTCTCAGCATTTGTCTGAGCTTGTCCTGTCCTAGCTGGTTTTAGCTCATCAGAGAGCAATTAATCTCACCCTAAAGTAGTCATTTACATTTGACCAGCTGACTCTGATTGCTTTAATTATATTATTGCAGATTTCTCCCACATACTGTAGATGTGTCCCGCTGCTTTTTCTGATTTGGCAGCTTGCCTGCGCCAGTTGTCCTTGTGACAGTGTAACATAGCTGGCTTTGGGAGATAGAGACCATCTAAATCCTTCCTAGGCAGCCCTTGTAGTTTCCTGACCAAAGAATGGGGAGAAATTGTAGTTAGCATGAACCTAGTCTGAGCTCAATCTACCCAAAAAGACAATGTATACACATTGAGCCAGGTCTGGCAAACCTCAAATTTTAGGCTCTCAGGATTTGTCAATTCAGATAACTGCAGATATGAATAGTAACACTTTCCAAAGCATAGAGCTTTGATGTATCTTTAAAAATATCTTTGAGATATGCTATAATATTGCTATGAACATGCATCTTTCCAGTCTTGTGGTCTACAGATATTTATGTTCTGAAAAACATAAAAGAATAATTTGTGCTTTAATGTCTTTAAGTTTGTTATCCCAAAAAGAAGAAAATAAAAAGATAAAAGAGAGAGAACCTAGACAAACTCTAAAATAAGCATAAAATATAAAACTTGATATCAGCTATTTTGGCGGGTACAAATTTTGTAGACATATGTTTAGAAATTTATACATAAATTTTATATGTAAAAGTAACACTGCTGGATGTACCACTGAAAGTCCTGCATATTCAGGTATTTACTTTTTATGCTTGTTACAATAATCTTTTTTGTAAAGTATAATCCTGAGCTTGCTAAAAATTAAGGACCAGATATTAATAAAGAAGTCAATTATACACATGTACATGATTATTAATAAAATGAATGAGCTTAATTTTACATGGCTAAGAAATGCACATATGGAAGAACTCCATTAAACATTTTCAAATGTATAGCTTTACTGAATAAGAAAGATCACTGCATGCATACATCTATGGGTCAGATCTATAATTTTTCATAGCTCTGCTAAAGTCAGTGTAATAATATTTTTCACTGACTGAAAATTAAATTTGAAATATTTTTATTCTCTGTTATCATATTCTTTGTTTGTTGTCACAATCTTACCTAAAATTTTCTGTCTTATTTCTAATTAGAATCATAGAATAGTTAGGGTTGGAAAGAACCTTAAGATCATCTAGTTCCAACCCCCCTTCCATGGGTAGGGACACCTCACACTAAACCATGTCACCCAAGGCTCTGTCCAACCTGGCCTTGATCACCATCAGCGATGGAGCGTTTACAGCTTCCCTGGGAAACCCATTCCAGCGCTTCACCGCCCTTACAGTAAAGAATTTCTTCCTCATATCCAATCTAAATTTCCCCTGTTTAAGTTTGAGCCCGTTACCCCTTGTCCTCTCACTACAGTCCCTAATGAAGAGTCCCTCTCCAACATCCCTATAGGCTCCCTTCAGATACTAGAAGGCTGCTCTGAGGTCTCCATGCAACCTTCTCTTCTCCAGGATGAACAGCCCCAACTTTCTCATCCTATCTTCATGTGGGAGGTGCTCCAGTCATGCCCCTGATCATCCTTGTGGCCTTCCTCTGGACTTGTTCCAACACTTCCATGTCTTTTTTATGTTGAGGACACCAGAACTGCACACAATACTCCAAGTGAGGTCTCAGGAGATCAGAGTAGAGGGGCAGGATCACCTCCCTCGATCTGCTGGTCACTCTCCTTTTGATGCAGCCCAGGACATGGCTAGCTTTCTGGGCTGCAAGTGCACACTGCCGGCTCATGTTCATTTTCTCATCGACCAACACCCCTAAGTCCTTCTCGACAGGGCTGCTCTGAATCTCTTCTCTGCCCATAGAATTGTTTTGTATGTGGTCTGAATTTTGTTGAACTATTTGCCATATGCTAACTTCCAACAGCAGCTATGCTTTTAAATCTACCCAATGAGTTTTACCTCTCTAACTTCCATTAAAGTCAATGAGAAATGTGCTACTGAAATTTTGTTTGCCACTTTGAAAATTTATGAGCAAGAAAGAAAATAGAAAAGTTCAGTGACTACAAAAAAGGCCTTTGTCAGCTGTTAAACTTGTTCTGTATTCAGTGGCTCAACTGGCTGAGCTGCAACCTGTGTGCTTCACTGTACACTGTAGTTTCATGATTGGCACTGCTGGTTACTTCTAAAACCACAATACACCAGTTCGTGGGTCCTGTGACAATATGGAATGGGCCTCAATGTGTACAGTTGCTTTCAAATTATGAAGGAAAATACAAAGAAAGAGAAAGATACATCATTAAAAACAGCTCTAGAAAAAAAAAGAAAAAGAGGGAAAGAAAGAAACTTCCTTTTGTGTTCTGAACATTGTTTTTGATCTCTAGTCAAAAACAAGTCTAAGGGTACTTTGTTGCTTACAGTGTATTTTTGTTTATTTGTCTGGAATCCAAGGAATGAGAAATATAGAATAATAAAAAAAAAAAAAAACAAATGAAAAAACAAAACCAAAACCAAGTAAAAAATCTTTTATATTTTTTCCTGAAGTATATAATCACCAAAGTAGACACCACGCTTGTACTAGGCACCATATGAAAGCGTTGCTTGGCAAAGAAAGTATTCAGTAAAGGATGTTCTCTATTTTTTAATAATAAGAAATGAAAACAAAAGAATGCAAAGTTTGAAGCCTTTACAAAGGTAAGTCAGAAACATTAGGCTACAAAGCACTCATTCAGTATCTCAGCTGTGGCATCTGAGTAGTTTTTAATTGTTCTTTCCCCTGAAATTAGAATTTTATTTGTTAATCACTAAACGGATGAATAATTCTAAACCAAAACAAAAATAAAACAACAACAACAACAAAAACCACAAACAAACAAAAAACCCCACCAAAATCCGAACATTTCTGAATACAGAATGGTTTGAGAAAATAAAATCTCAGATGTTGACCAAATATGTAATCTTTAGGGTGTGCTTGTACTTCAGAGGTCTAGCTTGAGTACACCACATGCTTAGGGTCTTAATTTTGGTATAGTATGTTAAAATGTATTTGGGGGCTGGATATGTAAGGAAGAAGTGTGAAGAGACAGAAGGGAGAAGGCAGGTATGTGTTGTAATTTGCACATTTACAGCAAGAGGGAGAGATATCGGAGTGAGACTTAGGCAATATAATATCTTTACTTTGAGACATTAGCATATACATGCTCTCCTTATGATTTACATTCATCTTGTGGATTGTAGTAAATAACTTTCTTAGCCACCTGTCTGTTTGGCACTTGTAAGCAATGACAACACTTCTGTTTTGAGGTGTAAAAGAAAGTCTGCTGGAAAGTCTGCTCATTTTCATTTTTCCTCCATCAACACTCGTCCCACCAACAAGCGTCATGCTGCTTCATTGACATCACCCTTATTCTGCTTGTTTGCATTTTTAGTTAGGTAATTTTGTCAATACGCTAGTGTTGGTTTACTTAACAATGTTAGCTGAACATTGAATTTTTATTCATTTTGGCAAGGTAGCCCTGAGTCCATGATAGTGGTAGGGCACTGACAGGCCTCACTGCCCCTTCCCACCCTCCTCTTGCCCAGGATCCCATTTCACCCCCAGGGCCTGTCAGTCCCTGCCCCAGTGATGCTACATCAGGGCCAGTTTCCAGCTGCTCACAGCCCTGTCCCAGTTGGCCATGGGCTCCATGAGCTGGCCCAGCCTTGGCCTGTCACCATCCCCAGGGAGGTGCCCACTGCCTGGCATATGGGGCTGCCCCTGTGGCTCCCTGCCTGCCCTGCTCTTTTCAACCCATCCCACAGGGAACAGCTGGTCAGTGCAATGTCCTGGCAAAAGTCAGCCTGAAATTGTCCAGGGTCATATATGGATTATCCTGGGATACTATCCAACAATGAACCACCCACAGTTTTAGAATATTTCATTTAATTTAAGAATTTACCCCTGCATGAATCATCCTCTGGGTGCACCTATGTAGACTAGCAAGGCTCTTAGCCAAATTGGGTCAGTTATTAAGATGTCATCATAAAATTATTTTTCTTGTTTTCTTTGAAACCCTTATGGACATGGAAACTATGCTAAATATACCTATGACTTACATTATTAGATGGAATCTCAGTATCTGTATATCACACACAAACTACCTCACAGAATACCTTTAGCTCCTCAGGTGCTGAAGTACATAAAAATGAACAAAAATTATCAAGGAATGAAGTTAAAGTCAAGAGAGTTTCTAATGGCACATATTTCCAGTAATAAATCACTCTTGCTCACTGACTTCCCCAAAGTCTTCAAGTTTGCAAGCAGTTAGAAGTAAAAATCATGTGCCACATGGCAAAAAGAACTGAAGAGACTGAAATCCTAGTAATTGCCACTGTCTTGGCTTCATTTGCTGCTTGCTCAGTGGTACCAACTTCTGTGGAAAGTTCTTTGAACACGAAGTACATTTCTGTTGTTTGGTAGTTCAGAAGTATTCCACCTTTTCTGAGTGTAAAATATGCAGTGATTCAGGGATGCTATGCAGTGCAGATACCACTCAGCACGTGTTCAAGGTGCCTATTTCTGTGCTTTCAGCATCTCACATAAAACAGACAATAAAAAAGCCTCAGCTATATCTGTGAGATAATGTGAATAAACTCAATAGGCAGCACTTAGTAAAAATATATCCTTGGAAATATAATGCAATATGCTAAGGTAATTGCATAAATGTGAGTCACCTAATGCAACTATAATTTTATAACATGTCATTTCAGAGGCAAAAAAACTTCATGCATGATTAAATAACAAACTTCTTCTGAACATACTGAGGATTTTTAAAATTGCATCATTTTTTTTTATTTATTTTTCTTCTTCAGATATAAGATGAGCTTTATATAGCCTTATCTTCAGTTTTTAATTTTCCAGGTAATGCTAACGTTCTCTCTCAAGGAAGAGAAGAAACAGAACTGAGAACACTAATGCATAGAAATCTCTTTCCTTCTTCAAAGACTATGAATAACACACTTTTAAGTTTAGTGATGCAGCTTTCACTAACACAATTCTTCATTATTCATGACATTTTGTCCATTATAGCATGAGATTCCTTGGAAGATAGAAATAATCATTCAAAAGTAGAGCCTAGTTAAATTGTCTATTGTCTGAGAAATTGAGTTGGCATAATAGATGAAACATCAGTTACAGCAATTAGTGGTATCTTCTGACAGAAGAAATGCATCTTGCAAATTACAGTACCAGAAACACCAGAAAATTTCACAGTCTTCTTTACCTGCCTTCTCTACATGGGAAGTAAAGCTTGTTTGCAACAGAAATATATATATATGTGTGTCTCTATATATATGTATATAAGTACAGATATATACATACATATGTATATATTTATATGTGTACACACATATTAAAAAAAATAATGCCTAAGAAGTAATTACGGGACATTACATAAAATTTACTTTTATAGAATGTACAAGCTATTGTCTTATTTCTTGTTTTCACAGAGTAATTAGTGACTCTGTAAGGACTTCGGAGATACAATATTTGCACTAGGAATATATGTCTTTCAAGTTTCACTTTAGTACATTTTTCTATACTTATACTATTAAAAAAAATTGATTTTCCTTTGTTTTTTTAAATACACAAAATACTTCAACTGCATTCAGTTGTAGCCTATGATAGCCCTATGATTGCTTAGTAATTTTTTAAGTCCTAGGGCAGCTAAAAACATTGATAATTAAAATTAACAAGCAAGTAATAGGGAAATTTAGACATCTGGGATTCCATAAAGGGGGACTCTGGCATTTGAACTAGGGACTTCTAAGACAGCTGGAAAAAAACAAGAAGGACAAAAAGGCAGCCTAGGAAGTCAAGGAACAGATGAAAAGAAACCATGTACAAGGATGTTAGAAATGGACAATGAAAATAACGGAATTAGATAGGGGCAAAGTGCCAGAGTCAGAGCATTCATGTAAAAACATAGAAGATAAGACAATTTATAAAACAACTGATTTTGATAGAATTTGATAAATAAGACCTGATGAAAAAGGGAGATGCGAATAAATTCTACTCCCAGAAATTTAGACCTGAGTTCTGCTTTCAGGTGAACTACAGAGAGAGATGCATATATGCATATATATATGTATATGTATATAGCATAGAGGCAGGATTTGGCCCCTTTTCTTTAAAATTTTAAGATGCTTGAAAATAAAAAGAGGTCAGAATAAAAGAAGATAGCTGGAGGATTATAGGCATAGTTTCCTTTCTCTATAGTCTTTTCTTACTTTAATCCATTTTGATTTCTGCTTCATTTGCTGTATCTGCAAAGGTTACAAGCTGGCATTGTCATAGGAACTAAACTCTTTCCTCAGAGCTGGAAAGGAAAGGGAGATGAGTGCTTAGATGAGTACTAATCAAAGGTATAGATATAGTAGCAGTTTTCTGATGGAATGGTGCCAAAGAATACTTAAACTGAATCAGTTTTCTGTGTGCCTGTCTTGCATCAAATCATGATGGAGGTCAAAACTTGTTATTCTTTTTTTTTCCCAAAACAATATTTAACTAGAATTTTTTGTAAAACTGGCTTTTCTATTTGCATTTATTATCCACATAGGGAAAAAAAAAAAAAAAAAAAAAAGAAAACCCAGCAATTCAAGTACAAAATTAAAGTATTACATATGAAAGTCTTTTTTGTTTTGAGAGTATTCAAGGAACTTGTATTTGTGAGTTTCTGTAGATTTAGACCTTTGGTTAGTTCATGACGCGTAGAGCACTCTTATGCGAAATTATATCCTCTTCCCCAAAACAAAAGAATTTAATTACTGAAAGACATACATTCTGAACAGCAAGTGGCAGCATTAAGATACAGCAAGTGGCAGCATGAAGATTCAGCAACCAAATATCAGTTTCTATAAGAAATAAAAGCATGTATTTAAATTAATCTAAAAGCTAAACATATTCCCTATAAAATTTAGAAAACCATGATATAGATATAGACTAGGGACAATGTGGGTCCTCTCCAGAAGCTATCAGGGAGACCTGGCTACCCTGGATTTGGAGAAGGCTGGGGTTCTTATTGACTTCTTTGCCTTGATCTTCACTGGCATACGCTCTGACCACACCACCTAAGTAGTGGAAGACAGACGCAGGGACTGTGAGAATGAAAACCCTAGGCCCACTATAAGAGAGGATGCGGTTCGAGACCATCTTAAGAACCTGAACATGCACAACCCCATGAGATCTAATGAAATCCATCCGCAGGTCCTGAAGGAAGAGGCGAATGAAGTTGCTAGGTCACTGTCCATCATATTTGAAAATCATGGCAGTCAGGTGAAGTTCCAGATGACTGGAAAAAAAGGGAAATATAGCCCCCATTTTCAAGAAGGGGAAAATGGATGAGACGGGGAACTACAGACCACTCAGCCTCACCTCTGTGCCTGCCAAAATCTTGGAGCAGATTCTCCTGGAAGGCATGCTGAGGCACATGAAAAACAACAAGGTGGCTGGTGACAGCCAGCATGACTTCACTAAGGGGAAATCCTAACTGACCAATCTGGTGGCCTTCTATGATGGGGCTACAGAACTGCTGGACAGGGGTAGAGCAGTTGATGGCATCTACCTGGACTTGTGCAAAGCATTTGACACTGTCTCCCATGACATCCTTGTCTCTAAATTGGAGAGACATCAATTTGATAGGTGGACCACATGGTGGATAAAGAACTGGCTGGGTGGCCACACACAAACAGTTGCAGTCAATGGCTCAATGTCCAGCTGGAGACCAGTAAGGAGTTGTGTCCCTCAGGGATCACTGTTGGGACCGGTCTTATTCAACATCTTTGTCGGTGACATGGACAGTGGGATTGTGTATGCCCTCAACAAGTTTGCCAATGACACCAAGCTGTGTGGCTCAGTTAATACATTGGAGGGAAGGAACACCATCCAGAGGGACTGAGACACGCTTGTAAGGTGAGCTGATGCCACCCTTATGAATTTTAATCATGGCAAGTGCAAGGTCCTACAGCTAGGTCGAAGCAATCCCAGGCACAGCTACAAGTTGGGCAGAGAAGAGATTCAGAGCAGCCCTGTCGAGAAGGACTTGGACATGTTGATCGATGAGAAATTTGACATGAGCCGGTAGTGGGCGCTTGTAGCCCAGAAAGCCAACCGTATCCTGGGCTGCCTCAAAAGGAGCGTGACCAACAGGTCTAAGGAAGTGACCCTGCCCCTCTGCTCTCCTGAGACCTCGCTTGGAGTATTTTATGCAGTTCTGGTGTTCTCAACACAAAAAAAAGGACATGGAACTGTTGGGACAAGTCCAGAGGAGGGCCACGAGGATGATCAGGGGCATGACTGGAGCACTTCCCATATGAAGATAAGAAAATTGGGGCTGTTCAGCCTGGAGTAGAGAAGGTTGCTTGGAGACCTCATAGCAGCCTTCCAGTATCTGAAGGGGGGTTATAGGGATGTTGGGGAGGGACTCTTCATGAGGGACTGTAGTGAGAGGACAAGGGGTAATGGGTTCAAACTGAAACAGGGGAAGTTTAGATTGGATATGAGGAAGAAATTCTTTACTGTAAGAGTGGTGAGGCAGTGGAATGGGTTGCCCAGGGAAGTTGTGAATGCGCCATCGCTGGAGGTGTTCCAGGCCAGGTTGGAGAGAGCCTTGGTTGTCATGGTTGATTGTGAGGTGTCCCTGTCCATGGCAGAGGGTTGGAACTTGTTGATCTTGAGGACCTTTCCAACCCTAACTATTCTATGATTCTATGGCTCTATGATACCTTAGGTCTGTTTTAGAGTCATGATTGTTTAGGGAAAACTATCTATATCTGACCTAATTACCTAATACTCTAAAGAGTTTGCTCTACTAGCAGATTTTCTCGGGAAAGACTGGTTTTGCTCAGATTTCATTGTAGTATTACAAGTTAGGAAAAATGAAGCACATGAAGAAATTAATTCAGAAAATAAGCTAGCTTATACATAGGAGTATTGAAGTGGTAATAAGACAAGTATGGCATACAATGAACCTCTATGGACTGGAGAAAGAAATGGAAATGAAAACGTTTTTGAAGAAACAAGAAGAGCAAGTTAGGTTAACAAGATTGTGCTTACAGATGATTTGATATCAACCTGTTTCAACCTCTCTGATATTAATTAAGAAATCTGTGAGGCATGCTGTAGAGACAAAGTTGAAAGTTTTAGGATTTAGCAAATAATTGTTTTCCTAAACCACTGTTTTAACAGCTCAATATGGAATAGTTCTTGCCTAATCTAGATTGAATTTTAGCCAATGACTAAGGGAACAGTGGTAAATTATTGAAAGAATAGAAGACAATAAATTCAACTGTCTACAGTACACTTCCTGTGTTGAAATTTTAAATAGTGTTATTGTATACTGGAACAGCAGGTACACAAAAAATTTAAAGAATGGAATAAGAAGGCAACTATAAATAACAAATGGAGAAGCAATCGATGCTATGACCAAAGTAAATTGTAATATAATATGGATTGCTTGTTAATATGTTGAAACAAATATAAGATTATAATGAAATTTTCTCCATCAGAGCATTAGATTCTTTGGAAGATAGAAGTAATCATCTAAACCTAGTCTAGTTAATTATCTATTTTCTGTGAAATTGAGTTGGCATAATCAATGAAACATCAGTTACAGCAATTGGAGGTATTTACTGACAGAAGAAATGCATCTTTCAAATTACAGTACCAGAAATCTCAGAAATCTTCAGTCTTCCTTACCTGCCTTATCTAGATAGGAACAAAAGCTTGTTTAAAATTTTGTATATATGTATATATACACATACAAAAATTCCAGCTATAAGCCATTGATTTAAAAGGGCTGTGACATATATAGAATTCTTAAATGTATTTGATGTACATGAAGTCTTAAACGGTGTAGACAATGTCAACCTTAGTTATTGTATTCAATCTACCATGCATAATAGTACAAGGAGGTACAAAGGGATATGAAAGGAAGTGAGGCTGGACCATTGTTATCTAAAAGAAATGATTGGACCTTGTGTTTTTTACACAATATGCTTCACATACTTCAGTATCATTAACTGACACATAGTATTGTAAAAAAAGCTAAAAAAAAGAAGACCCCAAAAAACCCCAAACCCAACAAAAAACGAACAAAACACAAACAAATCCTTACTATATAGCTTTAGAACTGGTTTATGATCTTTCTAAAAGTAGTAAGATAAAAGACCACAGAATCTTTAAAATCTTTACTAGGTCATGTTGACTGAAGAGCGTAAAATTCTAAAATTCTGCAAGTTAATGAGCATTGATATAAAGAATGTTTGTCTATATTTGCTAAAAATTTTACAGATATTTTGTTATTCAAGGAGCACAGTTCCTTGCAGAAGACCAAATTAATGACCTGTTTGAGATGCAATTCTATACATGAAGTTTTGTCATTCTTTAGTTATGGCCTCTGGAGTCCTTTTCCTGACTGAGGTTTCATTCTGTATGTGTTAAGGAAGTGAAGTAAAAATATTTGCAAGACTGAAAAGGAAAAGCAATAGCTTTGAACAATTAGTAATATTTACAGAAAAATTTTAGTACAGCAACTAAACCCTGCTATTGGTATTGGATAGCAGTAATACATTTGCTGCAGGTATGAGATGATTAGGGGAAAAAATAAAAAAAAAATGTATTTTCATCATAAATACAAATGGCCTGAAAAAAAAATGGTTCTATAGACTATTCCAAAAGAAGGATGGTCATACAGTCAGAGTGCTCTGATCTTTAAGATCCTTGGACTCAGTTCATGACAGACACCACTTACATAATTTAATGACTATGCTTTATTTCTTTAACTGCAAATAAGATAATATTGTTTCTCTATAATTTACCTGCATTGTCTTTGTAAAAGTTAAGTTCTGATTGAGATATTTCTCATTTTATATCAGTATCTATAGTTGTAACACAGTGAGAGCCTAAGTTTGGTAATCATCTCTGAAAGCTACTATATCTAAAAATAACACAAAATAAGTCTTTCAGAAAGTCACATTTCTAGAATATCAACCTAAACACTTTCTTTGATAATTTAAATAATTAATACTTCATATAATTCACTGAATAGTCATTAGAATGGGGACTAAAACTAGTCAAGCAGCAGCAACAGAAGGAGAGCTGCTCTGCAAAGACAAACCAGGAGGTGGAGGGTGACCTCAGAGTACAAAGAAGTAGTGACCGCACCGATGAGGGCACATTCCCAAACTAACTGAGGGATTATCAGCAAATTTAAGGTTACAATTTTACTGAAACTTAAGGCTATGATATGGAAAAGTTTGTTGGATTGAATGATTTACATACCTGTTTGATATACCAAAGAAACAGGATTTGGCAACTAGACAGATTAAAACAAAACAGGGTCAGCATTTTGGCACTCATGCTCATACAAGGCCATTTATTGCCAGGAGCTCCAGTAGACTTTCCACAGAATTTATAATACAAAATTCCTTTTTATCTGTCACTGATGTACCTGTTTTAATACCAAGGCATCTGAATTGTGGGTATTTTCAGGAGTATTTTAATGTGCATTTCAGTAAGGAAAAAAGATGACATTATTTTTTTTTTATCTTGTATCTTTTTCTTTGAAAAATCTTCTGAGAACTGTAATATATGCAAGACAGAATACCATCTCAAAACTGGAGATAAAGAGTGGAAACAAGTTTGTTCAAGAGCAACATCCCCCTCCAATAATAATAAATAGTAATAACAACAATAACAACTGCCTGAAAAATTTTTGCCATCAAAACCAAATCTAGGTGCCTTCCATTGTTCCAGAGAGGCCAATGGAAGGCACCTAGATTTAGGTACAGTGAGGTCTTTCACCTGTTTCACATCCCAAGGTAGAATTCTAACCAGAAGTGAGTAAGGCAACCTTCTAAACTCTATAGACTTCTAAGAAAGTGAAAGCCTACTTTTCTTGTAAATCCTACTAATTCCTGTGCAGTTCTGCTCTGTTCTTACTCTGGTGAATACAAATTATTCAGCCTTAAAAGAAACGTCAAAACTAGACTGTGTCAACCCAGTCTCTAACTGATTGGAAATGTATTTGTGCTGACATCGCCTTTTAAAAGTATGAAAAGGAATTCATCTTTTAAATAGCATGTAGGACCTGATATTGCTAAGTAATAAATTAAAAAAAGGATTGAATGTTGATATAGAATGTCTTCTTAGTATTGCTGCTTTGTCCTACTAGGCAGACATTTGCCTAATGAAGAAATAATAAAAAAAGAAAACCCAAACAAACAAAAACCCCACATCTGATCCCATTTATCAATTGTTTATAGGTTAACATTTACTAAGAAAACAGTACAGAAATGAGTGTTAATGATGAAGTCTGATACAATTTGCTTCAAAAGATTGCTTTCATATGCATTTATTTTTTCAGTGCTACTAACTGAAAAAAAAAAAAAAGTGGAAAATACAGTCAGGTAGTATAAGGCATTTTTCCTAGTAACAAAGTGTTACCCCAAAGTTTCCTATTCTTGTAACTTCAAGGAATGTTACTTTCTATCTCTTTTTGCCTGTGGATATTTGCATTCTATTTAATTATGCAAAGTTTTAAACCTCATGTCATACATTTTATTAACTTATTTTACAAGGAAGACTACATGACTTTCAATGATTTTATCTTTATGACACTTTTCTTTTCCCTGTATAAGTGTGAGGGTTTGTTTTTTTTTTTTTAAATCTTTAAAAGAGGGAAATCAATCTGATGAGTCACAATACATTTTTACCAGATTAAATAATTGCTAAAACTTGTGAGGCAAAAAACATTTCTAAACCATTGATTCTATATAATGTGGCAACATTTCTGATACAGAAACAAATGGCTATGTCTGTGTTAAATTTAATGAAATTATCTGTTGTTATTATTCATTAATGTTCTAACCATTTTCCCTTAAGAAATATTTAGTAATCTAAGAAGGAGCATATGTTTGTGCAAATTATATTTTCCCTTAAGATTTTGTAAGAAGCTCATGATAATAAGCAATTATATGGTATTTCTTTAGCTTAAACTTTCAGATTAGTAACAGAAAGGTTTTGTACATAACCTTATTGCCAAGAATATGCTTTAATATGAGAGGTTTACCCTCAATTAGGTTTTACTAAAGAGTCATCTTTGTACTATTAAGTATGTTTTGGTTTAGTACAAAGATAGTGTGTTCTCTTTACAGATATATTAATCTAAAATATATTCTGTTCAGCATATAGCTTTTAGTGAATAATTAATCTGATAAAACTTTTTTTTTCTGATTTGTTTCAGCTTAACTTTTGATGATCAAGATGACAAGATACACGATATCATCATGCAAACACTGCAACCAACAGGTAAGCCATGTGCTGCACATTGAAGAGATCTACCTTTTGTAGTTTTGTCTTATTGCTTGTAGATGCCAGCTAAACCCTGTTCAATGTCTTTTCTCACAAACAATTTGCATGTTTGAATGGTTCCATGCCTTTAGGTTGAGAGAGAGAAAAAAAAAGTCTAACTACAAATTCCACTCTTCTGCATTTTTATTTGACATTATCAAAATGTACCACAGAGGCAATATGTCATGTTATGTCATAATATAAAATGACAAACTCTGTACAAATAAATGAATAGCAAATCTTTTATCTGCTATTAGAAAAATAAGTAGCAAAGGTGTAAATGTCTTAATTTACAAAGGGACTAGATGCTGTAGCTAAAGACAAGTGAATTCTTTTAAAAAGAATCTTTTAAATGACTGCTCATAAGGTAACACGGGAGACTTAGAATGTGAATGTTTTTTACAATAAAACAGGTGGTGTCACCATTTAAGCAATTGTTTTTTCTTTGATATCTGTAGGTTCCTTCACACTGACTGAGCATTTCCACTTGAGTAAGTGGCAAAAAACAAAGGATATTTCTGGTGTGCCTGGAGCACAAAAGAAAGCTTTTCAGTGGCAGGGTGTACTTTACCAGATAGCAGATCACTATGAGAATAAACTTACCACTGCAAGCTGATCACTGGTGAATTCTCAAGAGTACACTGATAGTTGTGAATAAGCTTTTCCAGCTGTCTTCTGAAGACAGATGTACTCTGTGGCAATTTTTGCAATATAGAGAAAGAAATGAAGTATTACAGTACAGAATGCAGTGGAATATGACCTGTAGCCTCATAGAGGTTGGAGTAAGAATAGGAAGGGTTGCAGTAACAGAGGTACCACTAGGAAATTAAGATATTCCCCAGGATAAGGCAGTACAAGAACTCAGAGAAAGGAGATCTTCATCCAGGAAATATTCCACAGATAGGTACAGATCTGGTGCTGAAGTATCAATGCCACTAACAATACAGAACAGTCACTGAAGGAAAAATGGAGTGGTTAGTCACTTGATATTCTGCGCAAATAAATGATCATTGTGATCAGGTATGACCAAGCGTCAGCATGAGTTCTGCAAAAATATTCTAAGACTTTGACATAGCTTGATCAATCTCTTCTAAAACACTCTCCCTGGGCCAATTAGCTCCACTTTAGGTTCTGACTTGGCTTCTTTTTATCACTGCTTTTGCACTACTGCATTATTAATTTGTTTGTTTTGTTTGTTTGTTTGTTTTTCACAGAGCCCCAGATATTCAAGATATTAACTAACGGGACAATTATATGAGCTTTCTTTACAAGGCTAGTGTGTCAAATGAACTTTCCAGTGGTGGTGTGGGGCTAAGAGACAAAGTTTGAATATGAGTTACAGAATTCATTTCAGTGTGGTAGCACTATGAACTAAATTCAAATTGGATGACAAATACCATATGCTGACAAACTTATTGATTATAAAGTGTGTTGAAAGTTATCCATAGAAGAAAAGAAAATGTCTGCAAGTCGTTCTAGGCTATGAAAAAATAGAAAATAGAATCATAGAATAGTTAGGGTTGGAAAGGTCCTCAAGATCAACAAGTTCCAACCCTCTGCCATGGACAGGGACACCTCACAATCAACCATGACAACCAAGGCTCTCTCCAACCTGGCCTGGAACACCTCCAGCGATGGCGCATTCACAACTTCCCTGGGCAACCCATTCCACTGCCTCACCACTCTTACAGTAAAGAATTTCTTCCTCATATCCAATCTAAACTTCCCCTGTTTCAGTTTGAACCCATTACCCCTTGTCCTCTCACTACAGTCCCTCATGAAGAGTCCCTCCCCAACATCCCTATAACCCCCCTTCAGATACTGGAAGGCTGCTATGAGGTCTCCAAGCAACCTTCTCTACTCCAGGCTGAACAGCCCCAATTTTCTTATCTTCATGTGGGAGGTGCTCCAGTCATGCCCCTGATCATCCTCGTGGCCCTCCTCTGGACTTGTCCCGACAGTTCCATGTCCTTTTTTTTGTGTTGAGAACACCAGAACTGCATAAAATACTCCAAGCGAGGTCTCAGGAGAGCAGAGGGGCAGGGTCACTTCCTTAGACCTGTTGGTCACGCTCCTTTTGAGGCAGCCCAGGATACGGTTGGCTTTCTGGGCTACAAGCGCCCACTACCGGCTCATGTCAAATTTCTCATCGATCAACATGTCCAAGTCCTTCTTGACAGGGCTGCTCTGAATCTCTTCTCTGCCCAACTTGTAGCTGTGCCTGGGATTGCTTCGACCTAGCTGTAGGACCTTGCACTTGCCATGATTAAAATTCATAAGGTTGGCATCAGCTCACCTTACAAGCGTGTCTCAGTCCCTCTGGATGGTGTTCCTTCCCTCCAATGTATTAACTGAGCCACACAGCTTGGTGTCATTGGCAGACTTGTTGAGGGCATACACAATCCCACTGTCCATGTCACCGACAAAGATGTGAACAAGACCGGTCCCAACAGTGATCCCTGAGGGACACCACTCCTTACTGGTCTCCAGCTGGACATGAGCCATTGACTGCAACTGTTTGTGTGTGGCCACCCAGCCAGTTCTTTATCCACCATGTGGTCCACCTATCAAATTGATGTCTCTCCAACTTAGAGACAAGGATGTTATGGGAGGACAGTGTCAAATACTTTGCACAAGTCCAGGTAGATGCCATCAACTGCTCTACCCCTGTCCATCAGTTCCATAGCGAAGTCATGCTGGCTGTCACCAACCACCTTGTTGTTTTTATGTGCCTCAGCATGCCTTCCAGGAGAATCTGCTCCAAGATTTTGGTAGACACAGAGGTGAGACTGACTGGTTAAGGATTTTGGATTTTTTAAGTGCTATTCCTGGTCTGAGCATAAACTAGAACTGAAAATCTCTGTGAAAACTCTGTCATAATGTTAATTTGTATTTTATATTTAAAAGCCAAATTTATAGCTTTTTAATTTTGTTAATAATGTTAAGAATAGTTCCAGTGATTTGTATATTTTTTTTTCTGATTGTCTTAAGAAGTTCCTGATTATAAATACTGAGATTTAATTTGGGGTTTTGACAGCATTGATTTACTCTTATGTTGCTCTCAGAAGAAGATGTTGATACACTCTTTTAGATAATGGTGTTTTTTCATCCTTTTCATTTTGCACACTACTATTCTTCATTTTATCCTGTGCAGGCAGATGAAGCCATATGGGTAGCTATCACGCCTGAAGTGGTATAGTAGCATATACTCCAAATGCTATGTGAGCTTAAGCTGAAGTTGTAAGCAAGAAGAGTTTTCTGTGTTGCATGTAAGTATACTGTAATTTGAATTGATATCAGGAGACATTCCGAATTTGACAATAAACAATGGTTACATATTGTAGCAATAAAACTCATTTCTTACTGTGCTTTGAGGACCTAAGCTATAACATAAAAGAATTAGGGTGAAGTTTTTTCTCCAGCCTTTGCTGATACACTCATATTTTTCACTTGTGCAAGCTCAGTACATATGAGAACTACTCCTTTTCTAAAGATCCTTTCTACTTCACCTGTTCAGGGTTTAATACCACCTGCTAATAGCATAAGGACGCTTAAAGGCAAAGAATGTCGAAGAGTTAAAATTTTTTACACTGTAATTTTCAGTTTTACACTTCAAACTAGTGTAATCTTTAAATAAGTTATCCTCAGCTTTATATTTGAAGTTTTCATGTCATTGAATTAAGTTGAATACTGCTTGAATATTATGCATTCATATGTAATTATAAAAAAAAAAAAAACAAAACCAAAAAAAAAAACAAAACAACAAAGCGAAACTCTCAAAACATTACTTAAGTTGATGGGGACAGTGGAGTTAGAGGTCTTCAAACTACTAACTAAAGTTACTAACTATTCAAAATGGAATCGATACTTTGGATCTTGTCATGAAACCATTACTGCAACACGGTTGGTATTATTCCTTTTTTAGAAGCCTCTATGAGAAATGAAGAGAAAACACATTATTCCCTAGGGGCCATGTAATTTGCCTGCAGCATTAGCAGAAGTATTCAAGTAATACTAAAAGTGGATAACTAAAAATCCCATAACCATCATCAGTCGTAAAGAATCACACCCTGTTGTATTAGGAATGAAGGCTGAAATACACAAAATTAGGATCTGAATGAATCTAAATAAAAAACTACATGACATTCAGTAAATTGGTTAGAGTTGATTTATAAATAAGCTTAATGAATCATATTTTTTTTCATGTGTCCCATCTTAGCTCCCTCTTTCTGATGGCTTAGATGGCTTATCACATAACAGAATTGTCAGAATAAAGCAAAAATCCTCTTATAGCAGAGAAGTAAGAGAATTTACAGCTGGACTGATTTGTTCTTCAGGCTGCCTATCACCCATACCAGAAATATATTGGCATTGGTCCCTACACAGCAATGTATTTCATTCAAGTGTTTTACGTACAAACAATGCTATCCTGTGTGATTGTCAGCAGTCACAATTTTTAGCAGGTCCTGCATTGACACATGAGGGAGAATAGTTATTTTCTGAATGTGTCATTGTCTTTTCCACCTGCTGCCTGGTCCTCTAGAATGTAAATTGAAAGAGCAGATGTGAAAATTGGGAATGTCTAATGTACTAAATATTGAGTCTGCTCTGCTTTGTCACAGTTTATGTAGAAGCCTACAGTTTTCCTGGTCTCTACAGTTTTCCTGCTTCTCATTTGTCTATTACATGACCTCCCCTTGTGCAAACAGACATTTTTTCATGTGCATGATCTTTCAAGTGAGCCAAATGGCAAAATCTGGAAATAAAATTTATAGAAAGCAAAGTTTCCTGCATGAGTATATTATTAATATAATTTGAAAAAGGCCATAGAGAAAATAAAACAGACCCCGTAAACTGCCTTCTGTGCTTGGCACTAAAGGCAAGAAAGAGCTGAGGAAAACTGCTGCAGAAGCACAGACACTGCTTCCATCTTCTGCTGTTCACTTTTACCAAAATAAAAAAAAAGGAGTTTGGAGCAAAAAGACCTTAAAAAAAAAAAAAAAAAAATCCTTTCTGTAAGAAATGAGCAGTTTTCTCTGCCCAGAATTTACCAGGTTTTGGGAGGAGGAGGATCTTGTGTTACAGCAATCTTAAGGTATAAGAAAATTTCACTCCAGGATTGTAAGCAATACAGAGCAGAGGTGAAGACCTGAAGCAAAAAACATTTTAAGTGGGACATACAAAGAGCAGATAAATGTGTAGAACTGAATGTCAGAAAACAAAATTGCAAGAATGATGTATTGATTTTGGTATTTGTGTGGAAAATACTAGAGAAAGGACTGAGCTTCTTAAGGAAATGTTGGGGTGAAGATAGAACTTCCACATTTTTTCATATCTCTTCAAACACTGCTGATACAGAATCATTTCGTAATCATAGCTGCAGACTTAATTTGTCTTATATATTATGCTATTTGTGCGTGTGTGTTGCTAGCACCTTTCCAGACTTTTTGCTTTTTTCTGGATAATACTGACACCAATTTTACTTTGAGAATTTAAAATGTACTTGTTCCTAAAATCTGCAACAATTTACCTAGATAAAAGGTTTGAAAGAATAGAAGAGTAAGACAGTACTTTAAGGAAAGGGAAAGGGGAGAGGGAGATTAAGATAACATATTGAGATAAATACAAACTTCTCATTTGCATTCTTCTTTACAAATTTATGCAACCGTATAAGTCCCATGTTATTAATTTGCTATTTCTATCCTAAAAGTTAAATCAAATGGCAACACTCATTTTCAAAAGTTTCATTGACCACAGATTCTACAGATGCTTTGCCAAGTAGCTTTTCTGTAAACAGTCTTAATAAAGTGTGTGTTGCAAAGCCTCAAAGATATTCTGTGTCTACTAGATGCATGACATGAATTCTGTTTTCCGAGCCTTAGCAAGCTTTGTGATTGATTTGGTGGTAAGGGTAAACAGATTTCTATCTTTCATCTTTTTGAGTGTGTATACAGAAAACAGGTGGAGAAGTAGTCAGGATTCTGAGGTGGAGATGGAAATGCAAGGTACAGTAGCGATGTTGAAATGTCCAAAGATAATGTAGCTGGATAAAAGGATCAGCTGGACCTCAGTGCTTAGGGTACATAAGTGAGTGCAAAGAAGATCCTGAGGTGAAAGGAGCAAAAGGAGAGGCAACACTAGGACAACAGAAGCAGAGGTTACTTGAGAACTCTACAAAACCTCAGACTCAGCGAAAGGAAAGGAAGCAGTTGAAAAGAAGAGGCATTTCAATTGCCATGACTGACTAAGTTGGAAACTCTATTGCTTGCCACAGATGCTTGTTGAATGGTAGATCTCCAGTGTTAAGGTGATTTGGAAATCCATGACTATCAGTTCCTTTACCATTTACTATTATCAAGACATCAGACAGATGAGCTACAAATTAAATGGAATCTTCATTACATCGTCTGCTTCTTGTTTGTATCAGCTATTTAGCCATTGAGCTGCTTTGCTTAGTGCCAATTTTCTTTCTGAACTCAATGGTATTTACTTGCAAAATGACATTTACTTATAAAGTGACACTCTTCTTCACCCTCAAGTGACATTTCTATGGCACACTGTGTAAATGTTTGGCAAAGATTTGCTGGATCGATTAGAAGAAACAAAGGAAAAACACACAACAGATGTTGATTTTCTTGTTGCTGTGGCTATTGTTTTAAAAGACTGACACAGAATTTTTAGGCTTTTCTGTCTTCTTGGCAGCAGTATTTAAAAGCTTGCCCAACTGCAGCACACATACTTTCACCTTCATTAAACTATCTTTGCAGACTTCTAATGAAGGAGGCTGCATGTCATCTTTCACAAGATGAACTGTTCTGAAAACAGAAACCACTACAGGGCAGTCACTCACTAGCCGTGGAACTGGGTGTATTAGCTTGCATGTATAAAGCTGACCTTACAGTTGTCTTTTCTCTATCATCATAGTTGTGAAAGAGCTATTTCCCCAATTGGTTCCTTTATTTAATTATTGCATTCATTTTTAAGAAAAATTAGATTCGAGGCAACTCCTGGAACTGGTGGAATTCTCTTAAAGTACCACTTTTCCATTCCTCTGGTAGTGAAAATTTTTTGAAGAAATGGATGAATGAATGAAGAAATGTGTTTATTACATCAGGTGATCTTCAGGAACTGTTTAACATGTTCTTTAGATATGTGCATTTTCGTATTTATTGAAGAAGCAAGAAAGATTTCAGCTGGTCTTGGCAAAAAATCAGTCATTGAAGACACCGTGCTTTTGGCTGAATCTTTAGTTTAATAAATTTGGCATTCCTAGATCTAATCTTTAAGCTCAATTTTTAAGGAAACAGTAGAAAAGTACCAAGTTTCCTCATCTTTTTAAATAAAATTAAAAATCCATGGGAATAAAAGTGCCTAGATGTTTTTGCTAAACAAAGAAACCAGTCATCCAAAATGAGAGATTCCATTTAACTGTTTAACCACAGTCATCTAAAGCCATTTTACATGCCTAAAAATATGGGGGACACCTGCACAGGATTTACAATACAAAGCACAGACCCTTGTGAGATACCCAAAGGCTCCGGAGCAGCAATTGTATGCCAAAAAGAATACTTTCAGGTATCTCAAATGGCACTGAGCTCTTTAAGTCCAAGATGCTTGATTTCCTTTTTCCCTTGGGAGGCTTTTTTTTGTTTGCTTGTGAGAGTGAAATTAATTCCTAGTTTTCTACTTCAGATCTAATACAGGATCAGATTCACAGCTGCATTGAGAGGTTTTTTCCTCAGTTTTCCCAGTTTCTTCTTTGTAATGAAGAATTTCTAATCAGATCCTTTAAGCATTCAAAAATCACTACTTAGGCAAAAATCACTACTTAGGCCCCTCAGAAAGGATAAGCCAACTAGATGCCAAACTATACAGGCAGATTTAAATTAGTCAGGTCCTAAATTTATCCCACCTAATTAAATTCAGTTAGTGCCTTACTTCAGAGATTAACTGATCCACAGTTTTGAGTCTAACCCTAATTTAGTTTGGGACTGTCTAGTGTCTCATGTGACATAGAAGTGCATGTCATGGTAGTGCTCAGTCTAAAGACATACAACTAATAATATCCAGTGAGTAAAAAATCACTATCTAAGATCTGCCTTGTCCCTTGAAAGGAAATCAGTCTTTCCTTACTTTAAATGGAGCTTTCAGCGTGTATAATTCTTAGTTCACTGTATGTAGATGGAATGAATCTAACTTTATTGTAGTTTTCAGAGCACTGCTTTCATACACCCTTAAGTAGAGGCTACATTCAACAAGTAAGCTGTTGCACATGGCTTATTTCATTTTCCTATGGTCAGGTATGGTCCAGGTATGGTCAAGCCCTTCTATCAGATATAATGATAATTAAATTGGAGAAAAAACAACTTCTCAGACATAAGGTGAAGAAGAGTTGACTAATTGTTACTGAAGGATGTCCATCCACCAGCAGCTGGCAGTCTGGGGAAAACCTTAAATGAGAGCACCAGTCATGAGAGCAGACATGCTCATTCACCTGAAGATGCCAACATAAATTCTGAAAATATTTCCAGGTAGTTTCCCCTGCTCACAAGTATCATGTCAGTTTGGTCTGAGCTGTGTTTCAGGCAGATTTCTTTGTTCATGAACTAGTCTTGATTAAATGACATTTCAGATACTGAATCATGTTATAAAATATCCTTTCATTCTGTTATTCTTTTTACCAAATCTTTACTCAATACATGCCTTCTTCTGAAACTTTATGTAATATATGCAATACACTGAAATCTTTAGTAATCTGGTACTCGTCATATGGTTTAGTTAAGTTTCCCCAGTTTCCTAAATTGTGATTATGGGTATGAGCACTTGATTTTTTTTTCTTTCACATACTTAGGTGGATGCCTTAATTTTAGATTTTATGAAGTGTTCCTTCTTGTCTTAACCTCATGAAGGCGCTGAAAGTCCTTTTTAATGATGGAAAAATAAGTAAAAGAATGAAATTGCAACTAAGACCACTTGCTGAATTGCTACAATCCTGTGAGTATGATTACCTCTGAACTGTTTTCTATGTTGGCTATGAATTCATGAAATTCAAGGCAGAAGTGAACAAGCAATTTAAATTATGAAAGTGTTAAGAGTTTGAAACTACACACAGCAGGCTGGACAATGTTGAATAGATCTTAAAAGTAATTGCGGCCCACACAGTAACATGCATTCACATTCCTATAAGCATCAAATTACACTTAATATTATTTTTATCCTATGTGCTATATATATATTATAATATTTTTATAGTAAGTGAATACACAGAATTTCCATGCTCATTTATCCTAATGGTATGAATATCATTAATCTGTTAAAGCCATATGTTGACTGTATATATCAAATAGATTTCCTCTGAGGAGCTGTGTGCATTATTACAATATTATTTAATTAGGTCTACCTCTAAGAAATATCCTGTAAGTGTTTCATCTAGCACTGCCGCTGAATTCCCTAAATGTATTACATGTATTCATACAAGTAGTAATAATGTCTGTATTATCTTTCAGGAAACTACTTTAGCTAAAAATAAATTGCATTGCATTTTAAATCTATTTATGGGGATGAAATATGAATTATTTAAGGTTATATTAAATATCGAAAAGTGGTGGTTATAATAATGAAATAGAGAAATAGGACACCATATATTCTGGTACAGCAAGAAATTAGAGTAATCTAAAGCAAATAAAGAAAGAAATGGAACATATAGAATAACACACAGAAATGGAAACTCTCTCTTCTCCAGTCCTTAGCTTCCCAGAAAGGTTGTAAGACAGAAATAGTGAGCAGAGGCTTCAGTTAGTTGGAGAATTCCATTCCCTAAACTGCCATGGAAAAATAAATAATTTCTTAAAAAACCATCACGATAAGAATTATAGAATCATAGAATAGTTAGGGTTGGAAAGGACCTTAAGATCAACAAGTTCCAACACACTTGCCATGGGCTGAGACACCTCACAATCAGCCTAGACAACCAAGACTCTCTCCAACCCGGCCTTGAACACAGCCAGCTGATGAAGCATTCACAACTTCCTTGGGATACCCATTCCTCTGCCTCACCACCCTCACAGTAAAGAATTTCTTCCTCATATCCAATATGAACTTCCCCTGTTTCAGTTTGAAAATGTTAACCCTTGTCCTTTCACTACAGTCCCTCATGAAGAGTCCCTCCCCAACATCGCTATAGGTCCACTTCAGATACGGAAAGGCTGCTATAAGGTCTCCACACAGCCTTCTCTTCTCAAGGCTGAAGCAGCACCAACTTCCTCAGCCTATCTTCATATGGGAGATGCTCCAGTCATGCCCCTGATCATCCTCGTGGCCCTCCTCTGGACTTGTTCCAACAGTTCCATGTCCTTTTTGTGTTGAGGACAGCAGAACTGCATAAAATACTCCAAGTAAGGTGTGATGAGAGCAGAGTAGAGGGGCAGGATCACCTCCCTCTACCTGTTGGTCACACTCCTTTTGATGTAGCCCAGGATACGGTTGGCTTTCTGGGCTGCGAGTGCACACTGCCGGCTCGTGTTCATTTTTTCATCGACCAACACCCCCAAGTGCTTCTCTGCAGGTCTACTCTGAATTTCTTCCCGACAAAGATGTTGAACAAGACTGGTACCAACATCCATGGGTCCTGACGGAGCTGGCAAATGAAGTGGCTAAGCCACTGTCCATCATAATTGAAAAATCATGGCAGTCAGGTGAAGTTCCCGATGACTGGAAAAAGGGAAATATAACCCCCATTTTCAAGAAGGGGAAAATGGATGAGACGGGGAACTACAGACCACTCAGCCTCACCTCTGTGTCTGCCAAGATATTGGAGCAGATTCTCCTGGAAGGCATGCTGAGGCACATGAAAAACAACAATGTGGCTTGGTGACAGCCAGCATGACTTCACTAAGGGGAAATCCTAACTGACCAATCTGGTGGCCTTCTATGATGGGGCTGCAGAACTGATGGACAGGGGTAGAGCAGTTGATGGCATCTACCTGGACTTGTGCAAAGCATTTGACACTGTCTCCCATGACATTCTTGTCTCTAAATTGGAGAGACATCAATTTGATAGGTGGACCACATGGTGGATAAAGAACTAGCTGGGTGGCCACACACAAAGAGTTGTGCTCAATGGCTCAGTGTCCCGCTGGAGACCAGTAAGGAGTGGTGTCCCTCAGGGATCAGTGTTGAGACCGGTCTTATTCAACATCTTTGTCGGTGACATGGACAGTGGGATTGAGTGTGCCCTCAACAAGTTTGCCAATGACACCAAGCTGTGTGGCTCAGTTAATACATTGGAGGGAAGGAACGCCATCCAGAGGGACTGAGACACGCTTGTAAGGTGAGCTGATGCCAACCTTATGAACTTTAATCATGGCAAGTGCAAGGTCCTACAGCTAGGTCGAAGCAATCCCAGGCACAGCTACAAGTTGGGCAGAGAAGAGATTCAGAGCAGCCCTGTCGAGAAGGGCTTTGGGGATTTTGGTCGATGACAAAATAAACATGAGCTGGCAGTGTGCGCTCGCAGCCCAGAAAGCCAACCGTATCCTGGGCTGCCTCAAAAGGAGTGTGACCAGCAGGTCTAAGGAAGTGATCCTGCCCCTCTACTCTGCTCTCATGAGACCTCGCTTGGAGTATTTTATGCAGTTCTGGTGTTCTCAACATAAAAAGGACAAGGAACTGTTGGAACAAGTCCAGAGGAGGGCCACGAGGATGATCAGGGGCATGACTGGAGCACCTCCCATATGAAGATAGGCTGAGGAAGTTGGTGCTGTTGAACCTGGAGAAGAGAAGGCTGTGTGGAGACCTCATAGCAGCCTTCCAGTATCTGAAGTGGACCTATAGCGATGTTGGGGAGGGACTCTTCATGAGGGACTGTAGTGAAAGGGCAAGGGTTAACATTTTCAAATTGAAACAGGGGAAGTTCAGATTGGGTATGAGGAAGAAATTCTTTACTGTGAGGGTGGTGAGGCAGTGGAATGGGTTTCCCAGGGAAGTAGTGAATGCTCCATCGCTGGAGGTGTTCAAGGCCAGGTTGGAGAGAGCCTTGGTTGTCTAGGCTGATTGTGAGGTGTCTCAGCCCATGGCAAGTGTGTTGGAACTTGTTGATCTTAAGGTCCTTTCCAACCCTAACTATTCTATGATGCTGTGATTCATTAGCCTTCCAAGGTTTGAGTGGTGTGGTCAGAGCATTTCCTAGTGAAGACTGAGGCAAAGAAGTCATTAAGAACCTCAGCCTTCTCCAAATCCTTCTCCTGAAAACTTCCTGAGAGGGCCCACGTTGTCCCATGTTTGCCTTTTATTTGCTACATACTTATAGAATCCTGTTATCTTTCACATCCCTAGCCAATTTTAATTCTAAGTAGGCCTTATCTTTCCTAACCTGCTCCCTAGCTTTCTGGACAACATCCCTGTATTCTTCCCAGGCCACCAGTCCTTGCTTCCACCTTTTCTAAGCCTCTTTTTTTGTTCGAAGTTTCCTCAGCAGCTCCTTATCCATCCAAGGATATCTCCTGGCCCTCCTGCTGCACTTCCTTCTAGCTGGGATGCAACACTCCTGAGCTTTTAGTAGGTGATCCTTGAATATCAACCAACAGTCTTGAGCCCCCCTGCCCTCTAGGGCTGTATCCCATGGAACTTTACTAGTCAGGCTCCTGAAGATGCCAAAGTCTGCTCTCTTGAAGTCCAGAGCGGTGATCTTGCTTCACTGCTCTTTTTATTGTCCTGAGGATCTCAAATTTGACTATGTCATGATCGCAGTAATGAAGGCTGCACTGGAGCGTCACATTTCCAACCAGCCCTTCCTTGTTGGCGAGCACGAGGTCAAGCATGTCACTTCTCCTTGTTGGCTCCTCTTTGACTTGCAGAAGGACGTTGTCTTCCATGCAATTGAGGAACCTCATGGATTGCTTGTGCCAGGCCATAACATCCCTCCAACAGATATCAGAGTGGTTGACGTCCCCCATGAGAACAAGGGCCTGCGAGCTTGAGGCTGTTCCTATCTCTCTATAGAATGCTTCATCCACTGAGTCCTCTTGATCAGGCAGTGTGTAACAGATCCCCACAATAATGTCTCCCCTCCCTGTTCTCCCTTTAAACCTGACTCACAAGCTCTCATAAGAGATTTAAGGTTATGATATGTTTATTACAAGACTCTCAAGCAGTTGCTGAATAACACACCATAAAACCAGCCAACTAATATGGAACGACACTAAGTGCACATCTCACCTATTTGAAGAAAAAGCTTATTTTAGATTGTCTTTTTTCTTTGTGTTGTTAAGTCAAGGCCTTCCTTTTTCTATTTTCTTCATCATTCTCTTGTCTTTGATCCTTATCCTTAATAGGCTGCTACTTATCACGCGAAAACCAATTTCATTTGTCCAGTCAGGGGTCTTGTCCTTCCTGCCTCAGTATTGATCCTTATTACTGCTTTCTTATGGTTTTGACATCTGTCACCTCACCTGCTCTTTCTTCCCCCCCCCCCCTTTTCTTTTTTTGGTGTGTGATCTTTGAACAGGCTTTCTTTGGTCTATATTAGCACTGTGTTAGACTGAGTACAAATCACACTGAATTATTATAGGGACAGTTATTCTTCCTAGAACTCTCTTTGGCCTCTTTCCAGCAGGTTATTTTGGGGTCTACGCGAAGGTAAACCAGAAGCTGCAGTGGCAATCAGTGTGCATCCCACTGTGGAGAACTGTGAGAATGAGATTACAGAAGTTGCAAAAGAATGCCTGCATGACATTTAGGCAACGTCTGTAAGAAACAAGTGATTGGATAGCTGGACAGGCAGGTGATCCTTTTGGTTATCTAAGGTTAGATAAATTCAAACGGGGTTTGTAATCTAGATGACATACTTTAGTAAATATCAGTTTAAAAAAATGCTCCAACAGGCTGGAGCACTTGATAAAGCACAATGGCATACAGTCAGCATGACTAGATACGCACCCAGCATACATTTAAGCATTTTATTGTTTGAAGAGTAAACAGAACCTTACAAGAGAACTGATTGCTTTCCATGTAAGAATGAGAATCAGTGTGTCTCTGGCACAGCTCTGATGATCTGTTTTTACCAAAATAACTGTCTACTTAGAAACAGGAAAGGACTTGTCAAAATAAGAGGTATTTGGAAGAAGATAGTATCGTTAACAAATTTGTTTGATATTTAGTGTTCTGAGGTGGTTAAAATTGGGGTTGTCACAAAAAGGAGATATTTGTTTGAAAATTCACACAACACTTTAAATGAGTTATAATCAACAGAACAGGCCAAGTTTTTTCATCTTTGAAAAACATTCTTGAAGACATTCAAGGCCAGGCTGGATGTGGTTCTGGGCCACATGACCTACATGAAGATGTCTCTGCTCATTGCAGGGTGGTTGGACTAGATGACCTTTGAAGGTCCCTTCAAGCCCTAACTATTCACTGGTTCGGATTTCAGGTGTCCATAGTCAATAGTAGGCTGTTTCTGCAAAGGCAATTACAACCAGTTAACAGGTGATAAATTGCTTAGCACTAACAAAAGCTGCTGAGCCATGTTCTCTTTTATCATTTACTCCTTCATAGATTTCTAGACATAGCTAAGGGTTAAAGCTAAACTGAGTCACAAATTAAAGCTAAACTGAGTCACAAATTATGTATACTATGATATTCTGTGCATTTTTTTCTATTTTGAGTTATATCTCTCTCCATTGCCACAGTTAAAATTTAACCATGGAGCTTTATAAGGTTTATCTTTTTGTCATGGCTTAAGCCCAGCTGTAAATCTGCCACACAGTTCGCTCTTCACTCCCCTACTTTCTTCTCCCCCCACTCCTGGGGGGATGCGGAGGAGAATCTTAAGAATGCAACTCCCATGGGTTGAGATAAGAACAGTCCAGTAACTAAGGTATAACACAAACCACTACTGCTACCACCAATAATAATAATGACAAGGGAAGTAACAAGGGAGGAGAATACAAATGCTCACCACCCGCCGACTGATAACCAGCCTGATCCCAGCAGTGATCTAAGCCTTCCAGGTCCCTGCCCCCACTTTTTACATCCTGGGCATAACATGCTATGGTATGGGATACCTCTTTGGTTAGTTTGGGTCAGGTGTCCTGTCTCTGCTTCCTTCCCGCTTCCCCTCCTCCCTGGCAGAGCATGAGACTCAGAAAGTCCTTGGTCAGACCAAAATATTACCAAGCAGTAACTAAAAACAGTGGTGTTATCAGCGCTGTTCCCAGGCTTCAAGTCAAAAACACAGCACTACACCAGCTACTGAGAAGGAGAAAAAAATGACTGCTCCTGCTGAACCCACGATGCTTTTTTACCCCTTTTTTCCACCCAACTTCAATCATTTCTAAATAACTTAAAGATGCTGGCATGTACCATCTTTGACAAGTCAGAATGACTATTTCTGGAGTGCTGTCAGGTTAGATAAGCTTTCCATGCTGTGTTAAAGCCTGAGTTTAAGTGTTTTAATTCTAGCACAACCTTCCAGAGTCTGACTGCACAACATTAAGAATCTACTGGTACCTGGAGGAAATACATCTGGAAATTGAATGATTAATTGAATTTTTGGAGTATGCCTTCCTCAGTAATTTTCAAAATTTATTAACACATATAATGTTAAATAATAGTATGAGGTTTCATAGCATTAAAATTTTTCCATGTACGTGATACAATATATATGTATGTGTGTGTATATATATTTTTATATGCGTAAGCATGCCATAGCTGGGGAGTGAATCATACGAAATCTTGAGAGAAAAGAACATGGAGACAAAAATTAAACCAGCTAGTGCTTTCTGGATTTGAGTGCAGTGACAAGTGAAGCATCTATTTTTCTTTGTATTGTGTTTGGTCAAAAATGTGAAACAAGATAAAAACTAAAATGCATTTAGAAAAAAAATCCAGTTGATTTCACCCATCTATCTGTCTTGCCACAAAAAAAGATTGGAATGGGGGTTTTGTGTATTGGTACAATGATGCATGTATATATGTGACATTGAAAGAAAGCACTGCCTACCTATTGGAATTCTTTATGCCTAAATCATTTAAAAATAAGTCCTCTCTTCCTTCTTCCACACCTACCCATCTATTGTACCTGTCTCGACCTTTATAAATTCCTCATTCCTTGACGGGCAGTTAGATATACCTTGGCACATTTCCATCTAGTAGTGTGCAATGGAGAATTCTCTAGGGCTTTTTAATCAATTGCTGTGTCAGACAGAAGTTTCAATTAATGCGATTACCTTTATATAGGTAAAGGTGCCCTGTCTAAGAATATAAGATAGAATTCTCACATTGAATGTGATTGAAATTCCAGAAGTTGGTTTATGTTTCCAAATACAGTGACTTTCTTGCAGTTCCTAGTTTCTTGCAGTCCAGGACTGCTTTATGAATGCTACTGGCAAAATGCAAGTCTACATCTAGCAGTTATTTTGCAAGTGCAGCATTTCTGCTGGTGAATATCCAGATGAGAGAGCAGAGAATCACACATGTATTTAAAATATTTCAAGTATTTTCTTCCAATGTCATCCAGTTTCTCCTGCTCTTTTTAATTTGCAACCCAGTATACACTGTTATTGTATTTTACATAGAAACATAGAAAAGTTAGGGTTAGAAAGGACCTTAAGATCATCTAGTTCCAACAGCATGTTAGAAACGTTCTACTAAACTGAAGGATAAAACCTGTAATTTGAAAAAAGTCCACAGAATTTTCTTGTTCCCTTGTCATAGAATATTAATGATGGTTATTTAAAGATTTTTAAAAGAAATTCTGCATGACTGATACTGCAACCTACAGCATTTATTACATGGAAATTGTCCCGGTAGTTACTTATTATTCATTAAAATTACTATATATAACTTACACTCCTGGGTAATAAAAAGAGCAAATGAGTATGTCTTCTAGTAAAGAACAATGGCTTTGTGTAATAAGGATGTGAGGATTTGGAAAATTGGTTCCTGAAGTATGTAACTCTTTGTTCTGTGCAGGACTTGCATCTCTGATTTAGGTGCCTAAACACCTATGCAGAATATGAGGAGAGCCAGGTACCATAAGGTGGGATCACGAAAACAACATTCAGGAAAGAAAAGACAGGGGCGGAGGTGTATCTCTTCCTAAGCTGTAGCCAGTAGAACTGTCACTTTGAATTGACAGTCTGGAGTTGTTTTGGTGAAAGTAGACCAAAAGGCAATTCTCTGCCTCTGAGAAAATATAACCTCATAAATTACGCTCCCTGAGAAAATGTCCTAACTTAACTACAACATGCACTGAAATAATCTTTTGGTCCAACCTTGCTGTGTAATTTTTAAGTTCTGTATAATGCTTGGCTTTGATCTATTCAGACTTTTAAGTTTGAGATGCATACAGTGGTGCAGCTTTAATAATGAGGTGAGCATAACTGGTAAAAGGGAACTACTAATACAAGTTAAACAACTTTGACTTGAGAGGACAGATGTTCAGGAACTAACAAGTTTAGCCTGTGATGTCTAAATTCTGAATTCCCACTCCAAGGATCTGTGGTTGATTTTGGCTCTAACATATTTTCTCGTTATACCTGTAATGGATACCACTGTCACCAAGTATTACATTTCAATAAAAATAATAATATAAAAGTATATTTTAAAGTACTGTGTACATTAGAAACTAGTTGCATCTCTTCAGGATATCACTAACCACATTAATTACCATTGCAGGATGTAGATTGCCGGATTGCCGTTTGTATAAAAGTCGTGGTTTAAGCCTCTAACACCCCCCCGCAGTTTCCTCACTCACTTACTGGTGTAGCTGCTGTGCTTGCCGGCTCTCTCATCACCAGCTGCTCTTTATCTGAGTCCAGAGCTTCCTCCTCTGCCTTGCTGGGAAGTGCTGTGTGGTCTCCTCATCCTCCTGGGGCTCGGGCTCTCAGGGCTCTACAAACTGCTGCTGGGGAATACTCATGGTTGCCGCAGGGCTGGGCACAGCCACCGCCTGCCCCCCCCCCCCCCCCCGCCCGGTAGCCGTGGGGGCTCGGCTTCTCCACCACCACCCCCCACTCTGCGGCGGGACTCACCTCCTCTGCCACCTCCTTCGTGGCGTCCTGGTCCTGGGGGCAGCTCTCCCTGGCCGTTTCGGCTGCCGGTGGCTCCCGGGGCTGCCCCCCCTCTACTTCCCCTCCTCCCTTCTGGAGCTCACTCGTATTACTAGCCATTTCAATAGAGTACGATGTAACAAGAACCTTAACCCAAAGCCCATATCCAAAAGCTAAGATAACAAATACTGGCTGTAAGTAAGGTACAACAGGATGAAACCATGAACTCAAGAGAATCCAGAGCCAATAAATCAGCATTGTGACGAGTGGCTTTTAATCTTGCTGTTATCTCAACCCTTTGAGCACCACATTGGGCGTCAAAAAGAACTGTCGTGGTTTAAGCCTCTAACCCCCCCCACGCAGTTTCCTCACTCACTCACTCCCCTCTTTCTTCCCCCAGTCCCGGGGGGATGGGGAGGAGAATCAAAAGAATGCAATTTGCACAGGTTGAGATAAGAACAGTTTAGTAACTAAGGTATAACACAAATCACTACTGCTATCACCAGTAATAATACAAGAGAAATACAAGGAAAGAGAATACAACTGCTCACCAAGCCTGACCCAGCCAGTGCACCCCCCAGCAGCAAACCCCCCACTGCACCACCACACCCTTCCGGGTCTCTGCTCCCCGTTTTCACATCCTGGGCATGACGTGCTGTGGTATGGAATAACCTCTTTGGTCAGTTTGGGTCAGGTGTCCTGTCTCTGCTTCCTCCCGGCTTCCCCTCCTCCCTGGCATAGCATGAGACTCAGAAAGTCCTTGGCCAGACCAAAGCACCACCAAGCAGTAACTGAAAACCCCGGTGTTATCAGCGCTGTTCCCAGGCCTCAAATCAAAAACACAGTGCTGCAGCAGCTACCAAGAAGGAGAAAAATGACTGCTACTGCTGAACCCATGACATAAAGTTTAGTCTCCTCAAATTCCATTTGTCTGTAACCATGATTTGGTATTTGTAGTATTTTAAGATAAGTCAGCTTTTTTCATGGTGTTCAAGTGCTTAGGGGGAAAACCCCTTAGACCTTTATATCTTCAATTTTGAGACTATTTTCTAAAGAGAGTTTTTCTGCTTGATCCTTTTAGGCAATTGCATTCATGACATCATCTGTGACCTTCAAACATTCTGGAAGAAGACAGCTGAGGGGATACCATTTCTACTTTTAACATTGTTTTATATACATTGCCTGTTTCTCTAAATGGAAGAAAGGAGGGCAAGAAGGGATCTGTGTCAGTAGAGTATTTGTTACTTTTATCAGATACCTTCCTCCCTCTCCCCAGCAATAACTATTTCTAAAGGACCATTTTTCTAATCTGTGTCTCATATCCTTCATCTGGATATGATTTCATGAGGATCTTGTCAGAGAAGATTAAAAAGGATGGACAAACCAAAATGATTGGCAGCAATGACCTTTCAGTAGTGACTGACATCCAGACCTGGATTTAACCAGACACTGACAAGACTGGGCTGCAGGAAGTTCTGTGGGTTATTGCATCTCATGCTTACCAATGGCTATTGCATTAGCTGTGAACATCAATTAGGTTAAGCAAACACTAGAAAGACTGCAGGAAAAGCATGAATAGAATGATTGTAGGTAACTTCCCACAGAAAGTCTGATGAAAAACTTTTAAAGCAAACAAATAGTAGAATCATAGAATGGTTAGGATTGGAAAAGACCTTAAGATCATCTAGTTCCACCCCCCTGCCATGGGCACGGACACCTCACCCCAGACCATGTTGCCCAAGGGTCTGTCCAACGTGGCCTTGAACACTGACAGGGATGGGGCATTCGCCACTTTTTTGGGCAGCCTGTTCTAGTACCTCACTATCGTCACGCTAAAGAACTTCCTCCTTATATCTAACTTGGACTTTCCCTGTTTAAGTTCGAACCTATTACCCCTTGTCCTATCTTTCCAGTTCCCTGATGAAGAGACCTTCTCCAGCATCCTTGCAGGCCCTCTTCAGATACCAGAAATGCTAATCCTTAGCTAGGAAACAGGAGATCAGGAAATGGAAGAAAAATTATCCTGGAAATGGAACAATATTCCCTGCTTTCATTTGCTCTAGTAAAGGTGAGCATGAATGCGTTATACCATGTTGGTATAGCATACCCTTACTATCATACACCTTAGACCTAAGATGCCTGTCTAGCTGATATTTTGTAATTTCACTCACATCAAAGATATGAAGTAGTCTTGATATGATGGGAAAAAACCCATTGAACTCAGTGTGATATTTGAGAACAGCAAGACCTTGTTCCTTCAAGGACCATGATGGTAAAGAGTTGAGAGCGTCAGCTGTGTTATCTCTGGGCTTATAAATACACTTCTTCAAACAAATATCTATACATGTAACAAAGAGCAGTGGAGTACCCTTTTTTTTTGAGTATCTTTGTCATTTATGAAACAAGAATGGCATGAACTATGCATTCAAGGTGAGAAACACAAACATTCTGATAACTGATGACTTTTCTGGTCTGGTCACAGAGTAAAATTTATGCTTTTTAAAAAATTGCAGAGTGGATATATGTTTATTGCCTCTAATATCACAAATATCAATAAGCCGGCTTTGCAAATTAATTGTTGACTTTAACAATTCTTACTATATGATTTGACATCAGATGTTAAGGACATTAAAGTAACTAATTCCTTAATTACAGATTTTTGAAAATTAAGAAATACAATGACTAGTGGCAGTAACACCTCTTCTAGATGCAAGTGTTGTCTTGTTCCCAGTAAGACAGATTGGAAAAGAAATGGCTGCATCTTCATTATCTTCAGTAATAAAAGAAGAATCAATTGTATTTATTGACTGAAAGTTCTTCAAAACCTTCAAATATTCATGGAATTTGGAATGAGTTTGAAGGGTATCAATTTTGCTACTTATATGATTAAAGATTCATAGTATCTTTGATTAGGCAGAAGCATTAGTGCTGGAAGTCTGAAGATCCATTCTGTTAGATAGTAGGCAGCTTTTATGTTTCAGTAACATATTTATCTTTCAAATTTGAAAAGTTGCCATCTGGAGCTATATTCCCACTTTTTTGCTGAGCAGCACTCTCTTAGCTGAGAAGCAAAGTCATATGTTCTTCCTGGTATAGCTTATTTATCTACTCCTGAGCTTTTCCTCACCAAGCAATTTTCACTGCTAGCCAATCTTCCAAGAATGGGGATTTGCAGAGGCATATCTCCACAGAAATTGGGAGGCTTTTTATGTGGAATGGTCCGGGTATATCACCTCTGCATAGAAAGTTAATCCGGCATCTTTTATTTTTCAGAGTTTTTGGTTGTTGTTTCATATATACTGATAGGAAAAATAAACTGAAGGAGATGGGAGTCATAATCCCTTGTGGAAACTGATGTGATGCAGTGGGATTTGAGATGGACTGCACATGCAGCACAAGCAGTTGCTGTGTTCTGATTGTCTCTGTGTGTGTGTGTAACATTGCTGAAATAAATACTTCCAAAAAAAAACCCAACAAAAAACCAGACAGTTTTCCAGAGGCAACATACTGGCAAAACTCTAATTTTTCAAGCCAACAGATATAGTATATGAATAGCAAATCTGAGAAGCACAGCATGGCATATCTACTTAGCATTCGCTATTAGAGTGCAGTCCAAGTTAAAGCACTAAACTATCTTTAATCTCAGAGGGCTTTTGGATTTTATATTGTGTTCATGGTTTTCATCTTATTTTTCTTGAATCAGGTCATACTACTTTTTTGTTAGATACAATTAAGTCTGGAAATAAGAAAATCATTGCTGTATTCCTGGCATTAGTAAAGTTGCATACATCTGGTAATATGGGGTAGTAGATATTTTTGAAGCAAAAAAGAATCTTTGTTGTGTTAGTGCTAGAAAAGACGTTTATCCTACAGCTATTTCATAGCAGTATTAGTGTCCAAGAAATGAGAGCAGTGGAATACATCTTGCTTGCTTGTGGACTTTTGTTGTTGGTTTTGCATGGAAAAATCATCAGATAGGAAATATGTAGAGTCCTTCTATCCAAACATTCATGGCATTTTAGGAATAATACCAAGCATAATCTATTATACATTACTACAGATTAATGCCTTTAAACTTACTTTGCACCAACACTTTTTTTTTTTTTGGCCTCTTTAAGTAGCAGTGATGCAGTGGAATCCAAAGGAGCGCAAGCTCAACCAATATCTATCTCAATTGATTAACTGTCTGGAAGATTTGATTTTCAGAATAGATACTTAAATGTGATTTTCAGAATAGATACTCAAGAGAGCACCAATTCATTAGTGGTTGTCCACATGTGATTAGAAACTGTGGGACGGATAACTCCCTCTTTTGATCGATCCAATTTCATATTCCTTGTGGTCATTAAGTGCGTTAATGGTAACTTAGCACCTGCATTAAGGAACCAACTTAACAACATACTATAAATGACTTGAAGTCAGCAGGTGCCAAATTTACAGGAAAAAAAAAATGACATGATTGCCGCTTTAATGTTACTGCAGGAGGGATATGAAGTAATAAGATGTTGCAATTGTTTAATCCATCACAATCAAGCAGTCATCATTTGATGATAACATGATTGTTATATTATTACAATCCTTTGTTACTGATTGCCCCTTCTTCACTCAAGGGTATCATTCCTGTTTTATGTTAATAACTACACTTTCATTTATACTGCTTTGTAAGGAAGTGAGACTTCCCACTTTTCTTCACTATAATGAGATTGCAGATAGCAGGCTGTTTTAGTTATAGGTGTGCCACAAAAGCTCTCAGATTTTCTTACTCTTGTGCTATATTTATATGGACATTTTGCTTAAGAAATATTTCTGTAAATTATATGAAAGGAAGTTCTCACTCTGACATGATAGTTCTGGTGTTTTCTGCTTCCAGCAAGATTGGCAGTATTTTAAATATAAATGCTGAATGCTGCACAACATAGATAATTATTTATTCTTTTTTGAAGGGATTTTACTGAATTTTTCATTTTTGTGTTTTGTTTTGTTTTGATTTTTAATGAGGGGAATAAGAGTTAAATTTTGAGTTTAGAAAGATTATTCAAAATTTTCTCCTTTCTTCCCCCAGTATGCAGGTGCAAGATGACTGCTACCTAAATTTTGAAGCATGACTACTTTCCATAAATACAAATTCTAGAATTGCACCTCTTCACATGCAAAACCTGCCCCATTCTGGGGAGCCATATGCCTAAACCCTGTTGGTTTCCAGAAATGAACCAGAGGGATGTCTATGCTCCCTGAAGGGTTCAGTATGTGAAGCGTTTTGTGCATGCATTTAGCATGCACCTGTTGGATTAGGTTGTCATACAAAATGGAGTTACTCTAGGCTTTGTTACTACACAACAGAGTAATTGATAATAATTTCCCATTATATCCTAGAATCAGTTTTGGGAGAGAAGGGGGAATGGTCTGTTTTAAACTGGATGCCCCATACAGTCAAGACAGAAGGGAATACCAGGATGAGAACTGTTCCTTGGAATTAGTTAGTTCTTAAAAGAATTTAAGTAGGAGAATGTGAAAGATACAGGTAAGGGGAAGAAAGTAATAGAGATGGTGAGAAGGAAAAAGAAGGGTTTAGGGTGAATGGCTGGCAGGATAACAAGCATTTTCCTCTCAGAAAAATGGATGAACGTTACAGAAGATCAGCCTGATTGGCTTCTGGGCATAGCCATAATATACAAATAAAGAACTTGAAAAGAAGTGCTCTTCAGAAAAGAAAAGAAGGGATGATTTGAAGCAAAGATGTACAAATACAGAAACATATTTCTTCTTTGCATTAACAAGTAAAAATTTTAACAATTGCACACTGCACATATGTTGTGCCACTAACAGTAAAATGCTAGACCCTAGATAATATCCTAGATGGTTCCTTTAAACGCTAGAACAGATAGGGTCAAAAAGGATCCATTGTAATGTACAGGAACAAAAGCATATCTGAGAAAATGATTGGGATGCCTGGTTGCTATCAGTTGCTATTTCCTAGATGAATATGGAGCTCTACTGACAGTGTACCTCTTTTCTTCCTTTCCTGGAAAGCAGCAAGCACTTCTTTTGGTTGTGATTTTTTTATTACCCTTGGAGTGGTGGAGAAGAAGTTTTTTTTCCTACAGCTGAACTCTGTGCTTATCTGAGAAGTGCCACCTGGGATGCAGTGTTACTGACACTTCTTAAAGGAGACCAAGGCTGTCTCCCTCAGAGAGGAGGAAGTGAGCTCTTTGGGTGTAGAGCTCAATCCAGAAGCTCCTTGTTCTTTACAGGAATCATGTTTCCTATGGCACATCCTTTGCTTACTAATTTCTCAGCGCCCAGAATTCTTTAGGTAATTGGCTTTAAAAAGAATAATTAATAAAAATTTGAGTCTCATAAATATTTATATATATGTTTATATGTACATGTTTATATAATAATATTAAATTTGTTTAATCAGTTCAGCTGAACTAACAGATTGTCATGACTGACATGATGGTGTGTAATCAGCAAGTTGTTGTGTCAAAGCCCAAAGTTCAAACTTAATATGCAAGGGAAATGTAGCACTCTTTATGCTTATGTTTCATGCCACACTACTTTTCTCTTGGGAACTGAAATATGAATATAGTTGGTTCAGGAAGGTGTAAAATATGATTCTATTAATATTGCCTCACACAGTAAGTTTATATAATCCTTATATTCCCATCTGTGTCACATCTTGATGCAGAACAGAACTGTTGCAAGACATTCTTCAATTATGTAGCTAAAGGAAAAAGTATTGGAGCCATCTGTAAAATCGCACTGTAAAGAAATTCTGTGTTTTGTGTATTTCTGCCTTTTGACAAAAATCCAAGAAATAGCAACCGTAACTCTAGAGAAAATACAAGAAACAATCCAAGGAGAATAAGATCATGAATTTTGGTCACAGTGATTGGGCCAATAGGCAGGCATTTGCTTTCATTCTAGTAATGGGAGAAGAAAGAGGATGATACAGGTACAGGCCTAAAAGTTTTCATAAGACTTTGAGAACAGATAAGTAAAACCCTCCAAAATGTGTTTTCTTAGGTTTTTTTTTTTTTTGCTTGTTTTCTAGCTTCCATTGCCAATTTTCTGATTGTTGTGCAAATTTACAGAGGCTGAATGGTAGAAATAATTAATATTTATCCTGCCCTAGCCTTTAGAAAAACATAAATCTGTTGAAACTTTTCATTAGTGTTTCTCTGCTTGCCTCTTTAGCACTCGATGAGTTTCCCATGGGAGGAAAAAATCATTATTAACTGATTAATGAATATATGGGTCATAAATATAAATTATGAAGATCCTGTAGACAACTATTAGGTACAAAGTGAAGCATTTAATTCTTCATTAACTCCTTAGAGTGAACATTATATTGTCTTGCCAAGTGTTGGCTTTATTAGTAAATTTAATGCTTAAAATGGAACATCAAAACATATAAAAAGTCAGATAAAAGCCTGTGTGAATAGTTCTTAGAGAACTCCAGCCAGATTCTCAGTTAGTGTTAACTGATTTTCTTCTAACAGAGTCATTGATAAAATGCCTGTTCATGGCAGTTGAGGGCTTGGCTTTTGATATCATAGAGGTTGTATCTGTTTTGAGGTCCTACTTGACATTGCTTTTGCAAATTGTTACAAACCTGGTGCATTGATATCCTGCTGTGAACAATTCAGACTGGGATTTTTTTATTTGAGTGCAAAATGGGAAATGTAGTCTACAGTGAGAGAGCCCAGAAATGCACAACTATAATTAGAGCTATACAATGGATGAATAATTGGGAATATATAGTGACTTCACCTGATGTAGAAAACCACATTCTGACTGTCTTCCCTTCAAAAAGCATTACTTTATTCTAAGTGATGTAAAATTCCTTGATACATGAAAACTGGTGAAGACAACTGTTTTCGTACTGTATACATATGATAAACTTCCATTGGACCATTTAAATATCTACGTAGTCGATAATTCATTAAATATTTATCATGAGCAGTGGAGAAAGTAGGTGTTGTGGTTTAAGCCGTAAATCACGCAGTTTGCTCACTCACTCCCCCACTTTCTTCTTCCCCCTCTCCAAGGGGGGGGAATGGGGAGAAGAATTGAAAGAATGTAACTCGCACAGGTTGAGATAAGAACAGTTCAGTAACTAAGGTATAACACAAATCACTACTGCTACCACCAATAATAATAATGATAAGGGAAATACAAGGAAAGAGAATACAACTGCTCACCACCCGACACCAAGTCCTACCCAGCAGCGAACCCCGATCCTTCTGGGTCTCTGCCCTCTGTTTCTACATTCTGGGCATGACATGCTAGTGGTATGGAATACTTCTTTGACTAGTTTGGGTCAGGTGTCCTGTCTCTGCTTCCTCCCAGCTTCCCCTCCTCCCTGGCAGAGCAGGAGGTTCAGAAAGTCCTTGATCAGACAAAGTATTCTAAGCAGTAACTGAAAACATTGGTGGTATCAGCACAATTCCCAGGCCGAAAGTCAAAACCACAGCACTGCACCAGCTACCAAGGAGAAAAAAGACTACTACTTCTGAACCCATGACAGTAGGACTTTGACTCAGCTGAAATGCTCCACAGGAGAGAGAAGAGCTCCCTAGGGGCAAACAGTGGTTGGGAAATACATCATAAGCATGTATGCATTTGTCAGAACATATGGAGATACCAAAATTCAGGTGTTCCATAGGAGTAGAATACAGTAGATTAATTTGGCTAAAATTTCCCCCCAGCAGAGGAACTTGCTTGACTGGCTTCTGGGCTTAGGCAAGATTCTGAAACCAAGTGAACTCCAGGTTCCCTGAAGGACTCAGTCTTAAGGGTTGAGTGCTTTGCCTGAATTCTGCCTGAGTTAGCCTGTTTTGTTAAAAGCTTCTTATTTAGGCAACATTTGTAGGACTGATCAAAAATTTAATTTTTTTCTTGCATTCATATGGAAGCAGTTCCACTGTGAGTAAGTACTTACATGCTGGGTGGTTCCTCATTAGGATTCTGTGCCAAGCTAGAAAAGCAGGGTCAGCTAGTGGGGCAGTTCAGGTTCTTCAGGGCTTTATGCAGTAGGGACTTGGAAACCCCCACAGGCTCTCTTCGACAAACAACTCCCCTGGTTGACTTCTTACCTTGTCACGAGGAAGTTCTTACTTCCAGCAAATCCAGTCCTTTCTTGGTCTACCTTGTGTCCACTGCATTTTACATTCTGGTTATATGATGTATTGGTGTGTGTATGTTTGGAGCAGTTCTCTTTTAAGTTATTTCACATGTTTCTTTTAGAGTACTATCAAATGGATAACGGAATTTGTAGACCTGAAAGGCAGCCCCAGTTTCCTTATCAGAGCACAAAGCAATAATAAATTTCATATGCTGTCTCTGTCAAAAACAAAGCTATAGTCTTCTCACAAATGCAAGTGCGCATAGACATCTCAGTGCCTTTACAATGGCCATTCCTAACGGCTGCCTTTAGATACCATGCTATCTTTTTGTGCCCCCCATCATTTTTCACCAGAATGCCAGACTCCTTTCCTTAAAACCTTTATTTATTTAACTATTTTTATACAGGGTTTTGCATTCTCTGGCTGTGTAGTTGTTGTCCTACTCTCTAACCTGTTAGGAATTTAATAAAGTACAGGAGACTCCTGTCTTCAAGCTTTTACATTCACAGTGGAATACACAGATTGGAAAACACAAACTACAAATAAGCATCAATGCCCTGAAAGTTAAAATGAAATGCTAGTTTCCACCTTTTCTCTAGACTTGCTATGCCAAAAGTTGAAATTCTTGTTAGACCAAGTAACATCCACTTCTGCAGATGCTGTTCTGAAATGTCGTCTGATTGTGCTATGTCTGTTAGTGTTCTGCTTACCTGAGAATTTTTTTGTCTTTGTTTTTTTTTTAAGGTATTTCTGTTGTCTTTTCTGTTGTCTTATAAGAGTGCGTACAATTTACTGGGACTTCTAACTGAAGTGAAAGACACTTGTTTGCACTTAAAACAGCTTTCAGTGAATTTGTCACGTACTGGTAGTAGTAGAACCATCTTTTAGTTATTAGCGCTGTGGAATAAACCTATGGTTAATACCTTATTTACACAAACTGAAGGCTTCTGTATGTTTGGCGACCTTGAAACTGCATTGTATTCAGTGGCCTTTTTATAACCTCAATTACCAGAGAATACAGAGCTTGAGAAAAAGACTAAGCATTTCACTTTAACATCCACAGTAATCTATTATAAAGCCAGATAAGCCAGTCCCCAAATACAAAGAAATATTATTACATGCACAGCCAACTGTCAAGGGGCCATGAGTCAGTGGCTTCCAGTTATCAAAAGTAAAAAGGTTGTTCCAGAATTTCGACCAACAAAGCAACCCAGTTTACGAAGGGATTAAGCTCTCTTTGATTAGAACAACTGGAACACATCCTGCCCTTTTAATTACCATTCCCTTTTGCTTTGTTTAGGCTGGTAATTTGACACTCTTAGTAGACAATGCAAGAACTGACTTGCATTTTTGGCCTATCCATGACTATCATAACAGTATATTATTAGTGTGCACTAGCTAAAATGTGAGCCATATTGGAGATCATTTTCAAAAACTTGAAAATCCCAAGGGCATAACATTAACAGACACAGTGTAATAAAATATGAATTCTGTGTGAAACAGCAGATTCCATGAGCCTTTATGCACAGTATATTGCCCTGAGGCATAATCTTTCTACCTTCTATCCTAGACAACCAAAAAGGTTCTATGTCAGCTTTATTGGTATTTAAGAGGTTTACATTTTAATTCTGAACTTAAGGCAAGTCAGTCATAGTTACCTCTGTTTGCACTGGTGAAGAAATGAGTGAAAAACATGTTCAAAAATGAAGAGTTGATATGAAGAAAATTTGGTGTGGAAACTTGTCACATCGAAAAGAAAGAGAAAAGGTATTTTAGTAGCACACAAGCGCTGGTCCCTTGATTTTGTCCTCACCTTTTCCATGTTCTCCCTCTCACTGCCCTGATACCTGGTTTGCTTGGTATTTGATAAAGGGTAAGGAAACTACAGGTGATCAGTGTGCTCTCCAAACTTCAGTTAGTTATGTGAAAGTCTGAGTGCAGTCACACTGAATAATTGCAGAGTGAAAATTTTAGTATAGTTAGTATTTTGTAAGGTACCTACTTTCTCCAGTAATTTGTTGACATGGATTTAAACCAAAACCTACTGTATGTTCCTGCTCTTTGCCTCAGATCAACTGCTTAAATGTGTGTTTGAGAATGTCCTGCTCCCCCCACATCCTGTCCTTCCCTTCTTTCTTCTTCTATACAATATTAAGTGGAAAAAAACCAAACCAGTTTGGTGGTGGTGTTGACAGTCTAGCTGAGGCTGTCTCCTGTTTCAAGAGCAGCTGCTCATCTCCTACTCTCCGCCCACCAGACATTACCCCACCTTCAGATCTGCCCTGTGATCTGCTTGTGTAATCACTCCCTAACTCAGTTAAATCAAAATTATCTTGTAGAGAAGTTCTAACTTTTAGAGAGCTTGAGCCAATCAAGCTCCCGAAATAAAGCACTCAACATTACATAAACTTACTAACGCAATTTATTTTGAAAAAGGGGTAATAAAATTGAATAAAATTTTCAAATTTTATTTTTTATTTTCTGTATTTAAAGTAGAAAAGTAGCACAGGATCTCATTTATTATGTAATCTTCTGCTAGAGCATGAAAAGCTAATTTGAAAATATGGAACTTCTTAAAAAAATGAACACTTAAAACATTTGATTTCTGCAGATCAACAGGCATTGGGTTTAATGTATTGACTCCTAAAGCTATTACCAGTGTCTCCTGTCAGCTCTTTGTTGTCCTGCAGTGGAGGATTGAACTAGAAAATACAGGCCATATTTTTATAGATCTTTAGACCTTCACTTTCAATTCACCAAGATTCTAGGCTCACTAGAAATGCATGGAGAAACTTGGTTACCACCCCTCACAAATTCTGTAAATTGGTGCTGTTTTGTACAGGCAGCAGACCTGATTATTTGATGTCTCATAACAGTATTAGATTTAACAGACTGCAGGAATGACATAGAGTAGCCAGGGTTTTGTCCATTGGCCTTTTGCTTTCAGTGTTTCTGTTAGGTGATTAGACTGCCGACAGTCAGGAAGCAGTAAAAATTACTGTAAAAATAAGAAGGTGAAACAGCTCTTCTCTTAGTGCAGCTCTTGTCTGTTCCCACAGTCCACATTTTTGTGTGATACAGTCCATTCTGCCTGACAGAAACATTCAAAGTTTGGTTGCTTGAAGTTTGGGTTTCAGACTTCTACAATGTCCTAAACCGTATTATAAGCTAAACTGTCCATACTTAAGACTATTTTCTAACAGAAAAATATGATCCATTTTCGGGGCTAAAAACGTTCTGTGTGGAGAATATTTCTGGAGGTGAAAATGTCTGCGAATTAATAACCTTCAGAGAGCCGATCAGTGTAGTTTTTTGATTTAAGAAGAATTTGTGTTTGCATGAAAGAATTTTGTTTCAGATTGTCAAAAGTAAGATTCCTTACAATGACTGTATGAAATACCTACACAAAGATTTTTCTCCTGGATGTGTATTTTTGAAGTATGGCAGGCATGTTTTGGTTTGAGCATAATAATTTAAGTAATGTATTTCATTGTGGTCTTTATGTAACTTGACTTCCTCTTTTCTTTCCAGGTTTACTTTTGGTTTTCTAATGTAACTCGGGATGTAAAAATTTAAAAATGATAAACCACTCTATTGCAGGCAAAACTTTTTCAAAAAGCTTTCTTGAAAGACAAGTCATAATGAAGTTAAGTGAAGGAATTTTCTCTTTTTTTTTTTTTTTTTATAATAGAGACTGTTTAGGCATTTAATGTTCTATGAAATAATATTTTTTTATATTGTGGTTCTGTAATATGCTCATAACATAGAATTGAAGAAATTCAGTAGAAGATATAAAGTAGCCATCTTATTTCAAGAATATTATATTGAAACAATGTTGTGGTATTAAATATAAAACTAATAATAGATTACATAATTTTGAAACTAGAAAAAAGGCAAACAAAAAACGCTCATGGATATCTCCAGAATGTGAGGAGAGGCGAAAAAGACAGCATATGGATGTGTTTTGTGTAGTTTCTTAGACATTTAAGTTCTTTTATGATTCTGCACAGGATTCTGCACATTGAAGTACTGTGAAAAATACTGTTTTATTTCTCCTATGTGTGACATGAACACTTTATGAAGAACTAATTACATGAAAAAGGAGCGCACTACTTATAATTTTCGGGTACGATGAGAACAATGCTTTGATTTCATCTGTAAATTTGTACACATCAGAGTAGAAAATAAAAAAAAAAAAAGGTGGAGTAGCATCTAGTAAAAAAATTACCTGGGAGTAATTCAGCTGCTAGGATATTTTGCTTCTGTCCCACACAACCACATGCACTCATACTGGCACAGACCATGTCTGCGCAAAGACGCATACATATTTGTGTTTGTGATGACACACACACAGAGTGAAAAATATAAGGATACTTTTCACTACAGGTGGGAATTTTTGTGTATCTTGCCAGATATCTACTTGTGTTCAGTTGTTCACGGAAACATACACTACAAAACTCTGGAGTGTGTGCATATGAAGGAAACTGAGGGATATAAAAAAAAAGTCTGGTATTAGACCCCGGTCTAATGACTGCTAAATAAAGGAGAAGGGAAAGCCATTTAAAGGCAGAAAAATATATCCCTGCTTAAGCAGAGTTAACACAAATAGCGCTTTTTTTTTTTTTAGTGCAATTCCTAACATGATTGATTTTTAATGTACTTATTCATTGATGTGCTCATTTATTGTACACTGCATGTACAATAAATAATGCTAATTAAATTATGCCTGATCAAATTAATTTGATCTGGGAGGGAGGGAACTGAAATTACTTTCTTGGAAATGCTATGAAAGCTCTGCAGAATAAAAAAAAAAAAACCAAACAAAACAAAAGAAATGAACCAAATAAATCTAAACCTCAAAAGAATCCCTTCCCCCTTTTTATTTAGGCAGAATAGAGAAGGCCTTTCCTATTACTAAGTTCAAAGCCAAGTTTATCACAGAAGATGATTCCTTCTACTTGTTTTAGAAGATATTGATACTGATAAACGATGTGAATAAGAAATCAGTATTTCAAAGGAATGCCTCATCAACAAATAGTCTGGAAATAACTTTAATAATAATATAGAGGCAAACTGGGAAATGCATACTACAGTAATGAGTCTGTTGAAGGGCCCTGTAAGTTACTGAGAATTCCAGCTATGGTTAGCTTGGTATGAATATTTAAAGATGTACAAACATGTTTGGAATACATTGCAAAGTGTGTTTATTAGCCTGTCATCAAACAAGGCCTCCTTCATGAAAACAGATACAATTGTTTCTTTACATTGTCTTCCTTTATCTGATACTTATCTTGCTGGTATTCCATAGGTGCTAAGAAGAGCTATTGTATCTATCATACTGTAAATTGTAACTTTCACAGTTTGTGCTTTAGTATGCCAATGAATAAAACAAACAAACAAAACAAAACAAGCAAACAAAACCTAAGGAAAGACTATTTTTAAGTACCTAGAAAATGCCATCTGAGCATAACAGCAGACTTTTTGTGATAATTGTTCACCACAAAATTTAGAGATCCAATTTTTGCAAACTCTGGTCAGTTCAAATAATTCTGCTGTAGATGAGATAAATTCAGTCATCTAATGATTACATTATTCTTCCTGTTACTTAGTTTTAGTGATAAGTTGTGTACAAAGCTGTGTAAGTGTAATAGACTGGTGGACTCCTTGAGCTAATTTTGTCAAAATAATAAATAAATAAATAAATAAATGCTTTGCAAACAAATCTCATGCAAACTCTTTTTTAAAACCTCAAATGCATACTAAGAGAATTTATTCCACTTACATAAAGCACTCCTGCTAGCTATAAATTTGGTAAGAATCTGAACTGCCCAGATACTACTTCAGGAAATACTCCTGTGATACTGGTTGTCTGGCAATGAAAGAGAATTATGAAGCTCATGAGCTGATGTTTTGCCTGATCATAGACATTTGAAGTTCTGCCTAATCATACTTATTCACCGATCAAGTCCATAGTTTGTGAACTGTGCCATGGTGTGCTCCCCGACACTATCCATTCTGATTGGCCATCTTTGTGTGCTGTAGGTCTTTTTATCCTCAGTACATCTAGCAACCTTAAGAAAGCCATGCATATATATGGCACAGCATCATCTAGTGTGCTGGAAAAATCCTTCCACTGAGGAGTGGGAAAGGGAAGGAAACTGGGAAGCATATATGAGTTCCCTAATCTAGATGCAGTGCCATTTAATTTTAGGCCTACAGTTTATCTTAAGGCAGAGTTGATAACAATACAACTCCAAATTCAGCACTTTGGTATCACATTGAATATACATTGAATTCTTATTGAATATACATTTTGTCTGCCACTGACTGCAGAGATACATTATACAGAGCTGGACAATTTGGCTCAGCAGGCAATTGTATTTGGGTAAGATTCTTACAAATCTGTATTTTTCCTCACTTATCTAAACTGAAAATTCTCTATATATCATTACTTGTATTATTTAGATGACATTTTTTAATTATTGTTATTTTCCATCAAGCAACTGATGATACCAGTTGGATTCCTCCTAGCCTTTTGTGTACTTGCATGTTATGCTTAAGGCCCCTAATTCTCATGGTGCCCCTCCCCTGGATTCACTACTCTAGATGCATTCTTGCAATTTCTAAGTACAGAAGAATAATCACTTCTGTTGACTAGCTGGCTAGACTAACACCTGCTAGTTTGTTGTTCCATCTTTGCTACAACAGCACACTTCCCTCATGTTCCTACTTACTGTTCATCAGAATGTGTAACTTTGCTTTTTAGGCAGATGGTGTCTGACTTGCATTGTTTCATCAAGTTATTCCATCCCAGGTACAGGACTTTGCATTTGTGTTTCTTGAACTTCATAAGGTTTCTTTTGACATTCTTTTCACAACATCTTCGACCTGTTGAGGACCCTCTGATCACCAGCCTTAATCTGTAGGATATTAACTGTTAACAATGTGGTGTCATTTGTGTAATCAGATGGGATTTTTTTTAGGGGGGGAGGATTGATAGTTATGACACAAGATCTTCAGAAAAGTATGTGCCTGCTGGCACCAATAGAAGTGCATGAGAGTGAGTTCCCTATATCATGCAGACACTTGTGTGTAAGCACCTGAAGTGAGTAACTATAGTAAAGTAGTCCCCATGCACAAGTTTATGTGAGCTGCCTAAGCTGGCAGTGTAGTCTGTAGGGATCTGGAAATTTGCTCACTTGCCACATACACGGGTTTAGTGTCAGATGAGATCTCTAGTGATGTCCAAGGCATCTGTATGGAGCTAGCAGATGCGATAGCAGATACAACCTTCATGCAACCTGTACTAGCACTTGAGGTCTAACAGGACATGATAAAGCACTTCAAATGGGTTGTGTGCCTACTTTGGAAAAAGGAATCTTATCTGTTTTAAACTGGAGCTGAGGAATTCTAAGGAATTTCTCAGTTCAACCTTCAGGAGACAGATGAATTTAGTCAGTTGAAGAGTTTTTTAGCCTGCACAGGCTTAATTCAATTGCTAATATATAGGCTTCTGGTACCATTTGAGATATGCTAGGATATCCAAGGCATACGCAGAGAAGTGACATATGGGACATAAAGCAGGCCTATATCTTCTTGTAGTGGCAGCTGGAGCATTTGCAAATGGCATGAGATGAACACATCTAAACAAATTGTTTGAGTCTGTGACTGTATTAACCGTAAAATTAACTAGTTGACTTAAATGTAGGCACCTACTATAATTTCCCTTGCCCTAGAGTATACAAGCCATCTCACAGGTATTGTACTTAGGCTGCAAGGCTTTCAGAAGACCTATATAGATTTGAAACAGAAACTGAAGGACAGACAAAAAAAAGTCCAACACTGAAAATGGCACTGGTATTCTGCATTTAGGCAGCTGAACTAAACCCTGTTTTATGTGTGTGAATATGAATTCCACCTCCATATAGGATAATGAAGTATACAGGAAAGAAAATATTAATTAGAGAACAACCCAAGTGTATACAATATTGTCATGGTTTTTTTTCACTAATAAATACATATTTATGTAATGTGACTCTTATATAACACAGAGGTAAACATCGCTTTATGTTCAGCAGTATCAGGCAAGAAATATATAGAAAAAAAATAACCATTTAAAAGTCTACAATATAGCAGTACTTAAGCAAAATTCTTTTCCCCACATGAAATTTCAGAGCAATAAGAAGCAAATATTTTTTTCACCTGGCTTACTGCGCACTAAAATGGTAAAATCTTCAAGACATTTCTGAAATTATATCCCTAACAGAGATACCAGGTGTGGTTTACAAGAGCATAAATCTTCCATCTGCTACATATACGAGCATCTCTGCCTTCACATTTCTGCTGAAAATGATCCCAAACTCTTATGAAAACAGCTAAGATGATGGGTTAGACACACTGGGAGAGGAAAAAAAATATTATCTTTACAGATAAATGATGTTAAAAGTGCATAACTTGAATGTGTGTACTTTAAGGGGGTCACTGCTGAAATCAGGGAACATATTAAAAGGTGGTATAAAATAATCTAGTTCTGAATTTATACATTATAACAAGTATTGCAATGCTGCCACTCATAACTCACCTGTAATTAAGTCTGCAACAATTTTACAGTAATAGAAAATAAATAATTGTGGTATTAAATAACACTATGTACATCCAGAATCACAGAAGAATTGTTAATTAGCAGATCTAAAATTAAATTTAGTCACCTACATGTAACATTCTAGAGAACTTCCCCCGTCCTATAACCTAGTTAAATGTTTGTTGCCACTATTCTTTTTGTCTTAGTGCCAATTGATTTCACTTGTACCTCTTCCTAATTCTTGAACTTTTTCCTACTTCAGTTTTCTCATGCTCCTGGAAGAAAAAATTTGTACTATTGACTAAAAAAAAAAAAAAAAATCACGTTCTGGTTTTATGTACTTCTTCTTTAAATTGTACCTTCAGATTTATTGACATCTCATCAGAGCTGGGAATAATCCTGATTGCGACCGAAGGTTGCGATACACTAATGTGATGTTCAAACATCATATACAAATCATAACTTCAATTTATTCTCTGGCTGGCTGGTTGGATTTCTTACCATCATTTCTCCCATCCAAGACATATGTTCTTATTTGGTATTTTCATAATCCATGTTCATTAGGTTCATTGCTTTTGTATAGTTGCTGTTGTCCTGTTTACTCACAATAAAACACTGTCTTATTTATTTGGTTAGGAATGATAATTAAATAGCTTTGACTCACAAATGCTACTGTGGTTCTTTTTTTGCTTGTTTGTTTGTTTTTTTTAATAAGAAAGAGGTCAATAAGAGCTTTAGGAAAAAAAAGATCAGGTTTTCAGTATCATATTTAAATAATACATCAAAAATAATGGAGAGGATGTGTGACTAATAGGAACCATGATGGTTCATCAAACTTGTATATGACACAATCTTGTATATGACACAAGGAAGGAACTGACAAGATGCTCAATAATTCTGAAAGAAAAGTTAATTTTAAGTTTTACTTTTTGAGGCAGGTGTGTGCAGACAGAGTTGAGCAGCAGAAGAAAGTACAGCTTAGCTTGCTGCTTTATACTACTCTGTGTGTGTGTATCTGACATTGTGTTCCTAAATTGACATCCCTGAGGCTGTTTGAAGGAGGTACACCTTAAAAATATGTAGGGGTAGGTTTTATTTTAATTGACTATTCAGAGACTTGAGTGAAGGTCAAAGTTAAAAGCTAATGGAATTCTGAGAAATTTTATTACAGAAGAGAACTTTTGAGAACATTATTCCTAGTATTTTCTAGTGAATGTGGTCTGTGAAATAAAGTTAGTACTGAAAATTATTATTCTGTAAGCTTGCATTCAGTCATCCGGACATCTTGTGTATCTCAGATTTCTTATGTAAGACAAGTATGTAGTTCAAAGAGCTGCCACAATATCTTCTAGCATTTGAAGTACTCCTTACTTGCAGGCCAGTTTTTTAACTTGTGTATCTTTCTTTGAGGGCTGTTTCTTGTAACATTTCCCACACACTTTTACCCATACCCCGTTTTCTTTTCCCCAAGCAGAACAATCAGTTTTGTTCTAGATTTGCTTAGGGTCCAAATGCATCTTACAAGGTAACATCCTGTTTTCCTTATTTTGCCTTGTTCTATTAGCTGCCTGTTCAAAGGGAAGTTTGCATTTTTGCCTACATAGTTTGTCCTATATTTTTCTGCTGGGAAGATGATAGGACTATTATACCATATTTTGTGTATGAAATCTCAATAAGCTGTAAATGTGACTGCAGCCTATGAATCAAATTCAAAAATTTTATTGGTCTTTTGATGATTTAAAATCTAACAGGTGTAATCCATTGAAGACCAACTACCACAGGACAAGCACTCACATAAGGTCTAATTGACATATAAAAGCCAGTGCATGCATAAATACCGCATGCAATTATAGCATGAAGTACAATACATGTATCTATGAGATACAATGCTACAGTTTAAAGAACTCAAAATATAATGATGACCAATTGTTGATAACAGAATTCTTTATATAAATTATCCTGAAATACTTGTGCAGAAATCCAGGCAGAAGGACAATTCAGTCCATCTCCCTAGAATATTAGATCAATTAATAGTTGCATTTCAAGACATAGTAAACCAAGAATGGGTCTGGAAGATAACACTCTAAACTTCATAAATTCTCTGCATTTCAGAGATTTTCATAAATTGTTCAGTTTTGAACCTTCGTATATTTCTCCTGTGAATACTTCCTAAATATTTTATTATCCTGAAGAAATATTAATACTGTGCTTTCATGTTACCCATCCATCTATGGGGCAACCTGTCTGAAAGAGGAACAAATTAATTCTTAGGAATACTGAATATTAATTGAAGCATATATTAACTGGAGTCAATAGGATATTCTTTAGTATGCTGGAAAAATAGTGAGATGGCTTCACAAGCCACTCATTTAGAGAAGCAGGACTTCTGCACTTGGTACAGAAACATTTGCAGACCTGTGTGAGAGTCATCACTTATTTTTGTTTAATTTCAGTGGATAATTGTTCTATTTGTTTTTATAAATAATAAACACAGGCCGCAATTTTAATTTAAAAATAGGTGTCTCAGTATCTAGAATTTCAACGTGCTAATGATGCCCACAATAACAGTGTGTTTCCAAACTCCTGTTTAAGACAGGACATTGTGACACATTTGTCCAATAATGTAGGATTCTTCCTTTGTTATCTAGGAAAATGTCATGTTTTCCTTTCAAACTGGGAGCAATAATCTGATACCCAAGTTCAGCGACTGCATTTTCAAACCATCATATTTTTGTGAGAGCTACTGACAAGCTGAAATATGAAAAACATGAGAGACACTATCAACAAAAAGTGAATCCAAAGGACCTTTAAAAGTAACCTTAAACTGAGTAACTGATTGCAAGCTTATGCTATTGGAACTGCTCACAGCTATCTCTTAAAAGATGTCTGTAGGCTTCACATACGTTTCATAACAGCCTAAGTAAAGCAGTCTCACCCAATTTTTGCAGTATCAGACTTGCCAAGGGCACCCAGATGATCTGTGCAATCACATGGATTTATGATCTAGGAAAAGTAGAAATTCTATGAGGGGAGACTAATAAAGAGAGAAGCACTGAAAGAACTACCAGTTTCACACAGAAAATAAGAATCAGTTTGTGACAAGTACTTTCGGAACTGTTTCTTTTATAGTGAGCATGTTATTAGCCTTCCTAAACCAGTTATAAAGTAGATGCTGTTTCCCCATTAGATGACAAGATGAGCCTAATGGGAAGATTTTTATCCTGGCTTTTAGTGACTTAAGGTATTGTGGCAGTTTGCTTCAGTTAACCATGCAGTGTAAATTCACTGGCTGTACAGCACATCAAGGAACTACAGTACTGTCCAAAATGCTGTGAGCTGCAATCTGACTTCCAGGGACATGAAAGGAAAAGGAATGAAAAAGCAAAGAAGTAAGGAAAGGGACAAATTGGTTAAGGTTATAGCATAGTGGAGAAGCCCATTGATATAATGGAAAAAGCAACCAACAAAGGCATACTATAACTCTCTAATAGGAGTTTTCATTCCCATGGGAGAAAAATAAACTGTAACAGTGGTATTGGAGAGGCCAGGTCATGAAGGAGCTTTGGCTAGAATGCTTCCCTGGAAGATGGGAATAGCTGGTATAAATATTTTTTCTGAATCTGCAAGCCCATTGATACGAACTTCAGAAACCCCAGGAAACAATTTTGGCAGGTGACTGCTGTAACAACCAAGCTGCAGAATACTTTATAGTCTGTGATAAAGCTTGCCTTTTTCCAGTGTGGGCATTTTAAGACAGGAAATTATGTTTTTCACAAACAAATTTAACAATCTAAAGTTAAAGTATTTAGTTTACACTAGTTGCATTGGTATTCTTTTGCAGGTAGTAAAAAGGTGGCCATTTTGCAGGTGTGATGGGTAAAACTATCTTGTAATGCTGTCTATTTTTAAAGTGATTATATAAAAAAAGTCTAAATGCAGGATTTTATGATTCAGTTCAAAACAGTTTTACTTTCTTGATTTTCATAGTTTGAATACAAAATCTTGTGGATTACAAGGGAGTATTCATGTGCCAGAAGGCTGGCAAAAATGTGTTACTGTTTAAAAGTAGTGACCCCATGATGATGATGATGATGGTGGTGGCAGTAGTGATGATAACCTCTTTTGCCCAGAGTATTTAAAATTCTGTGACCCAGAAGAACATATTGAGAAACTGTATATATTCTAGGACAGTGAGCCAGCTGGCATCTTGTAGCTTTTGATGGTCTGATGAAAACTTCTATTACTCTGCAGAATTACTGTAGGGCTTCAGCCATACCAACAGTTTGGAGTTGAACTATGTTTCTGCTGCATGCTGGTGTGGAATGTCTTATTGGAAATGTTACAGCTAATGTCACTATGCTGGAGTCGAGCATGCCCCAAATTTTGGTATACAATAAGAATGCACTAAGGCAAAAAAAAGAAAGCAAATTTCTAGCTTTCAGATATATTGAAACAGAAACTTAATAACTTCAAGTAAAATCTAGAACATTTTGCAGGAATTACAAGTAAAACATGCATAATTGTGTTGTGTCTCATAGGGAGCCATTCACCTCAAAGTTAGTACTTGAAAAGATGAAATAATTGCTACAGAACTATGGTAACACTGTTGACACCCCTAAATTTAGGAAAAAGGGAAAAGAAATTAAAAGGTGAACAGGAAAGGAAAAGAAAAAATCAAAAAAGGAAAAGAAAGGAAAAGAAAGGAAAATAAGAGAATGGAAGCAAAAAACCCTGGTTCTCTGTGAAAAGTTTCAGACTCATATGATAAAAGAAACCTGCTACTTTGCTGGGGAAATCCAGTCTCTAAATTAATTTAGATAAATTTGGTTCGGTTGATGTTTTCTTCCCTATACAGGTCCAGCCATCTTGAAACTGCAAAACTCGCAGACATTGTTATCTAAAAAAAGAAAAGCATGAAATTTTTTTATTGGCACATCACTACTTTCAACAGATATCTGCGATACCAGCATTATTATCTGCTTACATTGATTTTTTGTTTCAAATTATGACAAAGCTTCAGGATGGATTGAGGTACTATATTCCCATGTTAAGCAGTCAGTCCTTCATAGTTCTTTATTTCCATTTGCTAGATTTATTTAAATGATAGCATGGTGTCCCAGGGTACAGAATGCATGCTAGTGATCTGTATCAGAACAGTCAAAAACAGTCAGGAAGGATGTTAATGACATTATTGGGAGTCCATGGCAAGGTGCTGGCAAAGGGATCTGCAGAGTGACCTCTGTGAGGAGGGGCTGGGGCTGCCCTGTGCCGGACACAGAAGATTCCAGCCAGTGCCAGCTGACCTACTGCAGGGGATGGCTGAGTCCCGCAGGCAAGGAGGTAGCACTTCAGGGAAAACATAGTTAAAAGAGATCAGAAATACTGCACAGACGGCCAGAAGTGAGGAAAAAAGTGAGATACAATTCTACAGACACCAAGGTGAGAAAAGAAAGAGTGTGTGAGGGGGAGTAAATGCTCCAGGCAGCGGAGCAGAGGTTTTCTTGAAGCCCATGGGAGCCATGGTGGAACAGACACCTATGCCGTACCCCATGAGGGACCCCATGCTGCAGCAGATGAGTATGTCCTGAAAAAGGCTGCAGCTCATGGGAAAGACCCACACTGAAGCACGAAAAAAGTATGAGGAGAAAGAAACTGAGGAGAAAAACTGTAATGCACAACCCTCTGTTCACCCGCTGCCTTGTGCCCCTCAGAGGGAAGGCAGAGGATTCAGGAATAAGGAGTGAAGCTGAACCTGGGAAGGTGTGCATGTGGGAGAAGGTGTTCTCGTTTTTGTCTTCGTCTGTCACCATCCTACTCAGATTTAAATTAGCAATAAATTAAATTAATATTTCTGAAATCAGGTCTGTTTTGCCTGTTACAGTTACTGGCAAGCAATCTCCTTCTTTATCTCAACCTATGAGCTTTTTCTTCTTATTTTCTCCCTTGCCATGCTGAGGAGGTAGTGAGTGAGAGAGCAGCTGGATGGGCATCTGGTAGCTGTCCATCATCACCCCACCACCACAATGAAGCAGGGTGGCTTGTCAGCAGTCCAGAACATGAATTCTCACAGTGCCATTCTTTAAAGTAATGGTATAATCAAAGATAGAAGGTAGAAGAACATGTCACTCACTTTCTTGAGGTCTGAAGAGAAAAAGCTGACAGTGCGAACTCAAAGCTAACTTGTAGAATAGATATTATTTTGGAAGCTACAGTTGTATTCTGTAAAAGGGAACAAAATCTCTGTTTGCAGATTAAGAATAGTTATGGTCATTTAGCCTGACCTCTTGTTTAACATAGGCCTTAGGATTTCATTCAGTGATTTCTGCAGTTAGTCTTTAGCCTGATTCATGACTACTATTGACCATTAGTGTTTATAGGGTAACTTCTATTTTAATTAGAAACAAATACTAGCTGGTGAGATTTAAAACTTCTGGAAATTGTTCCTTGAAGCTTCACTTATCATCCCTTTTTATTTTTCTTAGATGTATAGTTCTTTGATGCCACAGAGATACCTATGTATTGCTACTGACCTCTTTCTTGTAGTCTCTTGGTAATGTTATTTTGTTCCCACCAATTCAGATACTGGTGCCTGATGCAGCCTACCACTTAAAATGCCAGCATATAAAAATGCCAGCACTGACTACATTATTGTGGGATTTGAAAGACTGGAGTAATATTTAGCTACTAAGACTTATTATTTTAAAAGAGTATCTCATACAGCATAGTAAGAGTGGGTAACATTTTCTAATAGACCAAATGTGTAAGAGTGCAGATCCGCTGCTGTTGGAAGAAAATTTGCCCAAATTAGTGAATACACTAAATTGTTGATCCTATGAAGACAAGCTGTCCGCAACTGCAGGCAGCATAAGTCTTCATGTAATAAAAGCAGATGCACATTGTTCTCATACCATTCTAGAATTCTTGGTCTTGGCATATTGTATTTTTCTTCGTTGTGTAAAGAGCTTTTAATGGACAGAGCAGGAGAATAAAAGGATAAGCAAATGAAAATATGATTCGCAGGCTTAGTAGCAGCCATGAAAGATGCTCTGTGCATGCCCATATACACACAGAGAAGGCAGTGGGTGGTAAATTCATTGAAAAAAACAGTTAAAAATAAAACTCAAAGCCCTCTTGGTTAATTGCTCATATTGCCTGCTTTTGCATTTTCTCAAATGAAAATTAAGTACTCTTTTCCAAGGTAGACTTTTGGGACAATAAAAATCTTCACCTGTTTGCAAACCTAGTAAACCATTTCCAGAAATGTGGCAACTAGACTGTTCTTAACTTACAGGTGTAACATAGGAGAACAACAGTAACAGTCACCATCAGCTATAAAACTTTAGGTAACTATATAAGTTTCAACATAGTTAATGAGGAACAGTGCCTCTGTACAGTGTCACATACAAAGAGCAAAATAAAGTTACTATATGATAGGATGAAAACCCTAAATTGTGTTATTGCTCTCCACTGAGCAATCTACAGTTATTTATGTAATAAAAAGTTATTTCACACATTCTGTAACGAGAGCAGCTGTAGTCCTTTTAAGACAAAATTGGTGAGTAGATCAAAACTCAAACCAAAACTATTTCCTCAATTAATTAGCCTGGTTGTTGAGTAACGGCAGCCCTTACATGGTATGCAGCTGGTGAATAATATATTCCAAGTGCTTCTTTTTCTCGACTAATTGAATCTTTGAATGGCACAGTCAGATTTCTTAGTCTGCATTGTTGATTTCAACAGCTGGATGAGATGAATCCCCTGGCCATACTGATCCACAAATTCTTGGAAGGCTTTAATAACAATATGGTTGTACACAAGGTGTAGAAAACAGCTTGAGAATGTGATAGTAATTAATAGATTTTATTCTAATTAATACAGAAGAACTGATTGGGAATATCAATCCCAATAGGAGGTGGGATCTAGCTAGGAAACTATGAAATGGTTACATAAATAGCCTTCAGAATAAGAACGACAAAATGCAATAGAATTGAAAGAGGAAAGTAGACTGAAGAGAAATAGGGAATTTGCGTAAAAACTTCCCAGAAGTTATGTCACTTTGTGGAGGATACTTTAAAGTGTTATGGGTAATAAACATGGCTAAAGTGCATGCTTTATACTGATCTTGAACAAAAGAAATAAGCATTTAGAAAATGGATCTTGTCTTGTTGATACAAAAATGAGCATGAAAACACAGAACAAAAATGTAGAAATGAAATAAAAGACTAACTGCCAACTATAGTGAGGTAGCAACTGTTCTCTGGTTTCCACTAGCTAGCTGTCCAAATGAGCATTATGCTCTGGATCTAATATGGACTCTGCCGCAGTGGGAAATTGAGGCTCTATCTACACCAGCAGAGTAAACCTGGCCAGAAACACATCCTGACACTGATGCCAGCTAACACCACACAGTTTATGTGTGTCTTGCAAACTGAACTTCCAAGGCTGTGGCTGTAGGCAAATTCTTTACCAGAGAGGACCCAAGCAAAGTTGTAACTCCCCAGCTGTGATCAGGAGCGACCAACGCTAGCTGGAATATGCCACATCCCTGCTTAGGAGGCTCTCTGACAGTTTGTGAGCGCAGAGAATTGTGTACCTGCGCTTGAGACTGTTCCTATGAATCTATAGTCATAATCTGAATATGTGCACTGTTGGCTGCAGTGTATGGCATGAAGGTATGTAGTGGATATGGACAGCGTAAAGCTTGCTGCACTAGTTTTGCAACTGAGCGTTTACGACACTTTTGTATCATAACTAATACCCATTAGTTTGCAAACCAAGTCTGATACAGTCCTGTGTAGATTATTAAATTTTGCCTTTGCATTGCATTGCTCGGTAGGAGACTTAGCAAGCCAAACAAGTGCCAAACTGCATGTAAGCAATTATGAGCATGAACAGTAGGTTTTCTATGCTATTTAGTACCAGAGACATAGCTGGAATGTTGTAGACACTTCTGTTTATTTAAAAAAAAAATAAAAAAATCTGTCATCAAGTGGTTAATGTATTCTTTCAATAATGTCAGCACAAGATCAGATCTTACTGTTGAATGAAAAAGAGCGAGCTAGAGAGGGCTTTACCAAATTAGAGGTTTTCAGGTTGTCTGAGATTAATGAATATACTATCTGGAGGAAAGCGGTCTCATCTTCAAAAGTGGAAAGTAGCCAATTATAGATCTGCCACCTTAACTTTGACATGCAAGACAAATAAATATTTGAAGTTGCCTATAAAAAAAAGGGAAAATAATTACAGCCAATATGGATTTACTAGGAATCAGTCAGTTACTGTTTATGAAATGTTGGCGGAATTATAATCAGAAGACCAAAAAGGGTAACATATCTTGATTTTAGTAAACCCTTAGTGAAATTGGGCAAGACCATTAACAAAAAAAAAAAAAAAATGCAAGCATAATAGGTGGATGTAACCAGGAATTAAAACCAGGAAGATAGGAAATAATATATCTAATCTGTTCAGTGCTTTACAAACTCAGTAGGACACATACTTCCAGTTTGGGGCTTCATATTTCTAGAAATTCACTAAGGGGAAACCCTGCATTTTTCAACTTTTCCAGTTTTCTGATGAAAAGATATTTTTCCTGTAATGTATGAATCTTTTCTTGCCCCTGGATTTATTTTACTACAAGAAAAGCAACAGGCTACCTCACTTTTGATTATTCCTTCATAAACAGAAGGATTTGTAATATATTTGCTGGTATATACTTTTGAAGCAGAAATACTTAGCAGAAAGCTAACGGTTTCAGTCAAAACCAAGAATATTCCACTTTACTTTGTAAGATACTAGGCAATAATGATGAAAACTGGCATTATATCTTTACTCAGCATGACTCAAAATTGACCTGGGATGGTGAAAACATACATAGCTGAATGAGATAGTACAAGGAGTTGAGCTCCCTTATGTAGACTGAGGGAGACTCAGATGCTTTATAACATGGTATGTTACTGGATAATATTGAATATTGATGCTAAAATTCTAGAATTTTACACACTTTGTAACAAAACTGTTTTGTTGTGGTGTTTTGTTTCTGTTTGTTTTTTTCTTTTGGTAAGGGGAGGTGGTGGTGTTTTTGTTAGTTTGCTTTTTTCTCAGCATGTGATTAAGCACATATTTCTAGGAAAATGGAGTTGACATTTTCTAGTCAGCACTACTTTCTGGTGCTACTTTTAAAGTAACTTCCAAATCTTTTATTTTTTTATTTTTTTTTTCTGTAAAGGCTCATTGTAAGTTGCTTTGAATACCTGCACTCCTAAATTGTTTTCCGTCATTTTTAAGGCTTTATATATACCTGCTAACTCATGAGCTCATGACTGCAAGATATCTTTTGCTATAGTTGTTAAAATCAGAAAGAAAACTTTCTTGACAGGATTTCTCATATAGAAAGTGAAATGTGGCTACCTTCTGACCCAGTAAACTTCTTTATCCCGTGTTGTCTTCAGGTTTTACAGTTCTTTGGCCTCTGTCTCTAGTGTAGTTTCACTGCCTACACATTTGATAGCTATACAGTATTTCATGCCAGAGAAGAAATAAAAAAAAAAAAAAAAAAAAAAAGCTTTCTACCCTACTTCTGTGTTCTACTACTGTCACTAACTCTTACAAAACAAGCATCTTACAGTCTTCACATAGGTCTTGTAAAGGAAAAAAATTGAGTCAACCTTTAAATATTGTAGGCAGTTGCTGCCTTCTGCGCAAGTGACACATGCTGAAGGAAACTTCCTTACAAACTGTCCTTGAAATTTGCAGAAGAAAATGTGCTTCTTAAAAAGCCAAAATAAAGATGCACAAATACTGGAAACATACTATTCTTGAAAATATTACAAAATCTTCTGCACAGATGGGCTGAGAGTTTAATTACAGCAACCTCTGAGTGCTGTAGACATCACCATTCTCAGTGACAAAAATATCCATCAGGGGCTAGTTTGACAGATCTATATCAGTTATGATTGCAACCAGATGCTTTTTCATTTGTCACCCAAACATCCAAAAAATGTTGCAATATCCTTATTACAATAGGGATATCTAATTTTAGATACCTAATGAGACATTTCAAATACAGCAGCAAAGAAAGTTAATATACAAAGGCCTAATTAATGATGTAGTTAGCTTACAATGACACTCTGAATGCTTGCTTTTTGTGACATGTGGAAACATACACACCGCTGAATTCTCATTTGATAATCCTCATTGTTGAGATGTTTCATCTGAACTGTAATGCTCTTCCACAGTACTGTTCTAGTTAATAGTCTATGGTCATGTATACAGAGCTGCAGTATATTGCCACATTTTTTTCTGATGAAGGGCCAAGTGCTCTGTCAAAAGTGGAATAAATCTTATTATGGTGAATATGAATGTAAATGAGGTAAAATTCCTTTTGATTTTTTCCTATCACATACAAAGCTGTCTATGTTTGCAATTACAAAAGAAAATACAAAAAAATGGATACTAATGACATGGTTTATAAAGGGAAATATCTTTCTGAAAACCATAGGTGGTGAATAATAACCTAAGTAGTCAGCACTGTGCCACAGTGGAGCAAAATAATAACTGTTTTGAAGAAAAACACCCGGTAAAGTAAGTATCATTCTATTGAGTTCATGGAATAGTGCATGTCTAATGTCATAGCAGGTGGCATTTTAATTATCCTCAAAATAATATACAACACACTATCTTTTGGCTTAATCATATGACAGTACTTATTTGTAGGTCCTGCTTATAAATATGTGGGTCCTACTTATATTACAAGACTCGGTGGGGATTTGTACCTCCCTTCAGCTTCTACTGTATCTTACAATAATTAGGAAATGTTTAAATGAATGAATGCAGACAAGCTCAACTTATTCCATTAGCGCTTAGAGGTGGCTGGATGTGAGACAACTATAGCACTAGAAGCCACTTATTTTGTTACAGCACCATGCATGAGCTAGCACACCTATGTGCGGTATAACAGAAATGTTGACCAGCCATTGGCATTTATTCACAGGGTGACTTAGAATTGGGATGAAATGCTCAGTTTCTGAGGAAAATATGAAAACAATTAGTGTTTCCAGAATGCTGACGAAAATTCATATTACATTGGTTAGTTTATGTTATTCATAACAAGATAAACTGAGCAGAAGGAAGACAAACTTCCCACTGTAGATTCTACTTTAACTCTTGGCAAATGTCTTAATCTAGAAAAAACACTGAAATTTGCATGTAAATCTTGACAATATGACAAAAACAAGTCTGGTTGAGTTACTGAACAGAAGTGGGGCTGAATAAGTGCTGCATGTTCAGCAAGTAAGCTTGCACAAGGACCCCTTCCTGCGCTTCTCAGACACTTTATTTTTAAACATAGATGTTCTGTACAGTTTGTGGTTTTTAGGCTTTGGTATTTTCATTTTCCTGTCCCGTTGAAAAGGATACTAGTGGAAAGTTTTGACATAATTATTATATCTCCCTCGTGTTTCATGGACAGGACTTAAATAGTCAGGTGCTTCTTGCAACCACTTTAGTCTTTCATTTCTAAAAAGGCAATTATAAATTCCCGATCCATGGTAAACATTTAAACTCTCATGTCAGAGTGGCCTACCTTGTTTTCCTAAAGAGATTTTAGCTGTGAAGTGCAGATGGATTGAATTAAGTGTTTCAGCTCCCTGGAAATTATATGAGCATTCTACCATCCTCAGTGTAATCAGAACCCTATTTGCACTCTTCTGCCTTAAATAACTTCAGTCCAGGATGTATATAGGGACAGGAAGAATTGCTTTAACAGATTTCACAATCAACTGTTCCTCAAATGTTACAGAGTGACATTGCTAGTGAATAGAAGGTGCTGACTATTATCTGTGGTTAATAACATCACTCACTAGCGCCCATTCAGCTGCCAGTTAGCACAAAGCCATATCTACATGACTTTTAAAGGGTCTGCATTAATACACCCAGCCAATCAATGATTTCTGCCCCTTTCACAAGGACACTGGTCTGTTGCCATAGCTAGATGCTGTCAACAGAAAATGACACAGGAGTCACAAAAGGTAAAATGGTGTCAATTTAATCAGGGAGCAGACAAAAGGCAGACAATGCTGCACTGGAAAGGAGTATAGCAAGGAGACTCAGAGGTTGGCATAAACCACTTTCAGCAGGTCCCAGTGAAACCAGATTGAAATTCAGTGATAGAAAATCCAGAAATGTGGCACAGAGGATGAGAGCTGTTGTTTCCATTCAATTAAAATCAGTGACTGCTGCTGGTGTAAAATAAATTTGACAAAATACCAAGAGAATCTGTATTGTATGTCAAACTACCTTCTAAACTGAAAGAAAATAACAATGGTAAATGAGTTAGCGAAACTGCTGTCTAAATTGCACAAAATAATGATAAAAAAGTCTTCCTGCAATTTCCTGTTCACTGTGAAGTTAAATAAAACTCTACTAATTGAGATGATTATACTGTAAAAATTAAGCAATTTGAAATGTTGGCATACTTATGAAAATGGGCAGTAAGTAGTTTAAGATTCTTCCTTTTGGAATTCATACTGTGTTGGGCACTTAATTTCTCAAAAACTTGGTTTTTTTTTTCAAGGATTTATAGGAAAGCAACATTATATCTGTTCATGTTTGTGTGGAAAATTGAATATATGGGTTGTTATCTGACCACACAGGGCTCTACATCTTGTCTAATTATGCATTTGTTTAATGTGGGTGTCCTATACTGTCAGGATACTGTAACCTAACTACATGTCAGCACAAAGTGTGCAGCTTTCTTCTTCCTCTCTGTGATCTTTCTTGTAAGGAAATCTTGGTTCTTAGTCAGGAACTGATCCAAATAGTGTCTGATCTGGTCTGCTTGGGTTAGGAGAATAAATCTCACAGTGTAGAGAATGAATCTCACATGTCCTGTAGCCTAGATGTGGGTTCACAGACATCTAGGCTCAAGAGTTTTGTGTCTGAGTACCAAGAATTCTTACATTTATTTTCTAGCTGATCTAAATCCAAAGGGCTATTTGATCTTCTGAAGCTGTGGATCAGTTAGAGATGCTGTGTGTCTTTCCACTGAGCCTACACAAGAAACAGAAAGCTTCGTTTTCTAATAGTAAGTAAGATAGCTTTGGTCCTTCACGTGTGTACATAAAAAACAGTCCGATGACCAATTGTAAATATAATTGTTAGGGTTCAGAAAACTCCCCAAATTCTTCTGAGTTCTATGTAAAATAAAATAGTAAGAAGATATTAGAAAAAAGGAATCTTTATTTGGTAGTAAATATAAACTTTAACAATTAAGATTGCAAGCTGCTCAAATTGATATAAAAGCTCATGATCAAGTGAACAAGCTGTTTATCAATTACTGGTAATATATGAAAGCTTGTATTAATGAACTCTGACTAATCTCTCTGTTAGACTTTCCTGGTCTCTTTTGCTCTTTAGTTGTTGAGGTATAGCAAGGATTTTTTAGTATTTGTAAAGAGTTTTATCTATGTATAGTTTTTCTTGACCTACATAGTATGACTAGAATGGCATTGAGTATTCTGAGGATGTCTCTGGTCATCTGCTTATTATTTCTGCATGTAAGCTACTTCAAAATAAATGAAAGCAGCTGTAATCAAAATGACTTTGTAAGATGGAAAGTGACGAGGGCAGGTGCTGGTCTGATACTAGCTCTGCAGTAACAAGGTGTCCTACTGTGAAAAACAGCTGGACTGTGATTTATGAATGAGGATTCGTTAAAAAAAACATTAGTATAAACTTGCATGGACAATTAATATGGTGGGAAGCCACCTAAACTTGGATCCAGTGTAAGACAGACTGCTGCTTTTCTGAAAGAGCATGGTTGCTCTCGTTGATGAGGGAGTGAGTTGTAAGCAGACACAAGTAAGTAGAGAGTGACAAGTTGAAGATATTACTGCCTAAACCTAATGAGTTGTTGAAAACAAGTCACTTATCTTCGGCATTATCTATCCTAACATCAGGTACCTGAAGTTACCATAAACTAGCTGTCTATATGTCCTATAAAACAGACGGCAAAAAAATATCTCTGGGAGGACAAACACATTCCATACTAAAAGTTTGGATGGGATCATTTGTGCCTTGGAAGCACTTGTTTTTCTCTACTGACAGGCTTTTTATTTTTTAGCCTAAGCTCCTTATTTTCAGGAGCTTTAAAGTTAGATAACATGAAATGGAAGCCTAATTTAATTATCTTCCTTTCTGAACAGCATCAAGGTTTATAGGAAGGTGTGTTCTTCAAAAAGCTGTTTCGGTGATCTTTAACACTGTAACATACAAGAAAATACATTTGGAAATTAGAGTCATGGTGATGAAAACATTACTGAGAGTAAGAAAAAGAAAATGTGTAGAAAGATTTTCCATCTTCCAGTGTACAATCATTTGATTTCATATGCGACAGAAATTTTTTACATTATCTATCTTAAGCAGTATCTGTTCTGTGGAGTGTGATTCAAATTGATTTGGGTAATATTAATTTCACTAGATTTGAGAAGCAAGAAAAAATCTTCAGTTTTGATTTTTAATGCAAATTGATTTACATAAGTGGGGAATTAATTTTACTACATAATAACACACATGATAAATGCATTGTGGTTTTAGTAGCTTATATGCAACATATAAAATTAAAAATTTTGCACTCCATTTTAGTCTTTCTGACCAGTAACTGTCTTTTGATTTATCTCTGCCTGTAGGTTATTTACAGAGAATGAAACAAGATTTTTGCATGGCATTTGACACTTACGGTACACTTACTGGCCCAGAATGTTTAATGCAGAACTAGGCTTTTGCATTTTTTTGCATTTTTTCTTTCTTTTCTAGATATTATTTCATTTTAAATTACACTGTAAAAACAGCAACTACTAATGAAGTATAAATTTGCATTATATAATTTATATTTCGTTTTATGTTCTCTATTTTTGTATCTAATATAAATTTGTATTATAATGGGCATAAAGAGCTAGAGTAGGCATGACACATTTCTTTACTAGAATATATGATTTCCAATATATCTGACTTTTTATTGGACTAAGTCTAGTGATTATTTTTAAATAGACAATTGATATTTGGTTTTTAAATCACACAATAACATGTTGATATTAATATGGATATACCTACTGGAACAGTAGAGGCTGAATAAATTTATGAGCCTCCAGGGCCCTGCTTAGCCATGTAACCCATGTTATAGATCCCTTTTTATAAGGACTGATGGAAAGCGTTCTGTTTTTCTGAAGTAAAGCATTACCGGGGTATAGACAGACATTTCCTCCAAAATAAATGCAGTGAAGCTTTCTAAACAACACTAGGGCACACTTTTTATTTGTGCCTGAGAAATAACAACTAGACCCCTTTGGAAAAAAGCACAGCGCTAATAGTTTCAGTATAATAAAAATGTTGGAGCTAGAGTTACAAGAAATGAGCTTCCAGAGACTTAATGCCTAACTAACTTTCTGAATTTGGAAGTGACTGGAGTCACTGAAAATGTGATACAACAACCACCAGATTCAAAGCTTGAGTCAGTCTGATTTCTATTTATCAATATTACAAAGTGACTAGCATTGGATTTTTTTTAAATGTGTGAGACATTTTATTCATAACTCTGCAAGTAGAATTCTTTGACATTAATAAGGGTAGAATCAAAAAAATGTCACAAATATTTAAAAAACAATTTAAGTTTAAATGGCAGTTATATACAAAGCAGTAAACATCTTAAAAATTGCACAAATCTCCTTCTAATTATTTTGTGATGGCTTTTATTGGGTTTTTGTTGGGGATGCATGCGTGTGTGCATGTGTGAATGGATCCCAAACATACATACTGTGAGCACTGTTCTGGTTTTGTCATGTGTCTGGATTCAAGACTTTGTTCAGACAGCATTTTTTCCGCTCTTGCTGTTAGAAGTTAAAGATATGTCAAGCTGAGTATATCCTGAAAATTGTAACTTCTCTTTTTTAATTTTTAGGGGAGTCTAGATGATTAGTTCATATGGTATCTACCTAGCAGTTGTTTAAAGTTATTAAGGCTAATCCCATCCTATGCGTATGTTTGAGAAGTTACACTTGGTTTCAATGCATGTGTCAGCAAAATCTTGTATATGGAGCTCCAGTAGAGTCACAGAAATTCTGTAACTGACTTCTAGACTTCTTTATACTATATTATTCTTGTTTTATTTACGCTATGTTGAAATCCATAGGATGGCATTTGTTACATTTTTAAAACGCTAACTACATTTTTTTTAAATATAGCTTGGACATTCAACACTTTAAGAGAAAGCATTCTGATCTAGTTACCGATATGATCCCTTCATAGAATTTTTGTTGACTCTAGGATTTTTGACCAAAAAAGTGTGTTGACATGAGAGAAAAAGACATTTCAAAACCAATAATAAATGACATATTTTGACTATTTTCAGAAACAAATCTGCCCATTATTGATGTAGTAAAGGTTTTCACTTTGAATGGATTTGTTTCTCAGCTTCACTGACACCTTACAGGGAAAGAGAATAATATGCAGGCATGCTTAAGTGATAAAGCATCAAACTTTAAAATACAAGAGGACTAGAACAACCCAGCCACTTACTACAAACCACTTCTCTGTGGCTGCACTGGATAGTTTGTGCTCATTCATCAATCTGCAGAACTAAAGAGACAAACGAGAGTTCAGGAGGTGTTTCTGATAGTTGTGTAGCTCAGATACACAGTGCTGGTATCCCTAGTTACGTCTAAGCCTATTCTATAGCTATTTTGTAATTCTAGTATTAAACTTTATAAATTACAATTTTCTGTAACTTCATTCAGTGAAAAAAGTCATAACCAGATTCAGTTGTAGGTAAATTTATATTTGATCAAAGAGGAGTGTAGTTTAGTACAGGACTGCAACTGAATATCCAGGCTGGATAAAGCCCTGAGTAACTAATTGATTTCAAAGCTGATCCTGTTTTTAGCCAGAGACTGTTGAGGTCCTTCCAGCATGAACTATAATACAATCCTATTGATTTCTCATCATTGCAGTACATTTTTATTCCTCCTTGTTCCAAGATTTACATAGGATTTCTAGAGTTCAAAAGTATTTTTTTTCTCTGTACACTTTTTCATGACACATACACCCTCTTCTGCTTCTGCAATGTAAACTGTATCAGACATATAAATAGAATCATCCCTGAAATGCACAAATCTGCAAACCTGAACTATATTTTCGACATGACAAACAATCAGGTATTTTCCTTCTCAGGAAACTATCCTGTATTCTATTCTTGCATTTACTTTTCCACACCTTTTTAGAACTCTTGTACAGTAGTTGCCTGAGGGAAGGTAAGAGTTTGAGAATGTTGTAGCTAAAGTGAAGGAGAATTACAGAGAACTGTAAGTTAAAAATTATTCTACAATATACCTTGAAATCTTTACAAGAAAGAAAATGCAAAAATTCAAGGAAATAAAAAAAAGGTCAAACTGAGGGCTTTGTTAGGATTCTTTACCCATAGAAGGGAGAAAAAAGTCCTGAAACAATGTGGAGGACAAGAACAGTGTTTCAAAGAGGCAAAAAGAATATTGTTGTATACAGCCTAAGCATCTCTAATTCTAGAGAATCTCTGTGTGGAAAGAGTAGCTGAGCTGAACCCTGAGAGACACAAGGGCATAACTCAGTTTGGATGGAAGAAAAGAGCTAATTAAACCACACAATTTTACGTTGACTTTAAAAACATTATTTCTTTTTTTCTGCTGAGTTGATATTCTCTTTATTTGTGATTATAATGTCTAAAAAGAGGAAAAGAAGTTTGAAACTGGTAGCAGTGTTTTCAATGCAAAAGAAACAATTCTGCCAGTTAAGGGGCTTTCAGATTACCAGTGCTGGGTTTGGACCATTCATTTATTTGAGTGGATTGCCTGCATACCCTCCACTTGTACTGCTGATCCAAAATGAGTGAATGAATTTTTCTTTAGCAGATGCAGCAGGCACATCTTTATACTGGCTCCCTGATGCTGCAGAATGTTACACTTTGCCACTGAATTTTTTCCCCACTAGGATCAGGGTGATAACATTTTTAAGCTGTTGACTGACATTTAATGAAATTTATGAGAAGCAATTGACTTCTATTCTTTGTGATGATGATGTACAAAAACTACTTGAGTCAGGATCTAGTACTGCCATATATTCATACCTTTCTCCTTGAAGATGATGGAAAATCAGGTGATTTTTACAACCAGCTTTTGTTTTACAGAAATATTGTAATTAGCTTCTATTTTTCCAAGTGCATGAAGGAACACTTTAACTCTCTTAAAAGTTTTAACAGCATCTCAGACTTGAAAGAGATTATCAGGTCACTTGATCACATATAGCTGGGGCCTCCCATCAAGCTATCTGACATTTTACAGACACAGAAAGGGGAGAAAAAAGACACTTTCCCCAGGATGCTCACTCTGGTTTCAGATACCAGATGCAAACAAAGAGTTTTTAGACTCTATGTATCTATTTTAAGACTGTAGTCATCCCAAGCTATTTATACAGTCATTGGAAAACTGTAGCATATTCTTACAAGAGATCTAGGCCACCACTGACCATCATTTCTGACCGATTTTTTCTCTTTCTCTAGGGCAAAAGCATGACTTAGGCTCTAATTTGAAGTATTTATCCAGTTACGCAGAAGGAATCTGGGTACAAATGTGAAGTATCTTCTTCAAAAGCCAGCTATCAAGATAGAGGAAATATTAAAGAGCAAATATTGGCTTACTTCTTCTAAATTCCTCTTATATAATCATTAGAATGGTTTATACTTTAATGGCCTCTTTGTCCTGAGATATTCCTGTAAACAGGTTGCAGCTTCTGTCAAAGCTTATCGCTTTGTACTAAATTTCTGTCAGTAAATGTAATTTAAAAGCACATTCAGAGACACAGCATTACCATCTCCGGACTCTCTGAGGAGCATTTCTGTCTTTGACACTATCAAACTGTGGATTCATATCATTCTTTCCACGTTCCCATGCCAGGTCCCTCTCCCAGTTTCCCTATGCCTTTGATCTAGAAGTGCAGATGTAGATTAGTCTATAGGCTTGTCCTGAGCTCTGTCTTCAAACGAAAATGTATTGGATTTGCAATGGTGCCCTGGGTTCAGCAGTAGCAGTCATTTTTCTCCTTCTTAGTAACTGGTGCAGTGCTGTGCTTTTGACTCTCAGCCTGGGAGCAGCGCTGATAACACTGATGTTTTCAGGTGCTGCTCAGTAATGTTTAGTCTGACCAAAGACTTTCTGAGTCTCATGCTATGCCAGGGAGGAGGGGAAGTCGAGAGGAAGCAGAGATAGGGACACCTGACCCAAACTAACCAAAGAAGTATTCCATACCACAGCACGTCATGCACAGTCTATAAAAAGTGGGGGCAGGGACCTGGAAGGCTTAGATCACTGCTGTGGTCAGTCTGGGTATCGATTGACGGGTGGTGAGAGGTTGTATTTTTTTCCCTTGTTACTTCCCTTATCGTTATTCTTACTGGTGGTAGCAGTAGTGGTTTGTTATAACTTAGTTACTGGACTGTTCTTATCTCAACCATGTGGGAGTTACAATCATTCTATTCTCCTCCCCATCCCTCCGGAAGCTGGGGGGGGGGGAAAGGGAGTGGGGGGAAGTAAGAGAGAGACTGCATGTTTTTTCTGATTTATGGCTGGGCTTAAAGCATGACAGTTTTTTTCTGGTGCCCAGCATGGGGTACAAAGGGTTGAGATAATGACAGATCTGACCAGAGTGTGTCTAATTGTATTTGTGATAAGCATTCATTGTTTCAGATTAATAGTCACTAGTCACAATGCTGATTTATTGACTCTCAAAGTTGTTGCTCTTGATCTCACAGGTTCAGCATGTGGTACCTTATTTACAGCCGGTATTTGCTATGTTAGGGTTTATCGGCTGGGGGTCTTGGGCTAAGGTTCTTGTTTCATTGTACTTTATGGTAATGACTTGTAATACAATAGAATCATTGATCATGAAACTGATCTGGCTTGCGTTCCCAGTGTGGTCACCATCTCTGTACTTTGGGAGGTATATAAAAGAAGTGTATAGCAATTACACATCTTTTTTCCTCTCATCGGGTGGTCAGCCTATGAGGGAGACATTCCCACACACCCTAGTGACAAGTACAGCAGCTACTCAAACTCTGACTGCAGCAGACAGCGCAGCTACTCCAGCTTCAAGCACAGCAGCTACACCAGCCCCAGTGACAAGTATAGCAGCATCATTTGAGAGTTCTGAAGGGTTTGAATGGCCTTTGGGCACCCTTGAGACCTGCCTGCTGATTCTGATGGGGATTACCATGTTGGCATTCATACAGAGAGTGGTTTACCCATGACCATTTCATCTGATCCCAAGAGTTATTCAGAGTCGTGTTTGGGTCAGATGATGATATAGGAGGACCAAGAGATTTTCCCTGAGGCTGGACAGTCATGAGTGGCAGGGTGTCTGGGACAGTATAGGCATCTAGTCCACTGGGCCCCTCCAGTGTTTTGGAAGTATCGGAGATGGAAAGCAGCTGTATGGAGTCCCCAGTGACAAGCTGCAGAAACTGCTGGAGGGGAGGGTGAATTATTTTGAGCCTGGTGGGTCCATGACACTTCAGGCCATCAGGGCAGAGATGCAACATACAGATGGACTCATGATCGAGGGGTGGACTCAGCAATGGACATTATTGCCCAGGTTATTTGCGAGTGTGAACACTGCACACAGGCCTCTCCTGCTCTAAAAGGTTGTTACAAGAGATGGAGCCCGACATCATGGACTGAATGGACTCAGCAGCTTTATAAGGATTGGTCCCTGCACTAAGGAATCATCTTTCTCCTTGTGTTTATGTGTATACATACATGTATATATATATATGAGACAAAAGTGATGGTATATTGAAAAATGTGAGATCTGAGCATGAAGTGAATGGTATGGAATAAGGGACAAAAAAGTATCCTGGGTTCAGCAGTAGCAGTCATTTTTCTCCTTCTTAGTAGCTGGTGCAGTGCTGTGTTTTTGACTCTCAGCCTGAGAACAGAGCTGACAACACCGATGTTTTTAGTTGCTGCTCAGTAAGGTTTAGTCTGACCAAGGACTTTCTGAGTCTCATGCTCTGCCAGGGAGGAGGGAAGTCAGGAGGAAGCAGAGACAGGACACGTGACCCAAATTAAACAAAGACATATTCCATGCCACAGCAAGTCATTCCCGGTATATAAAAAGTGGGAGCAGTTACCCGGAAGGGTTAGATTACTGCTCAGTCAGGCTAGGTATCTGTCAGGAGGGTGGTGAGCAGTGTTATTTTCTTCCCTTGTTACTTCCCTTACCATTATTCTTATTGGTAGTAGCAGTAGTGATTTGCGTTATACCTTAGTTACTGGACTGTTCTTATCTCAACCCGTGGGAGTTACATTCTTTCAATTCTCCTCCCCATCCCTCAGGGAGCAGGGGGAAGGAAGGGGGGGGGGGGAGTGAGAGAGAGACTGTGTGGTTTCTCTGAGTTACAGCTGGGCTTAAGCCACGACACGTGACAAGGTCCACCGCTGGCCAAGGCCAAGTCTATCCGCAACTCTAGTAGTGCCTCTGCAATGATGTCTTTAAGAAGGGGAAAAGGTTACCACACAGGAACAATTGCAGCTGGAGAGAGGAGTGAGAATATGTGAGAGCAACAGCTTCACGGATACCAGGATCATTGAAGGAGAAGATGCTATAGGTGCCAGAGCAGATTCCCCTGCAGCCCGTGGTGCCGACCATGGCGAGGCAGTTGTGCCCCTGCAGCCCATGGACGTTTACAGTGCAGCAGACACCCACATGCAGCCCATGGAAGACCTCACACTGGAGCAGAGGATGCCCGAAGGAGTCTGTGACCCTGTGGGAAGTCTGCACTAGAGCAGGCTCCTGGCGGGACCTGTGGCTCCATGGAGAGAGGAGCCCATGCTGGAGCAGGTTTGCTGCAGGACTTGGGACTGTGCAGGGGACCCACAATGGAGCAGTCTGTTCCTGAGGGAGTGCAACCACGGAAGGAACACCCACGGAAGGGATCCACACTGGAGGAGTTAATGAAGAACTGCAGCCTGTAGGAAAGATTCATGTTGGAGAAGTTCATGGAGAACTGCCTCCCGTGGGATGGTCCCACACTGGAGAAGAGTGTAAGTCTTTCTGAGAAGAGGAAGGAGTGGCAGAATAACTACTTCCTTAAGCTTTCTTCCACATTCCATTTTTATTTGTAATGTAGTAAGTGGTATGAAACTCTTGCTGTATGATGGAAATTGTTATTTGTGAGGAAGCCACTCTTGGATAGATGGACAAACAGCACAGACACTTTAAGAAAATGTTTTGAAGAATCATATCTACTATAGGGGAAGCAATTTTTAGCCCTGTTGAAGAAAGCACTGTTCTGTGCTTAAGGTTGTTGTATATTGAATGAAGCATTGAAAGAACTCTGAAAGATCCTTCTCATTTCCCACTACCATGCATGCATCGTCAGGATCAGTCAAGCTAAGAAAATACAGGGATAATGAGAAACTAAGCATCTGTTTACGTTCCCAAGTGGCTGTATTTGTTCAGATGTGATAGTTCCTCTGTATCTTTAGAGGTTAAATGGAGGATTTCACCTGATGTCCTGGATAGAGGATTATTGATCCAGAAGAAAAGAAAAATAAGAAAGATAGCAAAACAACCTTCCTTCCCAGAGGGACAAAAAGTATAAAATTGGATTATTTTTTTTTTCTAAAACTCTCCATCCAAAACAAGAAAAAAACCCAAAAAGCCTCAAAGCCCCAAAAACCCAAAACCAAAAAGCAAATGCCAAAGCCCAGCAAAGAACAAAACACAAAAGAAAAACAAAACAAACAAACCCCTGATATATGTAAGAAGAAGTTGTCAGTACATAAGATAGATCCTGTCCTGTCAATGTACATTTTTTTTTCTGGACGGATAAATAAACTGGCAGGTACTTACAAACTTCTGTGTGCATAGATAAAATAAGAGCTTACTATTCTAAAGGAATAAAGGGGTTGGAGCTTTTTCAGGGTTAGGGAGTATCTTATTTCTAAGAAGCATTCCTTAAAAAAAAAAAAATAGGAACAAAAAAAACCCCGAACCACCAAAAAAAGCTAAACCAAATCACAATTTACTGATTTTCATTTATTTTTTTTTTTTAACAGAAGTGTAATCAGAATATCCTGATAGGTTATTTAAGTATTCTTACATTCACAGGCAATTCCTCCAACTACTATTCAAATATATGGAGAACTAGCACCTGAACTTGAATGAATACAATTACATATTTTAAATAAATATGTAAATACCTCCTGTATTTATTCTACTATGTGTTATTTGTTGTGATCTTTCTAAATGCTGAGTTAAAATCTTCTGCTGCTTATGTTGTTTTTACAAAACCATTTGTTAACAACTTCATCTCATATTAGTGATTATCATTGAAGACTGTGCTGAAACTTACTGACATAATTTGTGAATAAGAGTAGAGAAGTGAGAAGAATTTGTACTTATCAAATGCCAGCGTTAGGTGGAGGTAGGCAAACAAAATTTATACACTAGAACATAATACTCAGAACACCTAAGTTGGTATGTAACTGCTTTAGTTAGGTAACAGAGATGCACATACTATGCCAGGCACATAGCGCAGAGGGACAGTTTTTATTCTTTCAGTGGCCAGTCATCTTCTGCTATGTGGTCCAGAACAATGCCTTGCTTGGCTTTTAAAACAACTGAACTCAGATTCCAGAAGTCTTTAATTTATTCATTGTTTTTATAACTTACCGAAAAAAGTGGATGGTGATATATATCTACTACTATACAGGTGTACAGGAGCTATTACAGTATGCATTTGTTATAGAGTGTTGCTAACTGAAACATAAAGGGCAGACAAGGAACATCAAAAGGACCTTTCCAGTAACTAAACTAGTCCATCTTATTCAGAGTACAAACACAGTGCTAATGGTTCCTTTAAGAAATCTGGCTTTCTAGTTCAGTAAAACATCAAACACCCCTACGCACGTAAAGTGCCTTCATAATAAACAAAATATGCCACTCAGTTTTATGTGTTCTGCATGCTATGGAAACTTCCTGTAAATGTTTGGTTGACGCCTTTTGGAAGACTGAAAAATTTGCAAATAATATGAAGTATTTGTTTTCCTTTCTCATTTTGAGATGCGTTATCTAAGACAACAGCCGTTGCATCTCCTTATGAGTCTCTCTCTGAATGTAATAACCCTTTATTTATGTTTGATACCTATTCTGAGTCATGATATATACCACCATTCCTTCTATTATTTAAGGTCAAGAAGGGTGTATTAATGGCAGCATTTCCATTCTTGTCACTGTAGTTCTGAAAGTCCTTGTGTTTGGGTTTTTGGCTGGGATAGAGTACATTTTCTTCCTAGCAGCTGATGCAGTGCTATGTTTTGGCTTCAGTCTTCCAGCAATGCCGATAACATGTTGACGTTTTAGTTGTTGCTCAGTAGCACTTACACTGATCAAGGACTTTTCAGTCTCTCCTGTTCTGCCAGTGAGGAAGGGCACAAGAAGCTGGGAGAAAGCAAAGAAAGGACACCTAACCCAAACTAGTTAGAAGGGTATTTCATGCCACAGCATGTCATGCCCAGTACAGAAACTGGTGGAGTTTGTTGGGACCACTGTTCAGGGACAGACTGGGCCTTGGTTAGTGAGTGGTAAGCAATTGTATTGTGCATCAGTTCTGTTTCTTGAGTTTTATTTCTCTCACTCTTTTCCCATAATTATTATTTCTACTATATTTTACTTTATTTCAGTTATTAAACTGTTCTTATCTCAGCTTGTGGGTTTTAACCTCATTCTAGTTCTCCTCTTCATCCTGTCAGGGGGGAGGGAATGAGTAAATGGCTGTATGGTACTTAGCTGCCAGCGGGGGTTGAACCACAACAAGCACATAATTTTGTTCAGAGTTAAATTCTTTCCAATCACATTTAAACAGCTCACTCTCACTCCCACAAGCCTTCACCCTTTCTTTTCATCAGTTAACTGTCATCTAAGAGAAGTATAATTAGCAGAGAGATATGAAGACAACATACAGCATGGAGAATAAAATGCTCAAGCATAAACAGCAGTTGTGCCAGTATCTGATATTTAGCCCCCATATATAGAGATTGTATTACTGGATTCGCTGTACTGTAGAATGATAAACTTATTTCATAACATGGGGTGAGTGGGATAAGAAAACATCATTGTTGTAGTCCTCTAGGGATGCCTTAGCCTAGGCAAATTGCTTTAGGACTGACAGGGTTCTGTGGTTTAACCCCAGTCAGCAACAAAGTACCATGCTGCCGCTCTCTCACTCTCCCCTCCCTCAGCGGAATGAAAGGAAGAGAACGAATTTAAAATGAAAGTAGTATTTTTTTCTTTCTAGCCAGAAAAGGGGAGCATTCAGTTGAAACAGAATACTATATGTTGTCAGTTTCTTTTTCTCCAAGCATCCTTTACTGGATACTATCAGAAGTAAAATTTGGGTTGGACTGCAGTTTACAGCTGCAGTATGGATGCTCAAGTTTTCTTATCTGGGATTGTTTAGACAGGAGAATACCTGGTTCTATGAAAGATTTTATGTGGAATCTAGGTACAATAATACGATCTTAAGGTCCTTTCCAACCCTAACTATTCTATGATTCTACGACGTTTGCAAAATGCATATGAACTACATACCTGGTTTTCAGTCTCTTCCACTCCTCCCCTGTGCCCATTCCCAATCAGTGAAAAAAAGGAAGGAAAGCGAGCAGAAAGGCATTGATGGTGGCTTTGTGATGAAGGCCAGTTTTGAACTTAAAGCAGAAATTTAACTGTTATGTTCGAAGTACACCACATACTCCCCTAAATTACACTGTTTACAGCCAGCATTTATTACTTGAGACTTTGAGTATGATAGAATTTTCTTAAAATTAACAAATAAATTTGTTTCTTAGTATATGAAGTAATTTGAAAGTAGTTTTTTAAATTTTTTACTTTCTATTGTAATTTTTCACAGATCTTTTGAATAATAATTTTTCAGACCTGAAGCTTGGCAAAATCTCTCATTGCACGTTGGTCACAGGCAGGACCTGTTATTTGAATACTTACTTTAGGATTTTTTCACCCCTAGTTTTAGACATAAATGATATCAGTGACGTGGAAGACTTTTTTTTTTTTTCCAAAATGGCACTTACTTAACCAAGTAGAATATTTCAGTAGAACTGTTCACCTAATTAATTGGTTTCTTGGTTCAGGTTATTGTAGATAATACAGTGGAACACACAAGCATTTTCATGTGAGTTTTCAGAGTACTGTAGTTAGAAGCATTAGCTCTTCTATCTGGGGTTATCAGCAGCCATGTTCAGTTCAGTTCTGTATAGATTAACTCTCTGTTGAGCGATGCTGCAGAGTAACTTTCCAGAATCAATAAGTATACCTGATATCATTCCCATTTTTGACTGCAGATACACTCTTTAGGTCTTTGGCACACTGAGAATTTAGTAAACCTGAAAAAAAGTGTTATTTGGAAGTCCTGTGGGATGTCATTTTCGTATATCATTAGGTTTCAACACCTTTTCAACACTGTTATCATCCGTGATGCTGATGCTACTCATTTTCATATCAAAAGTGTTAATTAAAATTATAACAACACTTGGTGGAAGGGTTTAATATTATAAAATGTTATTAATAATTTCTTCATTACATCTAAAACAATCTCAGATTGATTACTCTTCCTTTTTTTCTTGTATGTCTACAAATTAATCTTTCAAGTTAAATTAGTGCATTTATTCATAAAAAACATTCAGTTAAATATTCTAATAAAATTATTGAGTTGTACATATTTTTGTAATTTGACAAAACTGGAGGTATTTTTTAATGATGCTTATATATGATCATTTTTATTGTTAGCTTTGCATTAGTTTTCTACATCTGTGTGATGTAGAGATGCTTTGTAATAGGCTGGAAATCCTCTATAGTTAGCAGTAATACTATTTTAGTTAATATACTTAATATTGACAGCTATAATGAGTTAAGCAACTTTCCTGGATAAAGGATTGGTTGAATTAAAGACCAAGGAATCTGCTTCAGCAGTGTGAAGCCTGATTAAAATGCAGGCATTCCTGTAACACTTAAAAAGACACTACCAAATCTGGCCTTCATCAACAAACTGGGGAAAATCGTTGTCTCCCTAAAGTATAAATATGCACATTTATATGCATGCATGTCATGCGCATAAAGTCTTCACTTGTAAGCATAGTTCCCTATGTAAAACAAGAAAACAAACAAACAAACAAACAACAGACTCCAGAACAGGAAAAGGAGAAAGGAGTAATGCACTGAATTTTGAAAATCCAAAATTAATACACAAAGCCAATATGTGTGTGCATGTCTGTGTATGTTTTCAAGTGAGACTCATCTTTAGCACTGTCATAACACAGTCAGGTTCCACACAGGGAGTGAGAATGCAGTGATGCAAATTTCTTTTCATAATCGTATTTTGACTTTCTCCTTCAGTTGTTTGTTCATTGTACATACAAGCATAGGAAAGCATAGAGCTTAAAAAAGACTTTTTTAGATGTCCAGCAGAAGTACTGCTTGTATTTTGTAGGAACATTGCCACCCAACTCAGTTAAGGAGATTTTATCTTCTAGTGCTTACTAAATTTTCTCAGCAGGTTGTTAACGTTCTTCAGGCTCAGCAACAGCCAGCTCTTCACTTCCATAAAGAAACACCTAAGCTCCACAAAGGATCCATTGTCCGTAGAATCCTAAATACAGTCCTTACACAGAGGAAGCACTCTCATCACACACTGCTTGATAAAAACATTATAGGAACATCATCTGTTCCTCTGGCAGAGATGGTTTGTATCTTTAGCATAGTCCTATAGAACTGTGATAATTGAGGTGTCTCAGCCTGGTCAGAGTCGGTGTCATTCTTCTGCAGTTTGTTAGCCAGTGGAAATAATAAAGCAGCATTGCACCAAAAGTCAAATTGTAACGAATGAACAGAAGTATCACTCAGGAAATGTGTTTGATGTTTTGCTCATCTACTCATTTCTTCTTGCTTGCTAATAATTGCTGTCAGAGATTTATTTCACCTTCCTTCTAACCTTTTGCCTCTTTAGCTTGTTAAGACTTTTTTCTTTTTTTTACAAAATGTGCTGGTTTGTGGAGGGCAGAAGTTTCATGGAAAGCACTAGTTATGACAAAACTTTTTAGGCTTCAGGGCGAAATTAGTAATTATAGAAGACCACTCCACAGAATAGCCACAGGCTTAGAGTTTCAGTTAATCATCTCAATAGTGAGACAATTTAAATGTCTACGCCATTATTTAAAGTGAGAATTAAGTTTGGCTCTTCCTGAAGTCAAGCAAGTACCCTACATGCCTCCTTGTCTCTGAGGAAATGTTTGCTTTATGATCGATTTCTGGTTAATGCTTGTAGAAAATGAAAATAAATTTCAACCACTTGGCGTTATATACTTGAAACAGAATTCTTTTTTACCATACACTGATAAAATTTCCTTATTTTCTTCCCACAGTCACAACCTACTGTGATCTTATGGTATTCTGACAGCTCAAAACCTTACATGTTCTTCTCTACCCTACAATAATTCAAATAACATTGTTCTGGTATTGAGATCTAGTGCAGTCCATAGTTCTTTTCTGTTTATATAAATATTCACAAAGACTCCCTTTCTTTGAATCTAGATAAAAAGTGATATTCACAGTATTCTCACAGTACAATAGAAAAACAGAAATGAAAAGAATACTTGACTTAAGCACATGAAATTCCAGATTCTGTCTAAACATATCTAGGAATAAATCCTGTGGTTCAGCTGATAGTTATATTTCATCCTCCTTTTCCTCAAATGAAGGGAAACTGTACAGGTTGGGGAAGTTGGTGAGAAAAAAGGTTTATTTCCTTCGCAGAAATGTACTACCATTGGGGAAATAGCATCCCTGATAGTCACTAGCTACTACTTGACAGGTCTCTCATGGTTTGTGTATTATATCTGCCAGCTTCTTGTACCTTGGCTATGTCAGAGGAACTCAAATAACGCTTTAAGCTTCTGTTCTGGTCATTGACTTCAGTTTTGGATGCTTATTTCTTTTTGACCAAGATGTCATATAAATATCAGCATGGAACAGAATTCTTTACTATCATAGGTAACTAGATTGTGTAAATTTTTCATGTACCCCTCAAAAAAGCTATTTCATTCTGAAAATGTTACCATGACGTAAAGTTACAGTAAGCAGAGGATGGTTATTGCATATTTTGATTATTTTTTAAGTGCAGTTAATAATTCTACTTGTAATTATGTAATCACATGGTTACAATAACATACTTTGAAACTACCTTTGATATTTACTATGTAAATTTCTTAAGTCAGTAATTGAAACCAAAATTATTATTTAGCATTTGAAAGTTAAATAAACAGGCATGATTTCATATTTAAATAATAGTAACAATTTCCATGGCATCTGAGCATTCAGGAAGACTTCAGTTCTTAAAATGAGTTCCCAGTGCCAAAAGGAAAGTGCAATTTATAGCTTCTGGAACATAAAGCATCTGCTATGTTCTTTTTCCCCATTAGTTCTTTCTTTCTATCATACAAAAGCAGGGTTTTAAACATCATTCTTGTCTATTTTTGTGGTTCAGAAAACTATACTTAGGAATTGCTTAGCTTTGTCTTTCTCTTGCTTTACAAAGAGGACTCCACAGAATTTCTTTCTGAAATATCTTTAAAGCCACAGAATATAAATTTCCTGTGTTGCCTGGGAAACTGCTTTAGATAAACCAGAAAGCTACACTTGCTTTGGTATAAATATGTTGACATGGAGAATTACACTTGTGTAAGTTCAGAGTTTTAAGAATTCTGACGTATATTATGCTGGTGCAGCTGGTAAAATTTCTGCAGACATGGATTGTCATTGTTCGTAATGGGCATCTCTGTATTATGAAGCTTTCTGGTAGGCCCTTCACCAGAAGAACATGGAATAACAGTATAGACTCAGTGGGCAGTTGCTAAGGAATTTTCTTCAGTGAGTTTTTGAACTGATAATGGATCCTTCATAGGCTACAGACAAATTCAAAGGGATCATTACTTAGAGGAGCACTGGAGCAAAAGCTTCAAGTATCTGTCTTTAAAAATCATCAAGATCAAATGAATCATCGATTCATCAGTTAACACAACTCCAGACAGAACACTGTGTATCTAGTAGGTGCCATAGAATCATAGGACAATTAGGGGTGGAAAAGACCCCAGTTCCTGTCCTAGACCAGGTTACTCTAGGCTCTGTCCACCCTGGCCTTGAACACTGCCAAGAATGGAGCATTCACAACTCCCTTGGGCAGCTTGTTCCTCAGCGCCTCACCACTCTCACAGTATAGAATTTGTTCCTTATATCTAACCTTAATCTCCTCTGTTCAAGTTTAAACCCATTACTCCTTGTCCTGTCACTGCAGTCTCTGATGAAGAGTCCCTCTCTGATATCCTTGTAGGCCTCCATCAGAATTTTTTTTTGTTTACAATCTCAGGTGCTTTTCCCAGGATACACTTTACTTGCCAGACTGTTAGCATCCAGTGTCCTTTAAAATGCTCTGAAGCATGCCTTCTGTAACCCCCTGTATTATTTGCCAGCCTGTTTGTATGTCTTAATTACTCTAGGGCTTTTCATGCTTGATTTCAGGAGAGGATTAAGACTAGTGGAATATGGTAACCTCTACCTACCAGTGGTAAAGGTGGGTATAATTTCACATACATCATGGTCCTCACTCTTCCCTGCTGTGTGAGTTACATCTGAAAGCACTATTTTATGGAAGTGTACAGATAGATCCAAGTTTCTCTACACTGTGATGGGTCTGTATACTGGGCTGTTGTGGCTGTAGGCCTTCTAAAATGAAGCTGGTTCCTAGGCAACTGGGGTGGAGCATAAGTAGAGCAAGTATACCTATACTCTCTTCATTTTTATAAATAGAAGACTTCTAATTACAATTTCAATTATTTATGAAAAAAATGAGGTTTGTAAGGAAAGCATGAACTGAGACATTCTCAGAAAGTTCTTTTAAAAATGGAAAATGAATCCATAAAAGGGGTAATGCTGAATCCCTTTAAACATGTGCTTCAATTGATGTAGAAGGTGTTGAAAACATTGGGAGGCAATATACAATTAACATACTAAGAGTTATTAGTTTTACTTAATCTTTTTGATGGTTGCATCACATCAAATGATTTATCTCTGCTGTTTCAGGATATGTTCATGATACCAAATAATAAAAAAAAACTTCAAGAAAACATAAAAATGCTATAAAAGTATTTAAAGCCACTAATGGTTGCCTTGTCCTGTTTTGTTTTTTGGTTTTTTTTTTTTTTCTAAATACCACAAATTATATTTATTTGAGGATAAACTTCCACTCCACTACCAAGAATAGATTGAGCCTCTCATCAATATTTTATTGGATGAATTAATTGACAGATAGTAACAATGTTGTCAGAGAAGGAAACTAGGAAGAATCTTTGGTTATATATCAATTGTACTGCAATACAACTGCAACATCTAGAAGGGTCCAGCTAAATTAGGTGTGTTGGGTTCGGTTGTAACAGTTATTTTTCTCCTTCCTAGTAGCTGGTTCAGTGCTGCATTTTGGCTTTAATCTGAAAACAGTGCTGATAACGAACCCATGTTTTAGTTGTTGCTAATTAATACTGACCCCAGTCATGCTCTGCCAGTGAGAAGGGGCACGAGAAGCCGGGAGAAAGCAGAGAAAGGATACCTAGCCCAAACTGGCCAAAGGGCTATTCCATACCACAGCACATTATGCCCAGTATATTAAACCAGGAGGAGTTACCTGGAAGGCCCAGATCACTGCTCGGTTTGAGCTGGGTAGTGGTCAGCAGGTGGTTAGCAATTGTATTGTGCATCACTTGTTTTTATTGTTGTTTTTTTTTTTTTCCCTTTCCCCTTTTAGTTTTTTATTCTCTCCCATTGCTATTTCCTTTATCATTATTATTATTAGTGGTAGTAATAGTAGTTTTGTATTGCATTTTAGTCTTGGACTGTTCTTGTCTCAACCCTTGGGATTTACATTCTTTCAATTCTCCTCCCCATCCCACCCAGAGGAAGGTGGGAACTGGGGAGTGAGCGAGCAGCTGTCTGGTTCTGAGCTCCTGGCTAGGCTTAGGCCACAACATTAGGTCAGAGTTAAATTCAGAGCTCTTGACAAAGTAGTAATAGACAATTTCTACAGAGCTTGCCGTCTAGATTGCTCCATAGCTCTCTTTCAGATAGCAAGGCATACCAAGTTATTAGTTTCTTTCTCCATACAGACTAAAGTATATGATGTGCTTGTCGATATATACGCATAAGAATATAAACATCAGAAGAAACCGGAAAACCTATAAGAAATATGATCATGGTTAGTGAGGGCTTTCATCTAAATAAAAGTACATGTTTCTGGAATTTCTTGAAGCCTGATTCACCCTTTGGAGATGTATATCTGTTTAAATAGACTAAATGGGGTGATTTCAATTGCACATATTTGTTACCTAAGATTAGATGAGATCAGTTAAGGTCAACAAGTAAAACTGAAGATGCGAATCACCAGCTGTACACAGTGTATATGTACATCTAGAATGAACCTTGTCTTCATGGTTTTTTTTAAAAACTTTCTTCAAAATACATAAGTTATTTGTCCTTGTTTTGTGAAAGATAACACTCCTCAGCTTTCATGAGAGCTACCCTGTGCATTGGTTTGCAGCAGTTTGCTTTGTGTTTTGTTTAGCTTAAGTAAGTTCGACAGCTCAGAATGTTTCTTTCTTCGTAAAGCATAGCGCATGATGCAGTTTTATATAAATGTTTGTTAGTAAAAATTATGTGGCTGTATTTTCTATCACTGTTAATATTTACCAAGGGTGAAGCTCTTTCCCTGTTCCTTAGAGAGTCTGAGTGATAACCTTTTGTATAAAGCACATGATGTGAGTATACATAAATATGATATATTATTAATAGATGATTCAGATATTTTAAATTTTGTTGAGAATAAATCAAAGTAATACATTTACCTACATTAATGTCTAATCCTAATGTTCAGGTAGATTCAACGTTCTTAGGAAATTAGGTTGTTCGTTTTCTAGTGCAAGCATTAGAGTGTCAGGAAGAACTATTGTCCTTGGTTGTCCCTTCAGTCTTGAGAGTTTGTAGCTGCGAACACAGATGAGCAGGCTGAGTGTGTACAAGGGCATAAAAACTTGTTACAAAAAATGACATAAATAAATTGGTAACAGAAACATGACAGTCCTTGAGAACAAGTAGAGAAATCATAACAGGAATAGTGTTGTACTTAAAAATATTTGTTTCCCATGTCTTGGGCAGAATAATTTTGCTGCTGATGTGCTCAGTGAGAGGCACAATATGATCTTTTCAAGATCTTTCACTTGTAATATACGGCTTCTGGGGGTTTTTCAACCAAAATTACCCAAATACAGCAAGTAATGATACAGTAATAATTTCAGTTTAAAATTAGTAATATGCCTGCTTTCATGTCAGTACACTGTAAACTGTTAGTATGTATCTGTTGTCTTGTTTTTAACTATCAGGGCTTTTTAAAAAATGCTTTGGAAGCAGTCTATAATATATATATGACCTGAGAAACTAGTCAAAGTTCAGGATTCAGCGCATTGTTTCCAGAAGGAGAAGAAATTTATTAAATCAAATCATGAGTTTCTCATGAAATCTGAATTGTTTATAAAAGAGATGTAAAAGGGTTTTTTATCCCTGGGCACAAAATGACTCAACACAGGACTTAGCTTCTATTCCCTGTATCTTTTCTACAGATCAATATTGAGTTCTGCAAAAGCATCCCTCTGCCTCAAATTTGGCTGCTACTGCCTGGTTTCTGCACTTATCCATTATTATTTCTCATTCCATCATTGTGTCTTTGCTGATACTTCTACTCATGCACTTTCAGATAAAGTCAGGGATGCTCTCATTCCATTCTGGTCATACTTTTAAGCAGATTTCAAGTACTTTTGCTGACCACAGACTTTTACCTTTTGTGAACACTCGAGTTTCAGAAAGGTTATTGTTTCTATAATATTAAATGAAATACACTGATTATAACCACTGGTTTCAACAGTATTTTCTTTGCCACAAGAGAGCTTTCTTCACATTTCTACAACTGAGTTACCAACTACAGCTGGGCTTACTAGCATGTGACTGGGACAGATAATCAAGGGGGCTACGTAAAGCAGACTTCAAGCATTAGCTCAATTATTATAAAGCTTCTTGGAAGAAATGGCCTGTTTCACTTAGCACTTTTCCAGAAAATACCTTTGCACAGTTCCTAACAGAGTGCCTTTCAGGTACTGTTAATACTGAAAACATGTGGATGTGGTTACTCACTAGAAGGGGCAAACAGAAGGAGAGCCAAATCTGATCATGCAATCTGGACCGTGTGTCATGAGTTCAGCAGTAGCAGTCATTTTTCTCCTTCTTGGTAGCTGGCGCAACGCTGTGGTTTTTATTTTGGGCCTGGGAGCAGCACTGATAACACCAGTGTTTTCAGTTACTGCTTGGTAATGTTTTGGTCTGGCCAAGGACTTTCTGAGTCTCATGCTATGCCAGGGAGGAGGGGAGCCGGGAGGAAGCAGAGACAGGACACCTGACCCAAACTGACCAAAGAGGTTATTCCATACCACAGCACGTCATAGTCCAGGATGTGAAGACAGAGGGCAGAGACCCAGAAGGGTGTGGTGGTGCAGTGTGGGGGTTCCCTGCTGGGGCGTGCACTGGCTGGATCGGGCTTGGTGAGCAGTTATGTTCTCTTTCCTTGTATTTCTCTTGTTTTATTACTGGTGGTAGCCGTAGTGATTTGTGTTATACCTTAGTTACTAAACTGTTCTTACCTCAACCTGTGGAAGTTGCATTCTTTTGATTCTCCTCCCCATCCCCCCAGGACTGGGGGAAGAAAAAGAGGGAAGTGAGTGAGTAAAACTTCGTTTTAGAGGCTTAAGCCACGACAGCTCTTTTTGGCACCCAAGTCTGTGAGTGAGTAAAACTTCGTGAGTTTTGGAGGCTTAAACCACGACAGTTCTTTTGGCGCCCAACGTGGGGCTCGAATCCACGACCCTAATTTTAAGAGTCCCATGCTCTCTAACAGGGATCAAGAAGCCGAGGGGGGATCGGCCCCGGGAGCCGCCGGCGGCCGAAACGGCCCGGGAGAGCTGTCCCCGGGACCAGGACGCCACGAAGGAGGTGGCAGAGGGGGTGAGCCCCGCCGCCGGGAGGGGGGTGGCAGTGGAGAAGCCAAGCCCCGAGCCCGAGCAGAGCCCCGCGGCTACCGGGGGGGGGGGGGGGGGGGGGGGCAGGCGGCGGCCGAGCCCGACCCCGCGGCGACTGAGAGCATTCCCCAGCGTTCGCCCGCAGAGCCCCGCGAACCCGAGCCCCAGGAGGATGCAGGAGACCGCGCAGCACTTCCCAGCAAGGCAGAGGAGGAAGATCTGGACTCAGACAAAGAGCAGCTGGTGGTGAGAGAGCCGGCAAGCACAGCAGCTACACCAGCCCCAGTGGCAAGTACAGCAGCCTCGTTTGAGAGTTCCGACTGGTTTTCAATGGCCTTTAAGCACCCTTGAGACCTGCCTGCTGATTCTGATGGGGATCAGCATGTTGGTAAGCATTCACAGTGTGTTTTACCCACAACCATTCTGTCTGGTCCCCAGGGTTAAGCAGAGTGGGGTGTGGGCCTTGTCTGGGGCTGGGCTACAATGTAAGGTGACCAAGAGATTTTCCCCAAGGGTGGGCAGTCATGAGTGGCAGGGTGTGTGGGACAGTATGGGTATCTAGTCCACTGGGCCCCTCCAGTGCTTTGGAAGCATTGGAGATGGAAGGCAGCTGTATGGAGTCCCCAGTGACAAGCTGCAGAAACTGCTGGAGGGGGAGGTGAATTATTTTGGGCCTGGTGGGCCCATGACACCTCAGGCCACCAGGGCAGAGATGCGGCATACAGATGGACTCATGATCGAGGGGTGGACTTAGCAATGGACATTATTGCCCAGGTTATTTACGAGTGTGAACGCTGCACATAGTCTCCCCTGCTCTAACAGACTCTTACAAAAGATGGAGCCCGACATCGTGGACTGAATGGACTCAGCAACTTTGTAGGGATTGGTCCATGTACTAAGGGATGATCTCTCTCCCTTTCTGTGTGTGTGTGTATCCATACATATACATGTGATGGTATATTGAAAAATGTGGGATCTGAGCATGACGTGAATGGTATGCCAAAAAGAACTGTCTTGGTTTAAGCCTCTAAAGTTTGTCTAATTTAGACATGAAGGTGTGAATATATAGTTATATATAGCTCTTATAAATAACCCAGTACTGATCACAATAATGTGGGGTTTTGGGATCCGTCTGAGCACACTGAAGGTTAGTAGTGAGATGAAGTTTTTAGATTTTAGAAGAGAAAACTTCAGCTTTCTCAGAGCTCCATGGGAGGGATCCCATGGGAAGCTTCTGTAGAGGATAAAGGAGCTAGTGAGTGCTGAGACATTTTCAAGAGTGCTGTCCTGGAAGCACAAAACCTGTTCATCCCCTTTAAAGGTAAGGGAAGTAGGTAGAGCAAGAGACCTCCTTGGCTTAACTGCAAGCTTCTTAGTCTGCTTAAAATCAAAAGAGGAGATGGAAGAGTGTACAAATGCCTATTGAGAACTAGCAAGGGCATTGCCAGGGTGTGCAGAGACACTGTCAGAAAAGCAAAAGCTCAGCTCAAATTGATGTTGGCCAGAGATGTGAAACACTACAAGCATGGGATCTTCAAGTATGCAAACAACAAGCAGACATAGAAGGAAAATACTGTTCCACTGTTAAGCAGGAGAGGGGAATTAGTTACTAACAGCACTGAAAAAGCAGATACTCTCAACACTTTCTTCACCTCTGTCTTTTACCAGCACTGTTGAGCCACAGGCCTGGTCCATCTTGTCCAGACTGTGCTTTTCTCAGGCAAGGTTAGACGAGATGATCCTTGAGGTCCCTTCCAACCTGGTATTCTGTGATTCTATGACTAGAAATGGCAGTCTATATCTGTAAGATATAGTGCTGCTCTCAACTTCTTTTCTGTTGGTTTACCTACAGAATGTGAAACTTCACCTCTGTTCTCTGTATCTTTTTCCACCCCACATGCAAATGGTACCTGTACTCAGAGTTGTTCTAAGTGATATGAAGGTGGTGAAAGTGGGAGAGTCAAGTGGCTATGTCTGAAATGCTTTTGAACTGAAACCTGTCATCCTGCGTATTGTTCATTCCAGTACTCAGATTTAGCCCTTGTGGGACTGTGGGACAACCTAGCACAAACATTTAATGTGATGATCCTCTTTATCACAGTATCTGTTACAGTCCTTGTTTATACTGTGAGCACTAAGATTAGCTAACCGGTCACACCATATTTTGATGTGTCTGAAGTGGCTAATCTCAAGTTAAATAGCTAGCTCTCTGTGGGGTCATCCCTCTGCAGCATAATTGTCTACGTCACAGACAACATTTTAGGCAGTCTCAGTCTGGGCTATCAATGTGAAATTGTAAATATCCCCTACTTAGCTATAGGTGTACTATAAAGGCAATGGGGATATGTATTTCTGGTTTGGACCCTTTCTTATGTCTGTAGCTTATCAATGCTGATGTAACTAGTGCTTCATTTCCTCCTAGTCCATCTGCACAACAAATGGTCCCATTACTTACTTTCCACCCTTTGTACTTGGTGGCATGAATCACCTAATCAAATAAAATTGATTATACTTAATTGAAAAGTCATTGTGACATGTCTTGTGAAGGAGTTTGTAGAAGTATAATAGATAAAGGACCTTCAGTAATGAGAAATTAGACACCTCATATTTAGACATTTCAGACAGTGCTGAGTTCAGCTCATCAAACTAGGCATCTGTTGCCATTCAAGACTCTATTAGTGTAGCTCTTCTGTTCCTCAGACATAGAAAATAGGTTTTCAGCTGGTAATGTTTTGTGTCTAGCAGCTCCATGAGGATGTCTCAGACATCTGTGGGTACTGTAAATGTACAGAAATAAATTACTAGAGTTCCTAAATTTAGATGAAGTGAGTGTTACTCATGATTATTTTTAACTGTCCGTTGATTTAGCTTGGTTTGGTTTGGTTTTAAATGAATGATCTCCTCAAGACTTCTTTGTTCTCTTTTTTAATGCTGCATGTTTATGGATTGTCATTGATATTGTCTGCATATTTTCTTAAGCTAAATAAACAATAGAAATATTTTATACAATAGTGTAAATAGCAGGCATTTGTGAAAATTAGAAATGTACCAGTATGCTAAATAGCAGACAACTAATAAATATAGTAAATGTTACACCCAATAAATTGCGTGAGCTCCTAATTCAACTTCAAAGGAATCTATTCTGACTGCAAAGAAATTCTGTCATAGAAAGGATCAGCAAGTGAAGGATCAGCAAGGTATATCTGATCCACAATATGTAACTAACACAAGCTTACCATTTACCAATATGCTAAATTCTGAACCTTAATACTAGGTGAACTTGCCTTGTTCTGTGCATGCTTCTACAAATACTGTAAAATATAGGGGAACAAAAGTATATTTTTTTTTTCTTAGGTTAGTTGCATTCTCTTGTGATTCTATGGAGTAATAGAAGTTTCATATAAAGATCAATGACACTGAAAACTGGTTTATAACTCAGTTTGACAGCTAGTATGGTCTCTGAATTGCTCTGCTGTAATCTATCCTGTCTTCCTTGGTTAGCAAACATTATCCCAATTACGCCTATGCCAAATATAAGCAGAGCAGATGCTTCTCATAGGCAGTAACTGGTTTCCAACAGCAAATTTATAAATATGAAAACACTGATTGCCGATTCAAAGTGTATCACATCAATGGTTGAAAGAGAAAAGAGAAATATGTTTGTTAGACTACAGCGTGGTCTCATCAAAGCCAAAGTCTTTATTGATATTTCTTGGGAAATGGGATTGCAGTGATAGGGCCTAGGTAAAGATTAATCTAAAAAGTGGAGGAAACCCTGACAGAATCCATTCAGATAGAATTTTGGTTCCAGTTTTCTCTGATGGAGAAAGATGTATTAAATTGAACAGTTGCAGTAGATGTAGTTATAAATTAATACCTACTGAACAGAATATAGCTGTAATCTCCACAAAAGTTAATCACAAACAATTTAGCAAATCTGTCAAGTTAGACATGTGGGGGAAAAAAAAGTAAAAAATGCATTCTTGCTGCTGTGAATGTTATCCTTTGGGTATTGGCAGTAGTGCATTCAGAAAGAGCAAAATCATTTCCTGTGGAACTGTAAGAACAGTTTTACCAGATGTATAACCCATTATCATGGTATTGAATGTGCTTAATAGTGAATGTCTAGCAAACTGAGAAGAATATAGCATTCTCTATCTATTCTTTTAACAGTTTACTTTTCGATGAGATACCAGTATGGCCACAAGCACTCCAGATAGAGGCTGTTCAAGGTTCTTGTTCTGCATTAGAAAAGTGAATCTTTCTTTGGTAGCTGAAGCAATTCTAAAAAACCTATAAACCCATAAAGGTTTAATGAGAAAAGAGCGGGAAATGCCAATATGCCAAATTTATCACAGATACCAATAATTATTTTTTTATTTCTATGGGAATTGGCTGTATTTGCATTTGGTCTCCCAGTCAGCCTCTGTGACCAGAAAAGAAAACAAATTGTTTTTAACTTGAAAGCTTTATTAACTGAATAAACAGCATAGCTTTCTTTACATTACCACAGGTTGTTCAGGCACATGAAGTAATGAATTAACCTTTTGATTGTCGCCACTGGCTTTAAGCTTGGAACGAGAAACATGAGTTTGAACATTCTCATGTTAAGAAGGATTTGGGGCTATATTTTCCAGTTTCTGAATGAGTAAAATTTGATATTTAAGAAGAATAACTATATCTTCATTTTTTCAATCCTCACACATTTTTTCGGTTACAGTAACAATGGTTGCTGAATGCTTTGATCTGATTGGAGTGTTTTAGCAGTACTGAAGAATATATCCTGTTCCAACTGAGGTCTTGAGCAAAGCATGGCTACGCAGATTACTAATGGGGCTGAGTATCAAACAAGTGTATTGTGACTCAGCCATGCCGGGATGGCAGCAGTCTGGCCATTCATGGCAGCAGCATGTTACGCGTCTTGAGAATTTTCCTAGGGCAATCTTATGTGTTAGAAATCTCTTCTCAGGATTATTGAGGATTATAGACTTGAAGTTCAGTACTTGCACTACTCCTAAGTGCCACATTTGGTGTCCAGGAAGCTCACATCTGTGAACCAAAGCTTAGATTAGAATTTTTGTCTGCTTTCATATCTCTTAACTTCAGGTCACTCCTTTTATAATTTTTAGTTGCAGATACTCTGGAAGTGTAGAATTTTCAGAGACTAATGCATAATTGTTCTTTATGACAGATATATTTTTATTTGCTTCCAATTATATTTCTTCCTAAATGGTTCAGACGAAGGATATTTTCAGGAATAAAGTCACTGATGGGACAATTAATACAAGGTCTCAAGTCTGGATTAACAAAATTTATCTCATTGAAGTTTTACAGCCAGTGGGAATGTTTTATCCTTTACAATGATCAGGAACATTGGTAGCATGAAGAACCTGAAACGACATTAACAGGCAGCACTGACTTGTAAACAGGAGAGATCACACTTAATTCAAGAAATGATGCAGGGCTCTGAACAAGATGACAAACTGTGTTAGCCCTATCTATACTGATTGGCTAAAACTATATTTATAAAGTAGACATTGTTTACTGTGCACAGAGTACTTGGTGTAAGTCTTCACAAATGAAGCACCACGATGATTGTAACTTTAAGCTATTTATACATTTTGACAATCAAATCAATCAGTATCCATTCGTTGAGAGTTATACAATTTGTTCATTAGTTAGTATTTCACCCTTGATTGATTAAAAGGTCCCTCTTGCCTTTCATGCTAATCAGACATGCATGCTCAGTCTTTGTTTTCCTTTGAGTCAGTGGGTTTCTTTGTGTCCATCAACCATGAGTCCATGGTCGCGCTGCCCCCTGCCAGAATTACCTTTTACTGAGCGTTTTCTTTTGGGTAGTCATCCAAAGGTTGGGGCCTGAGAGTATACATAAATATGACATGTTATTAATATTATCTATTATTATAGATATCAGTTATCAGTTGTGACTCATCAAGCAGAAAAGCACCATGGATGCTCTTTGCTTAGAAAAATCTATCTATCTTGGTTATCTAGCAGAACTCCTGATTGGATTAGCATTGTTTCATAAGATGCTGCAAGCATCAATATGAATGTTTACATTCAGTTTTGTTGTTACTGTTCGTTACATTAAATTCTGTTTACATTAAATTGACACAGATTCACTTGAACCCTTTCCATGGTTTCATTTGTACTGATTTCAGTACCAATAGAGTAAAAGCCTAGATAGAAAGAATAATTTCATCTCAGATGATGAAAAGTAATATTTTAAAGATTTCAATCAGGATTATATATGGTCCTCTGATCATTTTTTTCTGCTTCTGCATGGGGAAACGATCTTAGTTCTTGTGTTATCTTAAATTATTTACGTATTACTTAACATAAGAAAATGCAGCAGTCAGATTGGAGTACTGGGTTTTATTGCAGTACAAAAGTAATTACAGCATTTAGAAGTGAAATTGTAAAAATTCCTTTTACTGGTTTGCCTGATGTTCTGATGCAATAATAAGCCATACCACAGCAGAGAATTTTACAGTTGCTGAATTGCCAGAGCTGTGCATCTCTGTAGTGACAGTTAAATGTTATGAGTATGATCACTTGGGATCATTCAAGGTCTGAAGTATGGAAAGGCTAACTACACTACTTTGCTGAATTTCAGCTTGAACAGATAATTCACCTGTGCCCTGTGTTAAACCATGATCTCCACTAAGGAGATCATGTGGGAATAATTAGCTGATCTAAAGCTGAAATGATCTCTTCTGTACCGAAGTGTCAGTATCTTAGAATGTGGATCCTCTTGGAGGTTAACAGAACAAAGAGAAGCTAAGAATGCAGGACAGATTCCTAGCCTAATAAAAGAGGTTGCTGAGGGATAAAGTTGTGCAACGATGATTATGAGGACATACTCATGGTTGTTCTATATAATCCTATGCTTCTGTGGAAATCAGTTCTTCATTTCCCTATTTCTATGCTGCTTCTCCTGTTGCCATTTCTTTTTTTTTTTTTTGGGGGGGGGGGGTGTGTCTCTCTCTTTTTTTTTTTTTTTTTTTTTCTTTTCCTAAGTAGTGAAATGTTGCTTAGCAGTTCAGCCCCTTTTGGCTGTACAAGGAATTACATGCAGATCTCCCACTCATCGTGATAGGATTATTCCTGTGAAATGGGGCTTAGTGGATAAGCTTGTCAGGAGAAAAAAATAGTACACAAAGTGAGGATGGTTCAAGGATCTGTGACATGACTGGTCTTTTCTGTCATTAGTGTGCAACTAGAATATTTTTCCTAACTACTGAGCAAGGCCAATTATGTGAATATGTTATTGATAGAGAACTTTTTAAAAACAAAACTAAACAAGAAAACATGCACTTTGTAGCATTAATTAGAGTGCCCTGTCCTTTCTTTAAGGTTAGAATATGCAGCTTATTTTAAATACAACTTAAGGAAGATATTTTGCAAGAGACACAAAAGAGCAATGCCATTCGGTTTTTAAGAGTGTTTCGAAATTGTTAAACTTCCATCTACAAAAAAAGATCCTGGCTCACAGAGGAAAGTATTATTCCTATCAAGAAATACTTATTTGGACAATGTGAACTATTAATGTTATTATTCAGTAACATTGATAATACAGACTAAAGCAAGGTAGAAACACAATTATTTAATGTTGTCATTTAGATTACTTTCCCTCCTTAACACAGAAGATTAAACATAATCAATTGCAGCTGGAAACACCTCTGTGCTTCACCAAGGACAAGTTCACAAATAAAATTTTTCCTATTAATTTTAATATTAATTTAATATGCTTTATTAAAAAAACCCAACCAAATAGTTAAAAGGAATGTAATTAATATTCCTTATTATAAAATTCTTTGATAGTTTTTGTAAGGAAAAGTATTTTCATATAAAAATATCAGTAGTTATGTGGAAGGAATATATATTTATTTTTCTGAAATCAGCGTATTTGAGGAATTATATGTAAAATATTTAGGGCTTTTTTTTTTACTTTTTTTTTTTTTTAATCTTTGTATATTCCAGGAAAAAAAAAAAATACATTATTTACTTACCAGAACTGTGAGTATAATAAAATGTGAAGATACTATAGTGCTGGCTGTCAAAATTTTGGTCAGTTTTTCACAGTTGCTTTGAAAAATCCTTATGTTAGTGATTCTGAAAGTAGTTTGAACTTGCAAATAGATGTCTAAATATGGATTTAGAAGACCTACGTTATGTTTCCAGATCTGCAGTGAACAGTGTGAGTGTTCATACCACCTGTCCTTCTATGTCATATTCCTTTCTATTCTCTACCTCTTTTTTTTTTTTTTTCTGAGAATTTATATTTGGATACCCATTTTAAATATGCTTTGGTGACCAGAACAATCTATTTCAACAAACTCGAAAGAAAATAAAAGCTTCATTTCAATTTTCCCTTCTTTCCTGGATTCAACTAGAAACAGTTTGTTAACTGGGGTGCAGTTTTGTGAATTAGTATGACAATTTTTTTGTTTCATACTCTTCTGTAATTGAACCTTTTGAAAACTGTTCATAGAGATTTCATTGAAAATTCACTGCACAGAGACTTTAATGTACTTTCCATCTTTGGATTGTTAAGGCCTGTTAAGGATTCCATATCTTATTGTTAGACTAACCCTGATATACTCATGTATTGTTTAGCGTAACAACAGTAGTTTTTTATTTTTATGAACTTACTGGTTATTTTTGTAACCTTTGTAATGGTGGGAGACCTGTAGTAGTGTGTTTGGCTGGTAGAAATAATCTAAGTGTTTTCTTTGGTTGTACTTTGTACTGCACAGCTCTGGCTGTCCTACAGTACTGGGACCTGAAGGATGGCCAAGATCTTCCCCTGCTTGCCTTCGTTTCAGTTACAATAGGTGAAGACCTGGTGGAAATCAGGATCTGCTTTAGAAGTCTGGAGTTACGCAGAGATTAACACTGTTATTTTTTTCCAAGCAAAACAGGCAAACCTTTTAATGTGCCAGTTCTAACAGCTTCTGCCATACTAGATGCAATGTACTGATCATAACCACATAAATGTACCCTGGGAAATGTCATTCTGTTAGGAAAACAGTCACATTTTTCCCATTACAGCCAACACACACACTTAAAGGCTTTTAAGATAAAAAGAGAGGCACAATGTAATTCCCTAATACCATACTGAATTCTTTTCACTAGGATGGCTGAGTAGTTCGAAACAGCAGTTACCTTGAAAATAAATGACTGTGCTGAAAGGAGAATTAATTAATTCAGATAAACTAAATAAACTCTGCAAACTGACTAATGTAGCAGAAATTACTGGGTGCTGATACTGCTGTTTTAATTATGAAGTCCACATTAATTAATTTCAAAGCTACCTTTTTTGACCAACACTCAGAGTATAAAAGATGGCAAGAGCCAAATTTTGATGAGTAGAACTTTTGCAAACACTGGAACTGAAGCTTCAGACAGCCAGATGTGATGAATGTTATAAGAAAGTGACAGTTTCCATTAACAACATAGGATCCAAATAACTGAGTGGAACTTACTTGACCACAAACTGAGAAACAGAATTTGGTTTTGGCAACCTGTTTCTTTCACAGAAGGAGCTAGGCTTTTTGTTAATTGTCAGTATGGTTCCGAATATAGAGGGAATTCAGTGTCTGTTTGAGATCTGCAGTAGAACAAGTGATCATGGCTACCCATGACTTTGAACAGATACTGAACACAGTGAGATTCAGCCATGATCCACTGTGAGATCTGAACCTTATTGACCCTGAGCTTTGCATGCTCTGTGTTTTATATTCCTCAGCCTATCCATTTTGCTGCTAGTGGATTTTTTTAACTATTGTTTTATTTTTAAGACTTTGAAGGATTCTGGATTTCATCCAGAATTATTTCTCAATAGGTAGATTTTGCAGTCCTTTCATTAGATCTGCTTGAAGCAGTTACTTATGGTCTCAAATGCCTGCCAATTAACAGATACCTACCAACATTATGTGTTCAAGTTACATTTGGTAGTTAGTGTTGATGGTTTTTGTACATCAGGACATAAGTAACAGGAAAATTATTTCTACCATATTTTATTCCTTAACACTTACCATGTGTGAAGGACCATTTCAGATATTGCAATGATTGAAGTACATAATTCATACTTCTGTTTGGGAATGTTCAGAAGGGATTTTGCTATCTATGCATTGCTCTAAAAAGACAGAAAGGAAAGTATTGTTTATTTCAACCTGTCTGTCAGAGTGATCAGTTGCATAAATTACTAAAGAAAGATGCAGCCAGCAAATTTACATCTGCTGCATCGCGGAGCAGACAGCAGTAACATCAATACAGTAACTAAAATATACAGTCCCACAAGGATTTTATTCTCTAATCCCTCATCATTTTGTTTCATTCTTAAAAAGAACACACGTGTAGCAATAATTTCTCCTGACAAGCTGAAAGGCATCAAACAGGGAACAAGTTTAATAAAACACTTTAATTACCATCTTTAGTGTACCTTCACCGTATGTCAGCACCTCTTATGAATATCTTAATGAACCTTGCTTTTTCTTGTTTTCACTTGAATCAAATTTAATTTTTTTTGAGAACTCTACATACAACTTCAAGGACCAGGAAAGATTGTCTTTGAGAAAACTACAGACAAAATAGCTGCAACGAAAACTCTTAATATCATCAACACTTAGCATCATGCACTTGAATTAGGAACATTTAAGGGCAGAACTAAGTTTAACAGAAACTTTTGAAAGCAAGCTTTTCTGCAGTGAGTTTGCTTTATCAGGCTATTTCTTCTGAGACTGCCTGCTACAAAATTTGCAGGCCAAATCCCTGCTTAATTAAAAAAAAACAAAAACAAAAAAAAAACCAAACCAAAACCCAAAAAAACCTAAAACAAACTTTGCCATATTAAAAGCAGTTTCTCATTAAAAAATCTCAGATAAAGAAATGACATCCTTAATGCTGTTACTTGCCCCACAAGTATTTAAAAAATGCCACTGTGTACCTTGAAAGAAAGAACTTACCCTTTCTGCCGTGTCTCCCAGCGATCAGTTTGGCAGTTTTCTGCTCAGCATGCTGCCAGCTGGGATCCTTCTTCAGAGTGTTCTGTATTTTTGCTGTATTGTACTGGGAGCACAGGGATGTTGCTCCAGTGGGTGGATTCCCCTCTGGGAGTGAGGCATTGCAGGGCTCAGTGTTACAATACTCATGTCATTTTGCAGGTCTAGCACTGTGATCATGCTTGAGAAATTAATATTAGCAGTCACACTACAAGAGCCTCACACAACATTAGCATTGCCATTACAGCCTAAGAACCATACGCTTAGCTTCAGCTCAGAAAGAATGTTTAATGCCATGCTGTTCTAATCCTCTGGATGTAAAGGTTTTACAATGGGAATGTTGGCACACTCTTAATCATGACAGTGCAGGCATCCTACTGCATGAGCTACCAAGGCTGATGGAGGAAGCAGTTTAAAAGTCTACATATTGCCTGGCATTTCCCAAATGCAGCAGTGTGGGTTTACCTCAGCTGGCTGCCAGATGCCCACCTAGCTGCTCTCTCAATCCCCCTCCTCAACAGAAGAAGGGGACAAAATAAGACAAAAAGTCATGACTGAGATAGAGACAAGGAGATTGTTTGCCAGTTACCATCACGGGCAAAGCACACTTGACTTGGGGGAAATAATTTAATTTATTGTCAGTTAATAGGATTGTGGGAAACAAAGCAATGTATCCAAATCCAAAACACTAAAGTACTTTTCCCCCACCCTTCTTCCCAGGCTCAACTTCACTCCTTTATTCTCAAATCCTTTACTTCCCTTTCTTGAGCTGTGTAGGGTAATGGGGGGTTGTGGCCAATCCATAACTGTTTCTGTCTGACATGGTTTCTTCCTCACACTATTTCCCTGCACTGGCATGGGTCTTTCCCGTGGTCTGCAGTATGCATATTTGTTCTACTGCAGGGGCTGCAGGAGAATGGTTTGCATTGGAAAGGACCTTTAAACATCAGCTAGTTCCAACACCCTTGCTGTGAGCAGAGACATCTTTCTCTAGATCAGATTGCTTAATGATCCTCCAGGCTGACCTTAAACACTTCCAGGGATGATGCATCCACAATTCCTCTGGGCAGCCTGTTGCAGCGCCTCACCCCCTGCCTGGGGTTCACATTGACTCACTTCACAGGCCTGTCAAGGTCCCTCTGAATTGGCATCTGTTTCCTCAAGTCTCTCAACTGCACCGCTCAGCTTGGTGTCATCCACAAAATTCTGAAGGGTGCAATCAATCCCACTGTCTATGTCATTGTAAAGATACTGAGGACACTATAAAGATAGTAAAGGACACCGCTTGTTACTGATCTTCATTTGGATATAGAGCCATTGACTGAAACTGTTTGGATGTGACCACCCAGCCAATTCCTTATCCATCAAATGGTCTGTCCAATCAAACTCGTAACTCACCAACTTTGCCACAAGGATTTTGCTTGGGACCTTATCAAATATCTTACAGAACTCCAGGTAGATGACATCAATTGCTCTTCCTTCATCCACCAGTACAGTCACAGCACTGTAGGAAGCCATCAAGATTAGAGATTAGTCAGGCACAGTTTGCCCTTTATGAAGCCATGTTGGCAGTCTCACACTTTTGTGCAGTGTTTTCTGCCTTTTCTTAACTGTTTTCCAGAAGCCACATCATCTTGGCTGAAGGGCTCAGCTGTGTCCATTGGAGACATCTCCAACTTACTGTATCCAGCAATGGGGGGCTCCTGCCTTTCCTCACAGAATCAACCCCTGTAGCACTCTGCTACTAGCACCCAGGCACAGACACCCAATACAGTGATATTCCTGATTCTTTTAAAGTACACAAGCGTGACAAATAAACCAGTCATAAATCTACTAAAGATGTTTTATGATAATTTGTATTATTTCTCTGCTTTTCCCACTTCAACTATTTACTTAGTTTTTTTGCTTTGATACAATGAGTATCAGGTGGGGTTTTTTTTCCTCCTTCTATCTGGGGTTTTGCTGTCCTCCTGAGAGTTTTTTCCAGTATGCCTTATTATCATATAAATCTTTAAAATTATAACATGTTGGAATTTTAAACATAGTTTCTAAAATAAAATGGCTCTTTTGAACAAGATTGAATTTTAGTTGTGAAAATAATTTATTTTGGAAAGTTGTTGTCATAAAAAAATCTATGTTGCTACTAAAAATACCCCATTTTTTTTTTCCTTTAATTCAAGCAAAACATTTAGTTCAACTAGGAAAGTTCTGTTTCCATAATAACAAAATCAAATTATAATAAACTTTAAAAAAAAAAAAAACCAAAAAGTGTAAAAAGTTTCTTTTTGAAAATTTTGTCATAGTATCTACTGGCAACATAAATAAAAAGCTACGTAGTTATAATTCTACTGGTAGACATTTGTTTTATGCCAAAAATGTATTTAAAAAAAACCTGTTGTGTATCACTGTTCTAAACTTTAGACAGCGATCTTTTCTGTCCTTGAAAGGCTTGCTCTTAAAATGTAGGAGCTACCCTATGACTTTAATAAATGTCCATCATCTAAAAACCTCGGAGGCACATGAATCCAGAAGAAATATGAACCTGGCCCTAAGAAATGTTTCCTGGAATTCCACAGTACCATATGGATATAGCTGTCATCCTGGTTTCCAAGGGTGCAGCATGTGTTCTAACCCACAGAGCTCTAGCTTAGAAAAAAGTGTCATAGGCAGCTTATCTGCTACTTGATTTTTCTTCTGCTTCAGAAGAAATAGCCCTTCAGCATTAGTGCAGTGGAAATGAAAGAAGTTGGACTTCTAAAATTATTTCCACTTCCTATATGTTTTAATCTGTACTTGACTGTATACAGGAATAGGCTCCTTTTCTAGATACTGGAACATAGCAACTTGCAATTTCCCAGAGGGAAATTCTGAACAGCTGAGTTTCTGCTGTTTGTTTCCTGGTACAAGAAAAGGCATTTGTAGATCAAGCAAGCAGCAGATGGAGAACAATTGGAGTATATAATTATTCAGCCTGGTCTCCTTTTAAATGAGTAGGCTGAACTCTATCTTTTTGGCCGGGAAGACAGAGGAATAGAGTGGCACATGGTAGATAAACCTTCCAAAGATTTCTTTAAAATAAATCTAGGCAAATATGTAAAATAACTTCATCAGATATAAGGGTCTCTTTTTTTGTGATCTCCAAAATCTGGCAAGTCACTGTCAGTCTGCTTTTGAAGTTTGAGATTAATACACAACCTACCCAAACACATCTGTATTAATAAACTACATTGATTTCAGTATGTTACCTGAGGACTCCATCTGGTGATTCTCCTTTACTTTGCCAGATTTTGAAAAGCTGCAGCTTTACTGTGATCTATTGCCAAAATATAAAATCCACCATAGCAAAGTATTAACACGTTGTGAGTCTTGCTCTGTGGAAGTGAATAACTGAATTGTGTGACTTTTGAAACTGCCCTCATAGGAGCATTACATTTTGTAAGCTGACAGTTAACAGTAAGACTGCATGCCAAAATCAGTGTCTAGAGAGCTATGGTATTTTTATTAATTATTCAAGATTAAATGGACATATGAAGGAAAATACATATGACATCGAAACAGGAGTAAGAAAGTATTATGAGAAAAAAGAAGCTCATCAAAAGAATTAGAATACCAATAAATGTAAAATCAGAAACAAATAGAGGACAGTAAAACATGCCAGAAGGCAAGTGGGAAGCATCATACCTTCTTAACATCACTGAATTGCTGCCTGAAACTACATATTCAAATCATAAATTACTTATATTTTCCCTAAAAAAGATTTCATAACAAAGAAAGACTTACGGGACAGGGGAAAATGGATGAAGCATTTGTTTCTGCTAAGAAAAATAGAAATTAGAATTATAGCTACATGTAATAAAATTTACTTTTGTTTAGAAAATTGATGCTAAAAAAAGAAATTAATGACTGAAGAAAATGTTAGGAGTTATTGAAGTTTTTGTTGTGCTAAAATCCAGGAAAAATTGGGACTAAAGCTAGCTATTTGAAGTGAAAGAAACTAGGAATATTAAGAGCAGTTAAGCACGAATGAAACTGTGCTTGAAATGCTACATACTTTGCCCCGTTCTTTGGTTTCTGTCTTCCACCTTGTCTGAAGTTCTAAAAGTTCATTCTTTGCTATGAAACCGTGACAAGAAAAATCTTAAACCTTACTGCTTCCCTAACTGTCATGGGTTCAGCAGTAGCAGACATTTTTCTCCTTCTTGGTAGCTGGTGCAGCACTGTGTTTTTGATTTCAGGCCTGGGAGCAGCACTGATAACACCAGTGTTTTCCGTTACTGCTTGGTAATGTTTTGGTCTGGCCAAGGACTTTCTGAGTCTCATGCTATGCTGGGGAGGAGGGGGAGCCGGGAGGAAGCAGAGACAGGACACCTGACCAAAATTGACCAAAGAGGTTATTCTGTACCACAGCACGTCATGTCCAGGATGTGAAGACAGAGGGCAGAGACCCAGAAGGGTGTGGTGGTGCAGTGGGGGGTTCGCTGCTGGGGGGTACACTGGCTGGGTCAGGCTTGGTGAGCAGTTATATTCTCTTTCCTTGTATTTCTCTTGTATTATTACTGGTGGTAGCAGTAGTGATTTGTGTTATACCTTAGTTACAAAGCTGTTCTTACCTCAACCTGTGGAAGTTGCATTCTTTTGATTCTCCTCCCCATCCCCCCGGGACTGGGGGAAGAAAAAGAGAGGAGTGAGTGAGAAAACTTCGTGAGTTTTAGAGGCTTAAACCACTGACACCTAACTCTTGTTACTCACAGGTTTAAAAACTGTGGATCTCGGTGAGAATTAAGGTTAAAAATATTACATGCAAGACAAATATGTATGCAAGGTAAACACATCTTACGTGCAATTAAACCTTTTATGTTTTCATCTCTTGACTAAAATAATGTTGATAAAAAGTATATTAGTATATGCAACATTGCAAACGTATGCAAAAGTGCCAGAGGCGTGTTGGTTTTCAAAGTAATTCAGGAAATTTAAATCAAGCTAAATCTTACACACGTGTTATGGGTTCGGCTTCCCCCCCCCCCGGTCCCCCGTCCCCTGCAGAGTCTCATGTTATGCCGGGAAAGAGAGAAAAGCTGGGGGAGGGGAGACAGGGCGCCTGACCCGGGCTGACCAATGAGGTTATTCCATACCACAGCACGTCATGCCAGGAAGTAGGATTCGGAGGGGGGGGGGGCTCGCGCAGCACGCGGTGGGGGGAGCGGGGGCGGTCGCTCGCTCGCGCAAGGCGGTCTCTGGGGCCACGCGGTCTCGGGAGCGGCGCGGTCCCTGGAGCAGCACGCGGTCTCTCGGCTCGATCGGGCAGGCGAAACGGTTGTATCCTCTCCCTTTTTATTTACTTTGTCATTATTATTGGTGGTGGTGGTGGTGGCAGTAGTGATTTGTATTGTATCTTAGTTACTGGACTGTTCTTATCTCAACCCATGGGAGTTACATTTTCTTTGGTTCCTCTCCCCATTTCCCCCGATCGGGGGGGGGGGGGGGGGCAGAAAAGGAGGGAGAAGGGAAATTTATGGCTTAAACCACTACAGTTTTGGCGCCCAACGTAGGGCACTTAAGGGTTGAGATAAAGACAAAATAGCCACTCGTCACAATGCTGATTTACTGGCTCTCAAAGTTGTTGATCTGGTTCTCACAGGTTCAGTGTAGGATACTTTACTTACAGCCGGTTCTTCTTATCTTAACGTTTTTCAGATCTGGGTTTTGGGTTAAGATTCTTGTTACATTATACAGTATTGCACAGATTGTTAATACAATAGACTTAGTGATCATGAAACTGACCCAGTTTGTGTTTCCAGGGTGGCCACCAACTCCATACTTTGGGAGGTATATAATGGAAGTTCTTAGCAATTACACATCTCTTTTCACCTCCTCGGGTGGTCAGCCTGTGAAGGAGACATTCTTTTGTGCTCCCAGCGCCCCCACCAGGCCGTTTACAACACTATTTGAGAATTCTGAAGGTTTTGAATGGCCTTTAGATACCCTTGAGATCTGCCTGCTGGTGGTGACGGGAATTATCATGTTGGCACACATACTGAATATGTTGTACTCACAACTATTTAGTCTGGTCCGGAGAGTTATGCAGAGTGGGGTGTGGGCCACGTCTGGGGTTAGACCACAATCTAGGAGGGCCGAGAGATTTTCCCCAAGGCTGGACTAGTCATGAGTGGCAGGGTGTGTGGAATAGTATGGGCAAGTATCTAGGCCAGTGGGCCCCTCCAGTGCTTTGGAACTTCACCAATGAACAAATGCAAAACCCAGAAAAATTAGTGAAACATTTAAAGGAGGTGTGTGATCATTCTGGTCACACCAGAGATGGACAAATCATGGCAACGTGCTGGGGCTTGGCTTATGCTTACAGAGCCTTGTTTAACCTGTCCAGCATCTTCAAAAGGAAAAATACATCTCTGGATCTGAGGGCGGAGTGATGGACAGCGCAGTTAATCCAGCTACAAGTACAGCAGCTACATCACCACCAGCGACAGGTACAGCCACAACTCAAACCCCAGTGACAAGTACGGTGGCTACCCAAACCACAGTAATAGTCACTGCAGCTAAAGCAGAGGACCAACTCATACCAATATTGGTTGCCCCTGTATGCAAGAGGAAAAACAAAGAAGAGACAGGAAAGATGAAACAAGACAAAGAAACGTCACCACCTGGGACAGCATCTGACCAGGAGTTATTACCACATGATGAAGAAGAAGAGGAAAAGGAAGAGGTGACTTCTCAATCTCGGTCCTCAACCGAGCTACGGAATATGCGAAAAGACTTCACCCGTCAGCCAGGGGAGCACATCATCACCTGGCTGCTCCGATGCTGGGACAATGGGGCCCATGGTCATGAACTAGAAGGTAGTGAAGCCAAACAGCTGGGATCACTTGCCAGGGAAGGGGGAATTGACAAAGCAATTGCAAGAGAGAAAAAGTCCCTCAGCCTTTGGACGCAGCTCTTGGCAGCTTTGAAAGATAGGTTTCCATACAAGGATGATGTTATGAGTCGTTCGGCCAAGTGGATTACTCTAGAGAAAGGCATCCAGTCTCTGAGAGAATCAGCCATTGTAGAGATGATCTATATCACCAAGCCAAATGCTGGGGATATGCCCATAGACCCAGATGAAGTCGAATGTACGCAAGCCATGTGGCGGAAATTTACATGGGATGCACCCAATCCTATGCCCATTCATTGGCAACAATAACCTGGAGTGACATAAGACCACCAACAGTAGATGAAATGATTTATAAACTCCGAGAGTTTGAAGATAATTTCACCCCTTCCATCATCTCAGCTGTGGAAAAACTGTCCCAGAACCTCCAACTAATTGAGAGACGATCTATCCAGCTCCTCACGTGTACCAACACACGTCTCAGCTATTAACAGAAGGCGTCCCACTGTTTGAGAGAGAAGATATAGAAGTTATACACCACGGGCCACCCTATGGTTTTACCTGCAGGATCATGGAGAAGATATGATGGAGTGGGATGGAAAGCCTACTTCAGTTTTGGAGGAGCGGGTGCGAGAACTGAAAGAGAGAGCAAAGGTCAAGTCTGATCACCCCATGAAGGCTGCGGCTTCAGTCTCTGGTGAGCAGGTTCCCAGATGGAGTGGAAGAGCAGATTTTACTTCAGATCCTGTGATGAAGAAGAATAATCCATCTCTACAAGTGGTGAGTGACCAATGTGATGACTACTAGAGGGGTCCCGCCTCCAGCCAGGTGGAGGCAGGGGACAATCAAACTTATTGGACTGTATGGATCAGTTGGCCTGGCACATCAGTCCCACAGAAGTATAAGGCTCTAGTAGATACCAGTGCACAGTGTACTCTGATGCCATCAAGCTTTCAAGGGGTGGAGCCTATTTCTATTTCTGGAGTGACAGGAGGATCCCAAGAGTTGACTGTACTGGAGGCTGAAATCAGCCTGACTGGGAGGGAATGGCAAAAACACCCCATTGTGACTGGTCCAGAAGCTCCATGTATCCTTGGCATAGATTACCTCAGGAGAGGGACCTTCAAAGATCCAAAAGGGTACCGATGGGCTTTCGGTATTGCTGCTTTGGAGAGAGAGGAAGTGGAGCAGCTGTCCACCTTGCCTGGTCTCTCAGAGGATCCTTCTGCTGTGGGGTTGCTGAAGGTCGAAGAACAACAAGTGCCAGTCGCAACCACCACAGTGCACCAGCGGCAATATCAGCACCAACCGAGACTCCCTGATCCCCATCCATAAGGTGATCCATAGATTAGAGAGTCAAGGAGTGATCAGTAGGACCCACTCACCCTTTAATAGCCCCATATGGCCAGTGCAAAAGTCTAATGCAGAATGGAGACTAACAGTAGACTATCGTGGCCTGAACAGTCCAGTAACTAAGATACAATACAAATTCACTACTGCCACCACCACCACCAATAATAATGATAAAGTAAATAAAAAGGGAGAGGATACAACCGTTTCGCCGCCCGATCGAGCAGAGAGACCGCGCGCCGCTCCAGGGACCGCGCCGCTCCTGAGACCGCGTGGCACACACCTATTTCTGATACTGTCACAATAAAAAGTTAATATGAGCAAAGTCATGTTATCAGTATTTGCAGACAGAAATGAAATGTATCTAATGACTGTGATTAATGATTCTACAGCTGATGGGACTCGTGGATCTATGTCCTGTGCTGTGGAGATGAAAGAATACTGTTGTTTGACTGTACCATAGCATGCTTATATTTATTCTGTTTTTAAATCACTGACATACTAGTCATCCCCTACTTCAACTATACTAATACCCTGAAATTGGGACAGGAAGGAATGTATAGTAAAACAGAGAAGTAACACTGCCATATTTCTTCTTGTTTCCACTGGTTATAGCTAAAGACTGGCAACATTTTGATGTCTATGCACTGTGGAGGTTAAAACTGGTAAAAGAAAAGAAGAATCGGATAATTTGTCACACTAGGTAAAAAGGAACAGAGATTCCTCTGTCAGTCAGAGAGTTCTTCCTTTTATTTATACAGAATTTTGGAACATGTGGTTTTCTCTTCCAGGAGTCTATATATACGGATAATAAGCTTTAGGACAAAGAAAAAGTTGATTTGCTTGAAGATGCCTTAAGGTAACTTTACAGGTGTACTAATTAAGAAAACAAACAAACAAGCAATTATTGCGATTGATTTTTACTAGGGATCACCTTCTTTAGTGATTGAACTATCCAGACACACTTCTTCCTGCAGCACAGTCTGTATATAAGCTTGCTTTGATTCTTATTCTGCGTATTTTTTTTCCCCACTGATATTTTCATTTGTATACCGTATTTCTTTAGTTTTCTTTTGCTGTTCCATGCACTGCTCTTGCGAGGACTGCTTCAATAGTCTGAAGATGCCATACTGGAGCTTTAGTATGAATAGCTTGGATGATGGAATAGTGAATATTTACATAAATACCATGCTCAGGAGAGAATGCAAGTGTCTTGGAGGGCAGTAATAGAATTCAAAATACTTTTGACAGATTGGAAGTAGGTTTGAAATAATAGCATGTGATTCAATAGGGACAACTGCAAGACACCTGCTTAGGCAGAAATAACATTTCATACATACAAATTAGGGAACAACTGTCTAAGTAAAAGTTCTGCAGGTCTACAAGTTAGAGAGCACCCCAAGATAAGCATGAATTAACAGCATCACGGTGTTGGTAAAAAAAAAGAAAAAAAAGAAAAATATTATTATGCTAAAACATTCCTTGTGGCCTACAAGATGCATGCAGTCATCCTTTTATTCAATTCAGCATTCATAAATAGACTTGCATAGTATGTGAAGTTTCTTCCTACCAGACTTCATAGTGAGCAAATACCAAGTGGTGACAGTGCCAACTGGAGTGGAAATCCAGAAGATCTTGAGATTATAACCTTCAGGAAAAGCTAGAATAAAGAAAACTATTTAGGAAGCATATGATAGTAGATTTCAGGAAAATAAAAAGAGTATTTCAAAGAGAGGGATAATAGGCTCTCTGTATCAGAAAAGAGATGATGGGCTTCAACTGCAAGAAAAAATAATTCATTGTCTAGTATAAGTTCATAGTAGAAAATACTTTTGGATGAAAGGGTAATGAAGAACTGGAAAGTTTGCCTAATAAACCTGTCAACCTTCTCTCATCAAAGGCACTTTCAAGCACATGAGACAAAGTTCTGTCAAGAATGCATTAGCCTTCCAAATCATGTTTCATACTTAACATAGTATAAGGAATTTGAACTGACTTAAAATGAAAACACTTTATTCTTCATTCTTCTCTATATGTTTTCCTCTTTCCAGTCTTTGATGTTTTTGAGATACTTCTTGTTATTTTTTTAAATACCTGACAATATTTCAACACTATGAACACATAAATTGAGGTTATATTCTTACCCTTCTTTTTTTGTCTGTTCTATATTTTAAGTGTTTTATTTTTCTTTTTCTTGTTTTGTTGGTTTTTGTTTTTTTTTTCTTCTTTCCATAACACAGTGTAGTTCCCTACATAGCTGGAGCCATATTGCGTATTTACACTCACTGTCATATCAGTGCAGATTCTAAAGCTGTACAGTACAAAACTTCTATGAACTTTACTTCTCACCTCACCAGGTGTTATCTTCAGCCTTCTCTGTGTTTCTCTACAGTACTCAGAAAAGAGAAATTATATCTGTAATACTGCTCAAAAGTTATCCTGGATAAAACAGACAGCATCTGAATATCTTCAAGGTGGTGATGCTGCAACCTCTCTAGGCAACCTGTACCAATCCTTAGTCACTGTGGGGAGTTGAAGTTAGATGATCTTTAAGGTTCCTTCCAAACCAAACTATTCTATGATTCTACAATTGTATAGACAGCCTAAAACTAAAATTCACATTCACACTCTTCATATACCCTCTTATTCACCTTCCTACCACTATCTTTTGTATCACCTCCGATCGTTGTAATCATTGTGCATGCTGAGATTTGTATAAACTGACATAATTAAATTGTACTGTGAATTCACAAAGTGCTGCAGCAAGTTTATATTTATTGGAATTGTGTAGAACTGACAAAAAGCCAGGGATGAAACAGGAAACAAAACATGCAAATGGTAATGAGTTATGTTTTAAAACAGATTTGTAACACAACCAAAACTGGTGAACTCTGGTTCTCTCCCTTATTTTTTTTTTTATTTTTCTCAAGAAAAATATAATCAATCAAGTTTCCCTTTTCCATAGTATAAATATTAAGGACAATCTTGTAAGCAATAATTTTTAATAGCAAAAAAGTATAACTTTTTGCATTTAAATGGAAAGTATAAATGCAAGTTGAAATACATTCTTGACTCCATGTCTTATTTACATACTAAACATAGTGTTTAAAGTTGAATTTGAAAATCAACAGAAGGAGAAATGAAAACACCTGCAGTTTATTGATCTTCCGTGTATTCTGTAAAATGCATCAGGCTGATGATACTTCTGGTGAAGGCTCAAGGTGTGAAGTCTGGATATATCTTCTCTAGTTACCAGCTGATGCACTAATTTCTATAACAGAAGTAGGTGGTTGGTTAATATTTGTGATAGTAGATTTAGTAGTTTTCACATGAGAAAAGATTTGCTGAAAAAGTAGAAATAAATTTGTGATAAATCATTTGTGCTTCTATGAAGTTTTCAAAAATATTTAAATATATTGCTGAAGGAGAATATTGCAGAAGAGTTTTAGCATCATATCTTCAGGGAAGTGTGTGTGTTCATGCATGTGTGCAGTCATGTTAATGGAACTGAAGCAAAAATAATCAGGTAAACAGGTTATGGTTCATTAATAATTGTTAAGTAAAGCAGAAAAAAAAAATAAAAGAGGGAAGTCAGTGTCAGTAGGGGGCCTATAGGGATGCTGGGAATGGACTATTCATTAGGGACTGTAGTGATAGGAAAAGGGGTAACAGCTTCAAACTTGTCGTGGTTTGAGCCTCTAACCCCCTCCCATGCAGTTTTCTCACTCACTCACTTTCCTCTCTTTCTTTCCCCATTCCTGGGGGAATGGGGAGGAGAATCAAAAGAATGCAACTTCCACAGGTTGAGGTAAGAACAGCTTAGTAACTAAGGTATAACACAAATCACTACTGCTACCACCAATAATAATACTGACAGGAGAAGTACAAAGAAAGAGAATACAGCTGTTCACCAAGCCCGATCCAGCCAGTGCACCCCCCAGCAGCAAACCCCCCAATACCAAAAACCTGACAATCCCGTGCACCCCCAGTCCACCACCACACCCTTCTGGGTCTCTGCTCTCCGTTTTCACATCCTGGACATGACGTGCTGTGGTATGGAATAACCTCTTTGGTCAGTTTGGGTCAGGTGTCCTGTCTCTGCTTCCTCCCGGCTCCCCTCCTCCCTGGCAGAGCATAAGACTCAGAAAGTCCTTGGCCAGACCAAAGCACCACCAAGCAGTAACTGAAAACACTGGTGTTATCAGTGCTGCTCCCAGGCCCAAAATCGAATACACAGTGCTGCACCAGCTACCAAGAAGGAGAAAAATGACTGCTGCTGCTGAACCCATGACAAAACTTAAACAGGGGAAGTTTAGATTGGATATAAAGAAGAAATTCTTTACTGCTCAGATGGTGAGGCACTGGAGTGGGTTGCCCAGGGAAGTTGTGAATGCTCCATCCCTGGCAGTGTTCAAGGCCAGGTTGAACAGAGACTTGGGTGGCACAGTTTAGTGTGAGGTGTCCCTGCCCAAGGCAGGGGGGTTGGAACTAGGTAATCTTCAGGTCGTTTCCAACGCTCACTATTCTATGATTCTTTGATTTTATAAGTCAGACACTTCCACTACTGAATTCCTCCTGATCTCTGAAATAAAACAGCTCACAGAATCTCAGAATGGTTGAGCTTGGAAGAGTCCTCTGGACTTAGCTCAACCACGAACACCTACAGCCAGTTGCCCAGGACCATGTCCAGATAGCATCTGAGTAAACACAAGGATGGTGATGGCACAGTCTCTCTAGGCAACGTGTACCAATGCTTGATCAATATCACCATGAAAAAGTTTTCTTCCTGTTCAGCATGGACCTTCCATATTTTGATTTATGCTTACTGCTTTAGGTCCTGTCACTGGACACCTCATGGGAGACTCTGTCTTCCTTACAAAGTCCCTTCAGATATCTCTACACGTTGATAAGATCCCCATTATGCCTTCTGTTCTCTAGGCTGAACAGACTCAGGTCTCTCAGCCTTTCCTCCTACAGGTGAGGCTCCAGCCCCTTTGTCATATGCATGGCCCTTCGCAAGATTTTCTCCAGTAGTTCCAGTACTCTTGCAGCCTTGAACTGGACACAGTACTCCAGGGATATCTTTAGCAGTGCTGAGGAGAGGGGAAGGATCATCTCCCTTTGCCTGCTCTCGGGACTACTCCTTATGCAGCCCAGAATACTGGTGGCTGCCTTTGACACTGCCCAAGTCCACTTTGTAGATCTTCCCCCAGTATGTACTGGAGCATCATGTTATTCCTTCCCATACGCAGGACTTTGCACTTTCCTTCGCTGAATTTCACAATAAAAAGCAAGGAAAGCTCAAACAAGCTCTAGGAGGGGGGGAGTAAGGGTTTCCCCAGGGGTCACTTTATGGGCTGAAATGTGAGGAGTTCTGGGTGCTGAGGGAACAATCCTTAATAAAATTGCTACTGATCTGGTTTTGGTGGGTTTGGTGGAATGAGGGTGCAGTTCCTTTCTGAAGTTTCTTTACTCAAAATTTCTTGGCAACTTGTGTATGTGTGTGAACTGAGGGTGTGACCATCCCAACTAAAGGCCAGATAATTTCTTAGGGTTGCAAAATGTATAAACAAAATACTGAGGTTTTGTTTCCTTACAGTTGTGTCAGGCAGACCAAGCAGGAAGAATGGAACCTGATAACTTTTTTACCTCTTTCAGGTCTGATTTAAATCCCTCCCCAAACCTGGCTGTAAACCTAATGTTGTTGCTCATATTTTATCTTCTATATTGTCTTTTGGCTTTATAATTTTTTCTCTCCCACTCAGTCCCCCATAAAACTGTGACCTAATTAGGGTTTTTTTTTGAGAAGTGCATTAATGACAAAGCAAACCTAAATCTAGAAGATGAAGGCATTGAACAGATACAGATGCTTAAATGTATTTAGGCACTGAGTTTCAACACCCGGGTGGCATTTAAATTTATAACATTTTACCTCTGCTTCTGAATTCTGTAAATTGATCTATGCTTCTCACCTAAAGCTTTATGTTGGTGAAATGTCATGGATGTTTTTTGCATCAGCTGCTGAGCATGCATATAGAAGCTTACCATCAGTTCTTTAGCGCTGTTTCCCCCTTTTCCTCCTAGCCAGTAGGCATACTTGAAGCTTGCTTGAAATACTTTCTCTTCTCTCTTCCACTTTGAAAAGCAGAACTAGTTAGTTAAGGACTTTTCTGTGCTGCTGGCACTACCTGCTATTATTCCACAGCTGAATAGCTGTAACACACAGAGAATATGAGGATGACTTCTTAAATTTTCTTTAAATATTCAAGTGTTTAAGCCCTTTTTTGTCACTTTAGAAATGCTCTTACTGGAAAATAAGATATTTATGAATATGGATGAGGCTCCCTTACTCAAACTAATTTAAGTTAATTCAGGAAAAGCAGATGGTTTCTTCACCTGTGCATCACAAACAATCTGACTGTGTGCTTGTTCCTTGCACTGACATCCAGACTTGAAGAGTACCCTCATGGCCTAATTTCTAGATCCAAGTCAGGCTTGGGTGCTGAGGCATTTACCTGGCCAAACCTGGGATATGACACTTTAAGATACAGATGTAACTATGTGCCTGGAAACTTCTGAAAATAAGCAGCGAAGTACCTATAGAATTTAGGCACAGAATTGTCAGCTGATAGAGGGTTTTCAGTGACTGGGATGGCTGACATTACTCATTATTACACCTCATTCAGCTAAGTCCACTTATGGTCTAGCCTAGATGTATAACTCCATTTCAACAAAACCTAAATAAGAATGGTTTCATAAACTGTAATGAAGAAAATAATGCATGATTCCCTTGCAGATACTAGTAATGAGTACACATGGGTGGTCATACTATTTTTTTTATGGATCACATTTTCAGCAATCAAATTCTTCACAAGGAATGTAAATTATAACAAGCATCAGGCATCCTGTTAGATACATCATACAAGATGAACCGTAAACCCACCCTTTTGAGTCTATTCCCCAGCCTGAAGCCCTGACAGTTAACTATACTGAAACTGATTTTTTCTGGCACTCGGAGTATTCCTGAAGTATTTACCCTGATTAGCGTGTTTGTTAATTCTTTAATGCTCTATGAGTGTAATTTTTCTGCTCTAGAAAATTTTAATTTTACAAAACAGTACAACTAAAAAGTAGATATTTCAGAAGTGTAAATATATTAGGTATACCGAAAGTTGTCAGGAGGATCATGATCAAAGTCTTACTACACAGTGCTGAATTTAACTCCAGTTCAATTTGTGTGAATAATGGTTGTTGGGATATTAAGCACAGGTCCTAATTAATTTGCCATTAAATTTTTATAGGTCAATCAAAAGTCATGAGATGTCAATGACATTGTAACCAGAAATTCTGAAGTTAAGTAATGGCTTAAAAATCTGGGTAATGTACCCCTAAAATTTATTTTCTCTGGCTTTTTTAGGTATTTGAAAGTACTTTTCCACTCAGTCATGTCAATTTACATAGATACCTCTATGTATGATAACATCTTCTATCTCTGTTAGCATAAATATGACTTGTTTGTTCATCTCAAATCTAACAAATTCATTAACATAAGCCATTATTATACCAGCAAAATAGGCTGGATTACACATTAATTTTGTACATACAGCTATATATTTGTAAACTTTAATTATTAATTTCATACATGTGCAAATCAATATTAGAATCCCTGTAAACATCAATTTTATGATAAGTCCTTTCAACATGGAGACGAAGCAGATTAAGATTTATGCCCTCTTTTAGGAGAAGATAGGTAGATTTTAATTTTCATGGGAAGTATTGGAGTATCAGGTTTAGATGGCTTTGATTAAAGGCTACCAACCTTGTAAGCTATTTTGTTAGCAAAATGAGTAGAGGGATGCTGGCATTACTTGGAGGTTCCAGCTCATAACAAAGGTCACATAAATAATTGTTCTGAGATTATTTTTTCATGCTTTGATGTCACAACTGTGTTTTTTAGAGGAAATCTTGCAGTTGAGTAAGGTGGGGATTTTTTCTGTTGTTTTTCTCCCAGTATACATAAGCTTATCAGATCTTTCACACAGCTATAAGGTGAAAATTTCTAATTTTAGTACTTACATCTGCAAGCTAGCACCAAATGAAAATATAATCCAAATTATGTATCTATAGACATAGATACAGATATGCTTTTGACCTTGAAAAGCAGCTACAAAGTGTATCCTCCCCACCCCCCAGTATGATACAGAAGGTTCAATTTATCTGGATATATACATCCAAAAATGAAGCCAGACACCTCTTCCCAAACAGACATCATTCAGGCAATCCATCATAATGTATTTCTTTCTTGAAGCAGTTCAGGTTTTGTGATGAAGCAGGAGAGCTTTTTTACAGGAGCCATGGTTGAAGGGCAAAGAGGAAAAAGGACTGAAGAGATACTAGTATAGACTGCCTATATGCTTCTTTCAGCATCTCCAATGGTCAGGCTTGAGGACCCAAAGACTTTCTGCACACAGGTAGATGCTGCAAATAACAATCAAATACCTGAGAACAGGTTCATTAATTTACTTATTTTTACGTATTATGCATTTTGCTTGTTTGTATTTCTTAAAAAATGTTGCTACATTTTCATTAAGCTGCATAGAACAGACATTTAGAGTGACTGAACGTGTGAACTGATCAGGTTCTGGATATGTTATTTGCAGTGCAAAAATGAGCTCTGTTTCAATTTCACAATTTGGGTGACTTTGTGAACCACAGTTGTAGTCTTCCTTGCAGATAAACCCACTGAGAAGCTACTTCGCAAGAGAATGCAGAAGATACATCCGCAGTGGGGTCCTTGTAAAAAGGAGAAAACACAGAGCTCTATGTATTTCTTTGTTGCATCTGTGATGCAGCTGGTTAAGGTAATAAATCAGTTTGAGCACTTGCATAAGCTGAATTAAGAACTCTTACCCTGCTGTCCTCAGAAAAGAGCAGGTATGGATTTTAAGAGTCAAAACAAAACTAATACCCTTTTTGAGCATTGCTGCTCGCTGAAAGGTCTCCTGTTAAAATGGTAAAGTACATCCAGGGTGGTGGTAAAATCTTTGACCTGTTTTCCCAGAATGAAAATAAACTAAAAATATGTGAAGAAACCAGCAATAAGATCAGATCAGTATAAATATATATATATAAAAAAAAAAAACAACAACAAAAAAACCCCACTGAAAATCAGAGCATGTCAGCACAGTCCATTTGTGTCAATAAAGCTCTCTGAATTTTCATGCTGAGAATCATTTTAGATTATTTCATTTAGTTTTAAAAGATTTATTCTAAAAGTCAATTAACAGTTAGTGAAGAATGACTTGGAACCCTTTCTGTTCTCAGTGTCTCCATCCATTGATGTGTGTGAATATACTTTCACACAATGCCAGGATGTCATGATTAGGCCACATATTGGAAATACAGGCATAGTTCTCTTAGGAGAGCTGTTTGCCACAAACTGGTAGAAAACTATAGTAGTTCTAATGAAGCTGGTGATGTCTTCCTCCAGGCTCTTACAACTGTGCAACCTTGTGGCATAGATAACAATTAGTACACATGTGACCTAATAATGGTTAGCTCAAGATAAAAATGGAATTGTATCCATATACCATATCGATGTATCCAGTAAGTACTGAGCTGAGTTTACTTTATGTATTATGTGTAGTACAAAGCATCATTATCAGACTGAACCAAATAAGCAAGAGAGGTGAACAAGCACCTAATTTTTGGACCATGGTGGAATTTGAAAGATAAGCTACTTAGCATTTTACAAATATTTCAGGCATGCTCATATGCCATTCATTGCAAATAACTGTGTGGCAACATTGTTGATATTTTTAGGATTTCAGTTTGGGTTTTCTGTGCTTGTAGTGTCATTTAGACAACAGATGTGAGCTAAACCCTTTCTCTTGTCCTGGCTGTTGAACTTTATTGAGAAATAAAAACAGAAGTTGCAAATTTAGAAGGACAGAGGCTAATTCTGGTAGGCATAAACTGCAAATGCTTGTCAGTTGTTACACTGTAAATGATACTTTGCTCTTCAAGCTAATTATAAAGTGAGCAACTGCAGATGAGATTTTCTCAACCTTTATGCTAATGTATCTGAACATTTCCAGTCCTTTTGTGCTGGACCAGGACTCTGACCTCTCTGTGCCTTCAGTCAGTTTTACAAGCAACTGATGAGATGTCAGTCTTTGTCAACCCAGAAATAAGCTGGTTCTTGACATTGGGATTTTCTCATTGATTAAATTGTCATGGTGTATTCACAGCCTAAATGCTGCCTTCTGGTCACTGTCCTTTTCTTGTGTGGAAAATGACCTTTGTGAATAATTACATGCCCCAGATGTGTCAAAATGAGGAGGAAGCAGCAATCCAAAGCAATAACACTCTAGGAACGATTTGCCCCTTGACTCATGTAAACTCTATGGGGGAGAAAAAAAAAAAAAAAAAGTAAAAAACTCAAAGTACCTGAAATGTTTTTACCAGTGTATCACTGGAAGGTAATTTAAGGTGCATTTAGGAAACTTTACTTGTGCTTTCTATTCTGCTCTAGAATATTTTTAATTATTGACTTGTATTGCTTGTAAAGGTAAGTCTAGGTAATCTTTTAAGCCAGAGGTCCAGTCACAGAAAGAGTAGGTCTGTTTTTTTAATTAACTTTAAGCAATTTTAGTACTACTATATTTTCTATTAATACGGAAACATCCCTAAAAGTCATTACGACAGGTGGGAATTTTGGAGTGTAGTGTTTTGGCTGCAGTTTAGCATGTTCCAGTTTATCATATGTGCTGTACAACTTAAATGGGATGCCACTAAAATGACACAAAAGTTCTTCCTCTACCTTGCTGTATTGTTCGAAGACAGAAGTGAGCAAAACTTTACAACTAATAATACTTCTCTGAAAATGGTTCATCTGGTTCAGTTGAAGACTTTCCTTGCAACTTTGTTGACTTAACAGAAACTCATCAAAACCAAAGCAGATGGGTAGGTTAGAAGGCTTGCACTGAATGCCTGGTTTTCCTGTCAACTTGCATACCAGTCAGATAACTGACACATGGCTTCCCTGGCTCCCTGAAATCCCACCTGTTTGGGTGTGGGCTGCCCAAGTGCCTGGGAGCTCTGGCTAACTTACAGTACAACTGGTAGGATACAGGAATGCCATGGCTCTATGGATAGCCTAGGATGCATGGTTTCCTGGTAAGACTGTTTCTTGGCTGACTGTCTATTTCTCTGGATCTCTGCCCAGAAAACAGGCATGGTCCCAGTTCCCCAAGCAAGTTGGGCAGACCTAAATTGCTGGCCTGTGAATGACAGAAAATATGCACTTTTCCGTCTCTGAAACAAGTTTTTCTCAAAATGATGTATTTGCTGTAAATCTACCCTTTTCATTCTTCATTCTAATTCATAATGAAAAAGTACCCCAAATTCTAAAATTTCTTCAAGATGAAAACTCCAATTTCAGATCCAAATGGCATTTCAAAGAATAAAGTAGTTGACTGCAAGAGGCAAAATTTAGAATCAAACAAGTAACCAAATACAGCTGAAAATTGAAGACATTTTTATTGAGGGATAGAAATCATAATCCTACATATGTGAAGGAAAAAGAGATGTATACTGGCTGTAAGTGCAGAGTCCCATGGTAACTATGTACTGACAGTTGATTGGTTTTACATGTAACGGCTTCTCCAGAAGATGATATGACCATTCCTCATAATCATTCTTAGAACAGAATTTTGTGTGCAGCTGTGAAGCAGAAATATATTAACTGGGTACGTACTCTATTTCCTGAAGTCTATACCACTTCTTGTCTTATATGTCTTTCCTTGTCTTATAACCAAGCAATATATGAGATCCAGTTGCCTCAGCCCAGTGTTGCATGGCTGTACTGGGGGTTCTGCAGCTGTTTTGTACGCTTGTGCTTTGCTCTTCATGTCTTTCAATGGATAGCAGAGTCTTACCTATAAATATTGCTAAGATCCTGTTAAAAAAAATATTGTTCACAACAGTTCAAATAGAATTTTAAGCCATCAGCTGTGCATGCATAGAAAAAAGATTTTTTTTCATCTTTTGTGTAGAACAGACCACTAACTCCTCAATTTTTTATGGTTCTACATGGATATGGATACTGGTTTGTGTATGTACGCATTGAGCTAAATAAAGAAATACATATTAAGTTAACAGAAGCAGACTGATAAGTTTTTAAAACATCTATGAACAATTTATTCGTATGCACATCGTGCTTTTGGTTGTACATACCACAGACACACATACACATGCCACTGTCACATGGATCAAACACCAATAAAGTAATTCTTTCTGATCTTTCATAAATCTTAAGCTAGTCCCAATATTTACTTCTCAGAGAATAATGTAGGTCACAGAACATCTTAAGAATTTACCTCATTCAGAATCCAAGACAGAAAGCAACCCTTCATCTTATTTTGGAGTAATATCTGCTTGAAAGATACATGGCAAAACTAACAACAATGTGCAGAACATGTCCCTAAACCCCAATATTTATTTGAATAATTTAAAAGAAAAAAAGCAATATGCCATCAAACAAATGAATGCCAAAAGGTATTACAATATGTCTTTATTTTTTAATCAGATCTTCTGGTTGCTAGCAAAATTTGTAAACTAATGTGCTTCTCATAAATAAAAGTTCTGGGAATAAAACCAGGAAACAATTGAAGTTGAGGTATTGCCTCATTGAATTTCAGTCCATGATCCACTGAAGGAGGAAATGTGTTCAGTCAGTAAATTGCAGATAACATGTATGCTACTATGTTAGAACAAACTCTGAATTTTACTAGGGTCCCAGGTATTCTTTGTTGTCTCTCTAGCATTCAGATTAATTCACTCAGTTTTCATTGTGTAAAATGGAGGAGTTACATTGATGAGGTAACTAACTCTTCACAGGCATAGAGTTTTCTGATCCAGACCTGGCTCCCAGGGACAACAATGCAGCATACACTGTTTCCAGACTTGACTATCTGCTGACATACATGCCCTTCTAACCTTAACAAATACTCAGGGAGGGGGAGGGGAGAGGGACTCAGCACCATCTGTTCCAAGGCTGCCATCAGCTTAAGGCTTCAGACCCTGCTGAATGGGTAAAGATAGTGAAAAGTTTTTCTTGACTAGCTTGTATCAGGGACTAAAGCTCAGAAATTAGTTGAACTGGAGGACAGGACAGTGAAACAGTAGTTTTGGGAACAGATGCATCAGAATTATCGACAAAGAGGAAGGGGGCAGGACTCTGAGCCAGTAGATGCAATTTCTGTCTGTATCCTCATGTACCTGAAGACTTTGAGTTGCCTGCCTCCACATTAAGCACCCCTAAGGGCAAGCAGGACCTGGCTGGCTGTGTATCCTACTACTTAGGTTACCAAAAGCACAGTAAGTATCAGGAATTATTTGTAACTTACATGCATTCCCTGGAAGTTTTTGTTTAGTCTTAAAAAACTGATTTTATGGTAAAAGTGCTATGTTCTTTCTTGCCTTCCTGAATATTGCTGGTTTGGGCACACTTTTCCTGTGTGGCCAACATCTCTGTGTGATAACAGGTTGAATGCTGTAGAAGAAGAATACTAGATGTATTTTATTGCAGTCATCACTGCAATATGGATCTAAATGAACAACGTGTAGGAGAAATAAAGTGAGCAGCAATTCTAGAATGTCTTTACCTGTGGAAAAGTACCAGCACTGAGTAGGTAGCCTTCATGAAAATAAATGATTGCCTCTGTCAGTTATGTTTGAGCCCACAACATGAAAGATAATAGCCTTTGTCATTTAGTGGCCTGTGGTGGGCAGGCAGGAAAGGGTACTACATCTGTGAGGATAGAGAGAAAATTATCATGGATGTGCATACTAGGTGCTTTAATTCTATGTATGTGATACTGTGATAGAGAAGTCTGATCCAGACCCGTCTCCCAAGGTCAGGGTCAAGCACAACTACCTTAATTTGAGATTGCCTGACTCCCTTTTATAAAGGGGTTATTCTGTGGTCCTCTTTTATTGAAGTGAGTGTTTGTCCAGGAAACTGTGTGTTGAGCACAACTGCCTGAGATGGTAAAGATGTAGCCTAAGTAATTTAGGAAAAAAAGTCAAATGTAGAAGGGTCACAGAATCATAGAATGTGGTGGGTTGGAAGGGACCTTTAAGATCATCCAGTTCCAATCCCCTTGCAATGGGCAGGGACACCTTCCACAAGACCAGGCTGCTCAAAGCCCCATTCAGTCTAGCCTTTAACACTACCAGGGATGGGGCATCCACAGCTTCTCTAAGCAGAGTTCTCTGCTAGCAGAATGTCCAGCAAGGCTAACTTGGGTGACCTGTCCATTCAGGCCATTCTGCTCATGCTGATCTAGTCCAACCAGCTCTTCCCAGAGAATATTGTCATGATGTTGATAAATCTGCAAAAAAAGTAACATTAATATCGCAGTAACTCTGTACTCCTGACATGATGTGACATGGAGTTCCATCAACTATCTGCATAAATGTGAACTGCAGCAGAACACTAAGTCTATGTTACCAGAATGAGTAGCCCTGCACACCTTGCACATTGACAAGATTAGCCACCAAGCAACGTTTTCACTAATCAGGGATGCACCTGAAGAAATAGAACATTTACAGAGTAGACATTCTTGCCCCCTTATGCAGGATATGGCAAGATTATGTTTATTACATGTTTACTCATATTTGCCTGGCAGAAATCATAAAATTAAAACCTTGTCAGAAAAAAGAGAGACATATAAAATGCTAAGAAAAAAGGATGAACTTGTACATGTGATGTAATTGGGAGAATAAAAGAGGGAAAAGCCCAGCTTGCTTGAAAGTAATAGCTATCTAACATAGATACTGTGTAGAAAAAATACATTTACCGGAATTATTAGAGGTTATATGTAAAGATCAAATTAAGTAATCTTATGAAGCTTTCTGTAATCCACTTGTATTCAGATCTGTAGCAAATACAGTATTTGTCCAGCTTTGAAAGCAGATCACATATTATGGTTGAAGCAATATTAAGTGAAGTGCTACTTTGAGAGGCAAAAAATATCTGTAAATATTACTTTCTATGGGTTGCATGCAATATGGATATAACACATGCTAGTCTATTTATCAATTGGACATTCAAATACTACGATCAGCTAACATTTTTTTAGTAGAAAATGATGTTGCACAGCTCAAGTTCTAACCTCAGCTCTATGCTTGTAATTCACATATTCACAAGAAATGTCAAGTTATTAAATTCTGTTGTTGAACCCTCAGAAAATTAAATGGAACTTTCATAAAAGTCATTTGTTGGTACAAGTCATTTATTGGAGTCTTAAAAGACTAATAGCTTTTCTTCCTGATTATGTGCATATGCTGCAAATAAACTATTTACACATGAAACACTTCAGATACATTTGATGGTCCTCCAGAAAAAAATATGTGTATTGGACTACTGCGACTTAGGAAGACAAAAATACTTGTGTTCTCATTTGCACTGCTGCAATTTGGCAGCAGCTCTAGCATTCATGCTTTAAAAATTATATGCAAGTAATTAATTGCTTCCTCTTCCTCTGCATTTTAACATATTCCAAATGTTCTAATTCATCTACATGCCTATCAATAAATATTTCACTAAATGTAAATGCTTCATCAGCAAGTCTGTGCTTTTACTATATCTGTACTTCAAGTGTAGAAGAGCTGAACTGTTTGGGTGACATCAGGTACAACAATCTACAGATTTGGTAGGTTACTGTATTTCATAGAGGCTGAGAACAATAGTCCTTGTTTTCAAAGCAGATTGCTTTTTAGTCTTCTGCTAGTATCTTAACTGGTATTTATTTTATTATGACATCATTCCCTAAATGACACTGTTTTCCTCCATTCCTTCCCATATCTCTGAATCCTGTAACAAATGAAACAAGGCATATTCTTTAGAAATTACCTTTACAGGAATATGCTTTCATACTTGGAATATTTCAAGAGCAGTGTTTTTTTTTTGTTGTTGTTGTTTGTTGTTTTTTTTTTATTGTTTTTGGGGTTTTTTTGTGGGTTTTTTTTTTTTTGACTCTTATTTGTACTGCACCTGAACCAGTTAAAACCTCATCTTTATCAAGATACCTTGATTATAATATTTTGCTTCATAATTCGTTTTCCTTCTCAGAAGGTTATAAACAAGCTAGAGGTACGAAACTCACATTTCATGGCTACTTCCTAGAGGCATAATGAACTGATTGTAATCTCTCTTGTCGTACCAACATAAGAGAGAAAACAAAATAAGAGAGAAAACAAAATTGAAAAAAGGCAGCTTCCGTAATGGAGAAGGGAGCAGATGTAGTACATAGATGGGAAACTGGGTTTTATTCTGAGGGTCAAATATGGTTTCAAAGCACATTTGTTGGTCTACATAATAACAAATGACACTAAACCAAGCTACCAACCAATCAAAAAACCCCAACTGAAACAACAATAGCAACTGTAATAAATATAATCCAAAATCTTAAAGATGTGAATTTAACACTTGAGTTGCTAACTGTTTTTTTAAGTTTTATTAAGTTTTTAGACTGCATTTAGCATGTGGAATACAAGTTGCCAAATAGATAACTAGATTCCTCATGAGGAAGTCTGTCTTGACTTATGGGACTTCTGTTTTGTTTATTGTTCCTGGATGAAGTTTAACATATAGTGTGGATTTTTTTGTTTCCTTCACAGAGGACACTGTTCCTCTCTGAGCAGCGACAGTCTTTAAAGTCACCCTCATAATGGGAAGAGAGTTAGAAGGATTGTGACTTGTTGGTGTGGTAGACTTGAGATTACAAGTTTAGTCACAACAAATGGCTTAAGTCCTTTCCTTGCATTACCTTTGAGGTTTCTTGCATATGGGGCTATGCCGCATGACTATTCTCACTTTGTGATGTGTGTTTCCTGCTCTTATCAGCATGCTGACAGTTATCATTGCTGAAAGTCATGTAGGGCAGTATCTGTGAATAAGAAATTAGCTGACATTATATTAACCAAAGAACAGAAAGTTTTCTCTCCCTATAAAGGAAAAGCAGAAGCGTTTAGCTGAATTGACAGCTAGTTTGCATCCAACTTTTACTACTTGAAGAGACACTTTTCAATCATGCATTATAATTCAGATAAATTTTGAAAAGCCATATAAGTAGAGAAAAAAACTGTTCACAAATGAGCAGAATGAAGACATTCTAAAAATAAGAAAAATTAGTACTATCTGATATTCAAAATCTGAACGCCATGCTTTATTCATAGTTTCAAAGACAGTGGAAATTTCAGTGGCTTAACAGGGAGCCCCTCTGGCTTCTAGCTGTGCCAGTTAAAACAGAAGCAGCAAGCATCCTTTTATCACTAGTAGGTATTGGCACAAGAAGTAAAACCAGCTGATTTAAGGCTCTGCTGGATGTTCAACAATGCACATCATAACTGTAAGGATATATAACATCCTAGAGGCAAGATGTTCAGAACAACTTAGTGCAACTCATAAAACATAAATGGATAGCATATCTGGAAGGCATGCTCTTGCAAAATGCAATGTAGGAGGATATTTATTGATCCCTAATTTGGTTTGGGCACCATAATTACTTCAGTGTTGTATTACCCTATTTCATTTTTGGCAAATGTGCTATAACCTGAATCTTATTTTTGCTGAGGTCCTGTTACTCTGCTGTGTCCATAAAAATGGACCTTCAAGTGAGTGTGGATGCAATTCACTGTGGAAGAGCATTGCGACCTCAAATGCAGAAACACAAAGCAGTAGTGATGTCATTCTTTTTTTTTTTTTTTCTTTTTGAAGGACAAACATACTGACACATAAAAGAAGGGATTGAATTTGTCTGTTCCTTACCAGAGAAGAGAAATCATACTGAAATGGATTATTTTCATTCACAGTTGACAAATTATTTGGAGTTTCGGTACCTGATAAATAAGAGTAACTGATCTTACACAGTCTGATGTTTCTCACAATTTGTCATTTGGTTCATTCATGGCCATCACATTTTGTACTGTTTCTGAACTAAAAACTTTTATATAACTTTATGTTGATATTCAGCGTATCTACTGTAACATTGTAAAATATCCAGAAAAAGTAAATACCTCATTTCTATCATAACATGCATCAAAACAATGTAATTAATGTTGTCATTCAATACTTAATAGAAGCACAGTGTTTAAAGGATAATTCATAAGAATGGAAGACTTATTAAACTTTCATTCTGACTCACCAAGGATGACAGTTCATGCCAATTTTTATAGGACAGGATTAGTAAAAACCCACCCAAATTAAAAGTGAAAGTCTTTTAAAAAAGTTTGGTTAACAATTCCATTTGATTAAACAATGAGAGAACAATTTTGAAACATTGAATTGAAAATAGTCAGCAAAACTCATTTTGTCTGTACAGCACTTTCACCCTTAGTTTTAAAATCAGACAATACCTTCCACTTATGACACAATTTGTTAAAATTATACCTCTATATTTTGAATGTAAAGTGAAAATACACTACTCTAAAATGTTTGCAAAGTAATATTATCAAATGTTGTTCAATATTTCTCTACCTTGCTGTCATTCTTTACTGTTCTCATGAATATCTGAGAATTTGGAAGTTATCATTTGAAAATTTTGGACACTGCAATTCAATATCACACCTGAGGATTAACCTCAGAAAAGTTAAAAAAGTTACGTATTAAAAACTGCATGTATTTCAGAAAAGTTTACAAACCTCAGAAGTGCATACTTTCAAAGATTATTTGAGCTTTGCTATTTATATCTTTACAGGTTAATTCTTAGAAGATACATGAAAAATATTCCTGGTTATGTAAAATTGTGCCATTAGCACACTTTGCAAACACTTTACAGCACTTTGAGGGCCTGTGGCTATCTAAAACTAAAGCAGAACATCTAAATAATTAATAAAACATCAAAATAGTCAAAATGCTCTGCTCTAGCCTAATGGTAGATAGTGAATAGAAAGGTTACTGAATGGACGATAAGAATGAAATTAATATAAATTCATGATGTTGAAAAGCATCTTGATTATTAAGATTCTATTCAGAAGCTATGTAACAAAGATTAATAAAAGGCAAAGGCTTGAGTCCAGCTAAAAGTTTGAAACAGAAAGCAACATTTGACAGCTAAATAATTAAAAATAAAATAATTCATTTGTACCAAGAAAACAATGTGTTTAATATTTTGTTTCATTAGCATTTAAAAAGTGTTTTATGTCTTTCTGTCTATTATTACAATGATGGACATTTTTTGCAAGGCTCACAGGTATGAGAAATGAAATTAAGTCCACCTGTCCCCTTTCTTTTCTTGTATTTGTTTCTGCAATGATTCTGACTAATAGAGATCTGCAGGAACATTGTTACTGCTTTGTACATTGACTAGAGCTCTTTTTCTTTCTGATACCTCTGTTTTAGATGTGATGGTTAGTGTTACTGTAGGCATAGGTAGATCACATAACCTGTAGACATAAAGCTGAAGACCTCTGATGATACAGTCAAAATGTATGCGCTTGCTACTAAACAGAAGGAGCTAGCTTAAAATGTCAAGGATTTGGTCCACTGGCAGGAAATAAATCTTTATATTGTGATGCCTTTTAAAATAGCTAGAGGGTGAGAGAAACTATTCATAGAAACTCAGGAGACTGAATTAGGGCAAATTTTGCTTTCATTTGCAAAAACAAAAATCTGGAGAGACTCCACTGAAACAGATAGCTAGCACTGAACATAAACATAATTTATTCCTTTTATTATTATCAATAGAAAATAAGTAATAATAATTGTTGTAAGTTATAACTTTGTGGCCTAATGAATTTTGCTCAGGGCTTCTCTTTGGACTTGAACTTACTGATAACCTGCTGTCATGGGTTCAGCAGTAGCAGTCATTTTTCTTCTTCTTGGTAGCTGGTGCAGCACTGTGTATTCGATTTTGGGCCTGGGAGCAGCACTGATAACACCAGTGTTCATAGTTACTGCTGGGCAACGTTTTGGTTTGACCAAGGACTTTCTGAGCCTCATGCTATGCCAGGGAGGAGGGGAGCAGGGAGGAAGCAGAGACAGGACACCTGACCCAGACTGACCAAAGAGGTTATTCCATACCACAGCATGTCATGTCCAGGATGTGAAAACAGAGAGAAGAGATCTGGAAGGGTGTGGTGGTGGACTGGGGGTGCACGGCATGGTCAGGTTTTTGGTATTGGGGGGTTCACTGTTGGGGGGTACACTGGCTGGGTCAGGCTTGGTGAGCAGTTGTATTCTCTTTCTTTGTATTTCTCTTGTATTATTACTGGTGGTAGCAGTAGTGATTTGTGTTATACCTTAGTTACTAAACTGTTCTTATCTCAACCTGTGGAAGTTGCATTCTTTTGATTCTCCTCCCCATCCCCCCGGGACTGGGGGAAGAAAGAGGGGGTGAGTGAGAGAGTAAAACTGGGGGGGGGACGGGACTTAAACCACGACAGTTCTTTTTTGGCGCCCAATGTGGCTGCTCCCAGGCCCAAAATCAAAACCACAGTGCTGCACCAGCTACCAAGAAGGAGAAAAAATGACTGCTACTGCTGAACCCGTAACACCTGCATTTAGCTATTATAATACATGATGTGCCCTTTTAAATTCCTTTATTTCATCTGGCCACTTCTCCTTCAACCCTACAGCTAATTCTTCTGTGATCTCAAGTAGGGTTTTATTGTTACAGAGCGACACTGAGGCATGAGCTGACATATCCCCTTCTCCCAGACTGGGCTACAAGGCAATCTCTGTAAATAAGGCTGTATGTGTATCTGACTTGAGGGTATGATTCAGACCCATGTTGTTGCTGTTCAGGTTATACAGTGTTCACTATCCAGTTTGCATAATGCATAAGAGACATGACACCTGGTCATGGCAGTTTACAATCTAAAATTAGATATACTACAGTGAGTAACAAGTAATGATTTTTATTGCACTGTAAAAGCTGGTGAGCTTGTAAAAGAAAAAAGGGGAAAAGAAGTTATTAGAATAAGTTTGCATGAATTTTCAACTTCCAGTCCAATGGTAGTTATAGGCATTGTATTAGCTAGTCAAAAGGCTTCCAATAGCTAAGGTAATTTATCTGGACTAGAGATTGTAGATGCAAATTAAAGAGCATAAAAGGATACCGGAAGCAAGAAGTGCAACTTATCAGCACCAACAGATCATTTTAATTACTGTAGAGGACATGATATAGCTTTAACTGTCTTAGCTGCATAGTATAGGATGACGGCTAATTTAGGAAGTTAGTGAAATATCTGGAAAGACTTTCTAAGGCAGTACCCTGAAATAAACAAGATACAATTAAAGCTGGGGTCAGTGGAAATTTTTCATTTGATGCTTCGTAAAAAAATACACTGTAGCATGTTCCGAATTCATTGCGTTGAGATGTCAAGTGGCCTGCTAGAGGTAGAATATCAGAGGAAGGTGGACAGAAGATCTGTATTTTTAGTGTTTACTTTGAAATTGAAACTGAATAATTACATTGATGCTAGGAATAAGCTTAACTGGCTGGTATCTGAAGAATGTTTTGGAAATGTAAACAGTGGTGTGTTTGTGCACAAGGGAGTATTACTATCATGTGCTCCCTTCAGCAAGGATCCACTTGGTTCTTCAGTCAGAGTTAAGAGAAGTCTAAAAAAGGGATGCAAACAATATCTCTTAAGTGACCCATGTGGTATACTCATCTTAGTTCTGGTTGGCTTCTATGTCGACTTCTGCATGTCAGATAGCATGAAGTCTATTCAGTTCATGTGCGAACAAACTGAACATGTGAAAGGACTGAGGATCATCACAGCAAGAGGCTAAACTGGCAGTATGCTACTTCAGATTCCCCAACAGTCTAGTCTCTCTGTTACGATGATTCTTTGCTGCGGAAGTTAACCTCTGTCCTGAGGCCAAACTGTCAATGCCCAGTTCAATTCAGTTTCAGGGTATTTTGGAACAGTGGAAAGCAACGCAATGTTCTGGTAACCCTGGACTAGTATTGTTTACTCAATTTATCCAAAGTAATATTTTATAAGCCTGATTTCTATCTTTTTATTAATTTTTTTATTGAATTAATTCTTCCTTTCCTATAGCCTTTAAAATCTAGATAGTAATCAAAGGGACTTTATAACATTCAAATGAAACTTTTTTTTTTTTTTTCCAGAAGGAATGGAGTTATGAAAAGGTAATAACCTCCCCCTCTCTAGGCAGTGGGGGGTACTGTAGAAATTCATGGCACAGTGGGTGAAGTAGGTACTGGTAAAAAAGGACTGAAAGGCTTTGAGACACTAGGAGATAGAACTGTATCTTCTACATAATTTCTGCATTCCTCTTTTGGGTCAGACATGCCATGTCTCTGCTTCCTTGCCACTGTTTCTCCAATTAGTGACTGCATGTGTAACTTGGAGGTGAGTCTAACTTAAACTCATAAAAACTTCATCTTCTGAAATCTCTGATCTTCACTTGAGTTTTAGGTAGCACATAAATAGCCTTAACCAGTCTCTTGTCAGCTGTACAGCTTCTTACTTATTTATTTCTCTTTTAATTTCTGCTGCACTGCTTTTTGCAAGATTTGATTTTAAACTACTAACTAGAACAAACTATTATGCAAATGAAAAATTAGATCCTTCAACACTTCAGAGAACTGTTACACATTTAATTGGAACAAGGAACCAAAAGAATAAGTTAATTCCAGAATAATTCAACATCTGCTAACAATTTTTAAGAAGATACTAAATTTATTGTAGATCTGTAAATACTTTGCAACTTGGCAGGTGGCATTGTTATGGAGCAGGGAATAAAATGAAAAAAAGAAAAAAAAAACACAACCAAAACCAACAAAGATGAACCTAATCTTTCTGGGTAAGAGACATTGCTGTAGCATATATATATACAAAATATTATAACCTTTTATGCTTGGGAAGGTTTTTTTCATTGCTGTTGATACACTTTTTAAAGATTTTATTACAACTTTGGAGCTTATTTCATTTGATGTTACATATGGAATTGTCTGCCCTGAATTTCCTGTCTCAGTGATTCAGGTATCACATTTCTGACAGTATTGCAGAAAACATCAGGCAGTTTATTTCCATGGGACATTTTAAAGGGTGTTACAGTCACAGCAGAGCCTGAGGAAACAGACCTCATGGAAGGCTGCTGATCTCTACCAAGTTCAGCTTATGATGGAAAGAATGATCTGAAACTTTTGCTTGGAAGTGTCATCTGAACTGGCACAATTGTCGGATGACAGGAAGCTGCATATTATGTACAAGTAGCTGAGAGACATAACTGCAGGGCAGGATCACTTGATATCACAGATGGTAATTCCTGAAACAGTTCATTTATAAGGATGAGTTTTTTGTTTAGATTCTCAGTCTGCTATCATCTTAAGGCTGTAAGGGCTGAGCCAAATAGTCTTTGAAGTCTGAAATCAAAATTAAAAGCTTTCAAATTCAAAAAAATACGTTTAAAATGTTTTTATAGCTGATCCAGTAAAATATTAAAAATGTGATCACTTTTATAAAACACGTTGAGGCTGAATTGTTTTTCACAGAATCATAGAATAGTTAGGGCTGGAAAGGACCTTAAGATCATCTAGTTCCAACCTCCCTTCCATGGCCAGGGACATCGTACACTAAACCATGTCACCCATTACAACCATTACTTTTTCCCAGTAAAAGATTATAGCTGGTGACCATGGACAAATGTCTTCCATTTTCTGTGAATATAATGATTTTCTAATGTTATACCTGTCTATGCAAAGGGCTATCACTGAGTCATAGACAAAATGGACTTTAAAAATAGGCAAAGAAATCAGTGGTCTGTGGCAAGAAAAAAAAGTGGGTAAAGGGTGCCTATGATCGTGTTGCTCATTTGCCTTCTCCTGAATTTGTTTGCATTATGCAAAAGCTGAGGGAGGATGAAGACACGGTGGCTGAGAGCAGTTGCTGGTGGCATGCAGCTTTTTATTAATCTCAAGAGGACTCAGTGAAGCACCAGTGGGGAACCAGAAGGAGCAGTGAGATATAAAGAAAGTGGCAGCTTAAATTTATAAATTGCTGGGTATTTTTGGTCCATTTAACTTTCCCTCATACTCTTGGTGTCACCTACCGAAAATTAACTTGAAATCAAATCTCTATGATAATCTTGATGGATCGAAGTGCAGATTAATTCTTAGGATAGTCTTCCAAATGAAAAACTATTAAAAAAACGTGGTGAATTTTAGCTCAAAGTCAGTTTTTGTTAGCATTTGACAATGATGAAGACTTTAATATACTCATATATGGCCAGGAGCACATAAGAGATTGATTTAATCACATATCACAATTTGGATTTTTTTTCTTTTTTAAAAAATTATTAGCCAGCTAGCTAAATAAATATTAGCCAGCTCTTTGGCTCTACCCTGTTAGAATACAAGACTAATTATGTTGTATGCAGTAGGGTTCTTAAATGATTAACTTCTTTAACTATGTTTTTGTTCAGTCTTATTCTATTTTCTCATTATGCACTGAGAACATTTTTCTGTGGCACTCTGAAGACTCTTGAAAACAAATTTTTAACAAAGGTACTGTCATTTCAGTGCAAGACAGAAATTCCCAACTCATATTCCATTTACTCTTTGAAATACGTTGTATCTATTTAGAAAAGAACTCTGTTTATACCTGTTTATTAGAATGTGAGATGATGAGATATTTTACAGTTTATATATCAAAATGGACTGACAAAAAGGTATCTAGTGTGCAAATGCTGATTGTCTTTGGAGATCAGTTCTGAACTGAAAAGAAATTCCATAGAGGATAGCACATACCTTGCAGAAAATACTAAACTTCATCCATTTATAACTATCAACATTGTAATTTAGAGTAATCAGTGTCGCACCAAAATGTGAGACAAAATTCCATATTTCTGGTTGCTAACTATTTAAGTTTTAATTTCTAATGAAAATAGTTCTGGTTAAACAAAACAAAGTAACCATCCAAGTTAAAGACCTCTCCAGCTGAGGAGTACCGTTTTGACTTAAATCATTGAATCATAGAATAGTTAGGGTTGCAAAGGACATTAAGATCAACAAGTTCCAACACCCATGCCATGGGCAGGAACACCTCACAAAAAAACATGTCACCCGAGGTTCAGTCCAGTATGGCCTTGAACACCGCCAGTGATGGAGCATTCACAACTTCCCTGGGAAACCCATTCCAGTGCCTCACCACCCTACAGTAAAGAATTTATTCTTTATCCAATCTAAACTTCCCCTGTTGAAGTTTGAACCCTGTTACCCCTTGTCCTATCACTACAGTCCCTCATGAAGAGTCCCTCTCCAGCATCCCTATAGGCCCCCTTCAGATACTGAAAGGCTGCTATGAGGTTTCCACACAGCCTTCTCTTCTCCAGGCTCAACAGCACCAACTTTCACAGCCTGTCTTTATTTGCAAGGTGCTCCAGTCCCCTGATCATTCCTCGTGGCCCTCCTCTGGACTTGTTCCAACAGTTCCATGTCCTTTTGATGTTGAGGACACCAGAACTGCACACAATACTCCAAGTGAGGTCTCATGAGAGCAGAGTACAGAGGCAGGATCACCTCCTTTGACCTGCTGGTCATGCTGCTTTTTGATGCAGCCCAGGTTACGGTTGGCTTTCTGGGCTGCAAGCGCACACTGCCGGCTCATGTTCATTTTGTCATCGACCAACACTTCAAAGTCCTTCTCCGCAGGGCTGCTCTGAATCTCTTCTCTGCCCAACCTGTAGCTGGGCCTGGGATTGCTCCAACCCAGGTGTAGGGCCTTGCACTTGCCATGGTTAAACTTCATCAGGTTGGCATCAGCCCACCTCACGGGCGTGTCAAGGTCCCTCTGGATGCCATTCCTTCCCTCCAACGTACTAACCAAACCACACAGCTGGGTGTCATCGGCAAACTTGCTGAGGGCGCACTCAATCCCACTGTCCATGTCACCGACAAAGATGTGAACAAGATCACTTTTGTGATCTACTCAACTGAAACAAAATAAAATTTTGAGTTCATCATTTAGACATGGAAACAATTTTTTTTTAAACATAATAGTTAACATATGTTGCCTTAAAAAAAATAATAATAAAAGATGCATTACCTCAATCGTTATAGAAAAGCCATTCAGGATTCAACATGAAATTTGATTTATTTGAAATAATCATTCTAAACAAAACTGTGAAAGGTTATGTGTCTGTAAGCTCCAACTGAAAATTCCTGTAGATCTTTATGCATATGAAGTCAATATAATTCTTCAGAATTTCTATAGGATGGTAAACAAATTTATTTTAAAGCCTTCATGAACAGAATTACGAATATGCTTTAGCTGCTTTGTGTCAATTCAGTGAACGCAAATTTATTAGAACAGGCTTAAATGGTCATTCAACTTGAGTTTATGGAATTTTTTGTGCCTTCAGTATTGGCAGAAAGAATCTGAAATTTATAGATAAATCATACACAGGTATTCAGCTGAGAAAATATTTACAGAGAAATCTTTATATATCTGAGCCACCAAGAAACGTCACCACCTGGGACAGCATCTGACCAGGAGTCATTATCCCATGATGAAGAAGAAGAAAAAGAAGAGGTGACTTCCCGATCTCGGACCTCAACCGAGCTACGGATTATGCGAAAAGACTTTACCCGTCAGCCAGGGGAGCACATCATCACCTGGCTGCTCCGATGCTGGGACAATGGGGCCGACGGTCATGAACTGGAAGGTAGTGAAGCCAAACAGCTGGGATCACTTGCCAGGGAAGGGGGAATTGACAAAGAAATTGCAAGAGAGAAAAAGTCCCTCAGCCTTTGGACGCGGTTCTTGGCAGCTGTGAAAGATAGGTTTCCATACAAGGATGATGTTATGAGTCGCTTCGGACAAGTGGATTACTCTAGAGAAAGGCATCCAGTCTCTGAGAGAATCAGCCATTGTAGAGATGATCTATATCACCAAGCCAAATGTTGGGGATATACCCATAGATCCAGATGAAGTTCGAATGTACGCAACCCATGTGGCGGAAATTTACACGGGATGCACCCCAGTCGTATGCCCGTTCATTGGCAACAATAACCTGGAGTGACATAAGACCAACAACAGTGGATGAAATGATTTATAAACTCTGAGAGTTTGAAGATAATCTCACCCCTTCCATCATCTCAGCTGTGGAAAACCTGTCCCAGAACCTCCAACAATTGAGAGACGATCTATCCAGCTCCTCACGTGTACCAACACACGTCTCAGCTATTAACAGAAGGCATCCCACTGTTTGAGAGAGAAGATATAGAAGTTATACACCACGGGTCACCCAGCAGCAATATTGCATCAACCGAGACTCCCTGATTCCCATCCATAAGCTGATCCATAGATCGGAGAGTCAAGGAGTGATCAGTAGGACCCACTCACCCTTTAATAGCCCCATATGGCCAGTGCGAAAGTCTAATGGAGAATGGAGACTAACAGTAGACTATCATGGCCTGAACGAAGTTACCCCATCCTTGAGTGCTGCCATACCGGACATGCTAGAGCTTCAGCATGAACTGGAGTCAAAGGCAACCAAGTGGTATGCCACGATTGATATTGCCAATGCTTTTTTCTCAATTCGTCTGGCAACAGAGTGCAGGCCACAGTTCGCTTTTACTTGGAGGGGCGTCCAGTACACTTGGAACTGACTGCCCCAGGGGTGGAAACACAGCCCTACCATCTGCCATGGACTGATCCAGACTTCACTGGAACATGGGCAAGCTCCGGAACACCTGCAATAGATTGAGGACATTCATTGTGTGCGGTGATACAGCAGAAGAAGTCTTTGAGAAAGGGAGGACAATAACCCAAATCCTGCTGAAAGCCGGTTTTGCCAGTAAAACGGAGTAAGGTCAAGGGACCTGCACAGGAGATTCAATTTTTGGGAATAAAATGGCAAGATGGCCATGCCGCCAGATCCCCACAGGTGTGATCAACAAGATAAAAGCAATGTCGCCACCAGCTACTAAGAAAGAAACACAAGCTTTCTTAGGTGCTGTGGGGTTCTGGAGGATGCACATTCCGAATTACAGTTTGATTGTAAGCCCTCTCTATTATGTGACCCGGAAGAAAAATGATTTTAAATGGGGCCCTGTGCAACAACAAGCCTTTCAGCAAATTAAACGTGAGATAGTTCGTGCAGTAGACCTCGGACCAGTGTGGACCGGGCCAGATGTTAAAAATGTACTGTACACCGCAGCTGGGGAGAACAGTCCTACCTGGAGCCTCTGGCAGAAAGCTGCAGGGGAAACTCGAGGTCGACCCCTCAGGCTTTTGGAGTCGGGGATACAAAGGATCTGAGGCCAGTTATAACCCAACTGAAAAAGAGATACTGGCAGCCTATGAAGAGGTTCGAGCTGCTTTCGGAAGTGATTGGCACTGAAGCACAGCTCCTTCTGGCACCCTGGTTGCCTGTGCTCTGCTGGATGTTCAAAGGCAGGGTCTCCTCTACACATCATGCAACTGATGGCTACATGGAGTAAGTGGGCCGCATTAATTACACAATGAGCTCGAATAGGAAATCCCAGTCGCCCGGGAATCCTAGAAGTCATCATGGACTGGCCAGAGGGTAATGATTCTGGAAGGTCACCAGAGGAGGAAAGAGTGATGCGTGCTGAAGATGCCCCACCATAGAATGAACTGTCAGAAAGTGAAAAGCAATATGCCTTTTTTACTGATGGGTCTTGTCGCATTGTGGGAAAGCACCGTAGATGGAAGGCAGCAGTGTGGAGTCCTCAACGACAAGTTGCAGAAACTGCTGAAGGGGAGGGTGAATCGAGTCAGTTTGCAGAAGTGAAAGTCATCCAGTTGACCTTGGACGTTGCTAAATGAGAAAAGTGGCCAGTACTTTATCTCTATACTGACTCCTGGATGGTGGCAAATGCCCTGTGGGGGTGGTTGCAGCAATGGAAGCAGAGCAACTGGCAGCGCATAGGTAAACCCATCTGGGCTGCTGCACTGTGGCAAGACATCGCTGCCCAAGTGCAAAACCTGGTGGTCAAAGTACGCCACGTAGATGCTCACGTACCCAAGAGTCGGGGCTACGGAGGAACACCAGAAAAACCAACAAGTGGATCAAGCTGCTAAGATTGAAGTGGCTCAGATGGACTTAGATTTGCAACATAAGGGTGAATTATTTTTTGCCCGGTGGGCCCACAACACTTCAGGCCATCAGGGCAGAGATGCAACATACAGGTGGGCTCGTGATCGAGGGGTGGACTTAACAATGGACACTATTGCCCAGGTTATTCATGACTGTGAAACATGTGCTGCAATTAAGCAGGCTAAACGGTTAAAGCCTCTTTGGTATGGAGGACGATGGCTGAAGTACAAATATGGGGAGGCTTGGCAGATTAATTATATTACACTCCCACCAACCCGCCAAGGCAAGCATCATGTGCTTACCATGGTGGAAGCAACCACCAGATGGTTGGAAACATACGCTGTGCCCCACGCCACTGCCTGAAACACTATCCTGGGCCTTGAGAAACAGATTTTGTGGTGACACGGCACACCAGAGAGCATTGAGTCAGACAATGGGACTCATTTCCGGAACAGCCTGATAGATACTTGGGCCAAAGAGCATGGCATTGAATGAGTATATCACATCCCCTACCACGCACCAGCCTCTGGGAAAACCGAACAGTACAATGGGCTATTAAAAACTACACTGAGAGCAATGGGTGGTGGGACTTTCAAACATTGGGATACACATTTACCAAAGGCCACCTGGTTGGTCAACACCAGAGGATCTGCCAACAGAGGTGGTCCAGCCCAGTCAGAACTTCTGCATACTGTGGAGGGGGACAATGTTCCTGTGGTGCACATAAAGAATTTGCTGGGGAAGACAGTCCTGGGTTATTCCTGCTTCAGGTAAAGGCAAACCCACTCGTGGGATTGCTTTTGCTCAGGGACCCAGATATACTTGGTGGGTAATGTGGGAAGATGGGGAAGTCCCATGTTTACCTGAAGGAGATTTGATTTTAGGAGAAAACAGCCAATGAACTCAATTGCATGCTGTTGCCTGCTATGTAATATTTTTATAGCCTATCAACTAGATGTCTTCAAGTCATCAGCGACTGGCCCTCAGACCATCATCCCAACAAAGAGCGAACTTTGATGAAACCAGACGAGTTCTGCAGTAAAGGAACAATCAGCATCAGCAGGCAACAATCCAACACTGCACACAGCCTCCCCTGCTCTGATAGGCTGTTACAAAAGATGGAGCCTGACATCACGGACTGGATGGACTCAGCAGCTTCATAGGGATTGGTCCATGCATTAAGGGATTATATTTCTCCATCTGTGTGTGTGTGTGTGTGGTTGTGTATATATATATATGGGATGGTATTTTGAAAATGTGGGATCTGAGCATGATGTGAATGGTATGGAATAAGGGGTGGATTGTTATGGGCTCGTTCCCCCACCCCCCCCCCCGTCCCCCGCAGAGTCTCATGTTACGCCGGGAAGGAAGGAAGAGCTGGGAGGTGGCAGAGACAGGGCGCCTGACCCAGGCTGACCAATGAGGTTATTCCATACCACAGCACGTCATGCCCAGGATGTAGAATACAGGGGAGAGGAACCGGGAATTGCGGGTTTTTGTGGGCTGTTGCTGGGTCTTCCCCCTCGGTCTCTCAGCTCGGTCGGGCGGCGAAATGGTTGTATCCTCTTCCTTTGTATTTACTTTGCCATTATTATTGTTATTGGTGGTGGCAGTAGTGATTTGTATTGTATCCTATTTACTGGACTGTTCTTATCTCAACCCGAAGGGTGTTACATTTTCTTTGGCTCTTCTCCCCATTTCCCCCCCATCGTAGTGTGTGTGTGTGTGGGGGGGGGGGGGGGGGGGGGCGGGAAAAGAGCGAGAAGTGAAATTTACGGCTTGAACCATGACAGTCACTTTGCAGCGCTCTAAACATTAAGAAAGAAGCTTCTTTTGCCTAGTTTAGACTGAGATTTCTTCATATGAAAAGGTCTCTGTATCTTATGCAAAAACGTTACTGTACTTATGCACATTTACATGTCAAGGTCTTCCTTTCTCTATTTTAGCCCTTTGTTTTACTAGACTTTGTTATCAGAGAGAACTGAAAATTTTCTTTGAGTGGAGTGGCCCTACCAGAAGTGTTACAAAAAAAAAAAAAAAAAAAAAAAAGGGTGTTACGTTCCTTATATTCCGTCACTCCTTGCTTTCCTAGGTATCTGCTATTCTACGTTTTTATAAGAAAAACAATTCTATTTTCTCTTCCTCTATTTAACTTATTCAGACTTTATCCTCTATAGGCTACTTGTTTCCCTCTCAAATAAATGTTTAATGTTTCTCCCTTTCAGCTGTACTACTGTATTTTTCCTACAAACCAGAATGTCCCATAGCTAAGCTGCTATTACTAATCATATGTTCTCAATACACATTTAAAAAAAAAAAAAAAAACAACACAAAAACCAAGAAAACAACCAAAACCACACGAAACCTTAATTTTTAATTTAGTTGAAAGAATATGAGGAAGAAATTCTTTACTGTAAGGGTGGTGAGGCACTGGAATGGATTTCCCAGTTAAGCTGTGAATGCTCCTTGCTGGCGGTGTCCAAGGCGGGGTTGGAGAGAGCCTTGGGTGGCATGATTTAGTGGGAGATGTCTCTGCCCATGGCAGGGTTGTTAGAACTAGATGTTATTAATGTCCTTTCCAACCCTAACTATTCTATGATTCTATGAGTCTATGTTGCTGCATTGCAAGATCTGCTTTCCTTTTACAAAGGTGAAATCCTCGTTTTCTTATTTCTCTAAGTTTCGTTAAAACCAAGCAGAAGTTGTAAAAGCCAGTGTTTCTCTCTGGGCGAGTGCCTGAATGCAATATACCTAGAGCTTCCTTTCTCTTTCTGACAGGTACCATGTCTGAGGTGATGAAGGCTTGTTTCACAAGTGATCTCATGAATTTATAAAGATTGCTTTTAAAAAATTCTTAATTTTCCGCAATCCTCTGTTTTTCTATCATGAACATTTTATGCTGGACACCCATATATGCATGCCATTATTCAGAATGACTGTATCTCCCAGTGAAAGAGTTTTCACAAACAGCCATTTAATGGTACAGTGCTGTGTGAGGATAGCAGGCTTTTAACACTTCAAGAGGATCATTTCCTCTGAAACCAGTTTGCGGTTCATGACTACAAAACATTAAATTTACAGACTTTACATCACATACAGCTCATTCACAGGAGGAATTAAGTTACCTGGGAGTCCCTGACTAATCTTCTGGCCAGAGAGAAGGAGATTCTCCATTGACAGAAGCATTAATGACATTTTCTGTGTATCTTTTTATGTGTCTGAGAAGTTCCTCTGTGCAGAAAGCATTAGCTGTCATGCTAGTGTGACCCTGGATCACCCTGTGTGTAGAAGGGAACATAGTGTGGGACCTGCTGTGTGAAGACCTTAAGATCATCTAGTTCTAACCCCCCTTGCCATGGGCAAGCACACCTCGCACTAAACCATGCTACCCAAGACTCCGTCCAACCTGGCCTTAAACAGTGCCAGGGATGGAGCATTCACAGCTTCCTTAGGCAACCTGTTCCACTGCCTCACCACCCTCACAGTAAAGAACTTGTTCTTTATATTTAACCTAATTTTTCCCTATTTATGTATGAAACTATTACCCCTTGTCGTATTTGTCATGGGTTCATCAGTAGCAGTCATTTTTCTCCCTCTTGGTAGCTGGTGCAGCACTGTGTTTTTGATTTTGGGCCTGGGAGCAGCGCTGATAGCACCAATGTTTATAGTTACTGCTTGGCAATGTTTTGGTTTGACCAAGGACTTTCTGACTCTCATGCTATGCCAGGGAGGAGGGGAAACCCCAGGAGGAAGCAGAGACAGGACACCTGACCCAAACTGACCAAAGAGGTTATTCCATACCACAGCACGTCATGTCCAGGATGTGAACACAGAGAGCAGAGACCCGGAAGGGTGTGGGAGTGGACTGGGAGTGCACGGCATGGTCAGGTTTTTGGTGGTGGGCTGGAGGGCTCGCTGCTGGGGGGTGCACTGGCTGGGTCGGGCTTGGTGAGCAGTTGTATTCTCTTTCTTTGTATTTCTCTTGTATTATTATTGGTGGTAGCAGTAGTGATTTGTGTTATACCTTAGTTACTAAACTGTTTTTATCTCAACCTGTGCGAATTGAATTCTTTTGATTCTCTTCCCCTTCCCCCCGGGACCAGGGGAAGAAAGAGGGAGTGAGTGAGTGAGTGAGTAAAACTGTGTGGCTGGGGGGCTTAAACCACGACAGTATTGCTACAGTCCCTAATGAAGAGTCCCTCCCCAGCATCCTTGTATGCCTATTACTGTTGCATTATTGTAAATAATAATTACAACATATCATTCTGCAAAGACATACTGTCAACATGAAGAGTATATGAAAAGTATGTTACAGTGGCAGAAACTGTTTACTCGAGAGGTCTGAAAAGGAAATAAACCTCTGACATAAAGGTAACATTTTAAAGTGTGATCTTAGTTACTGCTCATGAATAATTTTACAGATATTGGACATCCCCTCCCCCCCTCCATGGCTCTTTCAGGTGTGGAGTCAAATGGACTGCGTTCTAAACCCCAGACTGCAAGCCACAGAATAGATCATGTATTCCCCAGATAGGGTCATCTCAGAACTTACTTTGCTGAGTAGGTGGCATGATTATGCCAAGATGGTTGAATGTTTCATTTCTGTCAGCTCTCTTTGACAAAGAAGACACAAAACAGATTACTGCAACCTTACTTCCCCACATTGAGTGAAAAAGCCTACCTGCTTTTGTCTGCAAATTGTAACAGCTTACATAAATATGTTCAATTTATTTACATCACTTTAGATTTGATTTTATATTATGGCAACAACTACAAAGAATGGCAGTGTTGTGTGTAGTGAGTACAATATTTTACCTACCTGGCTGTACAAGTGATTAGGTAACATCTTTATACACCAGGTAATCAAAACACACAAATCTGTTTTGGCAAATGTTTAAAAATATAATCTATAAAGACAAGGTCCTTACTCCACTATGCGTGTTATATGCCTGTCAGTAACTGTTCTCTGTTGAATATATGTGTAAGTGTAAAGTACATATTCATTAGCATTCTGCCATATGTCCCATGGACAACTATCCAGACATGATTTCTGCATAAGATTCCTTCAGTTTTTCATAATTAGGAAGAATCACCCATGACCATCTGTCACCCTTTGTACCAATGTCCTATAGACCAAAGCAGGACTTGGATCTCTATCAAGTCAAAATTCAATCAGCATTTCCTCATCTTGCCATGCCAATAAAGCTATGAATGCTAAAGGTAAATTAATACAATGTTTTTCCTCTGACTCATAACTGAGATGACAGTTTAGACACGAGGTATCTAAGTCTTCCTGAGTGGGCTATAAGGGCGCTGAATTAAAATTTTCCCGTACAGAACTTCACTCTGGGGGAGTAGATACAATAAAATATGTGTGTTTCCTTCCCCCTATTACACATCATGTATTTTATTGTATAAAAGGAAGTTTTCAGCTCTTCTTCAGTTTTTTTTTTTTTTTTTTTTTTTTTTTTTTTTTTTTTTTCTGGGGGAGCAGATCTTTTGTTAGTTTTTAATGAAGTAATTGTGACTGCTTATTGGCAAGGGTCCATTGAATTAGGTTAAGAAGTCTGCCAACCAAGCTTCTCAGTGAACTTGGCTACTGCACTTTCCTGTTGTATTGGGTTTGCATGGCAAGATTTTAGTACTGGGAGGGGTGCAGGGGTGGCTTCTGTGAGAAACTGCTAGAAGCAGTGTCTGAGAGAGCCAATGCCAGCCAGCTACAAGATGACCTACTGCTGGCCAAGTCTAAGGCTATCAGCAATGGTGGCAATGCTTCTGGGGTAGCATATTTAAGAAGGGGAAAAAAAATGTTCTGCTATGCAGATTCCCTTACAGACTGTGGTGCAGACCACAGTGAGGCAGACTCTTCTCCTGCAAGCCCACTGAGTTTTACAGTGGAGCAGTTACCCACCTGTAGCCCTTGAAGTTAGAACAACTGGATGCCTAGAGGAGGCTGTGACCCCATGCTCCTCCTCCAACCCAGGAGCAGGTTTGCTGGCAGGACTTGTGGCCATGCAGGTGACTCATGCTGGAGCAGTCTGCTTCCTGAAGGACTGCACCCTGTGGAAGTGAGGGGTAGGGGAAGGTGTTTTAAGTTTCGGCTTTATTTCTCATTACCCTACTCTGATTTGATTGGTAATAAATTAAACTGAGTTCCCAGAGTTGAGTGTGTTTTGCCTGTGAAAGTGACTGGTGAGTGACTATCTCCTGTCCAGGATTCAGCACTAGCAGTTACTTTTTTTTCTCTTCTTGGTAGTTGGTGCAGCTGCTGTGTTTTTGACTTTTGGCCTGGGAACAGCGCTGATAGCACCAATGGTTTCAGTTACTGCTCAAATGTTTTGGTCTGACCAAGGACTTTCTGAGCCTCATGCTCTGCCAGGGAGGAGGGGAAGCAGGGAGGAAGCAGAGACAGGACACCTGACCCAAGCTAGCCAAAGCGGTATTCCATACCACAGCACGTCATGGCCAGGATTTAAAAACTGGGGGCAGGAACCCAGAAGGGTTAGTTCACTGCTTGGTCAGCAGGTGGTGAGCGGTTGTATTCTCTTCCTTTGTATTTCCCTTGTCATTATAATTATTGGTGGTAGCAGCAATGGTTTGTGTTATACCTTAGTTACTGGACTGTTCTTATCTCAACCCATGGGAGTTAACATTCTTTCGATTCTTCTCCCCATCCCTCTGGGAGCGGGGGGAGAGGAGGGGGAGAGGAGACCCCAGAGACTGTGGTTTTTCTGAGTTACAGCTGGGCTTAAACCACGACAGTTCTTTTTGGCGCCCAACGTGAGGCACAAAGAGTTGAAATAATGACAGGATTAATAGTCACTCATCACAATCTGATTTATTGACTCTCGAGGTTGTTGCTCCTGATCTCACAGGTTCATCATGCGGTACCTTACTTACAGCCGGTATTTGCTGTCTTAGCTGTTTATCAGATGGAGGATTTGAGCTAAGGTTCTTGTCTCATTGTACTTTATGGTAATGACTTTTAATACAATAAAATCATTGATCATGAAACTGATCTGCCTCGCGTTCCCAGTGTGGTCAGCACCTCTATACTTTAGGAGGTATATAATAGAAGTGCTTAGCAATTACACATCACTTTTCCCCTCCTCGGGTGACCAACCCATGAAGGAGACAGTCCATTATATTCCCAGCCCCCCCACCAGACCGTTTACAGCATCGTTTGAGAGTTTTGTAGGTTTTGAATGGCCTTTAGGTACCCGTGAGACCTGATTGCTGATTGTGATGGGGATCACCATGTTGGCATGCAGACAGAGTGTGTTTTACCCACGACCATTTTGTCTGGTCCCAAGAGTTAAACAGAGTCGGGTTTGGGCCTTGTCTAGGGTTAGATGGCGATGTAGGAGGACCAAAGGATTTTCCCCAAGGCTGGACAGTTATTAGTGGCAAGGTTTGTGTGATAGTATGGGCAAGTATCTAGGTCAGTGGGCCCTTCCACTGCTTTGGAATTTCACTGCTGAACAAGTGCAAAATCCACAAAAATTAGTAAAACACTTAAAGGAGGTGTGTTGCCATTCTGGTCATACCAGAGAAGGACAAATCATGGCAATGTTCTGGGGCTTGGCCTATGCTTACAGAGCCCTGTTCAACACTATCTAGCACCCTCAAAAGAAAAAAAATGTCCCTGGATCTGAGGGCGGGGCTGCGGATGGCACAGTTGCTCCAGCTCCAAGCATAGCAGCTACACCAGCCCCAGCGACAAGTACAGCAGCTACTCAAACTTCGACCACAACAGACAACACAGCTACTCCAGCTCTAAGTACAGCAGGTACACCACTCCCACAAAAAGAACTGTCGTGGTTTAAGCCCAGATGTAACTCAGAAAAACCACACAGTCTCTGGGGTCTCCCCTCTCCCTCCTCTCCCCCCGCTCCCAGAGGGATGGGGAGAGGAATTGAAAGAATGTTAACTCCCATGGGTTGAGATAAGAACAGTCCAGTAACTAAGGTATAACACAAACCACTGCTGCTACCACCAATAATTATAATGACAAGGGAAATACAAAGGAAGAGAATACAACCGCTCACCACCCTGCTGACCAAGCAGTGAACTAACCCTTCTGGGTTCCTGCCCCCAGTTTTTAAATCCTGGCCATGATGTGCTGTGGTATGGAATACCGCTTTGGCTAGCTTGGGTCAGGTGTCCTGTCTCTGCTTCCTCCCTGCTTCCCCTCCTCCCTGGCAGAGCATGAGGCTCAGAAAGTCCTTGGTCAGACCAAAACATTTGAGCAGTAACTGAAACCATTGGTGCTATCAGCGCTGCTCCCAGGCCAAAAGTCAAAAACACAGCGCTGCACCAGCTACCAAGAAGGAGAAAAAAAATAACTGCTAGTGATGAACCCAGGACATCTCCCTGTTCTTATCTTGACCCATGTTTTATGCCCCTGTCCAGCTGAAGGGGGACAGTGATAGCCGAGCTTTGGTGGGCACCTGACATCCAGCCAGAGTCAACTCACCACCCCTGTTTGCAACTGCACATAGCCCACAGGTAGCAGTTAGACTGCTGATTAGGCTACAGTAGGAATAGAATTGTTTCTCTAATTATGTGTTTTATATTTTAAAACAAACTTATGAGTTTTAGGGTTACAGTTGCTTGATAGTCTCCTTGGATAATGAATAGCTCGTCATGACCATTTCCTACTAAGATCTGAAGAGCAGTAGATTGGTTAGTTTTATTACATAAAAAAGACACATTGTTATTTCTCTTTCTTGACAGGATAATTAACTTCCAGAATCACATTTAAAGTGTATTCCCACCAATCTGTTCAATGAAAGCTGTGGAGATTATATGCATTTTTCTTATATTTGCATGTTTTTATTAGTCTTGATGATTGGCCTACAACCTGTATCACAGCTAGAAAGGCAAGGGAAAAAAAAAAGACCCACAAAAGCAGATGAGGTTATTCTAATTTTGTGTACTGTCTTGAAATTTTTGGTCTGAATTAGAGTTGTTTGAATCCCTGCTTTAATTTTTAAATACAGTTTTTCTATCATTATTTTTCTTACTTGAATTATTTTGTGGAACATATCCTCAGCTGATACAGATAGAGTTGAATATATTCTGTGATGCTTCGATCTACCTATGCTTGCTTCCAATCAACGACCTAAAAGTTTCTCCAGTCAAAGATGGGAATTTTTCTATATATGTGTACAATGGAATGCCAATTTTTTCTATTATCTTTATAATGTAAACCACCCATTTCCTTATGAAACAGCACCAGAAGTGCAGTTCTTGGTAATAAACATAAAAATATTTAAATGTGTAACAGATGTAAATTTAAACTATTTTAAAACATAATTTGTGTTGCATATTATAGAAAGTATTGTAGCAACAAACACACAAAGCAAGGGAAGATAAGCCTCACAAGAATCAATGCAAGTGCAGCAGCGACCTGACCTGACCTGACTTTGATGCTTAGTAACTCGAAGCAACACACTCCTGTCCTGTGTGACCACTGTAACAGATAGAACAAAAATTAAGGGATAAAATGCACTCAAGAAATATTTTATGGAAATTTTATGCACTTTATAAGAGTAGTCCATAGACTAGGGTAATGATATCTACGTATGTATCAATGGATGGGAAGAGGGGAAGTATCTAATGAGGATTGTCGTGGGTTCAGCAGCAGCAGCAGTCATTTTTCTCCCTTCTTGGTAGCTGGTGCAGTGCTGTGTTTTTGATTTTGGGCCTGGGAACAGCACTGATAGCACCAGTGTTTTCAGTTACTGCTTGATAGTGTTTTGTCTGGCCAAGGACTTTCTGAGCCTCATGCTATGCCAGGGAGGAGGGGAAGCCAGGAGGAAGGAGAGCCAGGACACCTGACCCAAACTGACCAAAGAGATTATTCCACACCACAGCACATCATGTCCAGGATGTGCAAACAGAGAGCAGAAACCCGGAAGGGTCTGGTGGTGCATTGGGGGGTTCGCTGTTGACGGTGCACTAGCTGGGTCGGGCTTGGTGAGCAGTTGTATTCTCTTTCCTTGTATTTCTCTTGTATTATTACTGGTGGTAGCAGCAGTGATTTGTGTTATACCTTAGTTACTAAACTGTTCTTATCTCAACCTGTGGAAGTTGAATTCTTTTGATTCTCCTCCCCATCCCCCCGGGACTGGGGGAAGAAAGAGAGAGGAGTGAGTGAGTGAGTGAGTGAGTGAGTGAGTGAGTGAGTGAGAAAACTGCGTGAGGGGGATAGAGGCTTAAACCATGACAGGATATATTGATTATGAAAAACTGTATGGAATATGGAGTGGAGATTGTACTGGTTTTGGTTGCGATAGAAGTAATTTTCTTCAAAGTAGCTCATAAGGTGTTATGCTTTTGATTTATGGAAGATGCCAAGTGCGAGGTCCAATGCCTGGGCCGGAGCAATCCCGGGCGCACATACAGGCTGGGCAGAGAAGAGATTCAGAGCAACCCTGTGGAGAAGGACTTGGGGGTGCTGGTCGATGACAAAATGAACATGAGCCAGCAGTGTGCACTCACAGCCCAGAAAGCCAACGGTATCCTGGGTTGCATCAAAAGGAGTGTGACTAGAAGGTCGAAGGAGGTAATCTTGCTCCTCTACTCGGCTCTCATGAGACCTCACTTGGACTACTGTGAGCAGTTCTGGTGTCGTCAATATAAAAAGGATGTGGAACTGTTGGAACAAGCCCAGAGGAGGGCCACAAGGAAGATCAGGGGACTGGAGCACCTTGCAAATGAAGACAGGCTGAGAAAGTTGGTGCTGTTGAGCCTGGAGAAGAGAAGTCTGTGTGAAAACCTCATAGCTGCCTTCCAATATCTGAAGGGGACCTATAAGGATGCTGAGGAGGGACTCTTCATGAGGGACTGTAGTGTGAGTACAAGGGATAATGGGTTAAAACTTAAACAGGAGAAGTTTAGATTGGATATAAAGAAGAAATTCTTTACTGTGATGGTGGTGAGGCAGTGGAATGTGTTGCCCAGGGAAGTTGTGACTGCTCCATCCCTAGCAGTGTTCAAGGCCATGCTGGGTAGAGCCTTGAGTGACATAGTTTAGTGGGAGGTTTCCCTGCCCATGGCAATGGGGTTGGAACTAGATGATCTTAAGGTCCTTGTCAACTTTAACTATTCTATGATTCTATGAACATAACAGTGCTGATAATACACGATGTTTTAGTTGTTGCTGAAAGTGCTTATCACAGCGTGAAGCAAGTCCTTTTCTGTTTTTCTTACAGTGCCCAGTCAACAGGTACGCTGTGTATGCACAAGAATTTGGGAAGTGACACAGCTGAGTCAGCTGACCCCGACTGATCAGTGGATATGCCATATGGTGTTGAGCTCAGCAATGAATGCTCAGGAAAGAGGGAGGAAGATGGAACATTCAGTTTTATGATGTTTGTCTTCCCAAGTAGCTGTCAAGTGGAGGAAGCTCTACTTTCCTGGAAGTGGCTAAACATCTTCCTGCTGATGGAAAGCAGTCAATACTTTACCTATTAGAAGTTTCTTCATAGCAATCCACAGGTTTTCTCACTTCTCTCCTGATTCTCTCCCTCATCACACTGTGGGGAAGACAGTGAGCAGCTGTTTGGGGCTGAGCTGCCTGCCATGTTAACCCACAAGAAAATTTTATCAGCTATTTATGTGGAAAAAGAGTAGGTTGAAACATTTACTAAATACTGACAACTGGAAAAGAATTGCTAGACTGAGAAGGGACAGGATCACGTCCTGTCACAAGCAATTTACTTCACTGGTTAGATTCTAAGGTTTTAAACCATGTTCTAGCATTTCACTTGCAAAAATGTATCTAGTTTTCTAGGGGGTTTCTTTGGTTTGCATTAAGTACATGCAAACAAAACTCTTAAACTCTTCATTACATGACATCCTTGTCTCTGAGTTGGAGAATCATCAATTTGATAGGTGGACCACTCGGTGGATAAAGAACCTGGCTGGAAGGCCGCACACAAAGAGTTGTGTTCAATGGCTTCAATGTCCAGCTGGAGGCCAGTATCGAGTGATGTCCCTCAGGGATCTGTGCTGGGAATGGGTCTTGTTCAACATCTTTGTTGGTGACATGGACAGTGAGATTGAGTGTACCCTCAGCAAGTTTGCCAATGACACCAAGCTGTGTGGTTTGGTTGATGCGTTGGAGGGAAGGAATGGCATCCAGAGGGACCTTGACACGCCTGTGAGGTGGGCTGATGCCAACCTGATGCAGTTTAACCATGGCAAGTGCAAGGCCCTACACCTGGGTTGGAGCAATCCCAGGCCCAGCTACAGGTTGGGCAGAGAAAAGATTCAGAGCAGCCCTGCGGAGAAGGACTTTGGAGTGTTGGTCAATGACAAAATGAACATGAGCCAGTAGTGTGCTTGCAGCCGAGAAAGCCAACCGTAACCTGGGCTGCATCAAAAGCAGCATGACCAGCAGGTCAAAGGAGGTGATCCTGCCCCTCCACTCTGCTCTCATGAGACCTCACTTGGAGTATTGTGTGCAGTTCTGGTGTCCTCAACATAAAAGAGGACATGAAAGTGTTGGAACAAGTCCAGAGGAGGGCCACGAGGGTGATCAGGGGACTGGAGCACTTCCCGTATGAAGATAGGCTGAGAAAGTTGGGGCTGTTCATCCTGGAGAAGAGAAGGCTGTGTGGAAACCTCATAGCAGCCTTCCAATATCTGAAGGAGCCTATAGAGATATTGGGGATGGACTCTTCATGAGGGACTGTAGTGTGAGGACAGGGGGTAATGGGTTCAAACATCAACAGGGGAAGTTTAGATTGGATATGAGGAAGAAATTCTTTGCTGTGAGGGTGGTGAGGCACTGGAATGGGTTTCCCAGAGAAGTTTTGACTACTCCATCACTGGCAGTGTTCAAGGCTGAGTTGGAGAGAGCCTTGGGGGATATGGTTGATTGTGAGGTGTCCCTGCCCATGGCAGGGGTGTTGAAACTAGATGATCTTAAGGTCCTTTCAACCCTAAGTATTCTATGATTCTATGACTATGTTTGAAATGCAGAATCAAAGCAGTAATGTGAAGTGTTAACAACCACTGAAATATAGCATAATTGCAAAATATGCACGAATAACAGAAAACCACCTGCTTTTATACCTGCAAAACTGGCTGTTGATTAGATACTTTGTTTTGCTGAGCTGGGTATTCATTTTTTTCAATAAATAATATACATTATATGAGAGAATCAACAGAAGTGTTTGAATTAAGAGCCTGAAGAAAGTAATTTGTACTGAATTGAGATGAACAACACAGATGTTTACAGCCAGTGCATACTATTGACAGTGCTCATCTCAAAACAACATACCACAATAACCAGAGGTTATCTTGCAGACAAACTGGGAAATAGAGGATCTGGTGAGAAATATGACACGGAAGATTTCATTGCTCAGCGGCTGCAAGCTGAGAACTTCTATGGTTAGAGACATTATAGACAATTTGACCTTGCCTCTAGGTCCCGAAATTTTCATATTTAACATAAGCCATTCTCTGCTCCTGATATCCAGCTTCAGTAGTGCTCACTGTTCAGCCGCTGTGTTTGAGTGCCTTTTTGCAGTACATTTTTCTTAAAATATGTGATTATATAGCACTTGCTGATAAACAAATTGAGCATTTTATTCACAGATGGCTCTTTCTTACTACCAGTTTATCATTACTTTAAAGATTTCACAGTTTTAAATTTTGCTGCTAAGATACTAATGTAAAATAAGTTTTGAAAGGTTACGTTTTAGTTAATAACTGTTCTTACTAGGCCAACAGATACTAATTCATACAATTTTTCACTAGCACATTTTGTTTTTTTCAGGGCGGGGAGTATTGTTCAGTGTTCATATGCATGCTCGTAGATATCTGGGAATAGGTGAATTTGGAACCAGTCCAACATGGGCACTAGAGTAATGCTTGGTCTGCTAAAGCACATTCCTCCCTCCTATTTGGTGCTGATTTTATGGTCGCTAACTTCTCTTAAAAGCCTGGGTCAAGTTGCGGCATTTTGCCACTTCTGACTATGCAGTCATTACTGTGCAGATAAATTAACATCCCTTTCAAACTAAAAAATCATTTCTTTTTTTCGTTATCATTGGAGTAGAATTATTTGTTGAAGTTTGATGTTATATTTATATTACATTGAATAAGGCCAGATTTCTGAGAGTATTTAGGCACCCATCTTCTATGACAATGGTGGGCATTAGACACCTAAGCATATTCAGAAGCTTCTTTCAAAACTAAATTGAAGAATCAAGGAATAAACTCAAAAGATAGGAAATACTGTTACTGGAACATCTGTTGGATCTCAAAGGTATAATTGCAATGCATGCCACATGCCACCTTCAGTGACTATGTCCCACCAGCACTGGAAATTAAGAGAACTGGAAGATGGCCATATGTCAGCCAGAAGAAAGCAAAGAGTCTTGGGCAATAATAAACACATACTCTACTTTTATCCAGTTTGAGGAACCATTCATACACTGCTTATATGGGAGGATAAATAATCAGTATTTCATATTTTGTAATTTCAGATTGCTGTTAATATTAGACGGTATTGCCAAAAAATCTCAGATGTATTTGTAAAAACACAAAATACCAGTCCCTGCCACAGTTCAGCTGTTTAAAACAGGTCAGTTACCCACTGAAACTGCTTAGGTAATTTACGGATATCTCAAAGCTAGTCGTGATCATCAATTGCACAAAACTACTAAAATGTTATCATGTATAAGAAACTTAAATGAAGCTTCTGCAGAAAAGGGAAAAGTTTGGAGTTGGTGAGTTACCATTTTAATAGCCTGATGGCACCCTGACGTTATTTTGAAGAATCTGGATTATTTTATTTACTAAAATTCATGTGGGTTATTAAAAAAATAAAATTAAAATACATACTCTATAAACTTCAACACATTTTTTATTGTAAAGATCAGCAGTTTCTCTTAAAAAACATTTGTTATTAGTGGACTCTTAAATATTCCCATTAACTGATTTTTTTTAACTACGATTAGTTAGGAAGCCTACATTATGGGGTGATGGCTTTTTACTCATTTTTACTACAGTTCCATTTTATTGTGCATGATCCTTTTGCTTCATTTGATCTGTGCAGTGAAACTGTCCTCAGAAACTTCAGGCATTCGTTTACTCATGTCCCTCCTGGACATAACAGTTAGCAAGTCCTGTTTATTTTGAGGTAGCTAATAAGAACTGATTTGATGATACTAGAGTTTACTGTGATCCAAGTAAAAATAAGTAATTCATTAGACAGTTTCTGATAAGTAAAAACAACACCTCTGCTATACTATCTGGATTTTCATAATTGAGTATAACCTTCAAGAAACCTTTTTTTTTTTTTTTTTAACTTGAAATTGTTCTGTGATTCATAGGTAGACATCTTACAACATTTAATCAATATTTTGTTCTATATTTTCCTACCTACTTCTTATTATTAGGATTCTTACACTTATGTCTTCTTTGATTCCAACATTCCCGTTGTTAACTTCTTTTGAGATTTCATCCTCAACTTAATCATTTTTTTTAAAACATCAAGTAAACCAAAGCTTTCCAGGAGAGACTGCAGGCAAGTATCATAAGGGAAGAGAAAACAAAATGCAGGAAAACATTAGAAAACAATGACAGTAACACTGATAAATTGTCACCATCCATATTTTTATAATCATTCAATAATAAGAGGAGGCCAAAGATCCTTGCTGTTCATACATGTCTCTAAATATAGCTAAAAAAAATCATAGTTAAAATGCAAAAGACAGCTCTTTCTCAGACTCCAATAATGTATTGTCTTCTCTGAACTTTTTCCTGTTCTACTATACCTTATTCAAGATACCAGGAATGCACACAATATTCAACATGCAAGCCTAAGACGGACTTGTGAAGTGGTATGATTCTCAAGGGTCTGGCTTAAGGGTTTTTGTCTGTATTTTGAGGGAAGGGCATTTGCTATTATGGTGTTGGGGTTTGTTTTTTGTTTGTTGTTTTTTTTTTAACGTCTAGCATTTACTTTCCCCCTCCCATATCATTAGTCACTTCAGAGAACCTATTTCTATGGAGTTACCTAAAATAAACAAAATCTCTCATCCTAGGTACTTTTCATCACCTCAAAATCCATGAGTAAGTATGAGCCGAAAACTTTCTGTGCTCATGATTTTGCCCTTTACACCAGTTCCACTGTCCTGTAACTCATCCTTGTGCAGTTTTGCAGTTTTTTCTCCAACACACCCTTGAACACTGCCAGTGATGGAGCATTCACAACTTCCCTGGGAAACCCATTCCAGTGCCTCACCACCCTCACAGTAAAGAATTTATTCCTCATATCCAAACTAAATATCCCCTGTTGATGTTTGAACCCGTTACCCCTTGTCCTCTCACTACAGTCCCTCATGAAGAGTCCCTCCCCAGTATCCCTATAGACCCTCTTCAGATATTGGAAGGCAGCTATGAGGTTTCCACACAACCTTCTCTTCTCCAGGCTGAACAGCCCCAACTTTCTCAGCCTACCTTCATAGAGGAAGTGCTCCAGTCCCCTGATCATCCTCATGGCCCTCCTCTGGACTTGTTCTAAGAGTTCCATGTCCTTTTGATGTTGAAGACACCAGAACTGCACACGATACTCCAAGTGAGGTCTCATGAGAGCAGAGTACAGAGGCAGGATCACCTCCTTTGACCTGCTGGTCATGCTGCTTTTGATGCAGCCCAGGTTACACGTGGCTTTCTGGGCTGCAAGCGCACACTGCCGGCTCATGTTCATTTTGTCACTGACCAACACTCCAAAGTCCTTCTCCACAGGGCTGCTCTGAATCTCTTCTCTGCCCAACCTGTAGCTGGGCCTGGGATTGCTCCAACCCAGGTGTAGGGCCTTGCACTTGGCATGGTTAAACTTCATCAGGTTGGCATCAGCCCACCTCACAAGCGTGTCTCGGTCCCTCTGGATGCCATTCCCTCCCTCCAACGTATCAACTGAACCACACAGCTTGGTGTCATCGGCAAACTTGCTGAGGGCACATTCAATCCCACTGCCCATGTCACTGACAAAGATGATGAACAAGACCGGTCCCAGTGTCACCAAAGGCTGAAACACCAAACAAACATTTATTTTATTACAAACTTCCATAAAACTGTGCCAGGAGAAACTAAGTCTTGGCAAGTTCTTATTCTTCGAAGAAATCCAAAATAGGAGGAGAAAGGAAAGAAAACAGAAATAGTTCAGTACTCTGTGGATCCAGCAACATCTTCTTGGTCAGCGAGCTGAAACCCTTTCAGTGGTTGCAACCTGTTCAGTCCATGATCCCGCTGTGCTGAGCTCACATCACGGAGCTCCAGCAAGGCCATTACCCTTTCCGTCGGCTCAATCTCTCAGAGCCCTCCCTCAGGTGCAGACTCATTCCCATATTTACACACGCACCATGCACTGCTCTGGAATGTTCCAGGTGGGGCAGGGTCTGTGGTGGGCCCTAGGCCTGGTCACTCTGTGCCCTGAGCTGCAGCGCGGTGCTGGCAGCTGCAGGGTCTGTGCCGCTGTCTCTGGGCCCGTTGTTCCTGAGGCTATTGTTGCTGGCGCCATTGATCTTTGCAGCCTCAGGGCAAACATTACAAGAAAACCATCCCCTACCTTCGTGCAGCTGATCCCTGCTCTGCCCCTGCCCAACAACACACTGCTCACAACCAACAGGCGCTCAGCCTACCTTAGCTCCTTCTCTCGTTTTGAATTGTTGCGACACACGCACAAGAAGGGTCTCCTGGCCATCATATCATATTTTGTTCTCTACTTACTTAGCTTCTTAAAGGACATTTGATAAGAACCTATGTTTAATCTCTATATGAAATGGAATCTATGATTATATCAACCCAGATCTTTACCAGCACAATTGTCTCAAAGAGTTTTAGAACATTATAAGACATGATTTCTCTGTACAAAATTGTGGGTTTGTTGGGTATTTTTTTCCTCAATATATCATAATTACCCAGGCATATACTGATTTCATCTTTTATTATTCTTTCTGCTAATTCATCATATACAACTCTCCACTGTCCACATTTGTGTTTTGCCAGATCTCTCTGAGAACGCACTGTGACATCAATCATAGAATCATAGAATCATAGAATAGTTAGGGTTGAGGACATTAAGATCAACAAGTTCCAAAGCCCCAGCCATCAGCAGGGACACCTCACAAAAAAACATGTTACCCCAGGCCCTGTCCAACCCAGCCTTGAACACTGCCAGCAATGGAGCACTCACAACTTCCCTGGGAAACCCATTCCAGTGCCTCATCACCCTACAGTAAAGAATTTATTCCTCATATCCAATCTAAACTTCCCCTGTTTCAGTTTGAACCCGTTACCCCTTGTCCTCTCACTACAGTCCCTCATGAAGAGTCCCTCCCCAGCATCCCTATAGGCCCCCTTCAGATACTGGAAGGTTGCTATGAGGTCTCCATGCAGCCCTCTCTTCTCCAGGATGAACAGCCCCAACTTTCACAGCCTGTCTTCATATGCAAGGTGCTCCAGTCCCCTGATCTTCCTCATGGTCCTCCTCTAGACTTGTTCTAAGAGTTCCATGTCCTTTTGATGTTGAAGACACCAGAACTGCACACAATACTCCAAGTGAGGTCTCATGAGAGCAGAGTACAGAGGCAGGATCACCTCCTTTGACCTGCTGGTCATGCTGCTTTTGATGCAGCCCAGGTTACACGTGGCTTTCTGGGCTGCAAGCACACACTGCCGGCTCATGTTCATTTTGCCATCGACCAACACTTCAAAGTCCTTCTCCACAGGGCTGCTCTGAATCTCTTCTCTGCCCAACCTGTAGCTGGGCCTGGGATTGCTCCAACCCAGGTGTAGGGCCTTGCACTTGGCATGGTTAAACTTCATCAGGTTGGCATCTGCCTACCTCACAGGCCTGTCAAGGTCCCTCTGGATGCCATTCCTTCCCTCCAACGTATTAACCAAACCACACAGCTTGGTGTCATCGGCAAACTTGCTGAGGGCGCACTCAATCCCACTGTCCATGTCACCGACAAAGATGTGAACAAGATCGGTCCCAGCACCAATCCCTGAGGGACACCACTCAATACTGTTCTCTAGCTGGACACTGAGCCATTGAGCACAACTCTTTGCGTGCGGCCATTCAGCCAGTTCTTTATCCACCGAGTGGTTCACCTATCAAATTGATGTCTCTCCAACTTAGAGACAAGGATGTTGTGTGAGACAGTGTCTAACAAGTTGCACAAGTCCAGGTAGATGCCATCAAGTGCTCTACCCCTGTCCAGCAGTTCCGTAGCCCCCCCACAGAAGGCCACCAAATTGGTCAGGAAGGATTTTCCCCTAGTGAAGCCATGCTGGCTGTCACCAACCACCTTGTTGTTTTTCATGTGCCTCAGCATGCCTTCCAGGAGAATCCGCTCCAAGATTTCAGCAGGCACAGAGGTGAGACTGACTGGCCTGTAATTCCCTGGCTCATCCATTTTCCCCTTCTTGAAAATGGGGGTTATATTTCTCTTTTTCCAGCCATCGGGAACTTCACCTGACGGCCATGATTTTCAAATATGATGGACAGTGGCTTAGCAACTTCATTTGTCAGCTCCTTCAGCACCCGCGGATGGATTTCATCAGGTCCCATGGAGCTGTATACGTTCAGGTTCCTAAGATGGTCTCGAACCAGATCCTCTCCTACAGTGGGCACAGGGTCTTCATTCTCACAGTCCCTGCGTCTGCCTTCCTGCACTTGGGTGGTGTGGTCAGAGCATTTTCCGGTGAAGACCGAGGCAAAGAAATCATTCAGAACCTCAGCCTTCTCCAAATCCAGGGTAGCCAGTTCTCATGATAGCTTCTGGAGAGGGCCCGCGTTTTCCCTAGCCTGTCTTTTATTTGCAATGTACCTATAGAATCCCTTCCTGTTAGCCTTAACATCCCTAGCCAAGTCTAATTCTAACTGGGACTTAGCTTTCCTAACCTGGTCCCTAGCTTCCCACACAACATCCCTGTATTCTTCCCAGGCTGCCTGTCCTTGCTTCCACCTTTTACAAGCCTCTTTTTTTGTTCAAATTTTCCTCAGCAGCTCCTTAGCCATCCAAGGAGGTCTCCTGGCCCTCCTGCAGCACTTCCTTCTAGTTGGGATGCATTGCTCCCGAGCTTGCAGCAGGTGATCCTTTACTATCAACCGACAGACTAGGGCCAGCCTGCCCTCTAGGGCTATATCCCATGGAATCTTACTGAGCATGTTTCTGAAGAGGCCAAAGTCTGCTGTCTTGAAGTCCAGCGCAGTGAGTTTGCTGCACACTCTTCTCACTGTCCTGAGGATCTCGAATTCAACCATCTCATGATCACTGCAATCAAGGCTGCCCTGAAGCATCACATTTCCAACCAGACCTTCCCTGTTGGTGAGGACGAGGTCAAGCATGGCACCTCTCCTTGTCGGCTCCTCTATTACTTGCAGAAGGAAGTTGTCTTCCACACAGTCGAGGAACTTCCTGGATTGCTTGTACCGGGCCGTACCATCCCTCCAACAGATATCAGGGTGGTTGAAGGCCCACATGAGAACAAGGGCCCACAAACTTGAGGCTGTGCCTATCTTTATATAGAGCGCTTCATCCATCGAGTCCTCTTGGTCAGGTGGTCTGTAACAGATCCCCACAATAATGTCACCCATCGCTGTTCTCCCTTTTACCCTTACCCACAAACTCTTTATCTAATGTTCACCTGTCCCCAGACAGACTTCCATACTCTCCAGCCTATCCCTAACAGAAACAGTAATTCCCCCTCCCCTCCTATGAGGATTATCTGTCTTTCAGGCACGTGGGACAAAGTTGCCTGTAAGAAGAGGTTATAAATCATATTTAGTAGATGGGCTATTTCATTCCAGTGCTCCTTTTCTTCTTTTTCTTGCAGAGCATGTCTGGAGGGCTAGGACAGAATTCTCAGTCTCAAGGATATTCTGGGTATTCCACTACATCTGCTCCTTCAGTTAATACTGTCCAAGGGGAACTATTCGACTGCCAAGTTGCTGAACTCTTCCAAGCATAGGACACAGAGTACAAATGATAAAGCATTGGCCAGTACAGACCATCTAAAACATTAGACCATGGAAATAAAATAATTGAAAACTTCAGTTGCTTGCATTCTGGATAACTTCATTAGAATAAAAGCAAATGAAACAAACAAAACAGAGCATATCAAACACCGAAAAGAACGCAAAGCAGCAGCTACAATATCTCTGTTTTTCCTCTAAATCCATTTTCTTCAGAAGTCTGGAAAATATTAGAAGCTAAGAAAATTACGTGCCTGAACAGCAACATCTCTCCCCAAGTCAGGAAAGACATAATTTCTGAACATAGATATTTAAAAGATCTATAGATGAACTAGATAGATATTTTTGATTGATTTTATGATAATATTCTACCCACGATGAATCATTAGTGGTATCACTATTTGCATAAGATTGAAGTCCAAACACTACTCCTCAGCTTGACAGGTCTTTAACTTGAATGGTTGGAGGTTCATAGAGGCTTCTAGTCCATCATTTTCCAAATTTGCAAACCCATCATTTTCCAAACTTGCAAGCCCAGGAATTATAAATGAACCTGGAAAAAAAAATTATATCTTCAATGTTAACCAGATCTACCCCTATTCACCTGAAAAGACTACATGCGTTTAGCAATTTTGCGGTATAGAAAAGAAATATTTTCTTCACCTGAAACTGGAAGTCTGTCTTGGCCTTGTCATTGCAACAGCTCTAGCAAACAACTTGGAGAATGGGGAGCAGATAAAAGAGAACACAGAATGGCACCAATTCACCCTCACTGTCCCTATACAGCCACAAGACCATCATTCCCTCTTCCCTAATGTGACAGGGGTCCTGCAAGCTCACCCCAGTCAATCATCTTAAGGCTATGAGAGGTGTTTAGCTAAGAAAAGGAGGAGGACAGGAGGACATGACGCTTGGAACAATGCCACACTTACTTGCAACTGTCTTCTAAGACCCAGCGGATGTTTTATTCTTGCTCAGGATCACGTCAAAGCATGTCCAGTCTGCTAAGTCTGAGAGAAAGAAGGCTCTACAGTATTATCAGTAAATACACAAGATCTGAAATATGTTATTTGAGTTTTACATCCACAGCCACAGGACAAAATTTATTCTGAGGAAAACAAAAAAGCCCAGAAAGCTTGATACTGCCTATGTACGACCACTATACTAACATAATCAGATTTTGATTTCCAGATGAGAAAAAGGCCTCAGGTAAGTCTTATGCAAAACGTAACCCACATCTTTGTGATACAATTGAAATCTGCAATGGCACCCTGTGCTGCCAGGGGTTATTTGTGGTTTTATCCTAATTCAGTGTTCAGAAAAAAGTATGATAAGAGACAAATTTTATCTAACTCTCTGTATCAGATGATAGCCTCCAATATACATTATCTGAAAATTTTTACAGATCTTAAGATTACACATAATAGTAGATTTTACAGAAAGTAATTTTAAACAATATTTAAATTTTTTTAAAAAGATGATAGGTTATTTGCTCAATATATATTTATGAAAGCTATACTACAAGGAGGCAAAAATCAGATTTTTTTTTCTGTTACCATGTACAAGACATAGCTTAAATATGAAAGCATGTTTTTTGAGTTCAGGAAATTATTCTTAACCAGGATGTAAGAGGAATGTTTTACCATCTTTTGTAGCAAGAAGTATTAGGAAAATGTGGAAAAAAACTAACACAGCATTTTTTAAAAGTCTGGTGATCCTCAGTAGAATTGAAGTTATTCATGGCAAAAAATGTTCTTTAGCCAATGTATAAAAGTTTTATTGTTATTGTTTCACAGAAAAGAGTTTTCTAGATATAAAACTGTGCTATAAAAGCTACTATGCTACAAGCTTTGAATTTCATTTTTGTTAACTTAGCTAAATACAGCTAAATAATGGAAAGCTTGTGACTTTTTTTTCAAAAACCGAAGTAAGACAACATGGAAATAACACTATGATGCCTAAAAGGAATCGATTTGGCCATGCATTTTTTTAGTGACCATAATAATTTAACATATACCAGATCCACTGCACATATTCATAAGCATAATTTTGCATGTTCTAATCTGCAAATCCAAGTCTTCTATAAGAATAGCATTTGAAGAAATTTGCAATAATTGTGTGTCCTGGGTTCAGAAGTAACAGTCATTTATTTTTCTCCTTCTTGGTAGCTGGGAGCAGCACTCATAACACCAGTGTTTTTAGTTACTGCTTGGTAACGTTTTGGTCTGACAAAGGATTTTCTGAGTCTCATGCTATGCCAGGGAGGAGGGGAAGCCAGGAGGAAGAAGAGACAGGACACCGGACCCGAACTGACCAAAGAGCTATTCCATGACACAGCGCATCATGCCCAGGATGTAAAAAATTGGGGGTAGGAACCCGGAAGTCTCTCATCTCGGTCGGGTGGTGAGCAGTTGTATCCTCTTCCCTTGTATATCCCTGGTCATTATTATTATTGGTGGTAGCAGTAGTGATTTGTATTATACCTTCTTTACTGGACTGTTCTTATCTCAATCCGTGGGAGTTACATTCTTTCGATTCTTCTCCCCATTTCCCCCCCCAAATCAGAGTTGGGGGGAAGAAAGAGGGAGAAGTGAATGAATGGGCTGCATGAGATTTACAGCTTAAACCACGGCATTGTGTAATAAGGTTCATTATGCAATTTAAAACTATGCTTGATAATCTACAAAGATTATGCACTTAAACTGTGTTTGAATATAGGGAAAAATAAATTCCTGACACTGATCTAATCTGACAATTGCATGTTATAATTTGGCTCTCTGTCCTGGGTTCAGCAGTAGCAGTCATTTTTCTCCTTCTTGGTAGCTGATGCAGCACTGTGTTTTTGACTTTTGGCATGGGAACTGCGCTGATAATACCAATGATTTTAGTTACTGCTCAAATGTTTAGTCTGACAGGACTTTCTGAATCTCATGCTCTGCCAGGGAGAAGGGACAGCCAGGAGGAAGCAGAGACAGGACGCCTGAACCAAGCTAGCCAAAGAGGCATTCCATGCCACAGCATGTCATGCCCAGGATGTAAAAACTGGGGGCAGGAACCGGGAAGAATTAGTTCATGGCTTGGTAGCTGGGAGGTGAGCAGTTGTATTCTCTTCCCTCGTTATTTCCTTTATTATTATTGGTCGTAGCAGCAATGATTTGTGAAATACTTGTTACTGGACTGTTCTTATCTCAACCTGTGGGAATTACAATCTTTCAATTATTCTCCCCATCCCTCTGGGAGTGGGGGGGAGGAAGGGGAGGGGAGATTCCAGAGACTCTGTGGTTTTTCTGAGTTACAGCTGGGCTTAAACCACAACACTCTCTCTATAGATTTCTGTTTTTTAAATCAGATTTGCTTTGCAAAGACAAGCTGCTGTAGAAACATGTTTATCTGTATATATGTGTATGGGTATTCAGATTTTTTTATGAAAATCCATGTTGCAGATGTGTCTTCTATATTACGAGTCTGATATGGGTGATTTATGTTTAAATCAGTGTGCACAACAAATATCAGTGAAAGGCTTTACATTTTGAATCTGCACATTCAGTATGGTTGCACAAGTTAGCACGAAGGTTAAACGTTGCTAACCGTTTTCCCTTGTGACAGAAAGAATCCTGCCGTGGTGAGGGTTGTCAACTGGAATTGCATGCGAGATCAGTTTCAAAATGCTGCAATGTTACAATATGCAACCAAACTTCTGTAAAAACTAAAACAATCAGCATTAGTCTAAATTTGTATGTGACAAAAGCTGGAAGTTAGATAAATATACTGAAGAGTAGGCCTTCATATCAGTTTTCTGCCAACATTGCTGTTTCCATCAGAGGTATGAGGACAGAGCAGCTCATACTAAGAAAGCTATAACTAACTGGATTGCTCAACTTTCCTACTTAAACTGCTATTGCAGTATAAATACACATAAATGCTTATACCTATAGCAATATATGTCCACAGTAGAGCTTTGCTATTAGAACTGTCCTTATCCAGGAAACTCTTCATTGGCATGGAATGCTAGAAAGTCAGTACAAATAAACCACCTATGATACTATTCCGCTCATAATGGATCATTAGTTGTATCATTATTTGCATAATATTCACCTATTATTGCGGGCCCTTGTTCTCATGTGGGCCTTCAACCACCCTGATATCTGTTGGAGGGATGGTACGGCCCGGTACAAGCAATCCAGGAAGTTCCTCGACTGTGTGGAAGACAACTTCCTTCTGCAAGTAATAGAGGAGCCGACAAGGAGAGGTGCCATGCTTGACCTCGTCCTCACCAACAGGGAAGGTCTGGTTGGAAATGTGATGCTTCAGGGCAGCCTTGATTGCAGTGATCATGAGATGGTTGAATTCGAGATCCTCAGGACAGTGAGAAGAGTGTGCAGCAAACTCACTGCGCTGGACTTCAAGACAGCAGACTTTGGCCTCTTCAGAAACATGCTCAGTAAGATTCCATGGGATATAGCCCTAGAGGGCAGGCTGGCCCTAGTCTGTTGGTTGATAGTAAAGGATCACCTGCTGCAAGCTCGGGAGCAATGCATCCCAACTAGAAGGAAGTGCTGCAGGCTTTGACATGGAGAATGGTGGAGCAGTACGTTTGCTGAAAAGAAAAGTAAAAATTGAATCATGGAATAGAAATGGAATTACTAAAGGACATGTCAGTAAACTTGAAATGAGAAATATCTTTTTTTGTCTCTATTCTCTGCAAATTTAGTGATTATAAGTATATGTGTTTTTCTTTAAAGCCTCAGGTGATTATACTGGTACATGTTTAATGCATATATTTGAAGGCCTTCCATTATGTGTTACAGGGAGACTTGAGTGACTTAGTGGCAAATCTGAAAAGCGGACCCAATGAAAAATGTTAACTGTGATAAAACAAAAAAGTCTTGTAATTTGAATGAGAATAATTGTGTTTCTGCAGATTACATGGTGTTCAGCCTGTCAGCAGCTACTGCTAGATAAGCTTTGCAATTTTTTTATTTTTTTTTTAATTTGTGGCAAGTCACTTAAGGTAATGTCTCTATCTCCTTATTTCATTAAACGCTACTGCAGCAGGATTGAACGTTTATGTTATTCAACTAACTTCTCCCTTCTATGATATATAACAGCTGAATGGTGAGTTTCAAGCTCTCGTTTCCTGGTCAAAAATGCTCCTAAGTTCTGTCACAGTCAATTGGAAACCCACATTTTCAAATGTCACTAGAAGCTGGGGCAGTGTAAATCATTATCCTGGAAAAGGAAAACTTGAAAAGTATCTTTTTATGTAAACCTGCATACTGTAGGTGAATTTTGGCTTTTGTCAGAAGAAATATATAGCAGTGTATATTTATGTAAATAATTTCTGGAATTCCATTCATTCTCATACAAACCACATAGTGCAAGCTTCTAAACATTGTTGCATTGTTTGAAGACTTAAAGATGATAGATGTTTGCACTGATTGAAAGACTTAATCACGGCTAGCTGTCAAATGTTAAAAGCTGTGGAATGATGCATTATTGTCATTTGCTTTTATGACTTCCCTTTTTAAAGGAAAAAATAATTATAGAGTATACCTAGTGTAAAGGAAATTTCCCAAGGCAACAGAACTCAATTTCCAGTGTTTGCATACTAAAGGACAACATTTAGTCTTCAGATGAACACTTGTGAGGCTTGTATTAAAGCCTAAGGGCCAGCTCTGATTCCTGATTATAAATAGTTGAAGGGATACATGTCTATACATTTATAGAGACTATTACTGTTTTGTCTAGAGACCTTAATGAAAGTCGCTTGTAATTTGAAATATTCACACACATATGTAGACATAACCCCACATATCCTGATGAGTTTAAATATTTAGCTATTAGCCTCTAGTCAGTGTTCCAAGAAGAAAATAAATACTGGAAACAGGGCTCACTTTTGCAGTACTTACTCTTCCATTTGGGTTTGAATTTTATTAATATGATGCTTCTGTCTCTTTACTTGCCCTGTTCACTTTGTTTTCAGTCTGTGTGAAGCCTTCTTTTCTGGTGGCCCACTTCCAAGTTCATTCCACTGTAGTTCTCTTCTGACTTCCTTTGTCCCAAACTCTCAGGTTTAAGGTTTACATTGCTTTTCACTCATTCAGAATACCCTTCCTAAATTTCAGAAAGAAAACATTAACTGAAAATAGAGAGAACAGTAATTCAGCCTGCTTTATGTGAATAGCAATAAAAAGTGAAGTTTTTTTACTTAAAATGTGCCAGGCCTTGTGAGATTGTAAGGAAACAAGGAAGGTGATCAAGAATATAAATGCACTGATGCACTCACAATTGCATCAGTTAAAACTGTTCAGTATGCTGAAGTCTAGAATGAAAAAAATCAGCTACATGCTCATACAAATACATCTGAAAATATATTTTAATGAAAAGGGGAATCTAAAATGAGCCACTCTTGATGAAATACTGAAAATCAATTCTTTTCTAGCAGGGTGCCACCATATGTCATGAGGGTGTTGGGGTACTCTGGCCACAAGAGCAGAACTGCACTATTCAGTAACATATAATACAGACCTTGCTGAAACACACACACTCCACATAACACTTACCAGTCAAGGTCCCTGCCCCTCCAGTCTGTTTGGATCAGTACAATTAACTCAGCCTAGTAGTTCACTCACTCTCTTGAGCAGATGTGTCCTTGTTCTGAGTGGCATCATGGTTTCTACATGTAGCAGTTTCATCTCATCTCAGCCTTTTCTGCTGTCTGACAACCATGTGTGTATTCATCTGATCAAGTAGCTGTTCTTTAATTTCTGTTTTCTAAATTAGTTTAAACCTTGAAGGCCTTACTAAACATACAGCTGTGGGTCCATCTCTTTGGCCATTCACTGATTACTAAAGTATTTCCTAACATGTTCTGGTCTCCTGCCCCAAATATGTGATATCAGAATAAGTTTAGAAAGAGCTATACATCAAAGTTTCTCAGCCAGGAAAATGTAACAAAGGTCACACTTACTTGAGCAAACTTTCTGGATAGGCATTATGCTGTGATGCCATACCATTCACTGGCCATTTCCCTTACATTTCCAGTAGGTTCACTTAGGTGCTCACCTTCAGAATATTTTATTTGTGCACCTCCCTAGAAACGAGAAGAGGGCAGTGGAGTGCACAGTGACATTAAATAGCGTTAACATACACACACTGTTTCCAAAGCTTGACTTTAGTTACTGGGCTGACTAATGGTAGCTGCTGGGAAGAATTTGTCTTTACTTTCCTACTAAGTTGAATTATGGTGTGCGTGCTCTGGTGTTCTGAGTTCCAGCATTCAAGTCACACATTTATTAAGAGTATGTGTAAGATGCATTCAGTTATTTTTTGTGAAAATGACATATCAGGAGGAAAGCAAATAAGGGAATTATCATTTGTGCAGTTTTGTGCTTGTATGGATGACACTCACAGATACCATATCTAGATATGGCCAGAAAATGTGAAAGAAATCCTGCAAGAAAGCGTGCAAGAGGCTTTGCAGAACAGTATATACAGGAAAAGCAGTCTTGCATTTGTGAGAAATGATGCTTCCTGCTTATATTTTAATGTTTCATATTAACTTATATGAAATAAAGTCAAAGTAATAAAGAAAATTGAACCTTAAAAATGTAAAATGCCTCCATAATCTTTTGATCCTAATAAATAAATAATTAAATAACCAAACTTCCATACTCATTAACACTGATGTAACTCAGTTTTAGAAAATAACAAGCAACAGTGAATGATAAACTTATGCTGGCATCTTGAAAAATACTTGACCTTGTGCGAACTCCCAGAATTAAAATAAGTGGATGTATGTTATCTGAGAGGAGATTGTGAGAAACAATTTTTTAACCAGAAAAAGTTGTATAATAAGTTATAAAAATATGACACCAGGCTTGAACTTGAGCAGTTGCTTACCATGGACTCCTCAATGTGCTTCATTTGTGATAGCATCTTGATAAATTGCCCTCATTTTACCTCAGAAATAATCTTGGACCTGAGAAATACTAATCTGGTTATCAGTCTAAGTAATCAGGAGACCACAGAATTCTGTATTCCTGCCCACTTTCCTGTTTTTAAACATATGCAACAGAAGATATGGCTCTCATTATCCAATTGGTCACATTCTTCTAGTGGGTCTCTTTTATTTTACTATTTTGCAAGTTTCTTTCATGTGATATCACTTGGCACTGACGCCAGTAAAACAGATACAGCTTAATTCCCCAGGATATTGATGTCTAAACTACTTGGATTGAATGGCTAGCATTCGGTGCAATGCGTAACTGTGATGCGTAACTATATATGTAAAAGAGTAGGATCTTGGTAGGCAATTTGACTCACAAGATGTAGAGAAGTAGAATGAGATCCAAACTTCAGGTCAAAAACCCAAGGAGATTTTCATAAGGAACCAGAAGAAGAGACTTCACAGTGTTGATTTCAATCCAGGAAACTGAAAGTTTTTGAACAAGGGAAAAATAATGGACCTTCAAGAAACCTGTAGGAAGAAAATAATCTTTCTCAATGTTTTACTGAATAATGTAGAACCCATGCTGGCAGATCTTAGTCCTCTGAATTTTAAAACAGTCTTATTTTAGTTTCTGTTCTAATGGAGACCAAAAAAAATTTTATCATGTCTACCTGAAAGAGGGGGGAAAACCAGTCAGTCAAAAGCTGTAGCTAGCTCAGGCTCCTGTCATAACCATCTTATTTAGATTGGTAAGCAAATACTCAAATTTTAAAGGAACTTAGAATTGCGGTAGCTTTAGGAGTTAGATAAAAAAACAGCATACTTAAAGGTTGCTTTTAAGAAAACAGGTTCCAGTGAATTAAAACTCATTACCCAAAGTTGTAGCAACCTAAGAAAATGGAAGATTCCTAAGTGGAAAGTTCATATTGTAATATTTAAAGGTATATGGTTGGGCCAGCTTGGTTTTTGTCAGCCAAAAGATCTCTGCACTCTGTTCTTCTTTCTGGTCTAAGGTTACAAAAAGCCCAATTTTCAGTGACTGGTTAGAGAGATGCTTGAGTAAGGACAAGATAACCTTACTGATGTGCTCAAGAATTAGCTATTCCAGGTTCAGGGGAAATAACAAAATGGTTTCTGGAACCATTTTTTTCTTTTTTCAGAGTAGTGAATCAGGAGAAAAAGTTCATTAAATGTATAAAAAGTATTAATTACATTATTTTTTTATCTGAACATTAATTTTTATAAATAAACGTAGATCAGGCTCTATACCTGCTAAAAAACCTGGAAGTAGAGCTGGGGATGTTGTTATATCTTCAAAACACAACGAAAAAAAAGTTAAAAAATAAGCAATAGGTGCTGTCATCTACCTGTTAGCAGAGATCTGGAAAAATACACACATTTTTTACAGGGGGTGTCACTGCCATTTTTCAAGCTGTATTGAACTGAATAATACATAGTGAAAAGGAAAAGAAATGATTCCCCTCTGTGATCCCCATAGTCAGCAGGTATTTTGTTGATCTAGTATCATTCAGACAAAAAAGATGTTGGATTTTACATGAACATGCGCCCAAAGGCCTTTAATCTGTCATAGGCATTAATGCTGATGGCATTTTCACTAACCTGCTAGAATCCTTTAACTCTTTCTAGGCAGTTTTGTGACATATCCTTCCTTCCAATTAAATCTCATGATCACCTGGTTGAGTGCATATTCTCAGGAGCAAAGGCAAAAAGTATTCTCCATTGCCTTTTAAATTACAGACCCTGATGATGGTCACATGACAATTAGCAAAATACTGGGTGGAATGCATTTTGTAATTTAGCTTCCTACTGACCTTTTTCTTAAAGGAGCCAGTGATGTGTAGGTTAGTATGGCACTAAATATATCAGGAGAGCTAGAAAAAAACTTAATGTTGCAATTTATACTTGTCAAGATTTACAAAAATGGTTATATGATGGAAATACAATTTTGTACTTCTGATTCATCTTAATGGGTTTTAATGGCAAGCATATTAATTTAGCAGTCAGAAAATTATTTTTTCTTGCAGCATATGTATAATGCTATAAATAATGTATCTTTTTAGGATGTTTATGTTGACAGGAAATCTCTGGAATATGAAAATGAAGACATTTTTACTGTTTGTTAAATGGCCAAAAATTCACTAAAACTAAACACTAAGGAGGAGATTTTTGCATGTTTTATTGTACAAGCTTTGAGGCTTCCAGTAAGAAAAACTCCTTGTAGGTTTATGTGAAAATTTCTCTACAGTGTAAACAGACTAGTCACAGAATGACTTATTTTGACCACTATTCTTAGCAACTTCAGACTGCTATGCAGACAAAGCTTCTGAAAGGTTCAGTGGTAGATATTATGGAGACAGATGGGGTTTGCAGGCAGCCTGCACTCCAGATAACCTTACAGCACTGGCACTGAGAGTCATGAAGTTACTGAGTTTGTACAGCCATTGAACTGAACATACAGCTGTCATCTGGCATCATTCTGAGCCAAAGTAAACAGAAATTTCAGCCATTTTTATTCACAAGGTTAGGTATAACTTCCTGATGGTTCTGGAGATGACAGCTCTCAATCTTGTAGGTTTTGTACCAGAATGGTATACTAGGACAGAGATGTACAAATAAACCTTTTTCTTCCACAACAATGCAGTAAAAAGGGAAATAAAACATACATAAGCTTTTATAGGTTTGCTTCCTCTTATATTTTCATTATCATTGCAAGTATATAGAGACAAATATTAGTAGGGGAATAAAGGTCCTCTGCCAGTTGCCATTTTCACAGCTATATGGATGACTTTTCTGTTTCTTAAGTTGATACTTTCAGATCACCTTGCCCCATTTTGTTTTCTCAAAGTCAGAATGAAGCTGAAAATACAAGATCCCCACAGCCAGATTATAAATCTAGGCAGAAGAATGTCTTGTTAAAGGCCAGTGTTGTAAGCTCTATCCTGTCCTTCATGTCTGCCAAGTTCAACAGGGTGAGAGTCAGGTAGCTGACTAATGAATGGCAGACCTCCACACAGAAGACAAGAAAATTTATTGAGAAGAATGAGGAAAGTACAAAAGTCGAAATATGAGAAGAGAATCGTTTCCAATTGTTAGTGTAAGGTGCACTAAACTATATTATGCTGTGTGCTTAGGAGAGAGGGAAGGTCATGGCTTAGGGCAGCATTAGCTTTGACCCAGTCATTCATAGGTGCCCTGTAGAAATCTTTTCTTCTCTAATGGATCCTTCTTTCTCCAAAAGGCCCATGCACAAGTGCAAGTGTCTACAAAATGCAATGCAGTAAAAGATGAAACTCAGTAGTACAGACATTTAAATCTCTGTTTCTCTTTTCCTAGTTAATGATTTAGGGAAAGCTGTGACACAGCTCTTTACTCACTAATTTCTCATTAAGGACTGTATCATGACATTTTGTCTCAAATAAAGTGTCTGTTTCATGTTCAGTAGTAGTGAGGCTATCATGGTAAAACTATCATTGCTCCTGAAGCTTCTGTTACCCTGCTAGCCTTAGGTATTTGGCACAACAGAATCACAGACAGCAAGCAAACAAAATCAAACAACAAAGAAAGTAGGCAATGCCAGGCCAGGCTGCTTGCTGGATGATCAGTAGGCAAGCCAACCTTATCACATCACAGTGACAGGGAAAAAGGTAAAAGGGATTTAGTCCCACTTATGTTGAAATTAGGCTATCAATTCTGGTGGTGGGAGGTCTACCCAGCCTTCTCTGTTTAAGTGTCAGTCAAGCATAGTATGAAACACATATATGCACAGCTAGATGACCCTGCTGGAGCTTCTGAACATTATCGCAGCATGATGTACAAATGCTTCTTCGCTCTGTTAATCTAAATCTCTGCGAAGTATGAGAAAAGTAATGTTCCATATACTGTGGTAATAGACATATGATATGAATCTTGCCTTCAACCTGCTGTATGAAATATTTAAATGTTATCTTGGGCATTTCCCAAGTCTTATGAAAGATGATGAAGAATAAAAGGGATCTGCATGAGGTTTTGGATATCCACTGAATTTGGAAATGGAAAAGAGCAGTCTGACAACTACCCTTTGCAAAATTACCAGAAGAGTGTTCTAGATTCTTTGGATTAGTGGCAGACTGTTTTCTGATTTGAGTCTTTCACTTAATCAGTAAGCAGAAGCAACATAGCACATCGGTGTGTCTACCCCAGGAGTTACTTTTAGCTGCCACTGTATTATAAATCATTAATAAATACAAAATTCATAATGACCCTTACATTAAATTCACTGAATAGGTTATAGTACATTTAATGGCCCATGCCCACACTTTTTTTTCTTTGTAGATTAATGACACTTACAGTCGGAGACTTGTTATTTATTTCTGCAGTTTTCTGTGTGAGTGGATTGGATTGCTTTTCACCTTGTTGTATGTTCATGGCTTTGAGTAGTAGCTTTTTGTAGGTTTTCTTTTTAAAGGATAAAAGCTCACCCTCCCTGTCATTATTTTTCCTTTGATTTCTTATGGAAGGAAAAAAAAAAAAGGCTTTCAAACACTTTCCTGTCCTTCTCTGAAAATAAAAACAACAAAGAACAAGATGAAAATACACCATCTCCCTTTCCCCAATATTAGCCTTCCTTTCATTCAGTAAATCTTAGTGGTTTGAACTAACATTAAAAAGAATTTGTTTTTCTTACTCTTTAAGATTTCCCTATTAAGTGAGAGTTCTGCAGATCACACAACTACAAGTCAGTTGCAAAATATATGTTGCAGTAACTAGAATTAATCTCTTGACCTTCAGCTGTCCTATCCTGTGATGTGCGTAGATAATTTCTCTTACCATGAAGCACTTTTTGCAAACAAAGGATGTCGTTTTACCAGTATTTCTCAGTGGATATCTAGCTAGAAGTCTTCAGATTTCAAGTTATAACATTTTTCATCTTAGGCTATTTTAGCTGTATTTAGTGAAATTACTGATGTTCATTTCTAGTATGTACCTATCTGTTCAATGGCAAAAATGCCAAGTTGGCTTGGGAAAATGAATTGGAGTATTTATATTTAAAAAAGTCCTAACAAAACAAAATGAAAACCCCTAATGAACTGTAGTACTTACCCATTAGTTCTTCTAAAGGGTATTTGCAAGTGGCTGTACATTTTTCTCAATGATTTTGTTTAAAAGTATGCCCATGAATTTGCAGAGGATAGGTGGAAATGAAGCTATGGCTGTCAACAAGAAACAACTGCAATCTGAAAAAAAATAGTAAAAGAGAAGAAATTATTTGACTGGCTCTACTAGGAATCGTTCTGCAATATTCTGAGATCCAGCTGAATGCAATAAAGCTTGACAGTATTCTGAATCGTATGTAATTCAACCAGAATATTTCAGGAGAAGAAGTCAGTATGTTTTCTGAAATGGAAGCATTGGTATAGTGAATAGCAGATGCAAAGAAAAGCTATTTTCTTGTTGATAGCATTAGAATGAAGAATTAACATCTTTACAGTGTAAATTAAGACTTAAGATCTATGCCTAACTTTTATAACAAAGACAACACTGGATTAAGGTATATTGTGTAATTTCAAAAATATTTCTCAGCTGAGTGAAAAGTAAAGTAGTACAAAGCAAATAATAGAATAAAATATTTTTTAGGATAAGTTTCTGGCCAATTTAGTAAACAGTTACTTTTCTTGAATATTTAAAAATTTGTGTATGAAATACTGGAAATACTAGGTGCTCTGTGACCACAGGACTAAAAAATTAAAAACTCTGAATCACAGAACTGATAAATTGATTTATCTGAATTTTAAATCTTCAGTGTGAATGAGACTGTAGTCACTTTAGGGATTTCTCAAATACAGAATTGAAAATGGACATTTAACTCTAAAATGTTTTGGGCCTCATCTGTCAAAAGGACTTGGATTTAAGCAATATTTGAATAAAATGTGAACACCTTAGTCTAAAATAATGATCCTGCAAACACTCTGAGCTGCTTCTAAATGTAAATATTTATAAAAGTTATATTTTTTTAATTGTAGCTTGCATGAAGACCTGATGTCCGACATCTGTTATGTTCCAAGAGCTCTCCTTTATCTTGATAGGACTGAGCAATCCTTAGCTCATACCTGTCTGTAGATACCAGGTATCCTTCTACTTGAAGACTCTGAGAATGCTGCTCTGTCAGATCTGTTAATGGAAGTTCTGTCATCTACCCAGAAGACTGTAGGCCTTAAGCAGAGGATTTGTGTGTGGCATTTAACAAAATGATAGAACAAAAATGAAACTGAAAACATTCTTTTTGTTCCTTTCCTAATCCGAAGGTGGTTACATTCAGTGTGCTGCTTGCTTTGTGGTAACCTGATCTAGCTGCATGGAATACAGAATGACCTAATAAGAAGCTTTGTATTTATCCTTAGGTATCTTGCTTTTAGTCACTCAAGTTTTATGTTGATACAGTTTACATGCAGAGAGGGCTGGAACAAGATATTTGCAATGTGTGTGTAATGAAAAAAATGAAATTTAATTTTATGGTCTAGGGTCAGTGTTTCATTTAGTTTCAAGTCATACAGCTGTCCTCATGTCACTGGAACTGCAACGAATTAATGTATTCGTTACATGGATCTAAGAGCAGCCAACACACACTTGATTTGCTTTACTCCAGAAAAAAAAGTAAACCAGGAGGATCTCTTTATTACAAAAAAAAAAACAAACAAACAAAAAAAAAACACCTCCAGGTATGGGTTCTTTTCCATATATGACCCAAATAAATTATGCAGGTTTCCCTATAGATTCTGATGTCCTTTCTCTGGAGTAGAGAAGCAAAATAACTTCTCTTTATTACTTGGATGTTTAACTCCTACATAAGATCCTGACGGGTCAGATTTTTGAAGTTAGTATAGAGGTATTTATGTTAGAAAAAGCTACAGATTCTAATAAATAGAAATAGCTTTCATTGTCTTTTTTTTTTTTTTTTTTTTTTTTTTTTTACCTAGCATGGGATTTTTCAAGAGAAGGTTTTGTTCCAAAACCTGAAGTTATATGTCAGGCTACAAAAGAAGTAGATCTTTGACTTCAGGGTTTTCTAGATGGTGATGAAGCTTTTGGAGGTAGAGAATATTGGAAATTATTTAAATTATTTAACCAATCTAACTTGCACAAAACTTCCAGGGAGTTTTCTGCACATTTCTTTTATTTCAGTATCTCAGCTGAAAGTATATAAAGATACAATTTTCACTTTTTCTTTTTTAGAAAACATTTTAGAAAAGCAATAAGAATTACTGTGTGAAAGTCTCCTGCTTCTGACAGTGTCTTGCCAAAGCAGATGGACATATGAATCCTTGGGGGGGTAGGGTATATGTTTCACTTCTTGCAGTAGCATATCTTACTTGTGAAAATAACTATAAAACAAAAAGTCCTCAGACTGTGCTGGTACCACAGGAAACAGTTTGTACCTTCGTAAAACTGTCATGCATTTTTTTGATTCCTGGTTGTATGATTACAAACTTTTCTGAAGTGGTATATGGGTGCATGTGCTGGAAAGATGCATGTACTTTAAAGAAGCTGAGTTTTCCAGTGCAGGCAAATCCTGGAAGGTCTTTGGGCTCTTCATTATATGACACACTTGTGCTTTGTAAGGCCTTAAATATTGTGCAGAAAGAATACTGTTCTTGTAGAGTGGTTGGAACTAGTGGAATTGTTTCCTAACCTGGTTAACAGGTCCTAACAATTTTCCATGTCAACTGTGTTGTGTTAGTTCTTCAAGTACATGTTCTTAGCTCAAGAGAATGAGAAGTAACCTAACTTCGGCCTCTGATGAACTACATGAACTGGCTTACTGCTGTCCTGTATTCTGTAACAATGCATCTCAATGATTTCAGTTATTCTTAGTAATGTATTGTAACTTAGTAAGCTTCTGCAGCTTGTGAAAGTTGTGAAAGTGATTTTTAAGGTATCTATTTTAGAGTGATGTCCCCATAAGTCACGGGAGACTATTTTGCAGACATTGTATTGTCTGGGGCAAAAATCATGCCTGGAAAGTGTTACAGTAGCCTCACATTGTTTCTCTCAAGGAAAATTGATGGTTGCTTCTTATGCTAGAACCACTGAATGCATAGGGGAAATGAAGCTTGCCTGGGGAGATGGTCTGTTATGAAACAAAGGTACATGTGGGCCTAGATATATATATATACACAACAACAAATTGTGATACTTGGTGTTCTCTTGGTAGCACAGCAAATGTGACATTGAACAAGAGATCTGAAGGGCAAAAAAAATTATTTTTACAAATTATGTTAGGATTCTTACTTTCCTGTAAGGGCAAGAACAGAAGAAAGCAGAAAGTCTCATACTGGAACATATATTTCTATTCCCAGGAAGCTGAAAGGGATAATCAGCTGGACCAATAAGACTTGAGTAACTTACTTGGAGAGCTAATGGCATATTTTTTCTTGAATGACAAATAATGAGAGCTCTTTGAACTTAAAGTTATATTGAGACCTTGATGAGAAAAATCCCACTAAATCTTAAACATGTCAATCATTATAGTAATTGTATGAAAAAAAGAGAAAATAGAATCATAGAATAGGTAGGGTTGGAAGGGATCAGTATTTTTCTATCGGACTTCTTGTTTATGAATAGTAATAATGAAAAGCAGTTTCACCTAGATTTGACTAAAGTTCCAATAATTACAATTTTGCAGCCTGAAACAGTTAGAGGATCAGTAACTCATTTGTTTTCTCTAAGGGGGGAAAACTGTAGTTGTATCATTAAAGTAACATATACTTCCCCAGTTCTAAATTGGCTATTGAACTGATGTCTTTTTCTCTGAGCTGTCAAGATAGTCTCATGGGGTTTTACTCTACACTTCTCCTTCAGTAATTTTCTACTCTGCTCAGTCCCTTAGATTTTATCTGGCCTACTGGCTCTTGTGTGAAACAAACTGCTCTGAAATTTGAGATAGAGAATCCACCTTTTTTTATCCTCTCTTAAAGAAAAGTTATAGCATCTGAAAGCATGCAGGATTTGGACCCAGGTATTACCACCAGTTCATAGTAATTTGAAGCCAGATAGATTAGACAAGATGTTCACATATGACAAATTCTAAGTGTCAGACTTGCTGTTAATGTGCAGATGACTTTGCTGCTACTGTGCAGATGACTGTGATATAGAATCCTTGTTGAAGACATGACAGATGCCAAGTATGACAGCAAGATCCATGACATCTTTGACATGCCTTAAGCTGGAGGTGCTACCACTTCTTTCCCATAAGTCTGTTTATGTTTAAGAATCATAGGAATAGACACAACTGTCCTTAGACACTGTGCTCTAGAATAAATTGTCCGGTGGCAGCAGTATTTCTTTCATATCACCTTCTATCATTGTATCGCTGAACTTGAATTCTATGTTGCATTTATAAATGCTGACCATACCAATGTTGCTTGGTATTTTTTAATGGCATTGTGTTATTTTTGGGAAATCTGGATTTTAATCTTTTGTCAGATATTAGCAGCTGATGACAAACCCAGTTTCAGAGGGTGTTTTCAATACAGTTTAGGTGTCAGACATCTGAATTAGGCTCTTCTTTATTTCCAGACTTTCTTTTGACATAAATTTATTTGCAACATGTGCTGTGACTTTTAGATAACTGGGCTCTAAAACACTTTATCAGTTACATTTTTGGGCACTTGGGGGGGGAAGTGGAATCTCCTGATACATGTCTGAATTCTTGGAAATTTTCTTTTCTCTCTAATTACTGTATAGAAGCTTTATGCTTTATCCTTTATTTTCATTCTTCTGTAAAGTTTATCTTTTCAAGAATGTGTTTTCTTTTTTTTTTTTTCATGATTGAGACAGGCAAATGGCACAAACATGCTTCTTTGGTGATTAAGTAGAAGTTCTGCTTTACTGTTACAAACCCTTGCTTATATACAATTTTTAGCATACATGTGTCCTTTTGCCATTGGTTACATCAGTTAGCAACAATACATTATTGGATGACCTTTTGCTGCATTACTAACATCTGTTATCTTGCCAAGCTCTTGTTCTGCAGTTAGTTACTTCCCTTTACTTGTTCGTTCCTCCGGATGCCTGTTGCTCCCTCGTTCTTCAAGGATAAGCTTTAATATCTTCAAGGCCAAGTTCTGACTTCATACCCTCAGTCACATAGTCCCCCACATTTTTTTTACCGCTCACACATACTGACCATGGGAGCAGTTTCATCACTAAATAGTCTAAGCATTTCTAAGCATTGTATGCCAGTGTGCAACATGATTGGATTTTCTTCATAACATTAAGTTTAGATAACACTCTGACCTGTATGTCAGCATGCAGTTTTTGGGTAATATTTTTTTATTTGTTCTAAAGCCTATGATGACTCCAGAGACTGCAAGATACTTGCAAGGTGAAGTTGTGGTAAGATTGCATTTGTTAGTTTCGTGCTGTTGAGGTAATATAAAGGAAATCTTGAACAAGCAAAATCATGTGTTGCCATTATATTACAGGATAAATGGCCAAAGCTTGTTCTGAATATAGAACACGAATAATTTTAGGACGTGAAAAAGGTATGCCTGTGTTTTCTGTTCAGGACTTGTTTTCACAAGATGAAGCATTTAACATCTGTAATTCATCTTCTTGCCAAGCCAAAAAAATTATGAATATGAGAGTAAATAAGTCTAGATTTAGTTTTGTGAAAATGCTTTCATGTTTTTTTATCAAGAAAGACTCCTAAATGTGTATCTTGTTTGTTTGCTGTAGACAAATACAAAATATTTTAGTGTACTGTTAATCTGTTTGGTCTGCTTAGAAAGACAGGTTTCATAAAGGAGTAGTATTTACCTGACCCATCTTTGGTAGTTACAGTTGTCCATCTGCTTTCATTGTTTTCTGTAACAGGACAACTTCTATTTGCTTCTTTTAAGTTCAGATCAAAGTTTCAAAATAATGAGTCCCTAACTCTGAAACTACAGCTTGCCTTACTGCTTCACGTTATTATAAATGCTTCCAAAATTGCTTTCTCATTTTGAGTTCTTATACGAAAACTCTATCTTCCCAAACCTTCACTTCTGTTAGAAGTACAGTATTGCCCCAAATCTAGTAAGAGACTGATAACTGAACTTTTTTTTTTTTATAAACTAACTCCAGGCTACTAAAACTAATGCCCCTTCACACGTGTTGTGTAAGCTCACATTTTGACCAAGAAAAAAAAAAACAAACCCAAAACCAAAAAAGACCACCACCTGAATTTTGCTGTTCTTCCTTCATAATCATTCCACAAACCATTTTGAAGGGACAAAAATGGTGTCCTGGGTTCAGCAGTAGCAGTCATTTTTCTCCTTCTTGGTAGCTGGGGCAGCACAGTGGTTTTGATTTTGGGCCTGGAAGCAGCGCTGATAACACCAGTGTTTTCAGTTACTGCTTGAGAATGTTTTGGTTTGACAAAGGAATTTCTGAGTCTCATGCTATGCCAGGGAGGAGGGGAAGCCGGGAGGAAGCAGAGACAGGACACCTGACCCAAACTGACCAAAGAGGTTATTCTGTACCACAGCACGTCATGTCCAGGATGTGAAAACAGAGAGCAGAGACCCGGAAGGGTGTGGTGGTGTTGGACTGGGGGGTGCACTGGCTGGGTCGGGCTTGAACAGATGTATTCTCTTTTCTTGTATTTCTCTTGTATTATTACTGGTGGTAGCAGCAGTGATTTGTGTTATGCCTTAGTTACTAAACTGTTTTTATCTCAACCTGTGCGAGTTGCATTCTCTTGATTCTCCTCCCCATCCCCCTGGGACTGGGGGAAGAAAGAGAGGGGTAGTGAGTGTGTGAGCGACTTCATGAGTTTTAGAGGCTTAAACCATGACAAATGGCTGTTTTAATACTCTTCAGTCATCCCTCTATGCATGTAGATGTTATGTTTCATTGGACTCCTTAACTGGAGTTCATAGCATTCGGCACCTTTTCTTCTGTATTTCCCTCTACTCTTCTCATTTTAACTTCACTTCTGGTGTTACACAATGTTTTGACTGAATGAAAAAGGAGAACTCAAAGTCAGGGGCTATACTATGCTGAGTGTTTGGTGTAGCAGAATGTAAAGTAGCAAATATTAAAGAAAAACATTCAAGAAGAAAGGCATAGATGCAAAGCAGGAAATAGCTGTATGTCTCTGCCTGGATCCATATGTTGTAATTCTAAGAAGGAAAACTATTTGGTCCTAAGCAGAATTTTCTGTGAAATGCAGTATTATGTCCAGACCTCTAAAAGACTTTAAGAATTTGTCCTTTTTGAATCACACAGTATGACAGGAGAGGATGCCAGAAAGATGTTCTATGTCACATCAGTCAAGCTGCCCTCCTAGGTTAGGTAAATAGATGCAAGTATAGGTAGGCTTCAGTACACAGCAGTGTGCAGTATAACCATAGGCTACACAATCCAGATTAGGTATCTTTGTATATCAAAACTATTATCTAGTGGTAATATCAAGAATAGAAAAATAGATGAGAATAGAAACACGGATAGAAGAAGTTGTGGCTTAACTAAATTAAATGAGAAATACACATTTAATTCATCTTTTATTTTGCTACTAGAAACTGCATTGTAACTCAAACACAGGTCTGCAAGTTATGTATTTTCTGTATGTAATTCCATACCCAGATTTAAAAACAGATACTATCAGACAGCATTTATCCTCCCTTTAAAAATATAATTTAGTGAGCACAGGAGCCTGCAAAATAATGTTGTTTTTTTTTTTTTCTAATTTCTTAAACCTGTAGTATTTTTTCTTAAGCACTGTGCAAATTTCATCACAGCTTTAATTTATATCATGAAGTCTATCATTTCATTTTTGTTTCAATTAAATTATTTTAATGAATTTCTTTAAAAAATCTGATTTGTGCTTGCCATTTTCTAATCAGGTCTACATAACTTCAGATCTCTTTGCAAATTTGTTAGAAGGGGATAATCCAAACATACTATATTTTTGTTTGGGTGGCTGTGTAAGATATTAGCAGTTGATGATTTGCTCTACGTGGTGGCAGAGCTATGAGAAGAGGTGGAAGGGCTAAGGAGAGTAAGGGAATCTGTGGAGGAGATTAATTGATGGACCTACACTCTACCTTCCCTGACAGAATCAAGTCAACCACCTGAAACAAAAGAACTTCAGGCAGACAGAAGGGACCAAGACAGGGGAGGTTGGAAATGAGTTACTTCTTGGAGTAGACCATGTATTACTCCCCAGCTTATGTCACCTTCCCAAGTACCCTTTTACAATACCACAGGATCAGGAAAGTAAGGAAGATGATGATAAGGGATCATCCAGGTTAGAAGAGTTCCCACAAGAAAGTTGGAAAACACCTTGTTTTATGACTGGCTGTACCATAAAGAATAAAAGAAGAGTGGTTGTGATTGGTGACTCCATCCTAGGGGAAGCAGACAGCCCCATATGTCGGCCTGACCAGACTCACAGGGGAGTCTGCTGCCTCCCTGGGCCTGGGTAAGGGACTCTACCAGAGAGCTCACTCATCTGGTACAGCCCTGCAACTACTATCCTTCAGTAGTCTTCCAGGTGGACAATGAGTAAATCTCTTCAAGAAGTCTGAGAGGACTCAAGAAGGACTTCAGAGCCTTGGGGTGACTGGTTCAGGGTTTGGGAGCCCAAGTAGTGCTCTTGTCCCTCCTGCCAGTCACAATCAGTGACAATGGTTACACCAGAAAAAACTCAGTAATTTAGTGTTGCTGTTGGAGTCCAGATCCATAGTGCAAAACAAACAAGGAAGAAAAGAATGAAACTGCATAGATCTCTTCTGGACACAAGGTTGCTTTCCATTTGGATAAAATGCAAACTAATTGCAGAAAGCAGTAGAACAGCAAAAGGTCTTCTTTTATATTTTACATTTTTAAGGTATAAAAATGAATCAAAATATGTTAAGGAAGTAAAGCACTTTCAATTTCATAGAAGTATTATCTAGTATATTCTAGTTACTTTTTCTTGCCTTCGAATTTTCCTGTATATCCAGGAAAATTATTTCAAATAAGCTATTTCTATCAACATTCTATAAGAAGAAATGCCTCTTGTGCCATTCTAAAACAAACTCAGCCTGATAAAAGTTCCAGTAGCACAAACTGTAATTCTGTTTACTTCAGATAATTTACATGCATTTAAAATCAAATGCAACCTGCACTTTAATTAAAGCCCTTTCCAAGTTCAAACAAACGTATCAGCACTCTCTAAGAGCTGTTCACCTTTCACAATCAATTCACAAAATTGGGTCCTAAAAATAATAAAATAATAGAAAGACACTGAAAAAAAAAAAGAAAGAAAGGAGAAATGCGAAGCGTTCCTGGAGGTGTATTATGAACATTTGTAAAATAATTGTTTGTATAAAGGACATGCTTTATTACCATTTGTTAAACTAGCACACTGTTTCTGTGAATATATGATACTTCGCATAATAGCATAATAGAATCGCAACTGGATAGATATGTGATGAAATGAGTATTGCTTCAGTGGTGCATGTCAACTTACAGAATGCTAATGTCAGCCGAAGTAACGCTTTTTGGTTCAGCGATTTAGACTATCAGCATCCTGGAAGCCATCTCGATGAGAATGTTTTTGTCTGTTTCAGTGTTTAAAATATCATAGGTTAAGGAAATATTTACGTATATGCTTAGTATTGGATATAAGAGATGAGATTGGATGAGAAATCCTGACCATTTTTTTTTATTATTTTATTTTCTATATCCTTTATTGCAGAAGTTATGAATCCCAGAGGGAGAATACAATAAGATTTAAATTATTAGCTGTTTAACAAGCCTCAGAACCTTAAATGCTTAAAAAAACCCCAACATGCCAGAAATACCTGTTTGGACTTTTAGGAAAATCCTGTAAATTTAGGGACTCTTGGCACAAGTAATAAAGAGTAATTATAATTTCCATTGTGAACACAGACAGAGTGGGGGAGAAATAAGCACCTGATTTTATTATGTGTGCAAGGTGAAGTTTTCCAAAGCATGTGCAGATATAAAGAGTGTTAAATACCTGTCACAGTTTTATAAAGGTAAAAAAAAGATTTTTTAATGAGATTTGAAATTCAGCAGCTCTAAGCAATGCCATAGTCTAACACAGCTGAGATCTAATACTGGGGCTTTTGGGTAAAATAAGTAGACTAATTGAAATTAATTTCCAACTTAAAATCCCTGCATATGTATGTTGATCTCCCTTTTTAAATTTTCTTAAAAGTCGGTGTCATGGGTTCAGCAGCAGCAGTCATTTTTCTCCTTCTTGGTAGCTGGTGCAGCGCTGTGTTTTTTGATTTTGGGCCTTGGAAGCAGCGCTGATAACACCAGTGTTTTCAGTTACTGCTTGATAGTGTTTTGTCTGGCCAAGGACTTTCTGAGCCTCATGCTATGCCAGGGAGGAGGGGGAGCTGGGAGGAAGCAGAGACAGGACACCTGACCCAAACTGACCAAAGAGGTTATTCCATACCACAGCACGTCATGTCCAGGATGTGAAGACAGAGGGCAGAGACTCAGAAGGGTGTGGTGGTGTTGGACTGGGGGGTTTGTTGTTGGGATTGCACTGGCTGGGTCGGGTTTGGTGAGCAGTTATATTCTCTTTCCATGTATTCCTCTTGTGTTATTATTGGTGTTAGCAGTAGTGATTTGTGTTATACCTTAGTTACTAAACTGTTCTTATCTCAACCTGTGCGAGTTGTATTTTATTTTTTTTTTTCAATTTTCCTCCCCATCCCCCCAGGACTGGGGTAAGAAAAAGAGGGGAGTGAATGAGTGAGTAAAACTTCGTGAGTTTTAGAGGCTTAAACCACAACAGTCGGGAATTTCTCCCAAGTCCCTGAAGGGCATAAAGGTTGAATATAAATTTTTAAAGACGTTTAGTTACTGTGTATCTCAGTCAATGCCCTCATCCTATTTGTTTCTGCATTCGTCACCTACAAAATGACAAAGATACATTTCTCATTTCAGAGGCATGTAATGAAAGTAATGTGGCATGATGTTTGAAATCTTTTGGAGGGATGCGGGTCAGACTCAAAGGAATTCCGATATTAATGGAACAAATTTACTTTGCTGTGCAAACAGGCTGTGATTATTTCTAATTTCAGCTGGAAACCTACTCCTGAATTATTCTGGCTTATTTGAAAAGAATAATTTACAGATCAAACAGGAGTGGCATTTACTTTCTGTTTTGTTATACGGTGATTCCTGTGTTTTAAAATGCAGCTAAGATTAAGAAAATGTTGTATATCATTTGGTTTGGGTTTTCTTTTTTAAGTCAATTATTTTAAGAATTTATAGTTTTCTGTCTTTTTTTCCTGTTTTCTTTTCTTTTTTTCCTTTTTCTTTCCTGCTTCCCCCCCCCTTCTACCTCTTTGCTCTCCTTTCCCCCTTTTTTGTCCCCCTTTCTCCTCCTTTTCCCTTTTCTTCCCCCCCCCCCCCCCCTTATTTTCCTCATTTTCTTCTGTATCTCTACAGGCATTATGCTCTTAGAGTGTCACCGAAGACAGTCTGGGGGAACATGGGAAAATAGTTAGGTGACAGAAACTGTAAATTAGGAAGATGCAGTTTTTGACTCTTTGTCATGGGTTCAGCACTAGCAGTCATTTTTTTCTCTTTCTTAGTAGCTGATGCAGTGCTGTTTTTTTGACTTTTGGCCTGGGAACAATGTGGATAACACTGATGGCTTTAGTTACTGCTCAAATGTTTAGTCTGACCAAGGACTTTTTGAACCTCATGCTCTGCCAGGGAGGAGGAGAAGCAGGGAGGAAGCAGAGACAGGACACCTGACTCAAGCTAGCCAAAGAGGTATTCCATACCACAGCATGTCATGCCCAGGATGTAAAAACTTGGGGCAAGGTCCCGGAAGAGTTAATTCACTGCTTGATTGGGCTTGGTATCGGTCGTTGGGTGGTGAGTGATTGCATTCTCTTCCCTTGTTGTTTCCCTTATCATTATTATTATTGGTGGTAGCAGCAGTGGTTTGTGTTATACTTTAGGTACTGGACTGTTCTTATCTCAACCCGTGGGAGTTAACATTCTTTCCATTCTCCTTCTCATACTTCCGGGAGAGGGGGGAAGGAAGGGGGTGGGTGGGGGGGGGGGGGGGAAGGGGAGCTAACAAACTGTGTGGTTGATTTACGGCTGGGCTTAAACCACAATACTTGCACATTTTTACTTTGCTCTTATAAATTGCCAAGCCTTGAAACACGTGCTTGGGTAAATATAAAAAAATGCATAACAATAACAACTAAATTTTCAGCAATGAGTATGCCATTGTATGTCCCCTGGTTTTCACCCAAATATAGATACATGGACTGTTCAGTCTAGCATTTTTTGTCATGATTATTTATTTCTGTAAAAAGTTTTAAAACATTTTTCTAATATTACTTATTTTATGCAGGCATTTTTTTTTTTTGCACTATTAAGAAGAAAAGCAATGATTTTCATTCACAGTGATTCCCTAAACCTTTAACAGCTTCTCAAACTAATGCAGTATCTGTAAACAAAAAACAGAAGTTAAGTGAGCTTTAAAGTAAGGTTTCTGCAGTCATAAGCAAAAAATGCCCCAAAACTTAGTTTTATAATATTAGTAGCATTTTATGGTTTTCTGGTGATTTTTCGTTTTTGCTTTTATTTTTTTTTTTTTTTTCCGTGTTTTTTGGGAGAGAGTTTGTTTTTCAGTAGTACTTCCTCACAAGGTTTAGAGGTATTTCTCCTCCCCTCTCCTCTTCATTCTTTACTTTAAAATACACCCTCATATCCATTAGAGACTAATGTATACCTATCTCAGATGCAAATTGCCCCTTAGAATGAGATACATAAGCTTTTAACCCCTTCTTGCTCTATAAAGGTAATTTAGAAGTTGAACAAAACAACTTGGCATGCTATATGCTACCATTGTTTTCAATATATGACTCCAGAGAAAATGTATGGGAAATCATGGAAATTACATATTTATTAATTAGATCACATTTTTCACATACTGTTGATACTGTACTTGAATCATGGCAGTAACTTAAAATTGCTTCATTTAAAAATACAGACCTGATAAGCAATAGGTTGGTACAGGAGGCAAAAAATACTGAAGATGTGGCATTTATTGACCATAAAACTTTCCATTTATTTTGGAATAAAAGAAAGAGGAAGAAAGTAATTGACTAATTTTTTCTCTAGGCTACTTCACTAGTTAACATCTGAAATTTATGATGAGTGTAAAAAAAAGATGAGAGTGTTATCACTGTCCAATTTTCACTGCCACATTAGCAGGGAACTTAGTAACCAGTAGCAGGAAATTGAATAACTTCTTTCCATGTAGAAACATATTTTCTTTGTATTCCAGTAGATACGCAGCAATCAAGACTCCTTGCTTAGGATTTGCATGACAAGGTTTTCGTAGCAGACGTGGATGGAGGGGTGGCTTTTGTGAGAAGCTGCCAGAAGTTTCCCCTGCATCCAGCAGAGCCAATGTTGGCTGACCCCAAGAAGGATCCATTTCTGGCCAAAGCTGAGACCATCAGTGATGGTGACAGTGGCTCTGGGATAACGTATTTAGGAAGGGGGCAAAAACACTGCTATGCAACTTCAGCTGGAGAAATAACTGAGCATACGTGAGAGAAACAGCACTACAGGCACCAAGATCACTGAAGGAGGGGAAGAAGATAAGCAGAGCTTCCCTTGCAGCCTGTAGTGCCGACTGTGGTGAGGCAGACTGCCCCTCTGTAGCCCATGGAGGTTTTTGGTGGGGTAGACACCCACCTGCAGCCCATGTGGAGACCCCATAGTGGAGCAGGTGGATGCCCAAAGGATACTGTGACCCCAAGGGAAGCCTGCTCTTGAGCAGGCTCCTGTGAGGTTTTGGTTTGTCTCATTATCCTACTTTGATCTGATCTGTAATATATGAAAATAATATCCCCAATGCAAGTATGGTTTGCCTGTGATAGTAATTGTTGAATGATCTCCCCCTGTTCTTATGTCGACCCACAAGCCTTTCCTTACATTTTCACTCTCATGTCTAGTTGAGGAAGGGGATTCATAAGGCAGCTTTGATAAGCACCTGGTGTGCAGTTAGGGTCAATCACACACCTTAACTTTTATATAAGCTGAAAATTGTGAATTTTTTAAGACTTTTGTTCTAAAGCTTATTTTCAAGCTTCTGTGTAATTTCTGTACACATCCCTTTAACTTCCTTTAATGTTTCAGCTTTTTCTTGGAAGTGGACACTGGAATAGGAGAAAATACACAAATAGAAGTTTTATGTACCTACAAGCAGACATGTAGTCTGGGATTCATTAAACAAAACTCTAGAAGTAAAAAATAACAACCATATCAGTTGTTCTTTTTCGGCTACTTTTCAGAACCAAGAAGTTGTATCTAGAAAACACTTCATTTGACCTATGCTAAACAGCTAAACCAGATGTGAGAAGAATTGTCTTCTTGGAGGTTCAGTGACTAGAGAAGGACACATCTAGATTTCAGGTGGTCAGATAAGGAATATGAATCCCACATTGAGATCTTTCCCCTGAAAAGTTAGGTGTTACGAGTTTCATAAAGTTGGAGCAGCTAGGCTACTTTAATCAGTTCATAAGGCAAAAGGCAATTAGCTGGGAATCTTCTTTTTTTGTTAAAATCCACTTAAAGGTATTTATGGAAGCATGTATGAAATTTTTTTTTTTATAATTTTTTTTATTTAGCTCATGATATCTTTGTCTGTTGGAGCATAAATAGATGGATTGATGATGTTGATGCAATGTCAGATAGATACTATCTGACTTGAAAATAGCAATATAAAAATTAGAAAGATCCAACATAAACATGCTTGAATATATGCAAACACATTCACACATTATTTAGGTAGAGCTGTCATGCACTTAGAGCTTCCTGTATTAATTAATTATGTGTATTATGTGTTTTATGTCTGTCTTCAGCACGATAGACCTAGATATTACAGTTGACTTTTAAAACAAACTCTCAATTCTCTGTTTAGTGCATCTTTATTAATAGAATTGCCTCATACATTTTGCTTCTTTTTACCTGATATCCAAATGTATAGTGTTTTTTACCTCCAATAACATATTTTGCTTAATAAAACCAAGCAGGTTTCATAGTATTTTTTTTTTTTAGAGAAAAATCTTTAGGTTTTGGAAATTTTCAACCTATTCTTTGAACATCTCATATAAATTCACATACATGAGCTATCACTACAAATAAAAGCCAAGCAGATGTTGAGTTGAATGACACATCTGTTGGCTTGAGAAGAAATTATATGTATGCCAAATTGGATTTGCCCTTTATTTTTCTCAGGAGACTGAATCTCATAACTGAAGCAGGCACAACATAACAATTAAAATAATTGCTTTTAAGTCATCAGTTCCACTGCAAATAAATATTTTAATGATTTTTTTTTTTTAATTAATGAAATTGCATCAAAGAACATTTAACTTAGAGATTAACTGTACTTCAAGTTACACAACTGGTCTTATAAAAATTATTATTGGATATATTTAATGGCATATTAACAGTCAGCATAAAGTACAGGATTGGTTGATGTCATCAGGCAAATCTATTTTTTTTAAGCAATATAGTAATAAAAATGAGTTTATGACTGCATACCTAAACATTTCACTATTATTAAACAAATGGCTCAGACTATTTCTAAATAGCATCAAGTACTAAATCCACTATAACTTCTAAACAACAAAGACAAATATTTTACACTAGAAGGAACTGAGCAGCCAGCTTAGAAGAGAAAATCCTCGACGTTCACATCACAAAAGGTTTTTGTCCTGCTGAGGGACAAGTAAGAATAATATTTACTCAGATGTACTGAAAAAGATCTTGTTACAGAGATGATAATACATACTAAACATATAGTAATGCTATATTTTGCACTTAAATAACACTTAATAAGAAAGGAGATGTACAGAAATTCATAATACAGGAGCAAAGACACACTGAAATTGAAAAGCAATTAATTTAGAATTGATGAAAGAGAATACATCTTTATACAATGCATAATTAACTTGCAGTTTTCATTGCCACAAGATATCCCTGGGACAGGAGCTTAGTAAGACTGATAAAAGGATTAGACACTTCTGTAGATAAAAAAAAGTCTCAGCCATGTTGAAGATGGAAAAAAAAAAAAAAAAACCAACCAAAAAAAACAAGGAAAAAATATAATCTAATCACTAGCTGAAAAAGCGTATAAAATTCCTGCATTTTGCAGGTCATTTCATTATCAGTTTATTCCTGAGTTTTTTGTAACTTTAATCAGAAACACGAATTCTTCAAGGACAGGTGTCCCCTAATCTGCTTTTTCATTCTCCTTTTTTGCTGGGAGACTCAAAATGTTGGTGTTAGTAGCTGCTTTCTCTTCCTCAGTCTTGTGTCAGGTTAGGTTCATTTTATATTAATTTTATATTTTTATTTTCTCAGCATAGTCTGCTTCCATGATCCTTGTTTTCCTGTTACTTAGTTTTACTGTTCTCTGTTATCTTTGTTTTTGCTGAGCAATACACGCTTACACACCTTTAGTGATGATTAACCACCACAATTTCTGTTTGCGATCTGGAATCTCTGGTATCATTTGTACATTTGCATTATTCCACTCCACAATTTATTCTAAAGGCACAGGTAATTCAATTAGCCAAATATAGCTGCTCCCTACCAATTTAATTAAAGCTTGACTTAAACTAATTTAAATAATGTTTTCCTGCTATTTGACCTTTGTTATGCCACTTAAACCCTTCATACCTAGAGAAATCTAGTCAATTCCCAAGACCTTTCCTAAGTCAGTTCTATTTCACTATTGGAGTAGTAGAAGCTCTCTTACATTTCATTAATAAAGGCAAAAATCGTGTTTACTGGGAAACTGAATACTAGCATCAGGCTTTTAAATGTATCTTCTTCCCATTTATGGTTAAGTAACATTTCTTTTGCATTTTTCTTCTCACGTAAGGATTCACTGCAGTTATCTCAGTACCCTGGTGCTGAAGCAAGAATTAACTCACAGAATAAACACAGAAACAGAATAGTTTGGTTTGGTAAGGATCTCTTGAGGTTATCTCATCCAACCCACTGCTGAAAGATCATGATACAAAAGGTCTTGTCCAGCTGAACTTTGAAGATCTCTAAGAATGGAGATTTCATTGTCCTGGGAAACCTATTTCCTTACTTTGCTACTGTCCCTCTTAAGATTACCTGAAAGGGGCCTACAGGGGTGCTGAAGAGGGTCTCTTTATCAGGGACTGTAACGATGAGACAAGGGGTAACGGGCTTAAACTTAAACAGGGGAAGTTCAGGTTAGATTTAAGAAAGAAGCTCTTTACTGCGAGGGTGGTGAGGTACTGGAACAGGTTGCCCAAAGAAGTGGAAGATGCTCCACCCCTGGCAGTGTTCAAGGTTGGAGAGAGCCTTGGGCAAGATGGTCTAGGGTGAGGTGTCCTTGCTTATTGCAGAGGAGTCGGAAGTAGATGATCTTAAGGTCCTTTCCAATCCTAACTCATCTATGATTCTATAATTCTGTTAATGGTAAGAATTCTTGATGCTGCAGTTTGTGTAGCACTAATTGTTTATCCTTTTGCTTTTCGCTTCAGTAGAGTGCATCTTCTCCGTAATTATCTTCTAGGTCACTGAAGAAAACCACTGTCTCCAACCTTAATTAAATCAACTTCCTTTGCCTTCTCTTAGGGGTCATCTCCCAGGCAGCTTAGCAAGGTACTGCGACACACAGATAAGTTGTTGCAAATGTTTGCATCGCTTGTTTCAAAATGTGACAGTATTTCTAAATTAGATACAAATAATTCTTCTTGTATCCAAATGGCACATGAAATGGACACGCTGAGCTGCTGAAGAAACTGGCTGAGTATGGATAGCAAGATAATAGAGAGATGCTAAGACTAGTTTTAAATGAGTTACCTAACTAATTGAACTTTATGATGCTGACATTAGGCTGTGCCTATTGCCTGACCTCTTAAAGCTGCCTCTGAATCTTTACCCTGTGCTGAAATGTACAATACAGCTGTACCTTAAGTGATGTTTGGGAGTATTCTAGCCAACATTATACATCAGTTGACCTTAAAATTTCATGTAATTCTGTCTGTTGAAAACTATGAGATTAACTTTTCAAAGACCAACACAGAGCACTACAACTGAAGAAATAACAGAACTTCATCCTAAAATTAGAGCTGCTCAAAATCACAGCAAAAGCAGAGCAAGCAGATAAAGGGAAATACAAAAGACCAGAGTTGCAAACACAATCAGCCAGGTGTCTTTTAAGAAATTAGTTTGAAAGTGATCCTGTTTCATTATCAGAGACTGAAGTTCACATTCTGTGAATAACATCAATCTTGGATGTAAAATGAAGTAAAATAATTGAGCTATGCAAACAAACCAGTCTGTATAAGAGCTGTATAGAAATCAAGACAGTATTTGTGTATTCTTGTTTAAGATTAACAAAAAAGCATTAAATAATATTGCATGAAAAGCCAAATCCTTACATTTTGTTTAGTAATAGTATTTGAACAGAGTCAAACATAGCATTAAAAAAGAAGAAAGCAAAGCTACTTGTTATACAAAATGTTTTACACAATAGAAAATAGCATTCAAAATTCTAAAGAAAAAAAAAGGTAATCCTCTTACAGGTCACTTTAAAAAGCAAATTTACTGAATTATTTTTAACAAATTTATGAAAGAAAACATGAAACAGTTAATCAGCTCTTTGTCAATTGCTCTTTTTTTTCTGTTAGTAGTATAATAGAAAAAAAAAAAATCTCATTCTTTTCGCTGTTAACAGGTCTATTTTGTTTTACAGTTCCAGAATCAGATGGCAAATTGTTGTCTGTGGAGAACCATTCATAATGGTAGATCCTACTGGATTTTTATCCCATAATGTGATGTACTCCCATCAGTGGCATAAAATCCTTCATGAAAATATCTCATTAAAACACAGGAGAGTATTTTTCTGAAAACTAACAGTTTACTCATGACATAACGATTGTGAACTTCAAGTGAGATACATAAAAATACTTCAAGAGCTGTGCCTTGGAACTGAAATTATTAATTCTGCTTTATATTAAAATTCACAGACTTGGAAGAAGCAGTCTTTTTATGGCTTACTATAATTTTTCATGCTGTCCCTTCCTGGTATCCAAGTGCTAATGAATCATTCGTCTGTTCCACAGGACTAACTATCCCTTCCTTTTAAGTGCTCTGATGCAATAACATAATCACATTGTAAAGTAACTGTGTTTAATGCACTTTAGGTTAATTTTCCTGTCTTTTCTATTGCTTGAAAAATTTTCTTTTGCATCTCTACTTGTTGGTGTGATACCCTTTCTTTATAAACCTTGTTTCTCATTTCTCTGAAGCCTAGAAGCTGATTGATCTAGAATTTATGATCAGAGATCCAGATGGTAGCGGACTGACACTTTAGCAGTGACTTTCTCTTTCCAATGGCTAAATTTCTAAAAGTAACTCTTTAAGTTTAAACAGAAATATTATGTGAAAAGGGTGAGGCCCAAGTTAGTTGTCTGGCTGTTTTACAGCTATAATAATTCCCCTCTTTTTCAATTAAAGGCTATTTACCCTCAAAGCAGACTACTGAAATTGTTCCACTGAGCTCAGCATCTGGGGGAGACCACTCTAAACACAATTCAACACTCTATAAAGGGAATAGGAGATATGATTCATCACATTGACATTTCTTGTAAAGGGAAATAAATAAACATGCTTCTGTTTCTCCCACCTGATAGCTTACAAAACCTGACTATGATTAGGATGTCAGATCCGGTGAGAGCATAGCCTAAGTAGGCATTATACTGTAAGAAATGTAGCCCTGCCAAGTTTTGTACCTGAAAGTTAGATGCCAGATCTAATTCATGAAGGGGACTGAAGAGAATCATGGTCCACTGAAACTGGAAATATGATTCCAGATCTGTTTCCAAGTTGCTGTGCTGATATAAGCAAGTCATACATTCTCCCATACATTCATTTGTCCATTAGTAATAAAGGGATTAGCCTTAATAGGCAGGATTTGTGCTAGTGTGGTCTTCAAAAATATAATGCATTACTGCTTGGTAATTTTAATTCTTCATTTTTTTTTTTTTCCTATTGTTTTCATGACTTTTTACCTTGCTGCTTTGTATTAAGGCCATTCCAGTAAGTCTTATAAGTCAACATCTAGGATTCTTTTTTTCTGCATGCTTGCAACAACAGCTGGACCATGTGTGCTTTATCTTTCTATTAATATTTTTTTTTCATATTTTTTCCCCATACTCCAAATAGAGAACCCAACCCTTCATTAATTGATTCAGAACAAAGGAAACACATAAGCTACTCAGCTCTTACTTGGTTATGTGTCGTGGTTTGATAGAGACAGCACTGTTCATTCAGTCTACTGCTGCTAAGCCTTTCCACTTTTAGTTCCAGCTCAGATGTTATAAATTTCATATTCATACTTACATACTTCCACGTTCTTTTTAATAACATTGCTGCCTTTTTCCCAGATGTTTTCTCAATGCGGTTTTGTTTGGTTGGTTTGGTTTGGTTTGGCTTTTTAAATATTTTAGTGTACTGCTAAAATATTCTATTTCATTGCTTTTAAATGTATTTTTCCCGAGCTAGTACGATAGCTCTTGTATTGTATTTGGTTATTACTGCAATATCCATTGTCTTTAGTTTCAAAACCAGTGTGTCTTATTTTCATCTGAAAACTGCATCCTGTAACCTTGTTTCTGAAAGGAACTGCCACCTTCTGTTCTTCTTGTGCTTGAAAAACAAGCCTCGTTTTTGTTGCTAGTGCAAAGCCCACACTGAGAGAGTCACTCCCGTTGTCAGTATTCGCTATGTATGCCAAATGCATTTTCCCCCCTTATGCATTATTCTCTTGGCTAGCAGATGATCCTGTCATGTATTTGCTCTCACAGTTACCTGTATATCATCCCTATTTGTCTTAGAGCTCTGGTCCTTCTTTACTTTTTTTCATTATAGGTTTTCATCACTGGCTTTCTATATCAGGAATTCCTATAGAATATAATAGTATTCTATGATGTGCTGTGTTGATTCTACTTAGATCTATCATGTCACTATTTTCTCCTAACAGTGCAGAAAATACTGCAGTGTCTTACCAGCATGTCTTGCAAAAAGACTGTAGCTGCTCATGGAACAGAAATGTCCCAAAGTACCACAGTATTTGTGAATTTTCAGGTTTCACATCAAATTTAAGGCCTTCCATTCCTTCTCTGAGGCTAAAATATCAATTCTTCTCACAAGTGTATGTCTTTATTTTGTGATAAGTCTTACAGATTTATTGTCTTTTAAAAATACTTCTGGTTATTCCTCTATATAATTACTTGTATGCTGGAAATTGTAAGATCAGTTTTCAAGGAAAAGGCAAACTGTGTTATTTCTCTTATTCTTTCTGTAGCAAGTATCTTAACCACAGCATCCATCTTTCAAGGCTTTTGTGTCATCATAGAGATGGGAAAAACCGAATTTGCATATATACTCCAGTATGCAAGTGATGTATTTAATCTAAATTAGAGTTCAGTAGAAATATGTGAAAAATTACCAATAAACATATCTGGTTAAGATCTTTATCTTACTCAGTTTATTTTGCAACTGTTGAAACTATGAAAAATTTGTTCTGAAAAGCTTTGAACCAGTATTTCTACCTCAACAGTGTGATACCTGCATATTGTTAATAAATAGAAGGTATGTCTTTTGCATACAATATGAAATACTATGAGAAGGAGGTTTGATGTAGTGATGTCAGATTGTCTGCATCCTGTGGGGATGAAGTGAGGAACAAAGGTAAGGAGCATCTGCCATTTAGCATGTCGAGCTTGCAAGGGCCAGTGGAGCTGATAAACGTTGAAGAAAGTATGTTTTGCTATTTAGAAAGATTAGAAGATTCATTTCCCCTGCACTTGTAATTCTCACAAGACATGCATAAGATGCAGTCTTATTAAATATTTCTGGAGTTGCTAGTGCAAACAGTAAAACAGCTTATCTAAAAGTGATTTTTTTTTTTGTGTGTGAATTTAGTGTTTAAGGTGAAATCAATGACAGTACTCCTCTTAACTGTCATGACAAATAAATCGTAGTCCAACATTTGACAGAACAAGAAGTATGGGTGGTGTAATTTTCTCTCTGAAGATAGTCACAAGGGAATGAACAGTAACTTAAAAGTCAGTTATGTGGCTCTAAATGACTAAATGTTAACTGCAGACAGTGGATGTCTTGCTACAATAATGATAACGTCTATTCAAAAATAGGATTATACAATTAAAGCATGGACTGCAGTACGTGTTTTCAAACCTATAAATACTTGGAGAAATCAGTGAATGCTATGGCAAGTGTGAAAAAGAAAAAAAAAAAGAAAAAGAAAGAAGAAGAAATGTGTCTGGTAAGAATATAACCTTAATCAGTAAGTCACTGTCCTTCATGTCTGTAGGTCTCTGGCCATTATTTTACAACAAAACTAAGACAGTACTGAACTATTGACAAAGATACAAACTAGAATATGAAAGAAATGAAAGTAAATTTTTAAAATATTTTTTACTTTTTAATTAAAATATAACAAATATCATACTTTCAGTTTATATCACATTACCTTTAAAAGATTGTTTTGTTTCTGTGGGTGTAATGATTTTGCATTCTTTCTTCCAGTGCAGAGAAAATATATCTAATGAAATGAGACCCCTCACTTCTAAAATTTGCATGTGCAGAACTTCAATGTACATGAAGAACACAACTTATGCGTTATGAAAATTATCAACAAAATGCTACTATTAACAACTAGATACCAATTCAATGTCACTGATACGTCCATCTTATTGGTGAAAAAAACCTTAGGTCTTTCATGTGGCTCTTGTCTTCCAAACTTTTGCAATAGCAGGGAGAAACTTACTTATTTTTCATTAATTTAACTTAAAGTCATTACAGTTTAATCCCCGTCAACATAAGAATGATAAATTCTAACTGCATCTTATTAGCTTCAAGTCATATCAGTTCACTTTCCTGAAATTACAAAACCAAGATGGATAAAGATAGCAAAATGCTTTATAGCTGTTTTCTGACGAGTAACAGGAAAGTTATAGGAAATGTTGAGGTGTTTTATACAGATCATAGGAACAGTCTATTAAAATAAGAAAAAACAGGGAAAAAATATTGCAGAATGGGAATAAAAGTGAGAAGCTGATTGCTTCCAAGATACTTTAGGGCTAGTGCTCTTTAATGTTTTTATAAATTATCTGGAGGCACGAACTGAATGTAAATTAAGTTTGCTGATGATACTAAGCCAGGAGGAGCTGAGGACTCCCATGAGGATAGAAAGGTCTTACAGAGAGATCTGAATAGACCAGTGAAGTGGGCAGTCACCAACCTGATGAAATTTAACAAGAGCAAGTGCCGGATTCTGAAGCTGAGACAATGTAATCCTGGTCATACATGCAACCTGGGGGAAAAGAAGCTGGTAAGCAACTCTACAGCAAGAGCTTGGGGGATCTGGGTTGATATCAAATTGAATATAGGTCAACAGTATGTCCTGGATTTTGGAATTCTGTTCCACATAAAGCTCTCATTTTCAAAGTAGCCACAATTAAACTTCACAGAACTGTAAAAGTCAATACATAGTACACTCTGGATCAGCAAGAAAGGCAAACTTCCTTGACAATGAACTCCCTTATTGTAGTTAAAAAACATTTAGCTGTGGCTCTGCAAAGCTTCTTCAGCTACATGTACTAACAAAAGACATTCTTCTTTGACGCTGGTGATAAAACTTCCTAACTTCTGCACTTTAACACAGGCAGAATCTCACTCTGAAAGCTTTCTATAATTTTTACCTCTTTTCAGGAAAGGCCATCTGGGCCCTTACCTTCTGACCACTGTGATTTTAAAAATCAGATTCATATATGTGCCCAGATTAAATGGCCTAACTCGCACTTCATAAGGTTCAATAAATTCTACAGGCCTGATTTATCCACCTGGCTTCACAAACACAAAGTATCTAAGCTCTGTGTTTTTTTATCTCCCAGCTTCATCAAGTCACTGTTTACCTGTGGTCTCATCTTTTGCTCTTAAAGTATTACTTCTGCTGCTCACACCAGATAGGCCCATTTCCTTTACTTTGTGACCTGCAGTTTCATTCTTTTACTGTATTTAAATCTCTGCTTTCCAGCATCTAGCTTTCATTATTCTTTCATCCTTACTCAGCCAGCTCCTCACTTTGTTTCAGGTCAGGTCATGTACTGGGGACACCATGATGGTAGCTTGCAGCTTGCTGCTTGGTGGTTGCTCTTGTCCAGCAAAGCAGGAAACCTGAGATGGTTTTAGACCCCAAAAGTAGTGCTATCTATTTCAAACTTCTGGGCAATAGCCAAGTGTAACAGCACTAGTCTTCAAGTATGTAATAATTACATGTATTGGAATAACAGGAATTATACAAAAATTTGATATTATCTTTGGTTTCATAAGTAGAAAAAAAATATTCCACAGAATGTATAATGAGTATGCTTTTTAAAAAAACATAGAATAAATCATATACTTGTATAAAGCAAATAATTTGCTTTAATGCCTAGGGTCTACAAAGAAATATTGTGCTGTAGAAATATTGAAGAGACGTGAATATGTGGGTTTTGAATAAAACATCAAAACGGTGGCAAGATGGATGCGTCATTTTATGTACTTGATTCAATGCCTTTTATAGAACCAAAGAACCAAATGTCTTTTGTAAGATGCAGAAGATTTAACATGATTAATTATTTTCTCAGCTAAAGATCCTTTCAGAATTACATGGGGTGCTACCATAATATTTAACAGAGGAGAGAACGTGCTTCTTTTTTTTTTTTTTTTTTTTTTTTTTTGTGGGGAGAGCTAGAATTTTCCCAGCATTTCTCATGGCTCTATTCCTTTTTGAATTTTTCAGATTTTAATTGCAACAGTTGTCAGAGGGTTAGTATTAACTTTTTCTTCCATGTTGATTCTCCTTCTTGCTCTCTTCTATATTTCTCTGTGAGTCAAACCTGTCAACTTCCACTTGATTTTGTTTTATTTTTTTTTTTTTTATTTGCTTTAAAGTCCTCAGGGACCACATAACAAATACAGCATTTTTACATCAAATAAAAATGACTGGAGGAAACTTTTCTCCTGAAGGAGAGAGGGAAGAGGGAGAGAGAGTTGTGCATATCCGTATATACGTTTGTATGTTGGTAATAAAGTACTGAAGGCAGTATTTCACACTACCTTAACAGCAGCTCTTTTTGTGACCTCAGTTTTAAAACGTTATTTTTAACCTTGTGTCTGCAGCAGCTGTGGAACAAATTGCAAATAATTTAAATACCTAACACCTGATTTTAGAGGCTTCAGGGATGCATCAAATGGTAACATGTAGCTCTGCCAGTGGCCTGATGCATGATCTGAAGTAAATTGCTTTGCCATTCTGGGTCTGCTCTTCTTTATTTTTAAAACACAATTCAGGACTCCTCTGTCCTTCACAATGTGTCCTGAGCTCTGAACAGCTTTTATTAACTGCAAAAGAAGAAAACCATTTAAATGGCAAGCAACTTGAGGGCTGCTGGATAAGTTCCATGCACTTTTTTTCTTTCTTTACTTCTGCATTTTTTTTTTATTTTTTAAAATTTAGGAACAGACAATCATCTGATAAACATGAGTTGCAGCATAGTCACAGAAGGAACTCGGGTGTGTTCATGTTCATTCATTTCATTACTGACATGTTTATTTGACGAAGTTTAATTGATTCATGGTATTCGTGATCACAATTGAAAACTTGAAGTAAGTGCCTAAGAATAAGTTTATCACTAAAGTAAACGATTTGGAACATGACTGAAAGCCTGCCATCTACTAATGAAGATAAGGCTTACTTCTGCATAACTTCATAAAGAAAATTTACATTTCTCTCTGAAGTAGAGTATAGAGATGGACTTAGTGTCAGGAATGTATTTCTATGTTAATATAGCACCGACTTAATCTGTGTTCTTTTCATTACTAATAGTTACCTCTGCAGTCAAGATATTTTCAAGTTAAAAAAATAAAATATCTTGAAGAAAGGGAAGTGATTTGACAGTAAGTCCTGTGTATTTATAATGTATTTGTGTGCAGACTGTGTATTTGAGTATTTATTGACCATAAAATATTATTTAAAACATGTCATATCTGGACTACCTGGAAAATGCTTTCTTCAAGTGTTTCATAAATTGCCTGTGAAATTTATCAAATGTATCAAACGTATCAAACCATGCAAGGACTGTAGCAAGGGAAAACAAAATTGCTCTCTGCAGGTGCTACTTTCAGTGTTTGTGCTGTTACCTCTGTCACAGGGCAGATAGCACTGTACAGTTGAGACTTTGCCTACATCTACCCACTGTGTAACTTACTACCCACTGTGTAACTTACTACCCACTGTGTAACTTACTAGATGCTTTTGGTATGTACTGGGAAAACAGAAGAAAGACACAAAGGGAAGGCTTACTGACTGATGACCTCTGGACTAGACGTGCCTCCTCTAATGGTTTAGGTATGTATTTAAAAGAAACAAGGAAATACAGAGCAAATAATAAGTTCATACCCTTTTCACACATTTGGGGTAGGAAGTGATAGTAACCTGGGTAATGGTCCATAAATTGCTTTGGATATGTGCAAAATCAAAGTGATTGGCCTGAGTGAGGCCGTTGGTTATTCATGCTTACTACTGAAATTAGAAAGCACTACATATGAAAGAAAATAGTACCCCTTGAGGGAATATATCCATGGAAGCACAGTACCAAACAAAAGCCTGAGCCCAAGGTAGAACTGCTATATCTAACACCCAGGGTGCCCTTGGTCAGGATCAGAATGCCAGAGGGGTGGCAGCTCCTCTGGGGTCTCAGGGAAGAGCCTAGTAGCCAGGGCCTGTCCCACGGTCCCAGCCAGGAGTAGGACAGCCAGGGAGGCACCAGCCCCAAGCATTGGGCAGCTCCTTGGTGTCAGGCTGAACATAGGACCTGTGGCTGGGTGGCAGGGAGCTAGAGCTCAGGAGCTGATGGCTGTGGGGTGCTGAAATGAGGTCCTGAGCAGAGAAGAGGAATACCCAGGAAAAGGTGTCACTGCCAGCAAGGTTAGTATTAGCCTTAGGGCCCTAAATGACAGCTCACTCAGTGTTGTGTTTCCCCAAGGTGAAGGTGCTGGTTGCAAGAGAACCAGGCACATAATTGCTGCACATGTGCTCTTTACAGAGCATGTGTGTGTGTGTGTGTGTGTGTGTGTGTTTGCTATAAATGAAATTATTATCCATTCACTGTTATACTGATCTTGCTTAGTTCATAACTCTTTGCTGCTATGTAACTGAGTGGTATAATTCTGTTCTTCCAACTACCTCTTTAAATATTCCTTCTGTAAAATTGTCACCCTAAGGCTGGTATTTGGTCCTGCCAGAAAGTGGACCACATTTCCATACTAGAGCAAAGGGAACTTTATAGATGGATTATTGCGTCTGCTCCAGCATATGGGCTTCTATCCTGTGACATCTATAAAACTGTTTTGTTGACTGGGAAATGCTGGATAGATGCACATATTACTTCCCCACTGAAAACAAAAGCCATGAATTTCATAAGCTTCGTAAGTTGAGTATAAATGAGCCACTGTTGCCTTTTGCTGAAGTCAGCGGAGAATATGAGTCATGTCATTAGGAAATTAAGTTATTTTTCATTGCTTAAATCTGCTTCTGGAAATTCCTACTACTATTTCAGAGACCCTAGAGTACCCTGCATGGCTTCCCACTGCTGTTTCAGAAAGGTCCAGTTCTGTATTAAGTCTAATGTTTTATCTGTGAGTCCTGGCAGACATCTGAGATACACTAGTCTCAAATAAGTTTAGATATCTGTATTCACATAACTGAACAGCTCCCAGTGATATCTGGAAAGCTACTTAGTTGACCAAATGTCGATGTCTATTTCAGGTTGAACAGAACAGTTCTATGTGCCTGGATTTTGTCACTCTCAGATGCCTTGGTCCATTTTTAGATGACGAGTGTATCTATGGAACTGGTAGATATGACATAAGGTATGACTTGAGCTCTTCTAGTATGACAGCTGGAGGTCAGATTAGATTATTTAAGATGTCTCAAATGGCACTAGATGCCCACATTTATGCAACCAAATATATCTGCTAGTTACCAATGTGTACCAAAATTATCACTGCATGTGATTCTTCTGGATCACTGTTTCCCTAAGAAAGGAATGTTCTTAGGTATCTGATTTTGGCAGTAGGTCTAATAAAAAAGAAATACTGTGAAAGGAAAATTTCCTACCACTAGGCTAGATGGGGTAAGAAACTGCAAAATTATTTGTGCAGGAAATTACAGTACTCTTTAAAACAAAGAGATAAAATGAAACAACAAATAAACAACAAAATGAGTAAGAATTGCTAATAATAATAAACATTCAGTGGAGGAAATTACTTAAAAATGTAGTAAATTCTCCAGCACTTGATGCCGTTACCAAAAAACCATTCTGAAAGATAGATTTGCATTTAATCATATTTAGTTGAAGTAAAAGATAGAAATAATGTAAAGAGTTCCATGACCTTTGCATTGACAAAGCTGGATTAGGTAATCATAAGTGAGTCCTCCTGCCCATAAAATCTCTCTGTTAATCTACTGGACAGAAAGTTATACTGTAGAAGCCTGTGTCTTTAATAGAAATTTCAATCACTGTAAAATTGGATTGTTACCCTGGAGAAAGAACAGTCTTTTTCCAGAGGGAAGTTTTGCAGTGGGAAATGTTTAATTTCACTACCTAGTGAAGATGCTTTTTTTTTTTTTTTTTTCAGAGAACAGGGTCAGTCTGGATTGTATTGTGGTGATATTTATCCTTAAAGGGCCAGCATAATTTATGTTTATAATTTCTTTTAAACATAGACAATTTTCTGTATCTTAGTGTGAGAACCTGATTAAGTAATAGATTTCTGAGTGACAGGAAGCTTGCCTTGGATGAAAACATAAAAGGGCAGACTGTGAGCTAGTTGAAGGACTATATTAATACCTAGTTTGATTCATCCATTTTGAATTTTAACCACTTAAAATGTCTTTCTCTTCAATTACTATGTGTGCAAGGATAAAACAAAAATATTTTTTTAAATTGTTACCTTCTTTCAACCCAAACAAAAGGGCTTTCAGTCATTTACAGCATTGATAGAAGTGATGAAGGAGGTGTCTCTGAGGCTGAAGGAAGTTGTACTCCTGAAAGTGAAATACCTAGTTGATCAATTTAAATGTAAGATTTAGTTGAGGTGTACTTTCAACATTCAATACAGATCTATCAATTTAACATATAACTTCAAATTAAGAGTCCTCCAAACAGAAACAACTGCCTCTCGTTCACTAATAGGCAGAAATCAAGATATCCCACAATATTTTCTAAGTTACCTCAACTGAGTCATTTCAGTCACCAACTGAGAAAGCAAACAGTAGTGTTTATTACTGAAATGAGTTTCTTCAACAGAGATTATCAAACTTGGGCCAAGTATTTTCATTATCACCCAGTATTTCACCACAGTCACACATTAAAATCTGCCACAATGCTAACATATTGTACTTTGAAACAAATTGTGTAGCCAAGGCTAGCTATGAATTCGGAATGATGTCACACAGCAGTACTACGTTGTCTATTGAGCAGTTGTGCTTGCAGCATTCCTGTACAATTGTGAGACATGGATCATCTTCTGTTATCATGCCAGCATGCTTGATTAACCCTAGCAATTCTATGATTCTGTGATTCTATGATTTCTATCTACTGGTTTTGTTCTGCTCAGAAGATTCAATATCATAACCAAATGCAGCTACTAACCACCATAAATTCTGTTGATGTTTATCACTCTCTTCTGGACTGACTCAAGTTTGTCTATGTCTTTTTGTACTGTGTGACTACAATTGGGTGAAGTATTCCTGATTCAGGTTAATGAATGCTGAGGAGAAAAATTACTACCATCTATCTACTGTTTACATTTATGTTGATGCAGCACAGCAAGATGTTAGGATTCGTTGCTGCCAAGACATGAAGAACTCTAAAATGACCTCTAAACCTTTTCCAGTACATCTACGATTGAATGAGGCAGTCAACAGCCTGTACCAATATGGTGTTGGTATGCGCAGGAGCAGAGCTTTGCATTTCATTACCATGTAGTCCCTGTTGTCCCATTCCACCAACCTGTTTAGGTCCCTCTGGATGACAGCTGTGCCCTCATGCATAATGGCTGCACACAAGTATACACATACATAAACCCACAGTTTGGAGTCATCCACAAACTTAGGTTTGTCTCCTTGCCCTACAGATCATAGGTAAAGGTATTAAACAGGGTAGGACCCAAGGCAGACTCATGAGGAATCCTAGTTATAAATGGCTTCTAAGCAGAGTACAATCACTCTTTTATCGAAGATCTGAATCATTTTTTGTTCTTGTCTCTTCACAGATTGTGGAAAGTCCTACTGGTAGCAAGGTTCATGTAGTGAGTGCTGCAATTATATAATGAATTTTGTATAAGATGAATTCTAGCAAATATGAACTTTTTTTTTTTTTTTTTTTTTTTAAATAGCCCTTGGGATTTTAGGTATGCAGGGCGTATATTCTCACTGTTTCAAAATATTTCCTCAGGTAAGAAGAAGATAAAATAATTCCCAAACCAATCAGGAGTTGGCTGTCTGTCTTTCTTGTGGATTTGGTATCCTCAATTCACAGTTGATAGGAAAGCAGAGTTCAGTAATGAAGTTATCACGAATTCTTTCATTTTTTACATTTATTTTCACTTGCTGCCAAAAATGAATACATTTATGGCAAACTACCTTTGCCAAAACGCTGAATGCATGTGTATCCACTCCTACACTTCCCACATTGACAGCTGAGGCGCCGTCTTGCTACAAGTTTTTAGTGACCATCTTTATAGTAATTGATTCCTTCAAATCCATGTTTTATCTCATGCTTAGTTATTTCTTGCCTTTGCAGAATAACATACTGAATTATTTGAGGTAAGATTTACATAAACAACTAATTAGTAAATTAATAGTCAAAAGTAGCAACTGATGGTCAGTTTTGATGGTGGATATGGAAAGAACATAAGAATGTCTTAGCAAAGTTGGTGACAAAGTCAGCTGAAAATATTATTCACAAAATTAGGAATGGTATCATCTGCAGTGAATTACATTTATATATACAGCGTGCTTATCATCAAACAAATAAGGGAAGAAACACTAGTGAGTCAATATAAATGTGTGATGTACCCACACTGAGGAAACTACAAATAGCTTTTGGGTCTCAGTTTCATAAAAGTAGAACTAAAGGAGTTAAAGAGATGAGTAATAAATTGCTGCTGAAAAAAGTAAAGCAGATTCCACTCTAGAAATAATTAAGGAATTGACTTTTCGACCAGATTAGATGATTTTTCAGCAAGAGATGAGAGATCTGCTTTAAAGTTCATGAAATTATTAGTGGCATGAAAAAAATAAGAGTGGAGAATATTCGAGTTTCTCATGAGACACAAAAAAAAAAAAAAATAGGTTCAAAGAAGGCAGGACAGTATTTGAATAAAACAACACACATATAGAGTGAAGTTAAGCTGTGAAAGTCACTGATAAAAATGTTTTGGAAATGAAAAGCTTACATGAATTCAAAAAGCAAATGCAAAACACATTGGTATTGTGGGTCAAAATATTAGCCTCCATTAAGAACAAACAAATCATCTTTGTCTTGGGATGTCTTTGAGCAGCTGATCACTAAGAGGAAAATCAAGGACATATATAACTAGTTTCTTACACTTTTTCTCCTACATCTGAATACATTTATCTACTGAATGAGAGGATAGCAAATGAAATGGACCTAAGATATGACTGTTCTCATGGTAGTCTTGACAGTCCATCATACTTTAACGCTGTTCTGTTCTTCATTATTGAATTGCATGGATTAGTTTAGTCATTGCCAAAATTTGATATGCCTCAGTCAGGGAACCTGATAAGCTGCAAAAACGCGAGCTCTGAGTTTAGCTTGTATAACAAATCTTTGTATTTCCTTATGGCCTTTGTATTTTTGTGGAACAGATTTCATTCTCGTCCTGAGTGTACTTGAAGCTAGGTTCTGTAAACATCCAGAGTGCTCAGCAGTGGGAAAAAGATGCTGATATGGGATTAAAGATGTCCTAGGATTAAAACTAATGCTGCAGACATAAATGCTTTGTGTTGGATTTTTGCTGGTTACTTTTTGGAGGGGTTGGTGTTGTTTGATTTTGGAGGGGAGGGAGAGAGTTGGTTTTTTGTTTGTTTGCTTGGGTTTTTTTTTTGTTTAACTTTGGATTTTGGTTTTGGTTTTTTGTGTGCTTGTTATTTCATAAGGACAAATTAAATATGCATCTTTAATTCTGTTAGATGTTTAGACTCTCTGTCCTTTCTAGGTGTACATATTCTGCTAAGTTGTTTGGGACCATTACAAAAATTCATCCTCGCTCTTAAAATCTGCCAACTAATAGCACTGAGCATTAGCCTTTTAGTAAGGCAAGTGTTACGGGTTCGGCTTCCCCGCCCGTCCCCGTCCGTCCGTCCGTCCGTCCCCCCCCCGTCCCCCCCGTCCCCGCAGAGTCTCATGTTACACCGGGAAAGAGAGAAAAGCTGGGGGAGGGGAGACAGGGCGCCTGACCTGGGCTGACCAATGAGGTTATTCCATACCACAGCACGTCATGCCCAGGAGGTAGGATTCGGGGGGGGGTGGGGGGGTGGTGTCGCACAGCACGCGGTGGGGGGAGCGGGGGAGATCACTCGCTCGCGCAAGGCGGTCTCTGGGTCTCGGGAGCGGGGCGGTCCCTGGAGCAGTGCGCAGTCTCTCGGTTCGGTCGGGCGGCGAAACGGTTGTATCCTCTCCCTTTGTGTTTACTTTGTCATTATTATTGTCGGTGGTGGTGGCAGTAGTGATTTGTATTGTATCTTAGTTACTGGACTGTTCTTATCTCAACCTGTGGGAGTTACATTTTCTTTGGTTCCTCTCCCCATTTCCTCCCATCGGAGTGGGGGGGGGGGGGCAGGAAAGGAGGAAGAAGGGACATTTACGGTTTAAACCACGACAGTTTTGGCGCCCAACGTGGGGCACTTAAGGGTTGAGATAAAGACAAAATAGCCACTCGTTCCAATGCTGATTTACTGGCCCTCAAAGTTGTTGATCTGGTTCTCACAGGTTCAATGTAGGATACTTTACTTACAGCCGGTTCTTCTTATCTTAACGTTTTTCAGATCTGGGTTTTGGGTTAAGATTCTTGTTACATTGTACTCTATTGCACGGACTGTTAATACAATAGACTTAGTGATCATGAAACTGACCCAGTTTGTGTTTCCAGTGTGGCCACCAACTCTATACTTTGGGAGGTATATAATGGAAGTTTTTAGCAATTACACGTCTTTTTTCACCTCCTCGGGTGGTCAGCCTGTGAAGGAGACATTCTTTTGTGCTCCCAGCGCCCCCCTCCCCCCACCCCCCAGGCCGTTTACAACACTATGTGAGAATTCTGAAGGTTTTGAATGGCCTTTAGATACCCTTGAGATCTGCCTGCTGGTGGTGACGGGAATTATCATGTTGGCACACATACTGAATATGTTGTACTCACAACTATTTAGTCTGGTCCGGAGAGTTAAGCAGAGTGGGGTGTGGGCCATGTCTGGGGTTAGACCACAATCTAGGATGGCCGAGAGATTTTCCCCAAGGCTGGACAGTCATGAGTGGCAGGGTGTGTGGGATAGTATGGGCAAGTATCTAGGCCCAGTGGGCCCCTCCAATGCTTTGGAACTTCAAAAATGAACAAATGCAAAACCCAGAAAAATTAGTAAAACATTTAAAGGAGGTGTGTGATCATTCTGGCCACACCAGAGATGGACAAATCATGGCAACGTGCTGGGGCTTGGCTTATGCTTACAGAGCCTTGTTTAACACTGTCCAGCATCTTCAGAAGGAATAAAACATCTCTGGATCTGAGGGCGGAGTAATGGACAGCGCAGTTAATCCAGTTCCAAGTACAGCAGCTACATCACCACCAGCGACAGGTACAGCCACGACTCAAACCCCAGTGACAAGTACGGCGGCTACCCAAACCACAGTAATAGTCACTGCAGCTAAACCAGAGGACCAACTCATACCAATATCGGTTGCCCCTGTACTCAAGAGGAAAAACAAAGAAGAGACAGGAAAGATGAAACAAGACAAAGAAACATCACCACCTGAGACAGCATCTGACCAGGAGTTATTACCACATGATGAAGAAGAAGAAGAAAAGGAAGAGGTGACTTCTCGATCTCGGACCTCAACCGAGCTATGAAATATGCGAAAAGACTTTACCCGTCAGCCAGGGGAGCACATCATCACCTGGCTGCTTCGATGCTGGGACAATGGGGCCGATGGTCATGAACTAGAAGGTAGTGAAGCCAAACAGCTGGGATCACTTGCCAGGGAAGGGGGAATTGGCATAGCAATTGCAAGAGAGAAAAAGTCTCTCAGCCTTTGGAAGCGGCTCTTGGCAGCTGTGAAAGATAGGTTTCCATACAAGGATGATGTTATGAGTCTCTCAGCCAAGGTGACTACTCAAGAGAAAGGCATCCAGTCTCTGAGAGAATCAGCCATTGTAGAGATGATCTATATCACCAAGCCAAATGTTAGGGATATACCCATAGATCCAGATGAAGTCGAATGTACACGACCCATCTGGCAGAAATTTACACGAAATGCACCCCAATCCTATGCCCATTCATTGGCAACAATAACCTGGAGTGACATAAGACCACCAACAGTGGATGAAATGTTTTATAAACTCCGAGAGTTTGAAGATAATATCACCCCTTCCATCATCTCAGCTGTGGAAAAACTGTCCCAGAACCTGAAATAATTGAGAGACGATCTATTCAGCTCCTCACGTGTACCAACACACGTCTCAGCTATTAACAGAAGGTGTCCCACTGTTTGAGAGAGAAGATATAGAAGTTATACACCAGGGGCCACCCTATGGTTTTACCTGCAGGATCATGGAGAAGATATGATGGAGTGGGATGGAAAGCCTACTTCAGTTTTGGAGGAGCGGGTGCGAGAACTGAAAAAGAGAGCAAAGGTCAAGTCTGATCACCCCATGAAGGCTGCCGCTTCAGTCTCTGGTGAGCAGGTTCCCAGATGGAGTGGAAGAGCAGATTTTACCTCAGCTCCTGTGATGAAGAAGAATAATCCATCTCTACAAGAGGTGAGTGACCAATGTGATGACTACTAGAGGGGCCCCGCCTCCAGACAGGTGGAGGTAGGGGACAATCGAATTTACTGAACTGTATGGATCAGATGGCCTGGCACATCAGTCCCACAGAAGTATAAGGCTCTAGTAGATACCGGTGCACAGTGCACTCTGATGCCATCAAGCTTTCAAGGGGTGGAACCTATTTCTATTTCTGGAATGACAGGAGGATCCCAAGAGCTGACTGTACTGGAGGCTGAAATCAGCCTGACTGGGAGGGAATGGCAAAAACACCCCATTGTGACTGGTCCAGAGGCTCCATGTATCCTTGGCATAGATTACCTCAGGAGAGGGTCCTTCAAAGACCCAAAAGGGTACCGATGGGCTTTCGGTATTGCTGCTTTGGAGAGAGAGGAAGTGGAGCAGCTGTCCACCTTGCCTGGTCTCAGAGGATCCTTCTGCTGTGGGGTTGCTGAAGGTCGAAGAACAACAAGTGCCAGTCGCGACCACAACAGTGCACCGGCAGCAATATCGCACCAACCGAGACTCCCTGATTCCCATCCATAAGCTGATCCGTAGATTAGAGAGTCAAGGAGTGATCAGTAGGACCCACTCACCCTTTAATAACCGCATATGGCCAGTGCGAAAGTCTAATGGAGAATGGAGACTAACAGTAGACTATCGTGGCCTGAACGAAGTTACCCCATCCTTGAGTGCTGCCGTACCAGACATTCTAGAGCTTCAGTATGAACTGGAGTCAAAGGCAGCCAAGTGGTATGCCACGATTGACATTGCCAATGCTTTTTTCTCAATTCCTCTGGCAGCAGAGTGCAGGCCACAGTTCGCTTTTACTTGGAGGGGCGTCCAGTACACCTGGAACCGACTGCCCCAGGGGTGGAAACGCAGCCCTACCATCTGCCATGAACTGATCCAGACTGCGCTGGAACAGGGGCAAGCTCCAGAACACCTGCAATAGATTGAGGACATCATTGTGTGGGGTGATACAGCACAAGAAGTCTTTGAGAAAGGGAGGACAATAATCCAAATCCTGCTGACAGCCGGTTTTGCCATAAAAGGGAGTAAGGTCAAGGGACCTGCACAGGAGATTCAATTTTTGGGAATAAAATGGCAAGATGGCCGCCGCCAGATCCCCACAGATGTGATCAACAAGATAACAGCAATGTCGCCACCAACTACTAAGAAAGAAACACAAGCTTTCTTAGGTGCTGTGGGGTTCTGGAGAATGCACATTCCGAATTACAGCTTGATTGTAAGCCCTCTCTATTATGTGACCAGGAAGAAAAATGATTTTAAATGGAGCCCTGAGCAACAACAAGCCTTTCAGCAAATTAAACGTGAGATAGTTCGTGCAGTAGCCCTCGGATCAGTGCGGCCCGGGCCAGAATTTAAAAATGTACTGTACACCGCAGCTGGGGAGAACAGTCCTACCTGGAGCCTCTGGCAGAAAGCTCCAGGGGAAACTCGAGGTCGACCCCTCGGCTTTTGGAGTTGGGGATACAAAGGATCTGAGGCCAGCTACACCCCAACTGAAAAAGAGATATTGGCAGCCTATGAAGGGGTTCGAGCTGCTTCGGAAGTGATTGGCCCTGAAGCACAGCTCCTCCTGGCACCCCGGTTGCCCGTGCTGGGCTGGATGTTCAAAGGCAGGGTCTCCTCTACACATCATGCAACTGATGCTACATGGAGTAAGTGGGCCACATTAATTACACAACGAGCTGGAATAGGAAATCCCAGTCGCCCGGGAATTCTAGAAGTCATCATGGACTGGCCAGAGGGCAAAGATTTTGGAAGGTCACCAGAGGAGGAAGGAGTGATGCGTGCTGAAGAGGCCCCACCATATAATGAACTGTCAGAAAGTGAAAAGTGAAAATCCGCGATTGACTCTCAGACCATCATCCCAATAAAGAACAAACTTTGATGAAACCAGACGAGTTCTGCAGTAAAGGAACAATCAGCATCAACAGGCAGCGATCCAACACTGCACACAGCCTCCCCTGCTCTGAAAGACTGTTACAAAAGGTGGAGCCTGACATCACGGACTGGATGGACTCAGCAGCTTTATAGGGATTGGCCCAGGCACTACGGGATTATATTTCTCCCTCTGTGTGTGTGTGTGTATGTGTATATATATATATATATATATATATATATATATATATATATATATATATATATGGGATGGTATTTCGAAAAAGTGGGATCTGAGCATGATGTGAATGGTATGGAAGAAGGGGTGGATTGTTATGGGTTTGGCTTCCCCTCCCCCGTCCCCCATCCCCTGTCCCCCGCAGAGTCTCATGTTACGCCGGGAAAGAGAGAAAAGCTGGGGGAGGGGATACAGGGTGCCTGACCTGGGCTGACCAATGAGGTTATTCCATACCACAGCACGTCATGCCCAGGAGGTAGGATTCGGGGGCGGGGCTCTCGGGGTACGCGGTGAGGGGAGCCATGCAGTCTCTGTAGCGGCGCGGTCTAGGGAGCGGCGCGCGGTCTGGGGAGCACCGCACAGTCTCTCATCTTGGTCGGGCGGTGAAACAGTTGTATCCTCTCCCTTTGTATTTACTTTGTCATTATTATTGTTATTGGTGGTGGCAGTAGTGATTTGTATTGTATCTTAGTAACTGGACTGTTCTTATCTCAACCCGTGGGAGTTACATTTTCCTTTCCCCATTTCCCCCCATCAGAGTGGGGGCGGGGGGGGTGGGGGGTGGAAAAGGAGGGAGAAGTGAAATTTATGTTTTAAACCACCACAACATGCTTTTTGTATGACTTATGATTAAAACTGGTGATAGAATAAACAGAATTCAAAGAGTTCCCTTTTGCTGTCACTTCTGGCTACACTGTCATGTTATCATGAGCTATGAGGCATTTTCTGAAATTCCATCCTTTTCTTCAAAGGTTATACTTTTTTGACATTTTTTTTATTAGGAATTAATGATCTCGGTTTTGATCACTTTCATAAATTAAATTTTCTTCTGTAATATAGAGGATTATGTCTCATATTCAGTTTTCTCTCTATGATTAACTACCAAGTCTAGAGTGCTAAGACAGAACAGTACAGCTTCCTGATAAGAATGAAGATTTACTTTATTTCCAATTTGTTACAAAGCTAGAATATTCCAATTTGCTCAGTGATGCAAATCCAACACTTCCTTAAAATATTTGAGAAAGTTGTTGTTTTGTAGAAAACATATTTGTGTGAAGCTCTTAAAAATAAATAAATGATAGAATCACTCTAGTAAGAATGATTCAATGTTAATTCAAGTAGAAAAGGATGTGGACACCAATGCCTTGATCTGATAGTCACAGGAGAATTTTAATACCTGGTGAGACACCATTCATTGGCATTGATAAAAGCCATACATGTAATACATTTTACACTTTAAACTTTCTCACAGATGTTGGTTTCATTATATTGCTAAGGCAGTTATTTTATTTCAAGAAGTTTAACCTGATTTCCCACAGTCTTCATCCTCAGGCTTTTCAAAAAACCTTTAAGTCCTCTGTCACAGACAGCTATGCAATGCAAAATGTAGGATCATGAATTAAATGAACAAGGTAATCCCATTAAGTAGACAAGTCCTATGGAAGTCACAGGAAAATGTGTGTAGCTAACCACCAGAATAATTGAATGCAACTGCATTAAAAAACAACATTCTCTTTTACATATAATTGATGCTGAACTTGCAGTCTGAGATACTGATGCATCCTGGGATTTCATTTCTTTCCACATTTATGGCGTTGGTTTTGTTTCTTGTTTTTGGAGACTGTGTGTTAATGCATGGCCTAAAAATTTATACTTTTGTACAGCCTGCATGAAGAGGCAAAAAACTGACAACATTTTGCATGATGTTGTCTATTTCCTATCTTTTTGAGCACTACTATTGAGACAATTTATTATTCATTATAGACTTCCCAAGTAAGTTTTAGTCTATGATCTTTAACCCAACAGTCCTTTGGCTCTCTCTGGACCTGGCAGTAGAATATAGATGCCAGAACATTGCTATCCAGAGACATTTCTGACACCCATGATTATCCACATTGCTCTCCAACTGCCACACTAGATAGCTACAAATTTCCTACTGTTTCTGTAAAAGGTAAATTGACTCCTAAGGTACAGCAAATTGAACTAGGTATGTGTGAGCAGGCAACTGAATTGTTCTCTGAAAGTCAAAGTACCTCCATCTACTTGAAAATACCAGCTTCACATTTGTCATGGTTGAAACCCAGATGGCAACTAAATACCATGAAGCCTTTCACTCACCCACCTTTTTCTTTCTCCCCACCCCAGGCGGGATGGGGAGGAGAACCAAAGAATGTAAAATTAAATCCAAGCAGAAACCAGGGCAATATTCTAACAAGGAAAACTTTCCCTCAAATTGTAATTATTCCCAAGTTCTGTATTCACAGTGCAGTACTGATTCATTTTTTTCCCTCAAGAAAATAGCTAGAAAAGGTAATGATACCAAATATAATTTATGGATGATGCTTCAACGTCTTCACCTAGATACGTAGATGGTTGATTACCCACATTTTTCTGTAGTCCTGTTAGTTTCGTGTAAAACAAGCAGTTCAATATCTAAAAGAGTGGGGCTTACATGTACAGATCCACAGAGGCCACAGTGAAACATGTTTCTTTATCTAATGTGGCTATCCTGCATTTAACCTCTAAATATTTAAATATGTATTAATTTCAACCATGTATCTTCCCTAGAGCACAAATCTTCCTCAAAACATTATTACAGTTCTTCTACACTTCTTGAGCCAATCGGTTCTGAATTTAGCATTTACATCTGGCATAACAATATAAGCAAAAACCATCATAAAGGAATACTTTGTGACTCCCAGAGTTAGGTTCTTCCCTACCTACGTTTTATGCACAGTCTAATCTGAATGCACATTAATACGCACTCTCTGCCAAATTATTCTTCTTTCCCTTCTTTTTCATACAGAAACATATCCACATTGGCAAGGAAGAAGCATCAGTACACTGGAACAAATCCGCCAGACTGGACCTTTCAAGGGAGAAGGATTTCAAGGGGCACTGTGGCAATTTTTTTTCTCTTAGAGTTCAGAGCATTGTTTTAATCTTTAATGATGAGAAAGAGATTAGCTCATTATTTCACGTTTCCTGTCTTGGGGTAGATTTCAAAACCAACCCTAACCCAAGTGGTACCTCTAAAACCCATTCCATGGATGCTGTACTAGTAGCAAAAAGGTGTTAGTGCCTTAACTGCTTCTTTATTTCACAGCTTTCTACAGCATATCCAGAAGTATCTGGAAGACAGTGGATAGACAATGTCATATTTGATCTTCTTGGATAAAATGCATTGTGGAACAGAACAATGCAGTCACCATGCACTGGACTGATCAGCATCAAAATTACCGCAGACCTGTTTCTGGGAGTACTGTTACTGTCCTCCATTCCCATAACAACACTGGAGGTTAAACTCTCTTTATTTGGAAACTTATTCAGCATGGCTAGAAAGAGAGCTGCTTTCTAGCCATATCTGAAAAATAATGTAAGATACAAACCCTTCCTTAACCTCTCTGTTTATAATAGACGTAAGGATTTTGAACAGGTCTCTTTTTAGGAAGTGACATTTTGTATTATATGAAAGTTTATGGTGGTAAAAGTCCAACTCATAAACATTGCTCATGACATTTTGTGGAATACCAGTATTTACATTTTTGTAATTTTCATACCTGAGCCAACTCAAGGATTATGACTGGTTGAAGAGAGTTTGCATTTTAAAATAAAAAACCTAGATCCAAAATGAGCCCATACTCAAATCACAGTTACATTTAAAATCTCTGTACATGAGTGGTACTCTTTATTATATGCTAACTTCTTAGCTTTCCATTTCCTTCGGTATTTTCAAGGTCAGAGGGTAAGAGAAAAAGCAGAGTTCTGTATGCAGTTCTGAGAACTGAACACCACATACTGCTTTTGAATAACAGACGATTTCCTTTGCAGGACATAACTGCTAAGCCCTTCCCCTCCTCCCTGGCCCTCTGGCATTCCAGCTGAGATAATCTGTAGAAAGCAACTTGGCATCAAATGCAAATTTGAAACATGATGTGAAACTGCTTACCAAGCTGTTAGAGGCACAGAAAAAACAAAGATCTGTGCAGATAAAAACTTTAATCCTATCTGAAATGATATAAAGGTAGAAAAGGGCAGATGTTAAGATTATAATTTTAGTGATCTGGAAATCTGGCAGTGAGTTCAGAAATGGTAAATTAGATTAAGTACATGAGAATAACTACATCTTTCAAAACAGAGCAGGACAAGCATCATTAGAATTCGGATACATTCACTCTGCAGGCAATTTTTCATTTCTGTTGAGGTCTATCTTGCTTTAAATTATCCATTGTATCCATTCCTCACTTCTGTTAAAAGTCACCTGCAGCTCTGTAGAATTTGCAGCCTTGTGGAGATAATAACAAGTTAAAAAAACGAGCTGTTTGGAAATGATGAAGGAAAAGAGAATAAGCTCCCTAAGTGGAGGGTAGAATTGTTCAGTTATACAATATATTAAAAACAAGTTTAGGAGAGAAATGCAGATGGTGGCCTACTGCTTCAGCACAGCAGAATTTTGTCAGCTGAACCGGTTTTGAGTGTTCTGCTTTAGACTTACAACAATAACAACCAGTGAAGCACAGCTGGTGTTCAGAAGGCAGAAGTGCAGTAGTCCACTTATGTGAAAGATGTGATTGTATAGACATAATCATAAGAAAGAGACATCAATTAAAAAAAATGTGAACGCCATCACTAGAAGGGAAAAAAGTAGCTACAAATGTATCTTTTTTCCTAGATCATAGTGAGGTACACATCTGGAATATGAAGGTACAGAAACCAGTCCATTATGTCACAAAGATTTAAATTACATCATAATACTATTTTTTTTTCAGATTAATTTGCATTAAAGTTTCAATTAGAGTTTTCTTTCTTTAGAGAAACAGCTCAACAATACTGAGCCAGCATCTGATGTGAATTACTTTGATATACATCCTGACTGAACTAGGTTTGAATGTAGTAGAAATCTATTAGGCATCATCATTATACTTTTTCTTTTTTTTTCATCTGTAATTTAGACGCTGGATTTTCTTTAAAAACAAAACTACAGGATTGAAATATGGATTATTTAAACATAAATCTCTAAATCCTACTGCAAATTCGATCACTTCTTTTTGACTTCAGAAAGTGTGCTTTATGTCAGTTCACAGCTTGTTTTGCTTTTGAATTAACTAACTGAAATATTTTTACAACTCATTCTGAATTCTGTCATGAAGCAATGCTTATGCATGCAGAAATTAATGCATTGTCAACTGTTAATTTTCAGAAGTTAAGGGAAAACCCCTGGAGGAGGGGAGAGGAGACAGAATCAGTTACAACACTGGGAACGTAAATTATAAATACACACCTATATGTGTGTGTGTGTGTGGTTTTGTTTCTTTTCCTGTTCAGAGAACATTTTATTGCTATTATACTGAGTCTTAGTATGTTTGTCTTAGAAGTGTGCTTTATTAGCGTGACTGGAATTCAGAGCCTTAAGAAAAATATCACACACCCCTAGACTTGTAACTTAGTTTACAGTTTTGGTATAAAACATATTTGCATTTTGATGGCATAAAGGAATACATTTGCAATGGCATATTTTTAGTTTATTTCTGAGAAGAACTTACAGGTAAGTCAGTAAATGCATATTTTATATTATAAACATTTTAAATGAAATTGAAATAAAGGGATTGCTCAGTCTTAGAACAGTGACTGAAAAAAACATTTATAATTCAGCTCTGTGGGATATGTTAGTATTATCACTGACTTTTATTTCCTTTGAAATTCCAAAAGAATGAAAGCATTTCAAAGTTAAAGCCACATATTTCCATCAAGACATTGAGGGCTTTAAAGATTACTATAATATAATTGTAAACACAATAACGTGCTCAGTGCTCCCACTGTCAAGTTAGTGGAAGGATTCAGAAAACTATTTATGCTTATTTCAGTGGTTTTGTTTCTTTTTCAGAACATCCTGAAAAAAGGAAAACAACTTGTCAAGCATCTTCCATCAGCACACTTTGACAGGGTTTGAATTCCACTGAAATCAGTTTTAGCCTTCATGTAAAATTAAATTCAAGCAAAAGCAAAGGTCAATTCAGAATCTCCAAATATACTGAAAAAGGAGAAGTCATGAAAGGGAAGACTAGTCCCAGTGACTTGGCTTCTTACAAAGGCTCTGCAGATTCTATTGTATTAAGTGCAGCAGACAAATGACTGGCCTGTACCTGAGGTTCTCTATTTCCTATGGGAGTAAGAGAGCAAATTTGTATCTAGGAAATAGACTACTGTTTACAGTGTTAAGGATGATTGATCCAGAAAGCACAAACATATGGGGGAAGGATCACAGTTACCTACAGAATTCTCTAAGGTCTCATATTTTATTGCTGACAAACTGTGGTTTGTAAAGTTAGAATGTTATGGTACTAATCTAAGAAGAAAATGAGAAGAAAACCAGACTATGATCTGATATTAAAAGGCCTTTATATGACAATACCAGCATCAGGAGTTCTAACCTGCTCAGGTTCCTTGTCAATCACTCTAGCTCCTCCTCCCAACAAAAAGTTCACTATTTCTCTTTAATAGAGTCATTGTTTGAGCAGTGTCCCAACTTCCACTCTATCAACAAAATGGCAAGAAGGTGCTCCACTGAACAGGAGGAGGCTGGGCTGCTGTGGACAATGCATAGTATGGCAAATTTAATCCTGTGTGATTTCGGTTGGGTTGCTTCCTTGACTTTCTGATATTGTTCTCAGCCATTTAGGGATGACATAGTATTTTCACTTTAAAAAGTATTTTTCCTTGGTAATTATTAGCATACTCCCATGACTAGCCTCACTAAAATCAGTTATATTGATTACAGAAGTAAAGATAAGGACTTTTTTCCTTGGATTATAAAATGCATGATAAAGTAAAATGGCATTCAGTTATTTATATCTGAATTTCAAAACAATAATGCTAGAGCCTTTGTATTGCTATCAGAATGCTTACAAGAAATTTAAAATATAATAGTTAGAAAAGAAATACCAGTAATGTAAGATGTGAAAGAATCTACATTTTTCATTTTTCTATTCTACTGAAAAGCAGACAAAAACCTGTACCAAAAAACCTGAGCCAAACCTGTATGGGAGTGCAGAAAAGCTCCGCCTTCCTTCTCAAGTTTAATTGTGACCACAAGGTTTACTTCTGATATTGTTCTATGATCAGTTCAGACCAAACAACTGCCTCCCCATTTTCAAAAACCTTTTGTCCAATATGAGTTACCCTGAAAGTAAAGCTAGATGGAGCTAGAGCATATCAATATTGCTGCAAATTTACTGCTGCTTGACTACTTGGGACTATATACTCTTAGGCCAATAATAAATGGAGGTGCTAAAGTCTGGTTTGATTAATGGCCATGTGGAAAGAAGTAGTGCTCTTTAAAAAAAAAATATGGATGGAACAGTTTCCTATCAGCAAGAGTTTTGTTAAGTTCAAAATATTTTCTAGGAAAAATATCATAATTTCATTTGGACCAGATTAAAATCTTCCATTTGAGTTCAGTAAAACATTAACACAATGCAATTTTAATGGGTTCTCAAGTGCATATGCACACATATACGATAAATAAATAAAGACAACATTTGATATGTTTAATTCATTGTTATAATAAACTGTTACATTTTACTTTTTTTTTTTTTTTACTATAGAATCAAAACCTCACAAAATATTGGAATTCTTAGTGCAACAAATCTTCTATTTTATAACTTACTCTGAGTATTACAGATCTTTACTTCAGAGCCTTGTTCACTGCAGGGTTCAGTTGAGGTGGAGTACCAATTAGGGAAGTATGAACACTGTGGAGAAGCATAGATTGCCCATCATATGACAGAGAATACATATCACTCATTAATAGGGGCAGAAGTTTATGTTCCTTTTAGCTTCCACTGCTGGCTCTTTCTTTCGCCTGTCAGTAATTGCGTACCTCATTCATGGCATATATGCAGAATTAGAACAGCTTTCTTTAGAAATTTTTAACTGACTGACTTTGTAAGCAAAGAGTCAGAATGTCTCTTTAAGCATAATGTAGCTGAAGTACTGTGTTTCTGTATGCACTGGTATCCAAAGTACACTGAAGGTGCAGAGGAGTTTTGGGTGGTCTTGACCCATAGCATACAGTAACAAACAGGAAATAAAAAGTTTCTCATTAGCACTTCCATGGCTCACACACTAAAATATTGTATATCATTATATATTTCTTGTATCTCATTATATATTTCTTTCCTACAACCCAATTAATTAAACTTATGGAAACCAATTGAAAAAAGTCAGGTCTCATCAGTATCATCAAGGGCACACAAAACTGCTGACCCTTTGCAACACTCTAGCAAATACCTGCAAAGAAAAAATATGTTTTACTTTGGAATGTGGAGTTCCGGTCTTCAGGAGCAGAACAGGATGACACAGACTGCAGCTTACAACAGATTCCTATTAAAGTGTAACATCTTAATAGAAATAATTTAATTATTCAGTACAAGCTAGCCTTGCTGTGGGGGTTTAAACCGTAAATTTCCCTTCTCCCTCCTTTCCCGCCCCCTCCCCCCCACTCCGATGGGAGGAAATGGGGAGAGGAACCAAAGAAAACTTAACTCCCACGGATTGAGATAAGAACAGTCCAGTAACTAAGATACAATACAAATCACTACTGCCACCACCAATAACAATAATAATGACAAAGTAAATACAAAGGGAGAGGATACAACCGTTTTGCCGCCCGACCGCGCACCGCTCCCCAGACCGCGTGCCGCTCCAGAGACCGCGCCGCTCCAGAGACCGCGTGGCCCATGAGACCGTGTGGCGTGAGCGAGCGACCGCCCCCGCTCCCCCCACCACGTGCTGTGCGAGCCCCCCCCCCCTCCGAATCCTACCTCCTGAGCATGACGTGCTGTGGTATGGAATAACCTCTTTGGTCAGCCCGGGTCAGGCGCCCTGTCTCCCCTCCCCCAGCTTTTCTCTCTTTCCCGGCAGTAATATGAGACTCTGCGGGGGACGGGGGATGGGGGGGGGGGGAAGCCGAACCCATAACAATCCACCCCTTATTCCATACCATTCACATCATGCTCAGATCCCACTTTTTCAGAATATAATCCCATATATATATATATATGTACATATACATACACACACACAGAAGGAGAAATATAATCCCGTAGTGCCTGGGCCAATCCCTATAAAGCTGCTGAGTCCATCCAGTCCGTGATGTCAGGCTCCACCTTTTGTAACAGTCTTTCAGAGCAGGGGAGGCTGTGTGCAGTGTTGGATCGCTGCCTGTTGATGCTGATTGTTCCTTTACTGCAGAACTCGTCTGGTTTCATCAAAGTTTGTTCTTTATTGGGATGATGGTCTGAGAGTCAATCGCGGATGACTTGAAGACATCTAGTTGATAGGCTATAAAGAAACACATTACATAACAAGCAACAGCATGCAATTGAGTTCATTGGCTGTTTTCTCCTAAAATCAAATCTCCTTGAGGTACACATCGGACTTCCCCATCTTCCCGCATTACCCACCACGTATATCCGGGTCCCTGAGCAAAAGCAATCCCACGAGTGGGTTTGCCTTTACCTGAAGCAGGAATAACCCAGACTGTCTTCCTCAGCAAATTCTTTATGTGCACCACAGGAACGTTGTCCCCCTCTACAGTATGTAGAAGTTCTGACTGGGCAGGGACCAGCTCTGTTGGCAGATCCTCTGGTGTTGACCAACCAGGTCAACAGCCTTTAATAAATGTGTATCCCAATGTTTGAAAGTCCCACCACCTATTGCTCTCAGTGTAGTTTTTAATAGCCCATTATACCGTTGGATTTTCCCAGAGGCTGGTGCATGGTAGGGGATGTGATATACCCATTCAATGCCATGCTCTTTGGCCCAAGTATCTATCAGGCTGTTCCAGAAATGAGTCCCATTGTCTGACTCAATTCTCTCTGGTGTGCCGTGTCACCACAAAATCTGTTTCTCAAGGCCCAGGATAGTGTTCCGGGCAGTGGCGTGGGGCACAGCGTATGTTTCCAACCATCTGGTGGTTGCTTCCACTATGGTAAGCACATGACGCTTGCCTTGGCGGGTTGCTGGGAGTGTGATATAATCAATCTGCCAAGCCTCCCCATATTTGTACTTCAGCCATCGTCCTCCATACCAAAGAGGCTTTAACCGTTTAGCCTGCTTAATTGCAGCACATGTTTCACAGTCATGAATAACCTGGCCAATAGTATCCATTGTTAAGTCCACCCCTCAATCACGAGCCCATCTGTATGTTGCATCTCTGCCCTGATGGCCTGAAGTGTCGTGGGCCCTACCGGGCAAAAAATAGTTCACCCTTATGTTGCAAATCTAAGTCCATCTGAGCCACTTCAATCTTAGCAGCTTGATCCACTTGTTGGTTGTTCTGGTGTTCCTCCGTAGCCTGACTCTTGGGTACGTGAGCATCTACGTGGCGTACCTTGACCACCAGGTTTTGTACTTGGGCAGCGATGTCTTGCTGCAGTGCAGCAGCCCAGATGGGTTTCCCTCTGCGCTTGCCAGTTGCTCTGCTTCCATTGCTGCAACCACCCCATACAGGGCATTCGCCACCATCCAGGAGTCACTATAGAGATAAAGTACTGGCCACTTTTCTCGTTCAGCAATGTCCAAGGCCAGCTGGATGGCTTTCACTTCTGCAAACTGACTCGATTCACCCTCCCCTTCAGCAGTTTCTGCAACTTGTCGTTGAGGACTCCATACTGCTGCCTTCCATCTATGGTGCTTTCCCACAATGCAACAAGACCCATCAGTAAATAAGGCATATTGCTTTTCACTTTCTGACAGTTCATTCTATGGTGGGGCCTCTTCAGCACGCATCACTCCTTCCTCCTCTGGTGACCTTCCAAAATCTTTGCCCTCTGGCCAGTCCATGATGACTTCTAGAATTCCTTTACGACTGGGATTTCCTCTTCGAGGTCGTTGTGTAATTAATGCGGGCCACTTACTCTATGTAGCATCAGTAGCATGATGTGTAGAGGAGACCCTGCCTTTGAACATCCAGCAGAGCACAGGCAACCGGGGTGCCAGGAGGAGCTGTGCTTCAGTGCCAATCACTTCCGAAGCAGCTCGAACCCCTTCATAGGCTGCCAATATCTCTTTTTCAGTTGGGGTAGAGCTGGCCTCAGATTCCTTTGTATCCCCAACTCCAAAAGCTGAGGGGTCGACCTCGAGTTTCCCCTGGAGCTTTCTGCCAGAGGCTCCAGGTAGGACCGTTCTCCCCAGCTGTTGTGTACAGCACATTTTTGACATCTGGACAGGTCCACACTGGTCCGAGGGCTGCTGCACGAACTATCTCACGTTTAATTTGCTGAAAGTCTTGTTGTTGCTCAGGGCCCCATTTAAAATCATTTTTCTTCCGGGTCACATGATAGAGAGGGCTTGCAATCAAGCTGTAATTCGAGATAGTGCATCCTCCAGAACCCCACAGCACCCTAAGAAAGCTTGTGTTTCTTTCTTAGTAGTTGGTGGCGACATTGCTGTTATCTTGTTGATCACATCTGTGGGGATCTGGCGGCGGCCATCTTGCCATTTTATTCCCAAAAATTGAATCTCCTGTGCAGGTCCCTTGACCTTACTCCCTTTTATGGCAAAACCGGCTGTCAGCAGGATTTGGGTTATTCTCCTCCCTTTCTCAAAGACTTCTTCTGCTGTATCACCCCACACAATGATGTCCTCAATCTATTGCAGGTGTTCTGGAGCTTGCCCCTGTTCCAGCGCAGTCTGGATCAGTCCATGGCAGATGGTAGGGCTGTGTTTCCACCCCTGGGGCAGTCGGTTCCAGGTGTACTGGATGCCCCTCCAAGTAAAAGCGAACTGTGGCCTGCACTCTGCTGCCAGAGGAATTGAGAAAAAAGCATTGGCAATGTCAATCGTGGCATACCACTTGGCTGCCTTTGACTCCAGTTCATACTGAAGCTCTAGAATGTCTGGTACGGCAGCACTCAAGGATGGGGTAACTTCGTTCAGGCCACGATAGTCTACTGTTAGTCTCCATTCTCCATTAGACTTTCGCACTGGCCATATGCGGCTATTAAAGGGTGAGTGGGTCCTACTGATCACTCCTTGACTCTCCAATCTACGGATCAGCTTATGGATGGGAAGTCAGGGAGTCTCGGTTGGTGCGATATTGCCGCCGGTGCACTGTTGTGGTCGCGACTGGCACTTGTTGTTCTTCGACCTTCAGCAACCCTACAGCAGAAGGATCCTCTGAGAGACCAGGCAAGGTGGACAGCTGCTCCACTTCCTCTCTCTCCAAAGCAGCAATACCGAAAGCCCATCGGTACCCTTTTGGGTCTTTGAAGGACCCTCTCCTGAGGTAATCTATGCCAAGGATACATGGAGCTTCTGGACCAGTCACAATGGGTGTTTTTGCCATTCCCTCCCAGTCAGGCTGATCTTCAGCCTCCTGTACAGTCAGCTCTTGGGGTCCTCCTCTCACTCCAGAATAGAAATAGGTTTCACCCCTTGAAAGCTTGATGGCATCAGAGTACACTGTGCACCGGTATCTACTAGAGCCTTATACTTCTGTGGGACTGATGTGCCAGGCCATCTGATCCATACAGTTCAGTAAATTCGATTGTCCCCTACCTCCACCTGTCTGGAGGCGGGGCCCCTCTAGTAGTCATCACATTGGTCACTCACCTCTTGTAGAGATGGATTATTCTTCTTCATCACAGGAGCTGAGGTAAAATCTGCTCTTCCACTCCATCTGGGAACCTGCTCACCAGAGACTGAAGCGGCAGCCTTCATGGGGTGATCAGACTTGACCTTTGCTCTCTTTTTCAGTTCTCGCACCCGCTCCTCCAAAACTGAAGTAGGCTTTCCATCCCACTCCATCATATCTTCTCCATGATCCTGCAGGTAAAACCATAGGGTGGCCCCTGGTGTATAACTTCTATATCTTCTCTCTCAAACAGTGGGACACCTTCTGTTAATAGCTGAGACGTGTGTTGGTACACGTGAGGAGCTGGATAGATCGTCTCTCAATTAGTTGCAGGTTCTGGGACAGTTTTTCCACAGCTGAGATGATGGAAGGGGTAGATATTATCTTCAAACTCTCGGAGTTTATAAAACATTTCATCCACTGTTGGTGGTCCTTATGTCACTCCAGGTTATTGTTGCCAATGAATGGGCATAGGATTGGGGTGCATTTCGTGTAAATTTCTGCCAGATGGGTTCGTGTACATTCGACTTCATCTGGATCTATGGGTATATCCCTAACATTTGGCTTGGTGATATAGATCATCTCTACAATGGCTGATTCTCTCAGAGACTGGATGCCTTTCTCTTGAGTAGTCACCTTGGCTGAGAGACTCATAACATCATCCTTGTATGGAAACCTATCTTTCACAGCTGCCAAGAGCCGCTTCCAAAGGCTGAGGGACTTTTTCTCTCTTGCAATTGCTTTGTCCAATTCCCCCTTCCCTGGCAAGTGATCCCAGCTGTTTGGCTTCACTACCTTCTAGTTCATGACGATGGGCCCCATTGTCCCAGCATCGAAGCAGCCAGGTGATGATGTGCTCCCCTGGCTGACGGGTGAAGTCTTTTCGCATATTCCGTAGCTCGGTTGAGGACCGAGATCAGGAAGTCACCTCTTCCTTTTCTTCTTCTTCTTCATCATGTGGTAATAACTCCTGGCCAGATGCTGTCTCAGGTGGTGATGTTTCTTTGTCTTGTTTCATCTTTCCTGTCTCTTCTTTGTTTTTCCTCTTGCGTACAGGGGCAACCGATATTGGTATGAGTTGGTCCTCTGGTTTAGCTGCAGTGATTATTACTGTGGTTTGGGTAGCCACCGTACTTGTCACTGGGGTTTGAGTCGTGGCTGTACCTGTCGCTGGTGGTGATGTAGCTGCTGTACTTGGAGCTGGATTAACTGCGCTGTCCATTACTCCGCCCTCAGATCCAGAGATGTTTTATTCCTTCTGAAGATGCTGGACAGTGTTAAACAAGGCTCTGTAAGCATAAGCCAAGCCCCAGCACGTTGCCATGATTTGTCCATCTCTGGTGTGGCCAGAATGATCACACACCTCCTTTAAATGTTTCACTAATTTTTCTGGGTTTTGCATTTGTTCATTTTTGAAGCTCCAAAGCACTGGAGGGGCCCACTGGCCTAGATACTTGCCCATACTATCCCACACACCCTGCCACTCATGACTGTCCAGCCTTGGGGAAAATCTCTCGGCCATCCTAGATTGTGGTCTAACCCCAGACGTGGCCCACACTCCACTCTGCTTAACTCTCCGGACCAGACTAAATAGTTGTGAGTACATCATATTCAGCATGTGTGCCAACATGATAATTCCCGTCACCACCAGCAGGCAGATCTCAAGGGTATCTAAAGGCCATTCAAAACCTTCAGAATTCTCAAATAGTGTTGTAAACGGCCTGGGGGGGGCGCTGGGAGCACAAAAGAATGTCTCCTTCACAGGCTGACCACCCGAGGAGGTGAAAAGAGATGTGTAATTGCTAAGAACTTCCATTATATACCTCCCAAAGTATGGAGTTGGTGGCTACCCTGGAAACACAAACCGGGTCAGTTTCATGATCACTAAGTCTAGTGTATTAACAATCCGCTGCAATACTGTATAATGTAACAAGAATCTTAACCCAAAACCCAGATCTGAAAAACGTTAAGATAAGAAGAACCGGCTGTAAGTAAAGTATCCTACACTGAACCTGTGAGAACCAGAGCAACAACTTTGAGAGCCAGTAAATCAGCATTGTGACGAGTGGCTATTTTGCCTTTATCTCAACCCTTCGTGCCCCACGTTGGGCGCCAAAACTGTAGTGGTTTAATGCTTAAATTTCCCTTCTCCCTCCTTGTCCGCACACATACACACCCACACCCCCCTCCGATGGGGGGAAATGGGGAGAGGAACCAAAGAAAATGTAACTCCCACGGGTTGAGATAAGAACAGTCCAGTAACTAAGATACAATACAAATCACTACTGCCACCACCAATAACAATAATAATGACAAAGTAAATACAAAGGGAGAGAATACAACCGTTTCGCCGCCCGACCGAGCCGAGAGACCGCGCACCGCTCCCCAGACCGCGTGCCTCTCCAGAGACCGCGCCGCTACAGAGACCGCGTGGCGCCAAAACCAGACCGCGCGCCGCTCCCCCTACCACGTGCCCGGAATCCTACCTCCTGGGCATGACGCTGCTGTGGTATGGAATAACCTCATTGGTCAGCCCGGGTCAGGCGCCCTGTCTCCCCTCCCCCAGCTTTTCTCTCTTTCCTGGCGTAACATGAGACTCTGCGGGGTGGGGGGGGGAAGCCGAACCCATTACACCTGTTCATTCATTCTGATATTGTTTGGGCATCTACTTATGCCAACAATACTTCTGAAATTAAATTGATAAGCATGACTTTTATCAGAATGGAGTGCTTAAAACTGAGAAAATACTATTAAATATATGTAAATTAATTCGAAAATAAAATAAATCTTATGCAATGGTTTTATTCTCACTATTCATCTCCAAGAACAACTGAGTGAACAAATCTATAAGTACAGTATACATTACACAAGGAAATCAAGCCATAGTTATCTGTGCAAATATGTACTCTCACAGATATTCATAAAGATCAGCATATAATACAAAGCACATCAGCAATTCTGAAAACTGTGCATGTTTAGGACTCAGCAAACAGTCAACAAATATAACAGTATCTGACAATATTGAGCATTTGTGCATTACATTAAAAAAAGATGTTTATACAACTGGTAACTACTGAGCTTAACAAAGATATGACATAGTACATTATGGCAGATTCAAGTGCATAAAGGTGTTCTGAGGTCTTAATTTCCCTTTTTAATCAGCTTTAGCTTGATAAATAATCATTACAGGGACACAGCCATAAGACTTTTAATAAAAAAATAGGCCAAATTTTCACTTAAGTGCACACATTCTCTTCTGCCTCCAGCAGAACAGTGGACATTCAGTTGTGTTTCTGACTAGCCCATTTATACTTACTCCATTTCAATTATTCTTCTTATTGAATGCACATTTCTTGTGTTATTCAAATTTACCTTTTGTTTCAGTAAGTAACCAAAGACTTTTTGTATCTCACTAAGAAACAACCTCTGCAGATCTTCCTTATATATAAGGAGGTTGATGTGTATAAATGTACGCATATACAGTGAAACAATACACTCTCTGCTGTTTATATTGTGGCATAAAGACTCACAGAGCGTTTGTTAAAAAAAAAAAAAAAAAAAAAAGAAACAAAATAAAGGATACCTTAAGTCCGGTTATGGTCTCATTGGGAATCAGGCATCAGTGAGACAACCTGCAGCTGTCTGGATGGTTACCACAGTTTGTTTTTCATAATTTGGGTGTCAGGCCCTGAACTTTTGCCAAATCTTCATAATCCAGTGGGCTCATGATCCTATATGCCCACTCCAGTGTATGCATGACTGATTTCTATTTTCTTGCGCTGTATACAAACACCTGCTATCTTACCTACGTACCAAAAGCAGTTGTATGTGACCATTCCTGCATCTGCAGAAACGATTTCTTCTGGTTATTCAGAATTCACCGGATATAGTTTAATAAATTTAGCACTAGGAACTGACATGGGGAGTTCTTGGGATAAAGGTCGTAGGCATAGTAGTAGAGTCAAGAGTCAACCCTCTTGTCTGGAGTTGATCCACTGCCTCAGGTCTATCCATTACCCCATCTATGCAGAGACTAGCTGCATAGCTGCTTGGGACCCCCTAAGGAATTGGGCTAAATGCACTTGGTTTGCACAGACACAGGTACACAGCTGCTATAACTTTAGGAGAAGCATTAATTTAATTTTTCTAACACAGTTATAACTCAGATTTCATAGACCTTGTCTTAATGTAGTCCATGCAGTTTTAGATGTATGGAGAAAGCTGTTACAATGAACAGAAATCCTGCAGTGTTATCAATAGCAAAGTAAGAGCCAGTATTTAATGCAATTAAAATTATTGTGAAGTGAATAAAGAGGATCCTTCTGGGACTCAATCCGTGTCATCCCTATATAGCTGATTGTAATTCTGACAGGTTTTAAGAGATGTGTCTTACCTCCTGACTTCTCTAATATTACTATACTTTGAAGCTCTCTAGAAAACAGTCATACATTATTTAACACAGATTAATATTTTAAATATTACTCAAAGTAGCTTCATAATGTGGTGATAGTAACAGATGCTATTATTCTTGCACAGTCAGGAGAAAAAAAGCATGCAAGTATGTAGAGATATTGCAAATTAAAACTTCTCAAAAGATCTTTACTTTTTAGTGAGGGTCTTTTTCCATGGCCTTAATAGAGATTTGAACACAGGTTTAATTGAGATATTAGAATGTTATTTGCATAACAATAGAATGCAAACCATATGGATTTCTTTGCTGTAAATGTTTTAAGATCCCCTGACAAGTGAAGCAAATTCTATTATCATATTAATAGGTAGGTGATAAGGTTGGAAACCTTAGAAGAGGTTTTATTCAGCTCTGTGTTAGTTTTATAAGAAACAAATTGTCAAATCACATAGAAATACGGTGTTGCTTTTAATATACGTAGGAAATACCTTGAATTTTACTAAGTTTGCCTAATACGTATCCTATTATTTGCAAGCTAGGTATTACATTAGGTTGATATGTTAGAGGGAAGGAATGGCATCCAGAGGGACCTTGACAGGCCTGTGAGGTGGGCTGATGCCAACCTGATGAAGTTTAACCATGACAAGTGCAAGGTCCTACACCGGGGTGGGAGAAATCCCAGGCCCAGCTACAGGCTGGGCAGAGAAGAGGTGCAGAGCAGCCCTGTGGAGAAGGACTTGGGGGTGTTGCTCAATGAAAAAATGAACGTGAGCCGGCAGTGTGTGCTTGCAGCCCAGAAAGCCAACTGTATCCTGGGCTGCATCAAAAGGAGCATGACCAGCAGGTCGGGGGAGGTGATCCTGCCCCTCTACTCTGCTCTCATGAGACCTCACTTGGACTACTGTGAGCAGTTCTGGTGTCCTCAACATCAAAAGAGCATGGAACTGTTGGAACAAGTCCAGAGGAGGGCCACGAGGATGTTCAGGGACTGGAGCACCTTGCAAATGAAGACAGGCTGTGAAAGTTGGGGCTGTTCATCCTGGAGAAGAGAAGGCTGAGTGGAGACCTCATAGCAGCCTTCCAGTATCTGAAGGAGGACTATAGGGATGCTGGGGAGGGACTCTTCATGAGGGACTGCAGTGATAGGACAAGGGGTAATGGGTTCAAACTACAACAGGGGAAGTTTAGATTGGATATGAGGAAGAAATTCTTTACTGTAAGGGTGGTGAGGCACTGGAATGGGTTTCCCAGGGAAGTTGTGAATGCTCCATCACTGGCGGTGTTCAAGGCCGAGTTGGGCAGAGCCTTGGGTGGCATGGCTTAGTGTGAGGTGTCCCTGCCCATGGCAGGGGTGTTGGAACTAGATGATCTTAATGTCCTTTCCATCCCTAACTATTCTATGATTCTATGATTCTACAATGTCGGCTCCATCTCTTGTAACAGTCATTCAGAGCAGGAAAGGCTGTGCGCAGTGTTGGATCTTTGCCTGCTGACAGTACTACAGAACTTGTCTGGTTTCATCGAAGTTCAGACTTTGTTGGGATAATTGTCAGAGGGAAGTCACGGTCAGTCGCTGGTTACCTGAAGACATCTAGTTGGTGGGCTATAAAAATGCTACATGGCAGGCAACAGCATACAATTGAGTTCATTGGCTGTTTTCCACTAAAATCAAATCCCCTTGTTGAGGTGCACATTGGACTTCCCCATCTTCCCGCATTACCCACCAAGTATATCCAGGTCCCTGAGCAAAAGCAATCCCATGAGTGGGTTTTCCTTTACCTGAAGTGGGAATATTCCAGATTGTCTTCCCCAGCAATTTCTTTATGCGCACCACAGGAACTTTGTCCCCTTCTGCAGTATGTAGAAGTTCTGCTGGGCTGGACCAGCCCTGTTGCAGATCCCCTGGTGTTGACCAACCAGATGGCCTTTGGCAAATGTGTATCCCAGTGCTTGAAATTCTCACCACCCATTGCTCTCAGTGTAGTTTTTAACAGCCCATTGTACCATTCAATTTTCCCAGAGGCTAGTTTATGGTAGGGTATGTGCTATACCCACTCAGTGCTGTACTTCTTGGCTCAAATGTCTATAAAGCTGTTCCGGAAATGAGTCTCATTGTCTGACCCAAAATCTGTTTTTCAAGGCCCAGGAAAATGTTCTGGGCAGTGGGATGGGGGCACAGCACATGTTTCCAGCCATCCGGTGGTTGCTTCCATTGTTGCAACCACCCCCACAGAGCATTTGCCACCATCCAGGAGTCACTATAAAGTACTGGCCACTTTTCTTGTTCAGCAATGTCCAAGGCCAGCTGGATGGCTTTCACCTCGGCAAACTGACTTGATTCACCGTCTCTTTCAGCAGTTTCTGCAACTTGTTGTCGAGGACTCCATACAGCTGCCTTCCATCTACGATGCTTTCCCACAATATGGAAGGACCCATCAGTAAAAAAGACATATTGCTTTTCACTTTCTGACAGTTTATTATATGGTGGGGCCCCTTCAGCACGCATCACCTCCTCCTCTGATGACATTCCAAAATCCTTGCCTTCTAGCTAGTCCATGATGACTTCTAGAATTCCTAGAAGGCTGTGATTTCCTATTTGAGCTCATTATGTAATTAGTGATGCCGACTTACTCCACCTAGCATGGGTTACATGATGTGTAGAGGAGACCCTGTCTTTGAACATCCAGCCCAGCACGGGCAACCAGGATGACGGGAGGAACTGTGTTTCAGTGCCAGTCACTTCCGAAGCAGCTTGAACCCCTTCATAGGCTGCAAGTATCTCTTTTTCAGTTGGGGTATAGCTGGCCTCAGATCCTCTGTATCCCCGAATCCAGATGCCAAGGGGTTGATCTTGAGTATCCCCTGGAGCTTTCTGCCAGAGGCTCCAGGTAGGACCGTTCTCCCCAGCTGCAGTTTACAGTACATTTTTAACATCTGGCCCCGTTTGGACTGGTCCTAGGGCTACTGCATGAACTGTCTCTCATTTAATTTGCTCAAAGTCTTGTTGCTGCTCAGGGCCCCATTTAAAATCATTTTTCCGCTGAGACCAGACAAAATGGTCGTGGGTAAAACACGCTCTGTATGCATGCCAACATGGTGATCCCCATCACAATCAGCAGGCAGGTCTCAAGGGTATCTAAAGGCCATTCAAAACCTTCAAAATTCTCAAATGATGCTGTAAACTGTCTGGTGGGGGGTCTGGGAGCATAAAAGAATGTTTCCTTCACAGGTTGACCACCCGAGGAGGTAAAAAGAGATGTGCATTTGCTAAACACTTCTATTATATACCTCTCAAAGTATAAAGTTGGAGACCACACTGGGAAAAAAAGTCGGGTCAGTTCCATGATCACTGTGTCGACTGTATTAAAAATCAGTGTAATAAAGTACAATGAAACAGGAACCTTAACCTAAGGCCTCCAGCCGATAAACATTAACGCAGCAAATACTGGCTTTAAGTAACGTGCATGCTGAAACTGTGAGATCAAGGGCAACAACCTTGAGAGCCAATAAATCAGCATTGTGATGACTGACTAGTAATCCGAAACAATGAATGCTTATCACAAATACAATTAGACACACCCTGGTCAGATCTGTCATTATCTCAACCCTTCGAGCCCCACGCTGAGGGCCAAAAAGAACTGTCGTGGTTTACACTCAGTCAGCCATGCAGCCTCGCTCTCACTCCCTAACCTTCACCTCCCCCCTCCTAAAGAAAAACCGGAACGTTGCCAGCAGTAGCTCATCTAACAATATGATGATCATAGAATCATAGAATCAACTAGGTTGGTGCTGTGGTTTAAGCCCAGCTGGCAACTCAGAACCACACAGCTGAAAGTCAAAACCACAGCCCTGCACCAGCTACTAAGAAGGAGAAAAAATGACTACTACTGCTGAGCCCAGGACACCTTGTTTAAAATAGTCTGCTTGCTTGCTCTTTCTACATGGTTTTTGAAATTGTATTAATTTTATATTTATATATATATGAAAAATATATATATTGTTCTGTGTTTTCTTTGTTACTATTAAAACCAGTTTTACCCAGCACAAAAGCCTTCATTGTCCAGTAGTTGACCATCTATGATTTGTGCACTTTGCGCCTTTGTTCTTTTCTTACCCTTATGTTTTTGGGGGACTTGTGTGTTTCACAGGCTTCCTTTCCATCACACCATCCTTTACAACCTGTCATAATATTGGAAAGCATTCAGTAAATTTGTCTGAACAGAATGCAGGGTGCTTTTTTGTCATGATGGAAGCTGCCTGCTGGATAGTGTTACAGAGGGAGGCAGCAGCTCAGAAAAGAAAAAGACTGAGAAAAAAATCACTGTGACAGTCTCAAGTCTCTTCTTGTTCTCAGTTAAGAAGGGAAAAAAGGAAATTACTTCTTTTTCTAACAAGGCTAGAATATTCTTATTAAATAAACATGTTAGTGTCATGGGTCTAATCTCAGCTGATTAATTTTCAACATATATTTTACTCATCCATATCCCTTTTGACCTGTTGCCTCAAAGCATATGTCAACAGTGACTGTCAGCTCTTCTTTTTGCAGTGTATCTCATATATGGCCATAAAATAGTGGAATTAATGTTGTGCTGAAATAAAGTTGTTTCTCATGTGTTTTTTGACTCAGGGGGATTAAAATACATACATTATGATATTTAGAAACATTTTTATATGTAGCTATGCAAGTACACGGTATTTTTTACCTATACCTTCATTGTTTTGTTTTGTTTGGTTTTTTTTATATCACTTGTATCATTGGTTTTCATGGTCTTTTTTTTTCTTTGCACTGGGTATCTAAGGAGCTTTCTGTATCTTAAATTTATTGCTTGCTTACCACTCCTCTTGATTCATGTATAGCAAATGAAGTCAGCAAATGGCAATAAGCAGCCTTTCTCAGAATTACCAGATTACATTGAAGCGGATTAGATTAAAATAGACATTTCATATATTTCTTGTCACTAAAAGGCTCTTTATCAGAACTAGATGAGTCTGGTGTTTATATGGAATAATCCTATAGCAATCTTAAAAAAATATATGGCAGCACATTAGCCAATAATTATCTAAAATTACCTCGATTGATTATAAGAATGACAATTAAATTTTATTTAATGGACTAGAGAGTAGTAGAGGGCAAAAATGCAGCTATCACTTAGGGCTTTTATATGACAAAGAGCAGCCAGGAACGATTCTCATATTGAAAGTAAATGGGAACTGGTAACATAAAATTGTTTATACCTTTGAAAATCTCGTTCATATAATAGTTTGCCTCCAGTGATCAATCTTCACACTAGTTTTAGTGTAAAGGAACTGTTTTTATCTTAATGAAATATGGATATAATACCTTGCCTTGGTGATTCCTTGCATGTTGACAATCTTGACTAATGTTCCTCAATCTTTCTCATCCATTATTACAAGATCTAATACAAATTCTTGGGAGATATTACAGAATCAGATAGAGGGAACATAATGCTCTGTTGTCTCCTGCAGTTTTTTATTTCTGAGGAAAGTAAGTGTACACACCAGCAGATGAAGATAATATATATTTTCCTTCCAATTCACACTCATCTTCTGTAGATGCAAATAACCACTGTTTGTTAGACAATGAGGAATTAGGAACATTAGGTTATAAGATTACATTTAATGGATGAAAAACGGTTTAAAAAGTTTGATGTGTTTCACAGACAAGTTTGAATTTTGCCACTGTCTTCAAACAAAGTCACATGTTGAATAAATTCCTGGTCACAAGTCTGGAAACATGAAAATGAAAGGCCTTCTCCCCCTTCTACTGTGATCAGTGAAAATGTTATAGTGGGAAAAAGTAGTTGAAAGATGAGACATTGATTACTGATATATCTGCTGGTTCCTAACATGCAAAGTAAGCTGTTCAAGAACAGTCCATCCATACAAACCTTGTTATTTAGTAGATATTGTATTGTTGTACTAATATCAAACTCATGATGGGGAGGGAAACACACTCATGCCTAGCACAATTCCAGCTGCCTGGCATGAGTCAAATACTGAACCTATTCCTTATCCTTCTATATAAAAAAAAAAAAAAAAAGATGTTATTCTTAATACTTTTTCATCCAATAGACTCAAGATGGCCATGACATGCTCACTTCATTGTTACATGCAGGGACCTGAGAGTACCTTTCCGAGACTACTGAGATTAATTAATTATTAGTCTGAAGTTTATTCAGGAGAGCAGTATCCTCTCAATTCCTTCTGGCAAAGCTGCTCCACTGTGCATAAAATAATTAAATATTAATGTGGCTTATGAGCATATAAGCCTGATTTTATAATTTGGTGGTTAATGTACTTTTCTAAAATGGAAGAAGTTTATAACTTCTTTTAATTCTGATGAGCTTTTTATTTATTGGTTTTAACTATTTTAGTGGAGGGGGAGAAAAAAAATCGCTTTTATTTTAAGGCATCTACATCAGAGACTTTGGTTCTGTGGTTCCTTTATCACATCTGCCATCTTAATGTGGCATCTTATATTTCCCCAGAGCATCTAAAATGATACTAGCCTCCAAAGTTAAGGCACATGAATGAAGCCTCTACAACACAGCCAGCCAAGCTTCCTGATTTATTTGTCTCACTACAAAACATGCTTAGTCTGCTAAACAGTTTTCATTAACCATATTGCCCTATGCGCTTTGTTTGATTGCCCTTCCATAAGTGTCAAGCACTAATTAAATTGACATACTGTGTCAGAGACAACTCCTTGGCTCTGACAGATATGATGCAGGCTCTGTAGAATCCTTTGATGTTTGTATTCAGTTTACATGACAAGGTTCTGGTAGTGGGATGACCACAGGAGTGGCTTTTGTGAGTGGGAAGCTACCTGCCATGTCCACTACCTAGAAATTTATGTGGTCCACCTGTAAGAGTGTTCAACTATGGCAAATCTGTTTCATTTTTATAGAATCATAGAATAGTTAGGGTTGGAAAGGACACTAAGGTTATCTAGTTCCAACACCCCTACCATGGGCAGGGATACCTCCCACTAAACCATGTCACTCAAGGCTCTGTCCAACCTGGCCTGTAACACCGCCAGCGATGGAACATTCACAGCTTCCCTGGGAAACCCATTCCAGGGCCTAACAACTCGCACAGTAAAGAATTTCTTCCTCAGATCCAATCTAAACTTCCCCTGTTTAAGTCTGAACCCATTATCCCTTGTTCTATCACTACAGTTCCTAACGAAGAGTCCATCCTCAGCATCCCTATAGGTCCCCTTCAGATACTGGAAGGTTGCTATGAGGTCTCCAGGCAGCCTTCTCTTCTCCAGGATGAAAAGCCTCACCTTTCTCATCCTATCTTCATAAGGGAGGTGCTCCAGTTCCCTGATCATCCTCGTGGCCCTCCTTGGACTTGTTCCAACAGTTCCATGTCCTTTTTATGTTGAGGACACCAGAACTGCACACAATACTCCAAGTGAGGTCTCATGAGAGCAGAGTAGAGGGGCAGGATCACCTCCCCCGACCTGCTGGTCACACTTCTTTTGATGCAGCCCAGGATACAGTTAGCATTCTGTGCTGCGAATGCACACTGCTGGCTCATGTTAAGCGATTAAGTGATTTTTTCTTCAATGTTAAGTGATTTTTGCTTATGCTTGCATGGCAGAATCGTAGTTTGTATTTAACAGGAGAGACAAGTGTCTATTTTGTGCAGAATGAGAACCTTAATGCTCTAATGTGGTGACGTAGTACAGAGAAATACAGGTCTGTTATGACAGAAACATGGAAAAATAGGAACACAGAATGCTGTAAGGAGCAGTAGAGGCAAGAGATAATAATGCCAGAGGCACAGGCTAGCGTTCAAGACACCATTCCTTGAAATAGCTCACAGATAGCTGGTTCTATTATCTCATACCTAGAATTTGATGAAACACATTTCAAGGATAATCAATAGAACAAAGAACTGATGTATGCTACTAAACTTTTTCTGTAGATTAATATCAAGTCCTTATTTGTCTTTCTTTCTTTGTTATGCAACAATTGAATCTGAAGTAATAATACTTATTTGAATGATCTATCAAGATTTCAATCATGCACAAAATACTTTCTTGGCTTTTTTTTTTTTTTTTATTCCTGTTTGTCTACAAGATTTTCAGTGTAAGCAATTTATAAGTAAAACAAAACCAGTGGTGACAAATGGACTATTAACTTTTGCTAAGAAGCCCAGAAAAAAACATACTAGGATATTACAAATGGCTTTAAATGTTCATATTTGTCAGGAAAATAGTCAAGACCCTTTTAAAAATACTATAACCTCACTTCTAGATAGATAGCTAAAGCATGCACTGTTTTCTGATACTCACAATGACTCATGCTATATTTTTGTTATATTATGGTGAGTACTCGCCTTATGACAAGGGCTTGGTCTCGGAGCTATGCTCTGTCTGCCCTGGCAGTGGCCAGCGTATTCACCCCGACAGAGCCGATGAGAGGGGAGACTGCAGTGCAGAGCTCGGGGTATAGAGAGTGTCTGCACTGGTCTCTTGAGGCAAAGGTGCAAAATGGGCAGGGCTGCACTCAGTGCACCCCGGTGGAAGTCCTCCCGCAGCAGGTGGCTGAGCTGCAGGACGCTGTCAACAGGCTAAAATATGTCAGGGAAGCTGAGAGGAAGCAGGACTGCTTGCTCCAGGCCCAAACTCTGCAGAGGCCTCAAGCATCCACTGTAGCTCATGGAGGGAATAAGGAAGCCGCTAACCCAGGAAGCTGGGAAATAGTAACAAAATAAAAAAAAAAAAAAAAAAAAAGGAGAAAGAGGACAATTAAAAGCAAGGGGCTTCCTCCTAAATCTGTTGTCCAAAACCAGAACCACTTTGCTGTCCTGCAGGGGGCTGATGAGGAAAAACACTCACACCAGGAACAACTGGCTGATGCACTGGCAAAGATGATCTCTACTGGTGCTGCCAGAAAAAAACGGTGGACTGTAGTAGTAGGGTACTCTACTTTGAAAGGCACAGAGGCACCCATTTGTTGGCTGGACCCAGTCTCAAGGGAGGCGTGCTGCCTACCAGGGGCTCGAATCAAGGATGTTGCTGAGAGTCTGCCTGCTCTAGTCGGTCCCACTGACTATTACCCACTTCTAGTGATCCTTGTGGGTGCTAGTGATATAGATAGCAGTAGCCCAGAGAACATAAAGAAGGACTACAGAGCCCTGGGAGAGGTGGTTAGGGGCTCTGGAGCTCAGATTGTCTTTTTGTCAATTCTCCAGGATACAGGGCAGGACCTTAAAAAGGCTAGGAGGATTGGCCAGGTTAATAAATGGTTAGAAGGGTGGTGCTGTAGTCAGGGGTTTGGGTACCTTGAACACAGGACTCAATTTAGTAGGCCAGGTCTACTGGGGGCTGGTGGAGCTGGTCTGACAAAGAAAGGGAAAAGCTATTTTGGTAGAAGGCTTGCCAGACTGGTCAAGGGTGCTTTAAAGTAGATATGTTGGGGGAGGGAGGCATCATTCCATCCCAACACACCTAGTCACTTGCCAGCACCTATAATAAATGTTCAGAGCAATGTAGAGAGATTCCAGCTGCTCCAGCCAATGAGCCGGCTTCAGTTGTAGTTTGGCTCAGATGCCTTTATACAAACACCCATATTATGGAAAACAAACAAGAGGAATTAGAGATGTGTGCACATCTACAGGGGTATGATATCATAGGCATCACAGAAACATGGTGGGATGGCTCCTATGACTGGAGTGCTGGAATGGAAGGCTACAGGCCCTTTAGAAAAGACAGGCCCTGGTAGACAGGGAGAGGGAGTTGCTATTTACATTAGGGATAGGCTGGAGAGTATGGAAGTCTGGGGACAGTTGACCAGTCAATAGAGAGTTTATGGGTCAGGGTTAAAGGGAGAACAGTGATGGGAAACATTACCATGGGGATCTGTTACAGACTGCCTGATCAAGAGGACTGTGGGTGAAGCACTCTATAGACAGATAGAAACAGCCTCACGCTCACAGGCCCTTGTTCTCATGGGGGACTTCAACCACCCTGATATCTGTTGGAGGGATGGCACAGCCCGGCACAAGCAATCCAGAAAGTTCCTTGATTGTGTGGAAATCAACTTCCTTCTGCAAGTAATAGAGGAGCCGACAAGGAGAGGTGCCATGCTTGACCTCATGCTCACCAACAGGGAAGGGCTGGTTGGAAATGTGACGCTCCAGGGCAGCCTTGGTTGCAACGATCATGAGATGGTTGAATTCGAGATCCTCAGGACAGTGAGAAGAGGGTGCAGCAAGCTCACTGCGCTGGACCTCAAGAGAGCAGACTTTGGCCTCTTGAGGAACCTGCTCAGTAAGGTTCCATGGGATATAGCCCTAGAGGGCAGGCTGGCCCAAGACTGTTGGTTGATATTCAAGGATCATCTGCTGCAAGCTCAGAAGTATTGTGTCCGGACTAGAAGGAAGTGCAGCAGCAGGGCCAAGAGACCTCCATGGATGGATAAGGAGCTGCTGAGAAAACTCACATGGAAAAAAGGATGCTTATGAAAGGTGAAAGCAAGGACAGGCAGCCTGGGAAGAATACAGGCTTGTTGTCCAGGAAGCTAGGGACCAGGTTAGGAAAGTTAGAATTAAACTTGGCAAGGGACGTGAAAGATAACAGGAAGGGATCCTATAGGTACATTGCAAATAAAAGACAGACTAGGGACAACATAGACCACCTCTGGAAGCTCTCAGAAGAACTGGCTACCCTGGATTTGGAGAAGGCTGAGGTTCTTAATGCCTTCTTTGCCTCAGTCTTCACTGGCAAATGCCTTGACCATACCACCCAAGTCTTGGAAGGTAGATTTTCCTGGAAGGAATGCTAAGGTACATGAAGAACAACAAGATGCTTGGTAACAGCTAGCATGGTTTCACTGAGGGGAAATCCTGCCTTACCAATTTGGTGGCCTTCTATGATGGGGTTAAGGAACTGATGGACAGGGGTAGAGCAGTTGATATCATCTACCTGGACTTGTGTAAAGCGTTTGACACTGTCCCACACGACACCCTTGTCTCTAAATTGGAGAGATATTAATTTGATAGGTAAGACCACTCAGTGGATGAAGAACTGGCTGGATAGCCACATGCAAAGAGTTGTGGTCCAGTAACGAGTGGTGTCCCTCAGGGATCCGTGTTGGGTTAGGTCTTGTTCACATCTTTGTTGGTGACATGGACAGTGGGATTGAGTGCGCCCTCAGCAAGTTTGCCAATGTCACCAAGCTGTGTGGTTCGGTTGATATGCTTGTCGTGGTTTAAGCCCCCCACCCATGCAGCTCCACTCACTCACTCACTCACTTCCCTCTTTCTTCCCCCAGTCCCAGGGGAATGGGGAGGAGAATCAAAAGAATTCAACTCGCACAGGTTGAGATAAGAACAGTTTAGTAACTAAGGTATAACACAAACTACTACTGCTACCACCAGTAATAATACAAGAGAAATACAAAGAAAGAGAATACAACTGCTCACCAAGCCCCACCCAGCCAGTGCACCCCCCAATAGCGAACCCCCAAATACCAAAAACCTGACCATGCCAGTGCACCCCCAGTCCACCATCACCCTTCCAGGTCTCTGCCCTCTGTCCTCACATCCTGGACATGACATGCTGTGTTATGGAACAACCTCATTGGTCAGCCTGGGTCAGGTGTCCTGTCTCTGCCTCCTCCCAGCTCTCATGAGACTTGTGGGAGGGGGGAAGCCGAGCCCATAACATGCTGGAGGGAAGGAATGGCATCCAGAGGGACCTTGACATGCTCGTGAGGTGGGCTGATGCCAACCTGATGAAGTTTAACCATGACAAGTGCAAGGTCCTACACCGGGGTGGGAGCGATACCAGGCCCAGCTACTGGTTGGGCAGAGAAGAGATTCAGAGCAGCCCAGAGAAGGACTTGGGGGTGTTGGTTGATGAGAAAATGAACTTGAGCCAGCAGTGTGCACGCACAGCCCAGAAAGACAACCGTAACCTGGGCTGCATCAAAAGGAGCATGACCAGCAGGTCAAAGGAGGTAATCCTGCCCCTCTACTCTGCTCTCATGAGACCTCACTTGGAGTATTGAGTGCAATTCGGGTGTCCTCAACATAAAAAGGACATGGAAGTGTTGGAACAAGTCCAGAGGAGGGCCACGAGGATGATCAGGGAACTGGAGCACCTCACATATGGAGACAGGCTGAGAAAGTTGGGGCTTTTCATCCTGGAGAAGAGAAGGCTGCCTGGAGACCTCATAGAAGTCTTACAGTATCTGTAGGGTGAAGGGCCAGGCCTCAAGGGCAGAGGCCCGAATACTGTTCAAATGATAAAGGGGGATGCACTGAAACTCCTGGGTTACAGGCCTTGGGAGAAGAAACAAGGAAATATGAAACCTGCAGACCCTTGAGCCATGGTGGTTGTTATGGAAACCAGAAGGGGTGTGTCTGAGACAGGGGAGCGGGCAGTGCTGGGTGGAGACTTACAGGCCGCATGGATGTAAATCTCCTAATTGCACAACAGAGACCCACTGGTTGTGGAAAGTCGCAGAAGGTGTTTTGTATTCGTTAGGAGCCAATCAGAAACCATTGTATCAGTAGTGCGCGTTTTGAAATATCCAATCAGTGTGTTAAAAGAAACATATATAAGTGCATGAAGACTGTTAATAAACAGACACGTTGCTTGCATCAAGCTATGTCCCGTCTCTCAATCGCAGCAAAAGGGGGCCTGTAAGGATGCTGGGGAGGGACTCTTCGTTAGGGACTGTAGTGAGAGAACAAGGGATAATGGGTTCAAACTTCAACAGGGGAAGTTTAGATTGGATATGAGGAAGAAATTCTTTACTGTGCAGGTTGTTAGGCACTGGAATGGGTTACCCAGGGAAGCTGTGAATGATTCATTGCTGGCGGTGTTACAGGCCAGGTTGGACAGAGCCTTGAGTGACATGGTTTAGTGGGAGGTATCCCTGCCCATGGCAGGGGGGTTGGAATTAGATGACCTTAATGTCCTTTCCAACCCTAACTATTCCATGATTCTATGATTCTATGTTCAACGTCAATAAAAAGAGCTATAGTAACACTAGTTTTAAGCAGTGCTTGTTTATTTATACTGTTTTCTTTTATATAAAGCAGTTCAAACTACTAAAATGCCTAGAAATGTTATTTCCATTTGCGTGGTTTGGAGAAAGCATGTCAATTATAGAAATCAGTGAACAATTTTTTGTTGAATAAATTGATCCCCACGGTATCCCTGTAAATTGACTAACACTAAATATATGATCCAATTGAATAGATCTTCAGATGCAGGCACTTGTCAGTGGTGTAAAACTGCACACATCAGGGAAGGTGTCTATAGAAGTAGCATTATTAAATTCATACATATATATATATGAATATGTATGTATGCATAGAATTTTTATTTCTTCTTTCTCCTCTCCTTTGACCTTCTCCCAGCTATAATCTCCTCTGCAAGTCAGTACCTGAGTCAAACAGCTAAGACATGTTAGTGGATCCAGTAGAATTAGTGGACCTACCAGTTTTTCAAATCTTAACAGTTTCGGCTGCAGGCTGTGTTTTAATACTGACTGTGACAGGAGATTTTGAAGTGGATGCAACACACTTCCCTGATACAACTAACTTTAAAAAAAAAAAAAAAAAAAAGCCTGTCCTGCAGAAGCTAACTCTGTGTTCCCTTTTTTTACAGTTGGAAATGATTGAGTCATAAGCTTACTTTTTTTCAGGATTGGCTAATTCCAAGGATCTGCAAATAAAAATCTTTCAAAGGTTGTAAGAAAGTCTTAGTTTTATAGCTTCAGATGTAAAAACTATTTTATAAGAAAAAGAAAAAAATCCCAAAAACTCCTTTAAATTCTCTTCCTCAAGGGAGCTGCTTGCATTCATTTTCTTTTAAAATTACTAAGATTTTTCTTTAAAAAAAGAAACAAAACAAAAATAACACCCCAAAAGCGAATAAACTTCAAAAGAATTGGAAATCAGCAAGGAAATTAAGTATTCTGCATGTAAATAACCCACTCAAAGTTTTATATTAATATCTCCCAGTCTACATGTAAAATAGTAGGTATTGGGTTTAGCAATGCTTTTCTTGAAAGAAGATGGCTAAAAAGCACCTCTCCCATCTCAACATTTTCACATGTAATAAAGCATCTAAGTAATTCTATTAATGTGGGAAGGCGGAAAACGTAGTGCAGACTGTGTGCAGTATCCTTTTATTAAGCCTGAAGAGAAATGCTTACTTGTAATACTTTGTGCACTGTTTATGGGGTTATAAAACCCAACACAATAATAATGATTAATTTTTAACTAAATAAAACTATTCAGTACAACTATCTGATGCTCATGTGGATAGAAAAGTACCACAATCTAATGGGGAACATATTACAATAATTGTGTTTAATTGAAAATGTCTTTATCAGGAAGCTAACCCTAGAAATATTTCTGGGGTATTTTCATGCAGGATATTCTTTGTCTCCTTTAAAATGGAAATGAAGCACAATTGAAGAATATCAGTTCATTTTTGAGAGTTACAGAGTGCCATGAGAAGAAAAACTGAGATGTCTATAAGGTTGCCATGATGCATAAATGTGTGAAGCATTTCTTGTTTTGTGCTTAAAGCATTCGATTGTCCTTCAGAGTCATATTGTGTACCTTTTTCTGCATTTTCTCTTTCTACTTTTTTAATTATATGATTTTGGACTGCTTTTTCATGATTATGACAATTGTTTTTAGTATTGATAACAAATATTAAAATATAATTTAGCTTTGAAAACTAATACATTCATTTTGCAGTGCTTCCTGATGTATTTTGAGGACATAGTAATACTGGAAATTTCAGCATATGTGCTCCACTAAGGGGTTAATTTTCCTCATCATTAGTCTTTTGGCACACTAATGTTCAGTTACCCCTCACACAAAGAAAGGAAAAGTTTATCTTTAAAAAACACAAATCATACTGGTTTTCTACTTAAACTTTGAGAGGTCTTACATAGAGGTTATCATGGCTTAACACAAAAGCATCCTCTCTTTTCATGTACAATCAGTTTAATTCTGATTAATAAAGTTAGCACAGTTGGGGTCTGAAGTCAAATACGAAACATATCTACTTGCATACTCTTACTGAAGAGCCCCACTTGCTCTTGGCCTTGTGAATATTTGCCACTTAAGCATCTTATGACTCATTGCACTCATGCATCTGTAACTGACACCTGTTCAGATTGACAGGTTGCTTATGAGCCTGCACAAGGTTCAAAGCAGATATATGCAATTCTTCTTAATTGTACCTATTCTAGAAAGAAGGTTTTAGAAAAGAAATCTTTCATTGTTCAAGTGGGACATACACAGAATTGAATTCCGTCCCAGGAAGATTCTGAGGTGAAAGTATGAAGTTTTTTATACCTAGAAAATCTATGCAAGGCTATTTTTAGTTCCTTTTATAGCTCCCTCTGAGTCTTGTATGGCTTGGTTGAAGATAACTAAGGGAGCCTGGATTTTCAAGTGGAAGGATACAAAATTAGTCCCCATACTAGTTTTTAATTCTCTAACATAATTATTATGATTCAACATTTGAATTGTGGTAATGTGTAGAGTCCCCAGTCAGGGATTAGGCTAGTCATGCTGAACACATTTGAAGAAAAGATGGTCTTGCTTCCCCAATGGATAAAAAATATTTTGCTCTTATTTAAGATGACCAACATAAATACTTTTTAATTTAGCAGTGTGTTAATAAAGCTGTCACTCAGATTCACAGAGATCATTTTATGATATCTAAGTGAGAAATGCAGCTTTCAACTAAAGATGGGAAGTTGCATTTGGTCACCTTTCATTTTCCCTCTGGCCTGTCTTCTCTGCTGTGGTGCATTTCATCACATTATGAACAAAGCAATAGAGAATCAGGCTTAGGATTTCATGTTACTTCTCCAAATCTGTTGTTATGCACTAATTGTGCAGCCAGCTTTAAATGTTGTTCTTAAACCAGGGAAAAATTTCCCATCAGATGTGGGAGAGGATTAAATGTCAGGAGAAACATGTTTCTTGTGCCACATAAATGTACAGAAAGGTTTGGATTACACTACATAATACAAAGTAGAGAGGAAATATACTTAAGTGCTTTTTATATCTCTTACATGCATTTACCCACCTGGGAAGAGATCGAGCAGGCATATGCACAAGAAGAGTGGAAATACACAGGTAGCCATTGTGGCACTGTGTAACTACGGTGCTGTAGTGGGTTGACCTGGACCATATGCCAGACACTAACCCAGCTGCTCTCTCATTCTTCCTCAGCATGACAAGGGAAGAAAATAAGATAAAAAAATCTTGTGGGTTGAGATAAAGACAGGGAGATCACTTAAGATTGTTATGGCTGGCAAAACAAATTTGACATAGAGAAAAATTGATTTAATTTATTGACAATTAAAGTAGATTTAAGTGGTAAGAAACAAAAAATTAAACCATTTTCTTCCCACATCCCTTTATTCTCAGGCTCAGCTTCTTACCCACTTCGCACCCCATCAGGTCTATAGGGCTCAACTTCATTTCTCTTGCAGCGGAAGGAGATGGGGAATAGGGAATGCCATGAGTTTGTAAGAGGTCAGTCTGTTTCTCCTTCTTCCTCACACTGTTTCCATGCTCCAGTGTTGGTTGTCTCTATATGCTGCAGGATAAGTGTCCTCCAGGGTGGACTCTCCTCAGGATCTCATTAGGGGTCCTTCAAGAATTGAAGTACAAGTATCTACTTTGATGTGGTCCTCCATGGGCTGCAGGGTAACAACCTGCTTCACCATGGTCTTCTCTATGGGCTGCAGGGAAATTTATGCTCTGGCACCTTTGGTACATCATCTGTTTCCTTCTCCACTGACCTTTCTGCCTCTGACTTTCACCATCCTACTTCTCTTTTTCATGGAGGGGTCTTCAGTGTCTCTTTGTTTCAGAATGGAGAGCAAAGAAACGCAGATTCTCAACAAGGATGAAGTATCTGTCCACAATATCAGGGGATGAAATGTGATAGGGAACTTTCTTGAGCACTGAATTCTGACTGTCGTATTGGTTGTAGCAGCAAGTTGTTGGTACCTATTTGGAAGATGTATCTGAGAGGCAAAATGTTTCACAGCAGTCTGAGTAGTGAGGACAAAAAAAGTGAGAAATAACCCCACAAACATCAAGGTCAGTGAAGGAGGAGAGGAGGTGCTCTGCTTCAGGCCTGGGGAGGAGACCATGGTGGAAAGTATATGCTTGGTTTAAATTTTTTTTTTTTTAAAGTAGTGATGCATTTGTATTGAATAGAGTCACACTGATTTTAACTGAAAAAGAAATCCTTATCTGAGGATGAATCGAGTTCTGACAACTTAAAGTAGCTAATGATCTGTCCCGCAAAATGTACTTCAGCAGCTTTGTAGACAGGATCTTAACACTAAGCTGAAGTCAGTACAAAAGTTCCAACTGTCACAGAGGGCTTTGGGCCAGATCCTTTTAACTGAAAGTGTATTTAGAGCTTCCTGCTGCACAAACAGAGTAACATAAACATCATCTGTCATATTTATGATATAGTGATACAATAATATTATGGCAATATGCTTACTGCTGTGAGAAACTACCAATTATATTGGTCATTTTCATGACGATTTTACCTTTACTTTCTTTTCACTTGTTTCATTAAGGTTCTTTTGATTTCCTTTTTGTATGATAACTTATCCTTTTCTTTTATTTTTTTTTTTAAGATTTCACTTTTCTGTCCCCTGTCCTCTTGCTGTGGCTCAACTTGCAACACTAATGATTTTACTTCTTCATTCAGTTATTGCTCCCTTACCCCTGCTTTTTACCAGCAGACATCAGAATTTCTTTCCTTCTTCTCAGCACATGGTACTTATCCTTTGATCCTTTCACTACAAATATTTTGACTGTCCTTCTAGTTTTCTATTTTTTTTTCTGCTTCCTCACTTGCATTTGCAGTTGTACCACACCTCTTTTTACTTGTCCCATCTCATAGTTCTGTCTTCTCATTTTCTTTCTCTTTTTAATCATTCATAAGCTGTGCCAAGAATTGACAACATAAAAGGATTAAAGCTAAAGTGCATTGGATTTTAGGAGGCTATTTGCAGCCATCTGCTTTTCTGACAATATGAAACTCTTTCCGTCAACTTTCTCGGTTTTATTTCATCTCTGAATTTAGTCTTTGTGTGGAATGGGTAAAAATTTATTTAGGCCTCCATCTCCCTTTTCATAACAAAAAAAAAAAAAGAGGGAGGGAAGAGATGGGTAATGCTAAGGCTGAATCTCTTTGAGATCTTCATATGCAGTTTCTGTATAAGGATGCAGTTTATTAACCCTACAGAACCTAGGGATTCATAGTGAAAGAAAACTAAACCTCTTTTTCTCCCAGTATAAACCTTAATTCCATCTGTGGATGAGGGAAAATATGGAGTCATTGATATTGCTCAGGGAGCAGTTCTGGAGGGTGAACATTTTTTTCTACATGCATGCATGCCTTTAAGAGGGTCAAATGGAGAGAAATCCACAGGGGAGAGTAAGAAGAAAGGCAAAGGTAAGACTTACCTGAAGCTGTTCACTAATACATAGGTTGCAGCATAGTCCCTAAACCAATTTACCAATTATCTTTACTGCGCTTCAAGCCCCTCATATCAACTACAATTAAGTATATACTGTCCAAATTGGACAAAAGAATGGGGTTTTACAACTTGAAGTTGTTAAGGAGCCTTATGGATTGTGCTTCAGCAACTATATACAATTGTAGAAGATACTAAGAAACAGGTAGAAAAGCTAGACCTCCAAAATATAAATACTTCCTTTCAATCAATATATAAACCAGAAATTTTATGGAAACTTTCTTATGATTAATTAAAAGCTTTTTGTTTGCTTTTTGTTTTCATTTCTTTCTGGAAATGTCTGATTTCCAATTAAAATAGTAATTGTTAATAATTGTATACCAGAACAAGGTGAATCGAGATATCAAGTCAGACTGAAGGGAAATGTTATGTCAGACATGGTCTTGGGAAACACATTAGGAACTGGATATCCATCCATTCCTGATAAACAGAGGGCATTTTCTCTCTTCCTTGATGATTCTGTAGTTGTTTGTTTTAAAAGAATGCAAAAGCTATAAAATACATAACAAAGCTTTATGTCGTTCTAGTGATCACTTTTATAGGAATGCATATCAATCACACATAGAATCATAGAATCATAGAATAGTTAGGGTTGGAAAGGTCCTCAAGATCATCTAGTTCCAACCCTCTGCCATGGGCAGGGACACCTCGCACTAAACCATGCCACCCAAGGCATGTACAGAGTTGCACAGAGTGCAACCTGGCCTGTAACACCGCCAGGGATGGAGCATTCACAACTTCCCTGGGAAACCCATTCCAGTGCCTCACCACCTCATAGTAAAGAATTTCTTCCTCAGATCCAATCTAAACTTCCCCTGTTGAAGTCTGAACCTGTTGCCCCTTGTCCTAGCACTACAGTCCCTCATGAAGAGTCCCTCTCCAACATCCCTATACGCCCCCTTCAGATATTGAAAGGTTGCTAGGTCTCCACTCAGCCTTCTCTTCTCCAGGCTGAACAGCCCCAACTTTCTCATCCTATCTTCATATGGGAGGTGCTCCAGTTCCCTGATCATCCTCGTGGCCCTCCTCTGGACTTGTTCCAACAGTTACATGTCCTTTCGATGTTGAGGACACCAGAACTGTACGCAGTACTCCAAGTGAGGTCTCATGAGAGCAGAGTAGAGGGGCAGGATCACCTCCTCTGACCTGCTGGTAATTCTTCTTTTCACGCAGACCGGCAACTAACACCACAAAACTAACCTAAAAACCCCAAAGGGCTGTGAGCTGCATCCTTCTCTTAGTCCTGAACACTTCGATGTCACAGTACTAAGCATGAAGAAAACCCTATTAAATAAAAAAAACAGTATTCTGAATGAGATTTACAACTTCTTTGCCTAAATTAGGTTGAATTAAGCTGTCCATAGTATTAGGAAGACTGTATTACTTGACTTTTTTTCATATTTTTCATGTAGAAGAAATAGTGAAATCATAAGTTACATAACCAATCACAGAAACTACAAGTGACCAAATTAGTTGGTTGTTAAGCAAATGTGGTAGATCCCCCATGTTACAGCTTCATAAACATAGTAATAGCAGTAATGTTTTAATATGATATTAAAAAGCAGCAGGGGTTGATTCCCATGAACTTTCCCTGTGTTCTGGTGAACTTGACTCCTAATTTTCTTGTGCTTTACTGCGGGGTTATTTGTCCTTGAAAGCATTCTGTCTGAATACAGAGGGAGCTTAAGTCTTTACCTAGTCAAAACTAGAGTTGAAAATTGTCCAAAAGGAGTGTTTCTTGCAGCATACTTGAGGACAAATTTCCTTACTTGCAATACTCTTTTGCCGCTGGCATATTATTGTGAGTGTTGTGGAAGAAAACCAGCTTATAGATCACACAGGAACCCCAAAAGCTACAATTCCTTACAGACTCCTCTACTACACCTGGATAAGTGGATTTGGGAATACCCTCATTTGGAATTGAAATAGCAGATACTCCAATCACCCTGCCTGACCACCATGTGTTAGTTCCCACACGCTGTCATTCACAGCATCTCTGCTAAAAGTCTCTGATATAGGCAATATACTCCTCACATATTCAGTTTTGAAGCTGCCTGATGGGAATGAACACTGAGTACGAAGTTGCAAGGTGATTCAGGTCCACCCAGCAGTCACCTGTATCATAATCCAGTTTATCACAATTACTTTTCCTGGCTATATTTTTTTAGGTAGAGAACTTCTGATTTCAGTAGCTTTTTTCAGAATTATTTCTGGGAATAAAACTTAATACTTTTTTATATTTTTTTTTTGATATTTAGAAGTATTTGTTTTATCCTGTTATATTTTGAAAATAAAAATGAAGCTTGTCAAATAAATTGATATTTTCTAGAAAAGAAAGTGCTGGTGTCTTGGTTTGATTCAGAAAATGTATTTCCTTGGTTAAAATTAATTAAAATCTTAAACGATATGCAGAATACTGTTTTTAAATGTACTATTATTTTATCACCAATTTAGTACCTAATTTCCTCTAATAGCTTGACATCTCTTCTTAAACATTTTAAAATTACTGTTGATTTGACTGCTTTATTTTGAATATTATCACATGCAACTTTCTGCATTGCTCCAGAAATGCCTAGTGTCATTTTTGGGTAACTGCTTAACCACAGTACTTCGCTTTCGCTGTGTGAGGTTTCTTAGCTTCATACATGTCCTAATTATTTTGTAGGGGAAAATAAACAGACTGAATCCTGGTCTTACTGATTGTGGAAAAAAACTAAATGCTGTTCTTGCTGCAACCAATTTCTCAATAACACAAGACAACACCCTTCTACAAGTTAGTCTGGAGACAAAGCTATACCCAAAATCTTGCTACAGGCCAAAGGGAAAGTGCATCTCAGAGCCATAGCTTTTTGTAGCCTTCTTAGTGGTTAAGCAGTATAATATCTGAAATTGTCTAATTAATACAGGAAGAACCTTGTATGGTTTATACAACATAATTTTTCATAGTGATTACCCTTTTTTACTTTGTTATGCATACCCTTTCAGTCTCACTCTGGATCCTAAAGCTAGCCCTCCTTCCTGTCTCAAGCAGGATATAGATATGTGGGTAATGACAAATTTACAATACCTTGAGGTCTCCCTGAGAAGAATATGGTATTCCCAAACCTGTGGGCCCCAATTTTTGCTGAGGGAGTTGGCAGATGTCATTCCTAATCCATTCACCGTGATCTTTGAGAGGTCATGGAGAGCAGGATATGTGACTGAGGGTCTGGAGGAAAGCTAAAGTCACTCCAGCCTTCAAAAAGGGCAAGAAGGACTCAAATATACAAAAATAAACAATTAAATGAATGTTTTGACATAGAAAATATGGCTTCCTGGAGCAATACCTTAAGAATGACTTTTGAGCTCAATCAAAGGAATTCAGTTTTTTAGTTCAAACTAGTATTTGCCCAGGACTAGGAGGCAAAGATGGACATAAGTTATTTCTTCCCCGTAGTGAACATAGGCCAGAAACAGGGCAAATCATCTCCCCAGCATACATGTTAAATTATGCCATAGTTCTTTCCTAGCTTCTGGAAACAACTAGGATGCTCCAAGTTTTTTTTACAATGACTGTTCTTTATATGGGGCAGGCTAAGAATGGATGGTGACAGCATGAAGACTGGGAGCATGTCCTTATTTTGTGTGCTCATTTTTTAAAGAAGCTTTTTAGGTATTTCAGATGCAAGGGAAGTCAATCAAACTTGATTCAGGCTTTTTGTTAAAAATTCAAGGAAAAATGTAAGTGGCTGAAGGGTTGTCATGGAGAAAGTGAGTAATAAAATGAGTAGGTTGTACAGAAAGATTGTTTTCCCCTTAGATAATCTGTTATGGTCGTCCAAGTTAAATTACCCATCCCATTCACTCTGAGGCAACAGTATGATGATTGTAGACTGCCTGGTGTTGTTTATGGATTGCCTTTGGCCATTATCCAGCATTTTGAGAGTGATGTAATGCCTGGGGGCTGTTTGTGTTATGAATGTCAGTATTCAGCTAAAAAAGTCTTTGCTGATCAGACCTTCAGGTACCCTGCAGCCTTTGGTAACAAATAATCCTGCCTGTCAAGCTTTCCTAGTACATGTTCTGACTACTCCAGCTTGGTTGCAAGGACTAGTTTTATCAAAGAAGTAATAGTCTCTTAAGTTATTTGCTGCACTCCATAACACATTGTTCAGCATCTGTTACCTTCCCACATTATTAAAGTAGGCTATTGTACATTACCCTTGCTTAAATAAATATGCCACATTACAAAGAAAAATCTGCACTTAGATTAAAACAGTGAAGCTATGTTTGCTATAGAATTGCAACATATAGTCTTAAAGTGTTGTGTGGAAAAAAGCATCCACACAGTGGGGTTACTCCAGGGATGAATGCAAGTCTTTCCTTACATGATCATCATCATGTGAATGTAATGAAGGCACTGTTGAGGGGCCTCATTAAGAGTGATATTTTTTCTTTCAGCATTACTGTGAGGAACTTTAAAACCACATTATAAAATGGAGACTCAACCCTTTCACACACTTTGTGGGTTAAAGCAATCCAGTAAGTGGGAACAGCTGTGACTTTAATCATGTAAGAAATAAACCCTTCCATTATGCCCTGCTGAATGTAAAGATAGAATGCAATAACTAAACACCAAAAGGCAGGAGGCAATCAGTGGGGTATTTGTCTCCTTTTATTGTTACATGATATGCTAATTTCTGTTAAAGTAACGCTCTTTTTAAAAAATCTATTATGGACTTAGACACAGATGAGATTCATCAGCAAAATTATAGTGAGTATTTTTAAGGCATATTAAGGTTAATGTCTTATTCTTCAATGGACTTTAAAAATTTATCTTACCTTTAAACACTTTATACATCAATTTCATAATTTTCCATACCCACATTTGCATTTTGTCATTTACAATACATGAGCAAGAATATCAGTTGTAAGTACAGTATGTTCTGTTGATTTCTTACTCTACAAGCCTTGAGTAAGAAAATAAACCTTTCCTTCATAAAGTTATAAAAAAGGAAATAAAATGTTTACTTGCACCAGGCCCAAGTACATACGTATTTTATTTTTTGCAGGTATGAAAGACCAGCTTTGCTACATTTAGTGAGTCTTTTTAGATAAGTAAAGATTGTAAATTAAGGCACATAGCCTTAATGATAGGATTGCCCTGTGAAGTGGGGAAAAAATTAAAAATTCCTTTCTTTTAAAGTGAGAAGAAACATGGCATAATGAAAGTTGAGGGGTTTTGGATGGTAGAAAATGAAAGAAGGAAATACTATGTGCTGGGAGGAAATTATGTTTTTTATAATTAACTCTGCAGTGCTTAGTAATTTGTATTGCTTTTTTTTCTCTAGTGCAGATCTCTAAAGTGCTTTGCTTCTGTAATTGCACATGTGCCAAGTCTTAAAAATGAGGAAACAAAAGCATAGAGGCACATGCAGTGGCATTAATCCCAACTAACTTTAGATTGCTCTATGTGGGCTGGTTATCTTGGGGTTTTGATATGGACAGTTTCTCCTTATATCTTCAGTGCAGCACTAATGTTAAAGTTTGTAATCTTATTCTAAAACATTTGAAGACATCTTAATTAGGTCAGGTAAATTGATTTCTAAAGCAGTTATCTGTCTTCATTTATGGAAATTGAACCCATGGAGTCTAACTCAGGTAAATCACACTCTGTGATTTTTATCAGCAGCAGAAAGTAAGTCTCTGGAAATGCTAGGAAGAGACTAACTAGTCCTTTATGCCGTGGTGTGAAATTTAAAGTACGTTATTGTACTGGAGAGTGAGATTTGAATGATGGGAGATTACATAGAATTATCAAATATCTCAGAGCTTTCATGTGAATTAAGCCTGTTCTGTTACACATCCAAATTTAAATTTTAAAGGTAGATGCTCGAAAACAAAAATCTCATGAAGCCTCTTTTGCCTGAGAAATGCCATTATAGGGTTTTAATGAGTTTTACACCTTGCAGATTAATTGACAGTTCCTATTTCAAATGAATTAACAATAAAAGCTTGAAGTGAGTTTGCTATATTAGGAATAGCAATAGCCAGAAATCATGAAGAGATCTATCATCTTAAAAAAGTTCATGACATTTTCTCAAGCTTGACAGACTTTTGGCAAACGAGAAGGTTTCTCATCGGTGATGGGTCTGTAAGACAGATTCTGGGCAGCTGTTCCAGGAGAAGCCAGTCAACACAGATGAGGTTGTGAAAGTATGGGAGAACCATTTCTGACAAGGTTGAGCTGAATAATAGGTGTTTCAAAAAACAAATGCTGCCGATATCTGAAAAAATGTGGAGAGGCACATAATGGGAACACAGATGATTGGGTGAGATTCATTTAATTTGTTTTCAAACACTTGCAGTATGTATGTTTCGACCAAGCAAGATTTCTTTCATGCGTGCTGATGAACCACAAATACTTTTAGGAAATATTTTATTATTCTTTACCTTTTTATTATTTATATTATTGTTATTATTTATATTAATATTCTGTTAATATTTCATTTTATAGGGACTATTTTACCTGCTCTACATTAGAATGAACTGAATTTCTCCCTGGAGTATCATTAACTGTAAAGAGAGGCTGGTAAGAGTAATTTGAGTATAGATGCCCTTGTTATGAATTTAATTTGGCAACATGGATCCAAGCCATCAGTTTCCTCATCTGATAAGGTGTGAGTAAAGAATTTTCATGACCATGACAAGGCCAAGAAGGCATCTCTAAAGTAAATTATACCCATCATGATTTAACAAGTCAAAGCATCGAAGGGTATGACATCCTTCCAAAATCCTTATAGAGTACATAAAATTCACATACTAGCCTGACTGATCTCCTGGTAACATTCTTCTACTGTTTTCAAAAGCTTGAGGTGTACAGATATCATCTGCTTTCGGCTCTCATTTCTTTCTTTCAATAACTTTTGCCTATTCAAGTAGCATGTATAGCTGTCCTTTCAAATCCTTGGATATTTGGCCTGCTTGGAGATTTGTATCTCCTTACTTTACATTTGTGTTTCCATGTCCTTCTGAGTTGTGCTAGCAGACAAATTACTTGCTTTAGCATTAACTATTATATTATTATTAATTAATTATATCAAAGTGCTTAGTTCCCTTGTGTCCATACAGTTTTAGGTCATTCGTGTACAGTAGCTATATAATTGTCAATTTTCCATTCCTGATAGCTAATCTCCATAGTCTTCATTTTTATTTCTTTTACAGAAAGTAGACAGTAATTGTATCAATGGAGACTGTATGTTTTTCTAAACTCTATTAATAAATATTTTCAAGAAGACTGATTACTTTTAATGATTTTGTTGTTGAAGAAGAAATACTTTGTTAAATGTACAGAAATAAGAAATCCATGAAGGATTTCTAGAGTAATCTTTATCAGGTTAATAATCTATTTGTTAATAAATTTGGGGGGGATGGTTCTGTCTGTGTCAAATGACATCACTTTTTTTCTGCATGCCAGGTATCTACAGTGCTTTCAGATCATTTGCAGTTCACTAAGGAAATTTAGCAGTTAGAAGGAGTACTCTTTTTTATATTTTTAAGTAAATAAAATGCAGGTTCTGTAAATGTTTTTTGCATTTCTTCTCTGTGACGGCAAGCTTGAAAGGAAGACAGTCATTTCTCAGTTTACATAAACACACATTTGCAGTAGCAGCTTATGCCTCAGTCTATGCATGAATATAATGAGAAATCGTGCCTGCTTTTTCACAGTGCCATATCCTTCCACCAGATTCTTGGAACTAACATGTAGGGTCATGACAAAGCGATGGTGCAGCACCAGGGATGTGAGCACTAAGTGATGCCTAGAGAAGCAGGAGACAGCAGCAATGTGATACAATGCAGGCGGGATGTCCTCTTTCCTGTGAATTTCTTCAGTAAATTTGAAGTAACACAAGATCTTTTGAGTTCACACTCTATAGCTCAAAAGTAAATTGAGTTAGAAGATGAAGGTGCTGCCTAACTTTATACTGAAGAAGATATTTGAAATGGAAAAACCTCTGACCTTTCTATTCTTTAGTCTCTCCAGCCTCATAGTAAAAAAAACCTCTTCCAAATGACATGACTGATCCTTAGCATTTAAAATCAGCATGTCTCCACTAATTCAAATTTAGATGTACTAAAGATGAGATTTTTCAGATGTTAAAAATTTCATCCTCAAAATGCGTAAGATGTGGCTGTGGGAACTGCAAGCTCTCCTGTTCCCACTTTGTGGATAATTAAAGAAGGAGAATAATAATTGCTGGTAGTGCACCTGGGTCTTGAGTAATCCAGGGAAGTGTTTGAGCACAAGATCAGGCTAGGAAGCAGCCTGGGGAGTGACTGTTTATAGAATGGAATTTATAGTGACTGAAAACAGTCACTGAGAATGATGCAGTTGCTGTTTGGCTTCATGGATCAGACCCATATCTGTATGCATTTATTGCCATGATTGAGTGAGTAAAGTAGAACTAGTTGTGAAAGCAGTGTGTGTGTGTTTAGCCTCTTTCATTACAGATGCCACAGAAGCCATCCTAGGAAAGCTAAACATGGCAACTACTCAGCTTATCATCTTTGCTATTAATATCTCTGCAGAAGTTCAGTCAAAAGACTATTAGTTTTCCAAAGAGTTTTCCTCATTGCTAAAAAGTCTCTGTATGAAAAGCGTGAAAGAAACTGTTAATGGTACTATGACAAGATCTCAGCCAGATGCCATATTCAGCTGGCAAAACTAACTCTGATCTTTCTTCTGTGTGGACAGTATTGTGAACTACGAAGGATCAGGTGACAGTTTGTTGTATATTGTCAATAAGCCACATTTTTTCCTGATACAAAAAGGATGTACGAACTTAAGAAGTGTATCAGCATCAGAGTATCTCTATACTTCAAGTATACAGACTGATACTGTTAAAGAATAAAGAATGAATCAGTACATGTTTCCAAGCCCATTTCCTTGATGGAAATAGGGAAACAGCTGTGTGGGTGTTATTATTCTCTGTCCTGGCATATTAAAGTAGTGGGATATGTCAACTATAAATAATCTTGCCAAACATGGATATCTGTAACATAGATATCTAGAGCTAGGCTAGACCTTTTAAGGCTACCTTCAAGATTGATGGAAATAGGTACCCTTAGAGGGAGGTTCACATATTCCAATTTAGAACACCACTCAGGCTTTCTTCTTCTCCAAAAATACCTTTCTCTCCACTGATTATAAAAGGAAATAGTACTTAGAAATATGTAATGAGATACTTTTCTGCAACCTAGTTGCACTGCTTCACTAGACTTAGTCATGAAAGCAAATAGATATGCAGGTTAAATTTCTTTTAACAAAATTTTATTCAGAAGTTTGAGATTGCAAAAGCTCTGAAATGTAAGCAAGACTAATAACAAAAAAGAATGATTTGCTGTTGGATTACACTCTTCTTTATTGTGCATCGATGAACTTCTTTTAAATTAAATGAATTATGGTACTTCAAATTAACTCAAGGGCTAAAGATAAATAAATTTTAAAAAATCTTAAAATATTAATTTGTTTAGGAATTTGTGTCTGCTTTTGGTTTTTTGGGTGTTTTTTTGGTGTATATTCTTTTAAAGGACATAATGTTCGAAATCTTTAGTATACAGATTTTCCTTCAGGCTAAAGAAATTCATAGTCCATGAAGAAAGTTCTACTTTACTGCCACCAACTAAAGAATGAACAGAAAAATGCAAGCCATCGTTAGAACTCATTTGTTAGCAGCCAATTCAGTACATTTTATTTTAGGTAATATTTAAAGAAAAAGTTATTATTGCTAATTGAGTTATATACAAAAGAAATCGCATGCTACACTTCAAAGTAACCAAACAGCTTACTTTCCAATCAAAATAATTAAACCACGGCATTAGACCCACTCTTCAACCAGCATAAATTTTATTATCTCTGTGGCAGTCTAGGAAGCTAGCTGAAGGTCTAGTCTAATCCTATTAATATTCATGATTTACGTCCTTGCTTTCTCTTATAACATTATTTATAATCTTTTTAAATTCCTGGTTCTCCTGAGTCTCTTAAGATAGTAAGTAATCTCTCTGTAGCTTACTGAGTGAATACTTCTGTTTCAGCTGATGGTTTTCTTTACTTTTCCTATGAATGGATCAGAATTTTTTTCATATTTGTCATTTCATTGGAGCAAGGTGGTGTTATTTTTTCCCCTCTTTTATTGTTTTGGTATTTGGTGTAAAATCAGAAGTTTTCCATAAATGTAAAAAAGCTACCTGTTTTCTAAAGTACTTACTCTAGGCTTCAATTAATGAAAATCCTGCAACAGAAATATATTCGTAGTTACTGTTCAGATACAGTCTATGCAAAAGAAAATTTTTTTATTTGACTTCACAATTCATATAGAGCAAAGCTGTGAAATTCCTGTGGAGAGGAAGTGATAGGCTTGCCTCTGAAGAGTAAAATGCATCTAGCAGCATCTCTCTGTCTGTTAGCTGGTTTAACCACATATGTTTAACTGTGTATGTCTGAGATCCTTCTGTGTGTATGTGTTCATTTCCATAATCATCCTGTCCTTTCCCACGACCAGATTTGACTCATCCTAGGTAGTATCATCTCAGTGGACTTATATAACAGAAGAAGATGCCATCTAAAGTGAGTAATATTCTCAGAAGTTGTCCCTGAACGTTCAGCTGCAACTGAGCTCCAAGTATGTTATTTGTGTTAACAGGGCTTCTTCTGTAATGAACTACTGCTTTACTTAGGTACATTGTCAGAATTCATATCATCTGAGTCATTGCAATTCTGGATGGATGGTGATTCTAGGTATTCAGTGAATAAAGATCTAACTTTTCTTTAGCAAAGTAAGATCCCAAATATATGATGTTTTAGAGAAAGGTTGGGATTCTTTCTCCTGTAAAACATTCTTTGTTGTAGCTGGAATTAAAGAAAATGTTTATTAAGCTCCAGACATACAGCACAGATTAGAAAACTTCTAGGATGGAGCTCTGATTGGTGGGTTAATTCTAACACAATAGATTAATCAATGTAAACCACATAGCTCAGTTGAAACTGCTGTTCCAAATTGCCTATTTCATCCTCTTCCAGCAGAGAAAATGCCAGCCTTTCTCTCTGCAGTAAAATCTTCTTGTTATAACAATGAAGCAACTCCAGAGTTACTGTTATTGTGAAACATCTGGTAACTACAAGATGTAGCTCCTGTGAGATAATCACATCCCTGTAAAATTAGGAGAACTTACTGAACTTTGTAGTATTTCAAGTTTTGTAATACCCCTGAGCATGGTTGGCTCATAGTTCCGTAATCACTTTACCTCTGCACCAGAAATGAAACCACAGATGCTCCACTTTGCTGTAATGGCCACCGCTTAACATAAATAAATGATCAAAATAACAGTATTGTTCATATATAAAATATATGAACCATAATAAATACCGTGGGATTGAAAGTTGCTGGGAACACACTAAAATAGGTGTGCAAGGCCTCATTATGGACAGCATTAAAAATAGATCAGAAGATAAAAAAGTAAAAAATGAAAACAACAGCTCTTCATTTCCACTGCGCTACTTTTATTGTGAAATTTGCATCATTTTTTTCCCCTGCTAGAACATTTTCTTTCCAAAATAGTAGCATAGTCTGGAACAACTTTGCTGGAGTCTTTTTCTTCAGCAACTTAGAAAAGAAAAAAGAAAATTAAAAAGATTAAATTTTATACTTTGCTAACACAGTTAAAAGAAACGTGTTAGCACGTTTAAAGTAAAGCATAGGTCACCTAAGTAAAATTAACCCCCCGAGATAATGAGAACTTTGTACATTCAACTCTTCTTAAGCTTTTGAAATTATTTTTTCAAATATCTGTGAATTAAAAGGGAAGTTTTACAGGCAAAACCAGGTCCTCAGAGTGAAACAGTCCCTGAAGTAGTTACAATAGCTACTGTTGTCTCTCTGAGCACCACTTGCCTTATCATCTGATCTAGACAAATCTTAGAAAAATTACTGAGTCAGAGAATATAGTTCTGGTGTTACAAACAGATATAATAACTTGTTAAAAAAATGTATTTTTAGAGAGTTTCCACTTGGTATAAACAATGAGGAATTTGGAATCAGTTAAAAAAACAATGACTGCAAATGAAGTAAAAATGATATAAATGACACTTCTTGATATTGTACAGGAATGACTGGCAATCCTAAGTTACATCAGAAGTACTCTTGGCAGGTAATGTTAAATATTTTCAGGGCAGTTTCCTCAGGGGTAGTTCTGCACCATCACTTACTGCTTCTAATGCATATTTCAGGAAACAGAATTTATTAAAAGGAGTTACATTTTAGTCTTACAGCAAATATCATACTGAATCATAAGAGAATAGAATCAAATACTGTTTAAGCAGTGTTGGTAGAAATGGCACATTCTCATGTTAAAAAACAGCTAACAGTGGTCCCTTGAGATACGACCTCACTTGTGTGTGCTGATTTTCTGTGTCCTGCAGCTTGCAGGGACATTTCCACCTCTTAAAATGCTATAGTTTTGATTTTTATATCGTTCAACAACCATTTCACATTCAATAACAGGTAGCCTATGGTGACCCAGGCCTTCTAGCACAATGATAATTCATTCTTTATTGTACAGCCAATCAAATATTAGCAAAGGTGCTGTACTTGTATTATAATAACAAGAGTGGTTTATTGGATGTGGAGGTTTTTTCTTTTTGATTTTTTTTTAAATGTAATTACTCTATTTTTTTGTATCTTTGCTCTGAACTTCTAATTGTATGTCAGAGTATAGTTTACATAGATGTAAGTACTAGATGCCGTGTTTATAGGGGATTGAATAAGGTCTTAGGCTAGGGACACTGAGGCTCATCTCTACTATACTTTTACCAGGCATTGCTGTGGTAAGATCTTTCTGAGTTTCTTCTTACACTAAGCAGAGGCAGTGACTGTGCACACAGGATGAGGAAATACACTTTGGAAACAAAATAAACTGGGCCTTTACAGTAGCTCTCAGTGAGGAGGAGATTCCCACCAGCTGAGAAGCTTTGGACCTGCAATTGCAATTTCTGATTTGAAACTCTAGGAAAACAAACAAACAAAGCAACCCCAAAGGCACAAAAGAGCCAAAATAACTGGAAAAACAAGCAAACAAACAAAACCCACACAAACTTTCTGTGTTGGCTTGGTAGAGCCATTTCTAAGGCCCTATTGCATATATAGTGCACAGTAGTGAAATTTGGCCCAAAGGAAAATTACCTGTATTATCTCTACCTACCTTTCACTCCTACACAGTAAAGTGGTATCTATTTGCAGTAGTGTGAAGGGAAGGCTTCTGTGAGCATGACTTTTAAAAGATAAAAAATTCTCCTGTGTCTGTAAAGCCTGTTACTGCATGGCATTGAATCCAGCAGAAGGTAACCTAATAAAGCAAGAACTCTATACATCCTTTAAAAATGTACTTTCTTTTTCTTTTCATTTGCAAGAATGATGTATGTAGATGAGCAAAGATTTGTCTGGTGATCTTAATGGGCAATATGTTACTTTTTTGTAATAGTACTTCTGTACCATATGGCATATGCAAGTGCTAGTCTCTTCAGGTGGAGGTTCTTTTTGATAGTTCCGTGTATCAGAACTGTCAGAAACTCTCAAGTATTTTTTGATCTGCAGTAAATGTAGCCAGTGACACTGTTCAACTATTTTTTATTAAGAGGCTATGATGCTAATGGGATATAAATTTAATCTGCGTAAGTCTGTGGTAAATGCCTTCAGAAATTGTAATGGGCAAGCATACACATTCCAAGCAGGCAGGCACATGGCAGCATAATGAGCACCTGGCAAAAAGCAGTGTCCTCTGCTTGTCCTGAGATTCTAGCACCTGGTAGAGCTAGTGCAGCTACCCAGAGGCAGTTCCTATTCAAGCATGCAAGCACCGAGGTTTCCAGCTGTGGGCTGTGTGAATGGATATTCACAGAGGTGGAAAATGATTGCAAGCAGGAGTGTAATAGGTGTGACCAGATTAATGAACTGCTCTGGTTGATGGCTGAGCTGCAGGAAGAGGTGGGCAGACTTTGGACTGTTTAAGAGTTTGAAATGGAGTTTGATCAATGGAGCGGTACCATGCCATCTATGATGTATGGAAGCCAACTCAGCATGACCACTACAGAGGCTGGCCCTGGATCTGGTTTGAGCCAGAAGGAAGGAAACATAACATGACAAGGGATAAGGAGGGGCATAAAATGGTTGTAGCATGGACTGGTAATAGAAACCCCTTCTCTAAGATAGCCTTACAAAACAGATATGAGGACCTGGGTACTGTAGATTAAACACATATGAGGCAGAGGAGCAGAGGAATCTGTGCAAGCAGTCTTGCAAACTTGGTCAGAAAGACCAATCCCTCACAAAAAAAAACTGCATTAAAACCAGTGCCAAGAAGAAACAATGGTGACTTATGGTCTTTGGTGATTCTCTCCTGTGTGGAAAAGAAGCACCCCTTTGCAGACTTGACCCTCTTTTCAGGAAAGTTTGTTTCCTCCCTGGGGCCCAAATTAGGAATAGCACCACAAGGCTGAAAAGCCTAGTACAACCTTCAGACTAATATCAAGTCCTTCTCTTTTATGTGGGTGCTAATGATGCGGCAACAAAAAGTAGTCCAACTGTGAGATGAGCTGGTTCACGGTGCCCTGGGTGAAGAACTGGCTGAAAAGCAGGGCTCAGAGGGTTGTAGTGAATGAGGCTACATCTGTCTGGCAATCAGTCACAAGTGGTATTCCTCAGAGTTCCATTCTGGGGACAGTTCTGTTCAATATATTTATCAATTATCTGGGCACAGGAGTTTAATGCACTATTAGCAAGTTTGCTGATGATACCAAACTAGGGGGTGCTGTTGACTCTTGAGGGACAAAATGCCTTCCTGAGGGACCTAGATAGACTGAAACATTATGCTATGATTAATGGGATGAAATTTAACAAATACAAATGCTGGATTCTGCACTTAGGGTGGAGTAATGCTGGGCACACGTATAAGTTGGTGTCATCTGCATACTTTCTGAGGGTGAATTGGATCTGACTTTCTATGCCACTGATGAAGATACTAAACAGTATTGGTCCCAATACAGTGTCCCTAAGGGACACCATTTGTCACTGATCTTCCTCTGAACATTGAGTGTTTGACTACTGTCCTCTGTATATGACCATCCAAACATTTCCTCATCCACTGTCCACCGTCCAACAGTCCATTAAAAAAATCCTTATTTCTCCAGTTTAAAGAGAAGGATGTTGTGTGGGACTGTGTCAAAAGCCCTACAGAAGTCTTAAGAAGACTTAGCACTTAGGAAGTGTTTCTTTACTGAGAGGATGGTCAAAGGAAGATCAGGTTTGAGACCAAGGAAACTGAAGGTGTGCAAGTCCATGGGACCTGACCAGATGCATCCATGGGTCCTGAGGGAACTGGTGGATGTAGTTGTCAAACCCTTATCTATCATATTTGAGAAGTAGCTGATGTTTAGTCAAGTTCCTGCTGACTGGAAAAGGGGAAATATAACCCCCATTTTTAAAAAATGGTAGAAAGGTAGACCTGGGGAACTACAGGCCAGTCAGTCTCACTTTGGTGCCTGCCAGGATCATGGAGCAGATCCTCCTGGACTCTGTGATAAGGCACCTGGACAAAAAAGGGGACATGGACAATCACTGTTTTTATTTTGATCACACAGAGTTACTTGTTGTGGTATGACTTAATAAAGGCTCAAAGAATAAAATAGCCATATAAATCAAACAGACCTTTTTCTAACTTCAGTGTACTCTGACCCCACTGGCAGCTTTTTTAATTCTGAGCATTTCCTAACTATAGCATTAGCTTTTATTCTAGGGAATAATATATTAAACAGAAAAGAATTATAGAAGAATTTCTATACTTTAGCTTTGACAGTAACTCTTTGTGTGGTTCTGGGCAAACTAGTTGATGTTCCTATTTTAGTTACTCGCAAGAGTACAATGAAGACTCGAGAACACTGAATGCAAATGCTAATAATGCCCACAGGTCTTGTAGTTATTGTACATGAACAGACCTTCATTTAATTTGTTGATTTCATGAAGGCATTAATACTCAGACATGTGGAACACTGATTTTCAGAGCATTTAGAGCTTTATTACAAGGGTAAACTCCAACAAGGCAGAATTTTACAGGCAAGTCTGGAAGCTGCCTTTTCACAGATTTGGTATCAGACCTGTCCAGCCTGCTGTTCGTATTCTACACTCTTTGATCTGCTCATGCACAAAATGTCAGAAAGAATAAAAGCTTGGTTACTTTAATGTATTAGATTTTTTGCTGATAAGTGACCTTTTACATGTGGACATACACTGGTCAGGATTTCCTAGTATCTTATAATGATTTGGATTTTTCTATCTGGAAGTTAATGGTGAAGCTAAAAATGAGTATTTTGTAAGCAAGTAACAGCTCATCATGTGCTCTCTACAGAAAAACACATAAGCAGGTTACACTGAAACATAAATATGAAGGCCCAAAAGATCAGTTGAACCCTATTCTGATGTGAAGAATGAAAATACTGGATTTCTTAATGATAATTTCTTTTTCTTTAAAATCTGTATAATCAGAGAGAGTATGGATTCCATACTGAATATAGATAAAAAAACTCACAAATAAATCTAAGCTGTCTGTACGTATGATTTTATCAGATATTTTGCTCATCTCAGCATTTTTCTATTGCAGTAACCAAACCTTATCATATTCAATGAATCTTAATTTTATCTAATACTTAAAAAGGATACTTAAAAATATATTAGTGATTCTTATAACACATAAATGGAGAGAAGCACTAATATGATACAGCAGTATTTGTTAGAAAGTGCAAGTGTGAGACTCAGTTCTGCTTTTTCAGAGAAGCATCAGTGCTGTCTGCTCTTTCTTTTAACATTGCCTACAGGGAAGCTCTTGTTATTGAGCAACCCTAAAATTGCCACCAGTACTTTTAATGGACAGCTGCTTCTCCAGTGAATGGACTGAAAATGTCTAGCTATTTCAGAAATTAGGAAAACAGTAACTTTTGGGGCTTTTATTGTTTTGGAGTTTTTTTTGTTTGTTTGTTTTTTGTTGTTGTTTTTTTGTTTGTTTGTTTTTGTGTTGTTTTTTTTTTTTTTAATTAGACAGTAAGTTCAGAACATCTGAAAGGTCCAAAGTATGATTTTCCATAATATGTGTACATTTTCAGCCTTTTTTAAAAATTAAACACATTAGTAAGTGATGTAGAAGTGCAAGTCCAAGACAGGTAGATCCCCAATATATACAGAATGAAAAATAAACTTTGCTTTAAAGACTACAACTGAATATCTTTACCAGAACTCAATTCTTTTATAAAACAGCTCAAGCATGATTTTCTGAGCCACAGCTTTCATCATAGCTACATAATACTTGTTAAAGCTGGGAGAAGAAATGGATGTGATATTCTTCTGTGTGTACTTACTAGAATCAGGAAATGAAATCTTCAGGTCCATTCCTCTGCTACAGAGGGTTCCATTTTTTTTTATCTTGAAGTGTTATCAAGTGTGCCAATTACTTCTAGATGCCTCACTGGAAAAACAGTTTTCCTTCTGGTGCATGACAGATGCATTGGGTAGCCATAGGAATCCTAGGAGATACCAGACATTTATGCAGTGCTGTCCAAATAACACTTTTGATCCCCTGCTTTTGATCTCCTTTCTGACTGAAAGATGTAAATAGGATAAGAATTGATACAACACAGAATCAACAAAGTGAAAGAGGAGAGATGCACAGACATAGGATATGTGTGGTTCATTTGTCTTATGACTGGTGCTCTGAGTCAGTAGGTAGACCATACAAAGAATCCACATGCCTCTAAGTCTGATACAACACCTTAAAGGTACAGGTGACTTCCTTCCTTCCAAGACTTTTATTAATGCTTTTTTGTTTTCCATGGATCAGTACAAGAAGTTTGCTTTTTTGAGCCACTTTTTTTTCTGCTTAAATACCTTTCTTCTGCTATTTCTGCCTTAACGTGTGAGAGGCACACACTCTGCATAAGCAGTGTTTTCAACCCCATTCTGAATGTGGGAGCTGTGGGGATAAAAAAAAAGAAGGCATGACATGCACTTATTTCTTTTGTGGTGGTTGCTACTGAAGGAAGAGAAGAGAGGAAGTAGGATGGAAGGGGAACTTGAGAGATGTCAGTTCAGATAAAGAAGCTAAAACCTCATTAGTTCCTCTGGTATCACCCTCTGAAAAGTTCTGGGTATCTTCTGCTTCTCCTACATGGCATGCAGGCTCATTCTTCTCAAAAGCAGAAGATACAGAAATGCCCTTAGAGGGCTGTATCCTCATTGGCAACATTTTCTTGCATGAGGTACCTCAATTATATGTAAAAAGAAAAGAAGCTTGGGGGAAGAAAATAATATGAGGGAGAACACATAAAATGGAGGTTTACAGGAAAATGTAGATGAATGGAGAATAAGAGACATGTAAAACCCCAGCAGAATACGTGATAGAGGAAAGAAGTTGAAAACTAAAAAACAAAACAAAACAAAACAAAACAAAAACAAACAAACAAACAAACAAAAAAAACAACAAAAAACTGCTGGGTAAAAAACAGGAGCATCAGCTTCACAAGTAGCAGCTGATGTGCAAAAGAACTATTATTTTTATGAATGAAGTGAGATGGTCAGAGTTTTAAAAGGATTTAGAATAATTCTTCTGAAAATCTGTTCCTTCATTACATTTTCACTTCATTAAGTGAAAACTCTGGTCTTTCAGATACTTTTATCTTAATATAAGTGCTGGACATGAAAACCTGTTCTGTTTTGGTTTTCAGATCTATTTTTACATAGTGGAATACAATTTATACATGTTTTTTCTGGTACTAACAAGTATTAAACCAACTACAGTATTATTTTTTTCCTTCTCCATTTCATCTTTCTCTACTATTTGATAAAAAAAAAAAATGACTGAACAGGAAAATCTCAGAACTTTTCCCTTCTCTTTACTTTATGGCTACAAAATTTGTTCAGAACTTAGGTACATTCTTAATTTTTTTACTTCTTACACTGAAATTTTAGCCTTATTTCTGTAATAACTGGAGTATGCAAATAAAATTATTTAAAAATAGAAAAAACTAAAAATAGATTGGATCAGAGGCAGTGTCCTGAGTTCAGCAGTAGCAGTAATTTTTCTCCCTCTCAGTAGCTGGTGCTGTGGTTCTCAGTGCTGTGCTTTAGACTTTAGTCTGGGAACAGCACTGATAACACCAACATTTTTCGCTGTTGCTCAGTAATGTTTACTGTGACCAAGGACTTTCTGAGTCTCATATTTTGCCAGGGAGGAGGGGAAGCTGGGAGGAAGCAGAAACAGGGCACCTGACCCAAACTAGCCAAAGGGATATTCCATACCACAGCACTTCATACCCAGTATATAAACTGGTGGCAGTTACCCAAAGGGCTAGATTGCTGCTCAGGTCAGGCTGGGTATTGGTCAGTTTGTGGTGAGCCAAAGAAGTATGGTAAACAGTTTCACATTCCAGGAGAGGTTCTGGCAGTTCTATGTGGAGAATAGAAGGGGAAAAAAAAACAACAAAAACCACCCAAACCCAGAAAAGAAGCTGTGGCCAGAAAAGCAAAGTAAAATTGATACTTCAGGCATGTTCACAATTCTGTCTCTTTTCTATCTTTTTTCTTTTTTTTTTTTTTTCCTTTTTTTAAATCAGATTATCCAAATCCTACTTGAAAACTTAAAATAATTTTCAGATAATGACTATGATTCATCTTATCCAAGCTCTGTTCTCACAATCTGTTAGTCATATAAACTTCTATGGGTATCAGAGAAAGATGGTGATTTCTGAAAAGTAATTAACTCTGTTTTAAGGTAGATACTGCAAGACAATTTCTGGAGATTTCTGTATCCAATATTTGCATAGGGGTCTCACGCCAAACATCCAGCTATAAAGATCTAGTGGTATTTGTGACATCCCACAGTATTTCAGCTGTCTTCACAGAACTGAAGAACATAAAATAAGGTTCATGGCTGTCATGCCGTTCTGAAGGAATAACTGGATGGTAGATGGGATACCCTAAAGTACCTCAGCTATCACTGTGCACCTATCTGTGGGATAATAAGAGAATCCAAGGAACCTGGATAAGGATAACTACTTCAGATTAGATGCTAACTCTGCAAAGGTGGGATTAAAGAGTCCAGATTCATTCATTTTCATTTGGATGTCCTCAGTGATACTTTAACATGTGAACTGAATGTCTAAATCACCATTATAGTCAATAAAAATCTAAGATTCAGTTCACTGATGCCAGTTAGGACCTTTAGGATGTCTCACATGACTAGTAGCTGCTACACCAGGAAGATTTAGATCCCCAAATGGTTTTCTGTGACATATTTCTCAGATCCATATAGATATGTCTACATTCTAGAATACCTCAGTAACACTTCACACTAATTTGTGGGCAACCTAGTTTAGTCCTACATTGTCATCAACTAAAATGAAAATTTATAACCCCTGCTTATGTATACCTGTTGACACCAAATCTGGATACCATAATCTGGAGCTGAATACTGACCTGAAATTATAAATTTAAATATGGTTAATTTCATTCCATGTCTCAGCTTGTATGTCATAACCCTTTTCAGGCTACAGAACGCTGTCATCCCAAATTATGTCACAACGTCTGTCAAACCACTTTTCAGCGTAATTTCTGAGGAGACTTTAATGACAGCCTTTGATCAGTTGCTTTTCATATGGATTAAACTGCAGTATTCTTTTTTGCCGCATTTTCCATAAGAAGACAGTGGCCTAGTTACTTGTCTGTATCCCAGTGGTAAACATCATAATAAAAACACATCTTCAGAGATTGTAATGGTTTGTTATAAACTCTACAATGTGGATTACATGCACTCCAGTAAGTCCCAAATTATTTACATAATATCTTTAAAGCCTTACTTTATTGGTAATTAATATGAAGTTTAAAGAATGCTGAAGGCTGTGCACATACGCAGAGTGTTCTCAGCCATTTTATCCACTGATGGATTAGGCAAGAAAAAGTGAGCCATGACTAACAGCAAGGAGGGCAGGGCAGTCCCCTTATGGACTGACTTGTAGCACCCAACCAAGAAGAACAGAGCAAGGCTGGTGCAGGTAACTGGAGCTGGCCAAGAGTCCCACCATCACTAGATAAGGTGATGATGATGAGGAAGGTCTGGCCCAGCAAGGTGCAAGCACTAGCAGAGCATAGCAAGGAGCCAGGGTAAGGGCCTCAGCTTAAAAAAAAAAAGTCAGTTGGGGAAAGCCCTAGGTGTTGCTTCTCATGGCTTATTTCCCAGCAGTGTGGTTCAGCTGCACCATTTCAGAGCTGCCCTTGAACACAGGTAAGCAAAGCCCTGGCCAGGGGAATCCTGTTGCAGAGCAGGATCACAGGTAAAGACTGTTGCAGTCTGGTCAGGCAGTCACAGCCTGTTGGTGAATTCAGGACTCTGGTATCATAGCTGTATACATATTCATAGAAGAGTTGAAGACTTTGTAGAACAAAATACCATTATTTCAGATCTGATTTCCATAGAATAAATAAATATTTATTATTAATGAATATATATGCAAATGTATACATGTTTTTATGAAATCAAAAAGAGCTCAGAAGATTTTTATTCTAATATTGAGACAAAAAATTATAATTGAACAAATTGTTATATCTGAAGAGTCAGTTCAATTTTTAAATTTCATCCTTTTTTGCACCTGATTACATCAGTGGTACAAACAGATAACATTTTTCTCTAATGCCATAATGGTGAGATAAAGCTAAGGACACACCAGCTACAAGGGAGAGCTGAAGGATGTCCTATCGTAGAGGGACTTTCTACAAGGGCATGTAGTGTTAGGGCAAGGGGTAACGGATTTAAAATTAAACAGGGGAAGCTCAGGTTAGACATAAGGAAGGAGTTCTTTATTTTGACAGTGGTGAGGCACTGAAACAAGCTGCCCAAGGAAGCTGTAAATGCTCCATCCCTGGCAGTATTCAAGGCCAGGTTGGACAGGTCCTTACGCAAACATGAAGGGGGATTAGAACTAGACGATCTTAAGGTCCCTTCCAACCCTAACCGTTCTGTGATTCTATGATAGATAATTACTATTCAAAGATACCAATAGAATGTTCATCTGACTTCTCTACTATGACCCTTGAGTCTCTATTAAGATTTGATAAAGATTTTCTTGTAGCAGCAGTTCCAGACATTTTAATAATTATATAGCATATTATTAAAACTCTATTATGAAAACCAGAACAAGTTATGTCACATGGGAGCTTTCTAATATAAAGCCCTCACTTTTCTCTTTCACAGTGTCAATGTTCTTTTACATTTTAGAAGTATCTGTGTTTTTCCAAGTTTGTAGTCCTGCCTTAACTGAAGGAAATTCACCTGTTTTCTAACATGGATGTAAGATAAATGGTATCATGCTTCTTTCTGGAAACATTTACATTCAGGACTACAAAGTAACCTGGCACACCTTTTAACACATTCACAAATGAGAGAAATGAGAGAAAAAAATAGAAAATTCCTTTGAGTGTTGAATTGTTGGCAAGTAGAGGTTTTGGTTAGGTTGGTTTTGTTTTGTTTTGTTTTGTTTTTGGTAAAACAGACCAACAAAGCTACATTGCAATAAAGTAATGTGTACAGTTGTTTGCTTTAAACCAGAATAAACCACCACCTCCACCAGCACCTGGTGTACCAATTAGCTGCTACATTGTGGTGTAATGTCATTACAGTTTTCATTGTTCTCTGCTCACATGCTGTTACATTCTTAACCCCACTTCAATATTATATAAGGCCAAAATATCCACTAACTTGGACAGAAAAAAATGTCGGGTCTCTACACATGCCTTGTGTGGCTAAGGTGAAAAACACTGTGCTGGAATCTTCTGTGAGTGATGATAGAAATTATTCTTTTGATATTGTAGAGTCCTTTAAACATCAGTATCAGATAAGTTGAGCAGTATTCTCATTTCACCAAGGCACAGCAAAAGATAAATATTATAAAGAAGGTGACCAGTAACAATTTACTGTACATAATTCCTAACACATTTCGCAATCTTAACCTTGAGACATGACACTTGATGCAATGTCAGATGCCACAGTGAGAAAAAGAATCCCTCACAGAAAGCCTCAGGCTACTTACTAGTAACTGGTCTCATGAACATTTAGAAAGTGATGAAATCATTCTGCCCATTTATATTTGAAATTACTATGTCATAAAGCATATAGGCCTACTAGACAGCATACTGCCATGTCAGATGTTTAATTTATTTTTGGAAAATCGTCTACATAATCTAAAATGATATGCTCAAAATCTTATTCATAGGCAAAGAAGCAACACAGCTTACATGTACCTGTAGCCAAAAATGTATTGTCAATATAAATGAAATCATAATAACTTCATAATAATTAGTCCAGGTCATATTGCTACAGAAAGAAAGAAAGAGCAGTGATGCAGTTAGAATTGTTATATACAAACATTATTTTCTACTCCACTTCCCCAGTGTTACACTCTCCATTCTACTCACAGAATCGTAAGATTGGTGGTTGGATTGGTAGTAGAGTGGCGTTATGAAGAGTCGTCAGCACCTGAAGTCTTTTGACAAGAGAAATATGATAGCTGTGTTAGTGGTTTCTTCTTCCTCACTTTAGGCTCCATTTGGGGTAATTTAAAATGTTTGCTAATGCATTTTATACCTTTCCCTTTCTTCATTGGTCTGCATATCCGTCTTACATATGGTGTGCTATATGTAGTACCTTTTTCATACTTGGCTTTGTTCTTTTTGAATCCCACAGACCAGTTTTGTCCAGCTCCAGGTTTGCATTTCAGTAGCTGACCATGGATGAGTTGTTTTTAGCTGTGGGATCTCCAGTGCCAACCATGTGCCGATCTCATACCTTATCCCTTGTGCACATATGTGGAATAATTAGGAAATGTGGGATAATTAGGAATTAAATTTATATTTGAAATGCAGCATTGTCCACACATAAGGGAAAAACAGACTTTCAGGGCCTCTCAGGGCAAGATGCAGACACACCTGGTATGCCAGGAATATGCACTCCACAATGGTTCCTGTGGCAACACAGACGGAGGGTAGAGAGAGGTGGAGATCTCGCGGTTACGCTTTGTCCTAGCCTCAGCAAAAGATGGGAACTAGGTGGTACCAGAAACGGATAAGCTGCATACTTGCTACCCTGAGCCAGCAGCCTGTCATATTTCGACAGAATGCTGTCCTCTGTGTAAACTTTGCTTCCTTATAATGTCATTATAATGCATTTACATGCTAAAATACACACCCATCTCCAATGTGACCCCCCTCCAAAATGAGACCACCTCCCTCTGAGCATGTGCTTTGAATTTTTGGTGTCATATACCTTTAAAGCAAAGCGAGAGAGATTTGCACCAATAGTAATAAAGGTGTCTATGACTAGAGTCACTTAAGCTCCACCTTGAAGGTGAAAATAGTATAAAATGACCCAAGAGAAAGGGGGATACTGGGGAAGATACCATTGTGGACGAGCCAAGGAAGATAACATCAACAGGCTCCTGGGACTGGTTGACAGGCTGGACCTCTCTTCCCCCCCCAAAAGGATGCCTGTGGGTAAGACTTGCACTGTATCCGGTGCTTTCCTAGGAAAGCTTAGAATCCCTATAGAGTTACTTTTACTGTTACCTTTATATTTTAGAGCCAGGCTGTGTTATCTTTACTGAGCACTTGTATCCATGTAACTATTATTCGCACATGCTTTTGCAGACAGTATTTATCACCAGCAATCCATAAGAACCTGTACCTGTTGCATCAATAAATTACACTATTTCGGTAGCCAATCGCAATAAACTGCACTGTTTCAGTAACCGATCATAATTTTCTCACTGAACACGGCCCCATCTCTCAGTGTGGCCATGAGGGTTCATGAGCACGATTTGACCTGCAGCGTGGTGCACTATCAGTGAATCTGGACCAGTGAAGTTCGAAATAGCGAACATGAACGGACTGATAGTTGCCGCTGATTGTATTGGGCAGTGGTGTGCACTGTCAGTGAATCCGGATCAGTAGCGAAAGCGGACAGACTGGTAGCTGCATATTGGAGCCACTCCTGACCCCTCTAATAAAGCAAAGGGTTTATTTTCCCCCCTTTAACGCAACAACATATACGAGGACATGCCCCCATTCTCCTTTACACTGCTTTTCAAGGCCTCTGCTGTCGTACCAGGCTTGCACTTCTCTACGTTACATCATTATTTTGGAATCATAAATATCTCATTCTTCACGGAATTTTTGGCTTCTACTGAGATATATATATGTATATTTTTTTTTATATATATATATATATATATAATCTGCGGGTTTATACCATACAATATAATACCAATTTTTTACCATACAAATATAATGATTTTTTTTTCTAACATTCATTTTTATCTACTTATATTTGGATTTTTTAAATATTATAATTACAAAAACATTTAAAAGAGATATTCTGTCAGTTTTGTCAGTCCTTTGAATTATACTGTTCACTTTAAGTGTATCAGTCTTCTAGTATGTTTTTTGGTATTAACTTATTAACTTCTGAATGCATGATTACTTTTGACAGACTAATATGTTTCCCCTTTCTTCTTTCTATATATATAAATTTAAAAATAAAGCACAAATAAGTTGTAGTGCAAATAGATTCTTCTCAAGTGTATGGTCAACAGATTCCTTTATTTACCATGAAGTACCTATGTACTTTTATACCAGGTGTGGGCACCCCTAACATTATCCCTTGGACTATGATCTAATGGACTGTTAATTCAGATTCATTAATCAATATTGTTCAGGTAGCTGAAGAAATTACCTTGCCAAAAGCCTTTCATACCTACCACTTTACCCTTCTCATAGACTTTCATTTTTATGCTATTAGTTATGGAGTAGAACGAGTACACATATATTTAAATAGTATATAGTGTACTAAAATTTAGATGAAATTGGAAACAAGGAACATTAATAATCCAAATTTAAATTTGTTGCAAACTGGGAGCAGACCTCATTTTGTTCATGTTTTCTTGATAAAAGGAAGTAGTGCCATAGAAGTTCTTGGAATACACTGTTGGGCTTAAGAACTTTTTCAGCCTTATAAACTAAATTTGTCTAACATGTCACATCTTTTAGTCTTCTTCATCTGCAAAAATAGCCATGATTTCTAATAATGTATTAAGCTGATATATTCTTAACTGTATAAGCTTTTATCACAGAAAATAATTCATGTGCCTGTGTCTGTGCATGGCACAGTTGAAAGCACTTTTATTTCTCATTACCAGATAAAGTATAACTTCAGCAGAAAATATTTGACTTTATCATTCCATTATCTTTCTTAAAATGTGCTCACTTTTATGCTAAGATTCCTCACTCAAAATACAAGAAATAAACAAAATTATTTCCCACTCATTTGTTATATAATCCAGGCTATCTTTTAGATGCTGATGATTTAGCTACATGCATTTTCTTCCTCAGAACTTCATGAAACCCAGCTGGTTGTATTACTCTACCGGTGATGACAGTGCAGGTTTTCTATTTGCACCTTATTGATAAGATAATGTTTTATAGAACAAAACTAGGTAGAATATTTAAAAAAATCTTTTAAATGCTTTTTTCCTATGCAGATCCAAACCAGGCATGCAAAACACATTAATTTGGAAATATATAAGAAATTTATTTGAGTATTGCTAAATTTGAGGTTATAAGAAGCTGAAATAAACCCCCATATTTTTTGCACTTCTGTTTAACCACAAAATTTTAAGCAAAAGCCTAATGGAATCAATCAGCTGTTGCATTCTCTTATATAGCCAATGGAGAAGAATTAGCAACTCTAAGATCTGATGCAAATTACAGGTGAGCAGAACTGTCTTTTGCAAGACTCCTGCTCTCCTTTGGAATAATAAATCTCATAGCAGCTTTTCTGACTCAGATACATTACTAAGACCAATTTGGAGCTAAGATGGCAAGTAACATATTAAAAAATAGTTTTATTACTTTTAAGGTTACTCTGAAGCACAACTGTCAGATCAACAGATGATAGAACATAGACAGATGGTCAGAGTATGAAGTAGTAAGCATTATTTGGCTAAATATTTGTGTGCTTATTCCTATACTTTGATGAAGATAGTGTTACTATAATACACTAACTATGAGACTTAAGACATCAAAAATATTTTATACTGCAGTGAAAATAGACGCATCATCCAAAATATAAATTTACTTTAAGAATGAAACTCCTAATTATCAAGTTAAGCAGTAGACTGTTATCATAGTTTAAGCTGTAAATCACGCAGCCCACTCACTCACTCCCCCCTCTTTCTTCCTCCCCACTCCACGGTGGGGGTGGGGGGGAATGGGGAGAAGAATCGAAAGAATGTAACTCCCACGGGTTGAGATAAGAACAGTCCAGTAACTAAGGCACAACACAAGTCACTACTGCTACCACCAATAATAAAAATGACCAAGGAAATACAAGGGAAGAGGATATGACTGCTCACTACTCGACGACTGAACTGAACTCTTCTGGGTCCCTGCCCTCAGTTTTTACATCCTGGGCATGACATCCTGTGGTATGGAATAGCTCTGTGTTCAGTTTGAGTCAGGTATACTGTTCCTGCTTCCTCCTGGCCTCCCCTTCTCCCTGGCAGAGCATGAGACTCAGGAAGTCCATGGTCAGACCAAAACATTCTAAGCCGTCACTATAAACATCAGTGTTATCAATGCTGTTCCCAGGCCGAAAGTCGAAAACACAGCACTGCACCAGCTACTACGAAGGAGAAAAATGACTGCTGGTGCTGAACCCAGGACAGTATCCACTGTGGGTGTAAAGAACCATGATGTGATGGATTTCTGAGCTAGACTAGCTGCCAGGAAAGCTTTGAGATAGCAGAGGAATGTTACTGGGAAAGTTTTGGGAGTACTGCAGGGAAAGGTAGGCAAGATAAGAAGGAAGAAAGAAGCGAGAAGCAGGCATCCAATCAAAGCAACCAGTGAGCAAGACATATACCAATGAAGAACCCAAAATACCCACGTGGGTGGTGATAGCTAACCAACTGTATTAGCCGCTCATACATGTGTGTACTTCGTATAGCCTATATCAACCCTGGGCCTTCAGATAATAAACGATTTTGTTTGTAACCATTAACAGGATCCGTGCCTTATTCTCCGTAAATGGCGCCCGAACAGGGACTTTAGAGGCGGATGAAGAGCCCCAGTGGAGAAGCTGACCGAACAAGTTCAGACAGTGGAGCAGAGAGCTATAATCCTGGGAGAATACGCACCTTTGGAAAAAGGTGAGCAGTCAGGAAGATGTAATCGCAGATGTCTGCAGAAGAAGAGACTATTGTTTCTTTGCTAATGTACATTTTAAATCAACTGGGCATTACGTATGATGAAAAGGCTATTCGTGCCCTGCTTGCATGGCTTAAGGGGTGGGAATTTGCTGTCGATTCTCAGACGGCGCTTCAGCTGGAGCAATGAGACTTGGCTAAAGAGACTCTTTGGGAGGCTGCGTCCAGGGGGGATGAGATCGTTTTTCCTCTGTTAAAAACATGGTGCTTACTCTATGAGGCTCTTAGCAAGCTGCAGAGACCATCGTGGGGCACAGTCGTTAACAAGCCGACTGCTGCTGCCCCTCCAGCACCGGTGGTGCCATCTGTGCCACCATTAGCGGACATGGTGCCGATCCCCCCCACCGCACCCCCCTGACAGCGACCCCCCTGGCAGTGCCCCCTGACAGTGACCCCCCCCCACTGCAACCCTCCCAACAACCTTCCCCACCACAACCTTCCTCACCGTGACCCCCCCACCGATAAGCCTCCTCGCCGCGATCCCCCTGCTGGCAAACCCCCCCATCACACCCCACCCCCATTTGGTACTCTCCGTAGCCATTTGGGGTGGAGAAGATTACAATCCTTGCAAATGCTGGCAAAAATTACAACATGATGCTGCGGCAGACGGGGAGCATTTTGATATAGCATTTCCTGTAATAACGTGAAATAATCAATCTAACGAGTGGGAACTGATGAGATGGGAACTGGTTAAAGAACTGAGACAGACTGTTATACAGCACAGGCTAGCCTCACCATATGCTAGGAGCCTTTTACAGACTGCGTTACAGGGCTAGCTTATGACACCGTTTGATATCAAAGCCCTTGCTGAAATGCTGCTCATCCCCACCCAGAAAGCAGTATTTTTGTCATATTGGTGGGAGCGATGCGACATAGCAGTGATTGATAATCTCAGCCAGAATCCAGGGGACCCTCTCTTGGGGGCTGGAATCGCGCAATTAATGCGGGATCCTCCGGTTAACACACCACAGCTGCAGGCTAGCCCCAGAGATTTTACGCCAGTGGGCAGAACTACCTCTTAAGGCAGTTCTTAAAGTGCCGGATGTTGGGAAACCTGTAAGGGCATTCACGGGCATCAGACAGGCAAAAGACAAGCCATATGTGCAATTTATAGATCGTTTGCAGACAGCTGTCAATAAGCAAGTGGAGAATGATGCTGCCAAAAATACCTTATTATTGAAACTAGGAACAGAGAATGCAAACCCAGACTGTCAAAAGGTGTTGCAAATGCTAAAAAATTCTACTTTGATCAATATGATTGAAGCATGCAACCGTACTGGCTCAATAGACCACGTTAATGAAAATCTAGTGGGGCATTTAGCCGCAGCTCTGCGAACTACATAGTGGCTCCTTTTTAAGCGTGGCAAACCTGTCCACTTTAAGCGTTACTTCCCCTCAATGAGCCAAGATGGCGACCCGAATCCTTGCCCACGTTGCAAAAAGGGGCGTCACTGTTTTAAGCACTGCTGGTCAAAGTGCAGCATCAAAGGGGAACCAGTTCCAGTTTCGGGAAACTGGAGGCGGAGTGTGTCGCGGACCCGTGGCCAGATACAAGAAGTCTTCACCCCACACAATCCCAATTCACCAACGATGTGGGTCTGGAACCCCTCCGCTCCTTCTCCCCCGGAATTGTCGGAGCGGATGTCCCCACAGCAACGGAATTAAAGATAGCAGACACCAAAGTGCAAAAGGTGCCACTTGCACTGAAAGGTCCGTTGGGTAATGGATTTAGTGCTTTATTACTGGGCCGCTCTAGTGTCACCTTACAGGGTCTTTTTATTTTGCCTGGGATAATTGATGCTGACTTTGAAGGACAATTACAAGCAATGGTCTGGACCCCATCCCCCCCCGTAACAGTCCCTGCGGGAGAACGTATATGCCAACTTGTCTTTTTCCATGCACATACAGTAAATACCCCCTCGGAGAAAAACATGCTCAGAGGAATGAGTGGCTTTGGATCTACTGGTAAGTCACACATTTATTGGACGCAATCATTAACAAAGCAGCGGCCAACCATCGAATGTGAACTGCAAAACCCTCAGCATAAACCCAGAACTATTAAACTTCAAGGCCTACTGGACACCGGAGCAGATGTTACAGCCATCGGCTCCGCCTTTTGGCCATCAAATTGGGAGACAATTTCATCAGCAATGGATCTAACAGGAATAGGGGGAACATCAACATCACGTCAAAGTGTGTCGGGTATCCAGATAATAGATCCTGAAGGGCGTACTGCAAACCTCCACACATATATGGTGAACTGTCCTTTTAACCTTTCGGGAAGGGATGTCTTAAGCATGTGGGGAGTCTCAATAGCAACACCACCTTTTAACGGGGGTCATTGATGAGAATGTTCCAATAAGACTAAAGTGGCTGACAGAAAAAACAGTGTGGGTTGATCAATGGCTCCTAAATTTGGAAAAAAACCCACGCCTTAACAGAATTGGTAACAGAACAATTGAAGCTGGGACACTTGGTTCCGACCACAAGTCCCTGGAACACACCAGTATTTGTAATTAAATAAAAATCAGGGAAATGGCGTCTTTTACATGACCTCTGTGCAATTAATAATGTCATGGAAGACATGGGAGCCACACAGCCAGGTTTGCCTTCCCCAACCATGATACCAAAGAATTGGAACATTGTCATTATGGACCTCAAAGATTGTTTTTTCACTATTCCCCTGCACCCTGAAGATGCTCCAAGGTTTGCTTTTTCTATTCCCTCTGTTAACCATCAGGGAACAGCAGAGTGTTATCGCTGGACTGTATTGCCACAGGGTATGAAAAACAGTCTGACAATATGTCAACTGTATGTGGCTAAGGCATTATCAAAGGTAAGAAAGACATATCCAACAGCTGTTTGCTATCATTATATGGATGACATTTTGTTAGCCTGTCAGGAACCACAGAAACTTTTTGAAATTGCCTCCAGCACTAAATCTTGCCTTGAAAAGCATGGGTTAGTTATTGCTCCTGAAAAGATACAACAGCAACCCCCATGGAAATACTTGGGATAGAAAATCCTCCAGCAGACTGTAGTGCCTCAACTGCTACATGTTGATGTCAAAGTTAACACCCTAAACGATGTACAGAAATTAACTGGCACTATAAATTGGGTACGATTCCTTTTAGGTATAGACAATGATACCCTTCGACCTCTATTTGAACTACTGAAGGGAGAACCTGCCCTCAACTTGCCCCAACAGTTAACTCTGGAGGCTGAGTACGCTATTGAACAAGTTAACAGAGCTTTAACCAATCGACAAGCTGCAAGGATAGATTACCAGCTCCCAGTTACTCTGTATGTTATCGAAGAGCCTAGGTTCCTCAAAAGATTGATAAGTCAATGGGATGCAAAGGAAAAGGATCCACTATGTGTCCTAGAATGGATCTTTTTACCACACCAGTTCTCTAAAACCATAGTTACCATTTGTGAACAGATAGCAGATATAGTGTGTCGTGGCAGGCAGAGAACGACAGAATTAACAGGACACAAGCCAGACACTATCTCTCTCCCCTTAACCAAGATGTATTTTCAATGGGCTGTTCAGAATAACACAGAACTACAAATAGCAATGACAAATTTTGGTGGACAAGTTACTCCACACCACCTACCACATAAGCTATTCTCCCTGACAACAGAAATAGAGATAAAATCAGTTTCAAAATGTCAACATAACCCTGTAGAAGGTCTGACTTATTTTACAGACGGTTCAGATAAAACAGGCAGAGCAATTGCAGTTTGGTTTGAGAATAACGAGTGGCATCATGAAGAACAAAAAGTTCAGGGATCAGCACGAATTATAGAATTACCTGCAGTAGCGTTTGCATTTCAACCCTGTCACCGAGCATTGAACCTTGTCACTGATTCAAATTGTGTTGCTGGAGTTGTTACTAGAATTGAAAATTCATGGCTGAAGGAAGTTGCCAATCCTACTTTATTCTATTATTTAAAAATATTAAAAATGCTATTGGATGAATGCATGACACCTTATTATGTTCTGCGTATTCATAGACATACAGATTTGCCTGGATTTATCATTGAGGGAATAGCTATCGAACAGCTGATAGGTTACCTCTACCAAATCAGATACAACAGGCTAGATTATCACATGCTTTTAACCACCAATCAGCGAGATCACTCAGAAAACAGTTTTCTCCCTCCTGGTCAGAGGCACGTACAATAGTACAAACATGCCCTGTCAACCATTTGCAGCACACCCACATACTGGAGTAAACCCTTGTGGCACCAGTGCCTTACAACTATGGCAAAGTGATGTCACTCACATCCCTGAGTTTGGGAGACAAAAGCATGTCCATGTTTCCATTGATACATTTTCACACATGGTCTGGGCCACAGCAGAAACAGGTGAAAAGGCCAGTGATGTTATTCGCCATTGGTGTGGTGCCTTCACAGCTCTAGGTGTTCCAAAACAAATAAAAACGAACAATGGCCCTGCCTATAATAGTAATATAACTCAAACATTTCTAAACACCTGGGGGATAAAAAACAAGACAGGGAACCCACACTCACCACAAGGACAAGCACTTGTTGAACGATGTCACCAAACACTAAAAATGCTATCAGAAAAACAAAAAGGGGGAATGAAGGGAGAATCGCCACAGGCACGACTATATAAAGCAATTTATGTATTAAATTTCTTGATGATTGGAGAAGGAAATGAGACCATAGCCGTTACCAGACATATCCTGTCGCACAGCCAAATTTTCCTAATCCCATAGGGTCTCACCAAACAAAGGTTTGGGTAAAATCACCACAAACTCTTTGCTGGGAAGGACCACATCCACTGATAAATTGGAGGTGAGGATATGCTTGTGTCTCCACAGATCATGGTCCTTGGTGGATACCTGCGTGGCTGGTGCGGCCTGTTTTGAACCATCCTGCGGTTACGAACACAGAACCAAGTGTAATAACCAGCACATTGATGTCAACAATGCGACTGACAGCCTGGAATATCTCCAACATATGGGTGTGTCAAGGTTTAAGCCCTAAATTTAACTTCTCCCTCCTTTCCCGCCCCCTTCCCCCCCCCCCCCCTCCGATGGGGGGGAAATGGGGAGAAGAACCGAAGAAAATGTAACTCCCACGGGCTGAGATAAGAACAGTCCAGTAACTAAGATACAACACAAATAACTACTGCCACCACCAATAACAATAACAATGACAAAGTAAATACAAAAGAAGAGGATACAACCGTTTCACTGCCTGACTGAGCCGAGAGACTGCGCGGGCAGAAAAAGCAAGAGCCCGCCCCCCAAACCACACATTTACTGGTTCCTCCCCCCCCCCCCCCCGTATTCCATATCCTGAGCATGACGTGCTGTGGTATGGAATAACCTCATTGGTCAGCCCGGGCCAGGTGCCCTGTCTCTGCCTACTTCCCGGCATAGCATGAGACTGGAGAAAAAAAAAAAACGAACCCATGACAATCCACCCCTTATTCCATACCATTCACGTCATGTTCAGATCCCACATTTTCAATATACCATCACATACATATATATATATATATATCCACACACAAGCACAGATGGAGAGATATAATCCCTTAGTGCATGGACCAATCCCTATAAAGCTGCTGAGTCCATCCAGTCCGTGATGTCAGGCACCATCTTTTGTAACAGTCTTTCAGAGGCAGGGGAGGCTGTGTGCGGTGTTGGATCGTTGCCTGTTGATGCTGATTGTTCCTTTACTGCAGAACTCGTCTGGTTTCATCAAAGTTCGCTCTTTGTTGGGATGATGGTCTGAGGGCCAGTCGCTGATGACTTGAAGACATCTAGTTGATAGGCTACATGAAAAGAAAATTACATAACAGGCAACAGCATGCAATTGGGTTCATTGGCTGTTTTCTCCTAAAATCAAATCTCCTTGAGGTACACATTGGACTTCCCCATCTTCCCATATTACCCACCAAGTATATCCGGGTCCCTGAGCAAAAGCAATCCCACGAGTGGGTATGCCTTTACCTGAAGCAGGAATAACCCAGACTGTCTTCCCCAGCAAACTCTTTATGTGCACCACAGGAACGTTGTCCCCCTCAACAGTATGTAGAAGTTCTGACTGGGTGGGACCACCTCTGTTGGCAGATCCTCTGGTGTTGACCAACCAGGTGGCCTTTAATACATGTGTATCCCAATGTTTGAAAGTCCCACCACCCATTGCTCTCAGTGTAGTTTTTAATAGCCCATTGTACTGTTCGATTTTCCCAGAGGCTGGTGCATGGTAGGGGATGTGATATACTCATTCAATGACATGCTCTTTGGCCCAAGTATCTATCAGGCTGTTCCAGAAATGAGTCCCATTGTCTGACTCAAGTCTCTCTGGTGTGCCGTGTCACCACAAAATCTGTTTCTCAAGGCCCAGGATAGTGTTCGGGCAGTGGCGTGGGGCACAGCGTATGTTTCCAACCATCCGGTGGTTGCTTCCACTATGGTAAGCACATGACGCTTGCCTTGGAGGGTTGGTAGGAGTGTGATATAATCAATCTGCCAAGCCTCCCCATATTTGTACTTCAGCCATCGTCCTCCATACCAAAGAGGCTTTAACCGTTTAGCCTGCTTAATTGCAGCACATGTTTCACAGTCATGAATAACCTGGCAATAGTATCCATTGTTAAGTCCACCCCTCGATCACGAGCCCATCTGTATGTTGCATCTCTGCCCTGATGGCCTGAAGTGTCGTGGGCCTACCGGGCAAAAAATAGTTCACCCTTATGTTGCCAATCTAAGTCCATCTGAGCCACTTCAATCTTAGCAGCTTGATCCACTTGTTGGTTGTTCTGGGGTTCCTCCGTAGCCCGACTCTGGGGTACATGAGCATCTACGTGGCGTACTTTGACCACCAGGTTTTGCACTTGGGCAGCGATGTCTTGCCACAGTGCAGCAGCCCAGATGGGTTTCCCTCTGCTTTGCCAGTTGCTCTGCTTCCACTGCTGCAACCCCCCCCACAGGGCATTTGCCACCATCCAGGAGTCAGTATAGAGATAAAGTACTGGCCACTTTTCTCGTTCAGCAATGTCCAAGGCCAGCTGGATGGCTTTCACTTCTGCAAACTGACTCGATTCACCCTCCCCTTCAGCAGTTTCTGCAACTTGTCGTTGAGGACTCCATACTGCTGCCTTCCATCTACGGTGCTTTCCCACAATGCGACAAGACCCATCAGTAAAAAAGGCATATTGCTTTTCACTTTCTGACAGTTCATTCTATGGTGGGGCCTCTTCAGCACGCATCACTCTTTCCTCCTCTGGTGACCTTCCAGAATCATTACCCTCTGGCCAGTCCATGATGACTTCTAGAATTCCCGGGCGACTGAGATTTCCTGTTCGAGCTCGTTGTGTAATTAATGCGGCCCACTTACTCCATGTAGTATCAGTTGCATGATGTGCGGAGGAGACCTGCCTTTGAAAATCCAGCCCAGCACAGGCAACCGGGGTGCCAGGAGGAGCTGTGCTTCAGTGCCAATCACTTCCAAAGCAGCTCGAACCCCTTCATAGGCTGCCAGTATCTCTTTTTCAGTTGGGTTATAACTGGCCTCAGATCCTTTGTATCCCCAACTCCAAAAGCCGAGGGGTCGACCTCGAGTTTCCCCTGCAGCTTTCTGCCAGAGGCTCCAGGTAGGACCATTCTCCCCAGCTGCGGTGTACAGTACATTTTTAACAACTGGCCCAGTCCGCACTGGTCCGAGGGCTACTGCACGAACTATCTCACGTTTAATTTGCTGAAAGGCTTGTTGTTGCTCAGGGCCCCATTTAAAATCTTTTTCTTCCGGGTCACATAATAGAGAGGGCTTACAATCAAACTGTAATTCGAGATGTGCATCCTCCAGAACCCCACAGCCCCCAAGAAAGCTTGTGTTGCTTTCTTATTAGTTGGTGGAGACATTGCTGCTATCTTGTTAATCACATCTCTGGGCATCTGGAGATGTCCATCTTGCCATTTTATTCCCAAAAATTGAATCTCCTGTGCAGGTCCCTTGACCTTACTCCCTTTTATGGCAAAACCGGCTGTCAGCAGGATTTGGATTATTGTCCTCCCTTTCTCAAAGACTTCTTCTGCTGTATCACCCCACACAATGATGTCCTCAATCTATTGCAGGTGTTCTGGAGCTTGCCCCTGTTCCAGCGCAGTCCGGATCAGTCCATGGCAGATGGTAGGGCTGTGTTTCCACCCCTGGGGCAGTCGGTTCCAGGTGTACTGGACGACCCTCCAAGTAAAAGCGAACTGTGGCCTGCACTCTGCTGCCAGAGGAATTGAGAAAAATAGCATTGGCAATGTCAATCGTGGCATACCACTTGGCTGCCTTTGACTCCAGTTCATACTGAAGCTCCAGCATGTCCGGTACAGCAGCACTCAAGGATGGGGTAACTTTGTTCAGGCCACGATAGTCTACTGTTAGTCTCCATTCTCCATTAGACTTTCCCACTGGCCATATGGGGCTATTAAAGGGTGAGTGGGTCCTACTGATCGCTCCTTGACTCTCCAATCTACGGATCAGCTTATGGATGGGAATCAAGGAGTCTTGGTTGGTGCGATATTACCGCCAGTACACCGTTGCGATCGAGACTGGCACTTGTTGTTCTTTGACCTTCAGCAGCCCCACAGCAGAAGGATCCTCTGAGAGACCAGGCAAGGTGGACAGCTGCTCCACTTCCTCTGTCTCCAAAGCAGCAATACCGAAAGCCCATCGGTACCCTTTTGGGTCTTTGAAGGTACCCTCTCCTGAGGTAATCTATGCCAAGGATACATGGAGCCTCTGGACCAGTCACAATGGGGTGTTTTTGTCATTCCCTCCCAGTCAGACTGATTTTAGCCTACTAGTACAGTCAACTCTTGGGACCCTCCTGTCACTCCAGAAATAGAAATAGGTTCCACCCCCCGACAGCTTGATGGCATCAGAGTACACTGTACACCGGTATCTACTAGAGCCTTATACTTCTGTGGGACTGATGTGCCAGGCCATCTGATCCACACATTCAAGTGAATTCGAGTGTCTCCTACCTCCACCTGTCTGGAGGCGGGGCCCCTCTAGTAGTCATCTCATTGGTCACTCACATCTTGTTGGCAGGAATTATTCCTTATCATAGGATCTGAAGCAAAATCTGCTCTTCCACTCCATCTGGGAACCTGCTCACCAGAGACTGAAGCGGCAGCCTTCATGGGGTGATCAGCCTTGACCTTTGTTCTCCTCTTCAATTCTCACACCCGTTCCTCCAAAACTGAAGTAGGCTTTCCATCCCACTCTATCATATCTTCTCGCGATCTAGCTGGTAAAACTATAAGGGTGGTCTGTGGTTTATACCTTCTATATCTTTTCTCTCAAACAGTAGGATGCGTTTTGTTAATACCTGAGACATGCGTTGGTGCACGTGAGGAGCTGGATAGATCATCTCTCAATTGTTGGATGTCCTGGGACCGTTTTTCCACAGCTGAGATGATGGAAGGGGTGAGATTATCTTCAAACTCTCGGAGTTTATAAATCATTTCATCCACTGTTGGTGGTACTATGTCATTTCAGATTACTGTTGCCAGTGAGTGGGCATATGATGGGGTACATTCCTGTGTAAATTTCCGCCACATGGGTCATGTACATTCGACTTCATCTGGATCTATGGGCATATCCTCGTTATTCGGCTTGATAGTATAGATCATCTCTACAATGTCTGATTCTCTCAGAGGCTGGATGCCCTTTTCTAGTGTAGTCCTCTTGTCCGAGAGACTCATAACATAGTCCTTGTATGGAAACCTACCTTTCACAGCTGCCAAGAGCCGCTTCCAAAGGCTGAGGGACTTTTTCTCTCTTGCAATTGCTTTGCCAATTCCCCCTTCCCTGGCAAGTGATTCCAGCTGTTTGGCTTCACTACCTTCTAGTTCATGACCGTCGGTCCCATTGTCCCAGTATCGGAGCAGCCAGGTGATGTTATATTCCCGTGGCTGACTGGTAATGTCTTTTCACGTATTCCGTACCTCGGTTGAGGTCCGAGATCGAGAAGTCACCTCTTCTTCTTCTTCTTCTTCATCATGTGATGATGACTCCTGGTCAGATGCTGTCCCAGGTGGTGAGTACGTTGTTTCTTCATCTTGCATCTTCTTTCTTGCCCCATTTTTGCTTTTGCTCTTGTGTACAGGGGCAACCGGTATTGGTATGAGTTGGTCCTCTGGTTTAGCTGCGGTGATTATCACTGTGGTTTGGGTAGCCGCCGTACTTGTCACTGGCGTTTGAGTAGCGGTTGTACTTGTCGCCGGTGGTGGTGTAGCTGCTGTACTTGGAGCTGGATTAACTGCGCTTTACTACATTACTCCACCCTCAGATCTAGAGACATTTTTTTCCTTTTGAAGATGCTGGAAAGTGTTAAACAAGGCTCTGTAAGCATAAGCCAAGCCCCAGCACATTGCCATGATTTCTCCATCTCTGGTGTGACCAGAATGGCAACACACCTCCTTTAAATGTTTTACTACTTTTTCTGGATTTTGCATTTGTTCATTGGTGAAGTTCCAAAGCACTGGAGGGGCCCACTGGCCTAGACTACTTGCCCATACTATCCCACACACCCTGCCACTCATGACTATTCAGCCTCAGGGAAAATCTCTTGGACCTCCTATATCGTTGTTTAACCCTAGGCAAGACCCAAACCCGACTCTGCGTAACTCTCGGGTACCAGACAAAATGGTCGTGAGTAAAACATATTCAGTATGTGCCCCAACATGGCGATCCCCATCACAACCAGCAAGCAGGTCTCAAGGGTATCTAAAGGCCATTCAAAACCTTCAAAATTCTCAAATGATGCTGTAAACTGTCTGGTGGGGGGTCTGGGAGCATAAAAGTATTTCTCCTTCACAGGCTGACCACCTGAGGAGGTGAAAAGTGATGTGTAATTTCTAAACACTTCTATTATATACCTCCCAAAGTATAAAGTTGGAGACCACACTGAGAAAAAAGTCAGGTCAGTTCCATGATCACTGAGTCTACTGTATTAAAAGTCAGTGTAATAAAGTACAATGTAACAGGAACCTTTACCCAAAACCCAGAGATGAAAAATATTAAGATAAAAAATGCCGACTGTCAGTAAAGTATCATATACTGAACCTGTGAGATCCAGAGCAACAACTTTGAGAGCCAATAAATCAGCATTGTGACGAATGACTATTAATCCTGTTGTTATCTCAACCCTTCGTGCCCGACATTGCCACCAAAAAGAACTGTCGCGGTTTAAGCTGTAAATCACGCAGCCCACTCACTCACTCCCCCCTCTTTCTTCCTCCCCACTCCGGGGGAGGTAGGAGAGAGGGAATCGGGGAAGAATCGAAAGAATGTAACTCACACAGGTTGAGATAAGAACAGCCCAGTAACTAAGGCACAACACAAATCACTACTGCTACCACCAGTAATAACAATGACCAGGGAAATAGAAGGGAAGAAAATACAGCCGCTCACTACTTGACAACCAAGCTGTGAACTGAACTCTTCCGGGTCCCTGCCCCCAGTTTTTGCATCCTGGGCATGACATCCTGTGGTATGGAATAGCTCTGTGTTCAGTTTGAGTCAGGTATCCTGTTCCTGCTTTCTCCTGGCCTCCCCTTCTCCCTGGCAGAGCATGAGACTCAGGAAGTCCTTGGTCAGACCAAAACATTCTAAGCCGTCACTATAAACATCAGTGTTATCAATGCTGTTCCCAGGCCGAAAGCCGAAAACACAGCACTGCACCAGCTACTACGAAGGAGAAAAATGACTGCTGGTGCTGAACCAATGACAACTATTCTTGTCAAAAAGTTATAACAGCCTTTCATATTGAATATTCGTAGCTGTTAAACACATCATCTATCTGCCAACTATGTATAGGGTCATAGCATATGGTGACTTACTCTGACTTTTCTCTCAAAAATCCAAGGATGATAAAAGTTAGAAGATAAATCGAAAGATGATAAATACCAGAAAATAAGGTATTGTTTTTTTTTTTGTGACTGGAGTCTTATGAACTGGCTGAGAAGGCCAAATCAAGCATGTGTGAAGCACAGATTGAATTATAAGGAAATGTAGAATCATAGAATCATAGAATCATTGAATAGTTAGGGTTGCAAAGGATATTAAGATCATCTAGTTCCAACCTCCCTGCCATGGGCAGGGGCACCTCCCACTAAACCATGCCACCCAAGGCTCTGTCCAGCCTGGCCTTGAACACCACCAGCGATGGAGCCTTCACAACTTCCCTGGGCAACCCATTTGAGTTCCTCACCACCCTTACAGTAAAGAATATCTTCCTCATATCCAATCTAAACTTCCCCTGTTTAAGTTTGAACCCGTTACCCCTTGTCCTATCACTACAGTCCCTAATGAAAACGCCCTCCCCAGCATCCCTATAGGCCCCCTTCAGATACTGGAAGGCTGCTATGAAGTCTCCAGGCAGCCTTCTCTTCTCCAGGATGAACAGCCTCAACTTTCTCAGCCTATGTAGTTCTGTTATCCAGAAAAGCTTCATGAAATATTTTTCTGGACATATAATACAAATTAAATTTTCTCTTTAGGAGTGTTAGGAATAGAATATGTTTTAAAATCTCTGTAATCAAGACTAAAATTGCCGTGCTAAAGTCATACTATTTTTTAAAACTTCAATACATTACAGCACTGTTTTGATGCATTGGGTTATCTTGCGTTGTGCTTGAACCACTTCTTTTAAATTGGTTACAGTTGTTGATATAATTTTCTAAATGGCAGGAACTAGGAATAATTACTGCTCTTGTTTAACTGTTTTTCATCATGATAATGGGCAGACATTAATAATGACTGTACTTGTATTCAGCAATGTCTGCTTTAATTTTTATTCCTTGCAGGAAAATAAATCTAATATTTAGACTGTTGTACTCTTCTTGTGATTACTATTTGCTCTGGAGACCAGAAGAGGAGTTTGTCATTTCCTGTCTGGTTAGTGTTCATTATTACCTGCCATTAAGTTCCTTCTGTTATAATATTTGCAGGTTGAAATGAAACGTCAGATGAGCTTTTTTTTTTTTTTTTTTTCTTTCTGCAGCTTGGTATGTTACAAAACATTTGTAAAGTTTCCTGTATTTTGTATCTTACCTGTAAAAGTTAGTAAAGTTCTCTGCAGAAAACTAAATCACAAATAATTTTATTAAATTACTGCGTTCAAGAGGAAATTCTGACCAAATCCTGACTGTCTTGCTCATAAACCCCATACCTTTGGTGAGAAAAACTCCATGAATTAGCTTCAGTCATCTAAAACTTAAATGTGTAGATTTGACCCAGTCACTCTAGATGTCTTTATATTCAATCAGAAGGAACCACCACAGAATCTCCTCTCATTTAAGAAATGTGAGTCCATTTGCTACAGAGCCTTCAGGGACTCTAAAGCTAGGTTAGATCTATAACTTTTAGGCATCTAAACCAGGTCCAGTTCTATTTAATTCATGTTGGCAAATTATTTCTTTCACCTAAAAGCAATGACTATGAAACATAAAGGTAGGATTCCATTAATTATGTATCCCCCATAGAGTTCGGCCACTCTTCCAGCCATGTATGAGTTTCTAATAAATACCGTGTGATTTCAGCAGATCAGAATGGTCACAATAAGACACCTGAGGTGGTGGTACATGCCATCCAGCCTAATATATGGCATCTTCCCATGTAGGTGTGAAGTGAACATCTGGAATACTAATGGTGTGAAAGAAAACACATTGGGTAGCTTCTTTCTCTGAGATACTTTAATTATGACAGTTATCCTTTTGATCAACAGGGTTTTCTCTTGATGTCTTTTAAACTCCAAAATTATTCCTGTAAGACTAGAGATCTTAACCCACAGCCATTATCACGCAGTTTCAGGAGCAGTGGCTGCCAGGAACTGAAGATTATCTTGTTTGCCATAGGCATTTGATAGAACTGTTCATTCAACTTTTTTGTTGCTGATTGAAGTTAGGGAAATCAGAGCTGAATAATGAAATATTTTCCCACTTTGTCTGTGTGTGTACAAAAGCATTATTTTCCTTGTGCAATTTATAGCATGAGTATCAGGCACTGCTGAGATGTGGATTTCACCACTGCAGGGTAAAGCTGGCTGAACAATTAGAACCAGTATACTTTTACATACATACTGTCACCACCACAAGTTAAACAATATAAACCAGTAGACTTCTACACACATACTGTCACCACCACAAGTTGAATAAAAATGCTCAAAAAATTACTTGATAGACTATTTGGGGTATATGGAAGTGTCTAGCATTTCCTTACAAAATTAGATGTGATAGAATTTAAAAAAATAATATAGTTAAGAGAAATTAATTAGAAAGCATATAGTAAATATTTAGGCCAAATGTGCTAAACTTTTACAGAGGTGCTCCTTTGTAGGAATTAAATTAGCTCCCATTCACTACATTTTTAATTTCTGGGACTGAGTAGTGAATACAGTACAATGCAGTAAATTCATTCCCAGAACTGACTTCTTTGTTAGTGCTTTGGTTCAAAACAAGTATAGATTTGAAGTGAATCTTTCAATTGTCACTATTTACCATTTGTTGATTAAATTTACTGAATAATTTTGCTCCCCGCAAAGTAGATTCCTGTGAGGAGAAGCTAAATCAGAAGTCACCTTTTATGACTGAATTAATAGACTTTAGCTTCTTGTTGGAAAACAAAGCTCTGAACCTTCAGACAGCTTTATATTACATGTGTGGTGGGGAAGTTCAGTAAATGGGATCAGACTAAATATAGTCAGGAATAAAAGCTGTGAACCTCAGTGGTGTACATGAAGCATGCCCAGCACAGACTGCTTTCATCTGCTGCTTCTCTGTTCTCTCTGAATGCCTTGATAGTACAGAGAAAGACAGTGAGAACCAGTCACCTGACACTGAATGTGGTTTAACATATGTGTACTTCTGTTAATTTGTTTGAACTGCTCTAAGTTGTGGTTGTTTTTTGGGGGGTTTTGGTTCTGTTTTTTGTTTGTGTTTCTATTTTTTTGTTGTTGTTGGTTTTTTTTGTTGGTTTGTTTTGGTGTATTTTGGGTTTTTGGAGGGGTTCTTGTTTTTTTTTTTATATTTTTTTTTTCTGCTTTGTAGATTTCTGATTTATCTCTGAGCTGAGATTCAGTTGGTTAAGCTAATTTTCTAGTGCTTTTTTAGATACGCCTCCCTCTGAGTCCTCTGACAGAACATCTCCCACATTGCTTCTCACAGGGAGTGAGGCTCATTGATTAGCCCCATACAGCTCCTGAAAATACCTTACATCTGGATTATCAAACTGAGCTCAGTCAGTTCTTTAAATGCTACACACAGAGTATTTGAGCAACTTGTTAAGAAATGTGTATTTCTCTGTGTTGCCTAGATCTTCAATAGTTCTCAGGCCCAAAGTCAGGTAGTATATTTTCAAGTGTCAGAGAATGAAACTGGTCTCAAAGAGAAACAATTCCCAGTTTCATTCTATTAGCCTTTTCTACCTAATGAGTTCAATATTCTCAGTGCAACAGTACTACTACATAGTTGTAGTTTCTCTCTCTTTTTTTTTTTTTCTCTTGTTTCTGTTACTGGATTGCTGAAGATTACATAGAAGGGTCATCGTATAATGAAAAAAATCTTTCTGATGCCATATGAAATTTTGTTTATCTCAGATCTCAGATTTTATTCTGTTTAGGAGCAGAGTTTACAGAGCCATAGCCATCAAGATGCTAATGGCTTTTCCATGTGACAATTTATACCATAGTAAACAAAATAGGTTATGCAGTTAAATGATAGCATTTTTTATCTTGATAATAAAATTGCTTTGAGAAAGTGCTATGCCCTGGGCTGTGCTTGATACATTAGCCATTCAGCACTTCAAGACTTTGTTCATCTGTTGTTGACCAAGAAAACGAAAATAAGATGGGCCTTCCTTTTTGTGTCACTGAGAAGGAAGGCAACAGTTTATTTGCTTTTGCATATACAAGTGGTTAAATTTCTCAAAAAAAAAATACTTACTGCATAGTATCATAATCCATATTTATGAACTTAAAGGTGTAACTGAGCATTTATACAGGCATTTAGCAAAGCATTTAGTAGTCTAAAAAGCCATACAGTGTGAATTTAACCACTTATTTAAATTCAGAACCGTGGCTAAATAAGATGGTGCTGTGTATTTTCTCATTTGTGCAATAGTGGAAATCAACTTATTACATCCATACATATTCAGTGTGTTTATCTACATCTCTCTTTGTCATGCCATGATTCTTCTATGTTGAACAGAGAGTTTGACTAGGGTGAAAGTCACCTCAATTTTAAAGAAGCATCCATAGAAGAATGAAAGGAATTGTGAACTACAAATATATTCTTCACAATGACCATTAAAGGGAAATTAAAGTAAAACAGTTATGAATGTCTGAAGTTCCAGTATCTAAAGCGGAGTAGAATGTGAAGTTCTTGTCACTGATCTGTTTTATTAGCAATTTTTGTTTAGTGCAAAAAATATGCAGATACATTAGTAACATCCCACTCCCAACTGACACTGATAACTGCAAGACAAGAAAACCAGTTTCCTTTCTTTAACTTATTTTTCCAGTGACCTGGAATTTAATATTCCTTAAAGCACAGGGTCTCTTTTTCAACTGGAGAGCTAAAAAGCACATTCATCTCTGATAGTCCACATTCCAGGCATTTTTTTAGGCTGAGAAAGCAGCAGGATGCTTTAAATTTAATTGTATGTACTGTGAATGAGAGTACAAACACCACAATCACAATAGTTCTGTTATTAGATACTGGAATACCTGATTTTTGCAAACCAGGTGGCCAAAAGTGAAAGCTAGTAGTCAGTGCAAAATACCTAGAAAGCATTTAGGGAGTGTTATGGGTTCGGCTTTTCCCCGAGTCTCATGTTAAGCTGGGAAGGAAGGGAGAGCTGGAAGGAGGCGGAGACAGGGCTCCTGATCCCTGCTGACCAATGAGGTTATTCCATACCACAGCACGTCATGCCCAGGAGGTAGAATACAAGGGGGAGGAACCGGGAAGTGGGGGGTTTTGGCGAGCTCTCACTGGTTCTGCACGGTCTCTCGGCTCGGTCGGGCGTCGAAACGGTTGTATCCTCTCCCTTTGTATTTACTTTGTCATTATTATTGTTATTGGTGATGGCAGTAGTGATTTGTATTGTATCTTAGTTACTGGACTGTTCTTATCTCAACCCGTGGGAGTTACATTTTCTTCGGTACTTCTCCCCATTTCCCCCCCATCGGAGTGGGGGGGGGGGGAGGGGGGGCGGAGCAGGAGGGAGAAGTGAATTCTACGGCTTAAACCACGACAGTTTGGGCGCCCAACGTGGGGCACTTAAGCGTTGAGATAAAGACAAAATAGCCACTCGTTCCAATGCTGATTTACTGGCTCTCAAAGTTGTTGCTCTGGTTCTCACAGGTTCAGTGTAGGATACTTTACTTACAGCCGGTTCTTCTTATCTTAACGTTTTTCAGATCTGGGTTTTGGGTTAAGATTCTTGTTACATTATACAGTATTGCACGGATTGTTAATACAATAGACTTAGTGATCATGAAACTGACCCAGTTTGTGTTTCCAGGGTAGGCCACCAACTCTATACTTTGGGAGGTATATAATGGAAGTTCTTAGCAATTACACGTCTCTTTTCACCTCCTCGGGTGGTCAGCCTGTGAAGGAGACATTCTTTTGTGCTCCCAGCGCCCCCCCCAGGCCGTTTACAACACTATTTGAGAATTCTGAAGGTTTTGAATGGCCTTTAGATACCCTTGAGATCTGCCTGCTGGTGGTGACGGGAATTATCATGTTGGCACACATACTGAATATGTTGTACTCAAAGCTATTTAGTCTGGTCCGGGGAGTTAAGCAGAGTGGGTTGTGGGCCACGTCTGGGGTTAGACTACAATCCAGGAGGGCCGAGAGATTTTCCCCAAGGCTGGACAGTCATGAGTGGCAGGGTGTGTGGGATAGTATGGGCAAGTATCTAGGCCAGTGGGCCCCTCCAGTGCTTTGGAACTTCACCAATGAACAAATGCAAAACCCAGAAAAATTAGTGAAACATTTAAAGGAGGTGTGTGATCATTCTGGTCACACCAGAGATGGACAAATCATGGCAACGTGCTGGGGCTTGGCTTATGCTTACAGAGCCTTGTTTAACACTGTCCAGCATCTTCAAAAGGAAAAAAACGTCTCTGGATGTGAGGGCGGAGTAATGGACAGCGCAGTTAATCCAGCTCCAAGTACAGCAGCTACATCACCACCAGCGACAGGTACAGCCACGACTCCAACGCCAGTGACAAGTACAGCAGCTACCCAAACCACAGTAACAGTCACTGCAGCTAAACCAGAGGACCAACTCATACCAATATCAGAGGCCCCTGTAAGCAAGAGGAAAAACAAAGAAGAGGCAGGAAAGATGAAACAAGACAAAGAAACGTCACCACCTGGGACAGCATCTGACCAGGAGTCATTATCACATGATGAAGAAGAAGAAGAAAAAGAAGAGGTGACTTCTCGATCTCGGACCTCAACCGAGCTACGGAATATGCGAAAAGACTTTACCCGTCAGCCAGGGGAGCACATCATCACCTGGCTGCTTCGATGCTGGGACAATGGGGCCCATGGTCATGAACTAGAAGGTAGTGAAGCCAAACAGCTGGGATCACTTGCCAGGGAAGGGGGAATTGGCAAAGCAATTGCAAGAGAGAAAAAGTCCCTCAGCCTTTGGAAGCGGCTCTTGGCAGCTTTGAAAGATAGGTTTCCATACAAGGATGATGTTATGAGTCGTTCAGCCAAGGTGACTACTCAAGAGAAAGGCATCCAGTCTCTGAGAGAATCAGCCATTGTAGAGATGATCTATATCACCAAGCCAAATGTTGGGGATATACCCATAGACCCAGATGAAGTCGAATGTACACGACCCATGTGGCGGAAATTTACATGGGATGCACCCCAATCATATGCCCACTCACTGGCAACAGTAATCTGAAATGACATAGTACCACCAACAGTGGATGAAATGATTTATAAACTCTGAGAGTTTGAAGATAATCTCACCCCTTCCATCATCTCAGCTGTGGAAAACCTGTCCCAGAACCTCCAACAATTGAGAGACGATCTATCCAGCTCCTCACGTGGACCAACACACGTCTCAGCTATTAACAGAAGGTGTCCCACTGTTTGAGAGAGAAGATATAGAAGTTATACACCAGGGGCCACCCTATGGTTTTACCTGCAGGATCAGGGAGAAGATATGATGGAGTGGGATGGAAAGCCTACTTCAGTTTTGGAGGAGCGGGTGCGAGAACTGAAAAAGAGAGCAAAGGTCAAGTCTGATCACCCCATGAAGGCTGTGGCTTCAGTCTCTGGTGAGCAGGTTCCCAGATGGAGTGGAAGAGCAGATTTTACCTCAGTTCCTGTGATAAAGAAGAAGAATAATCCATCTCTACAAGAGGTGAGTGACCAATGTGATGACTACTAGAGGGGCCCCGCCTCCAGACAGGTGGAGGTAGGGGACAATCGAATTTACTGAACTGTATGGATCAGATGGCCTGGCACATCAGTCCCACAGAAGTATAAGGCTCTAGTAGATACCGGTGTACAGTAGTACTCTGATGCCATCAAGCTGTCAAGGGTTGGAACGTATTTCTATTTCTGGAGTGACAGGAGGATCCCAAGAGCTGACTGTACTGGAGGCTGAAATCAGCCTGACTGGGAGGGAATGACAAAAACACCCCATTGTGACTGGTCCAGAGGCTCCATGTATCCTTGGCATAGATTACCTCAGGAGAGGGACCTTCAAAGATCCAAAAGGTTACTGATGGGCTTTCGGTATTGCTGCTTTGGAGAGAGAGGAAGTGGAGCAGCTGTCCACCTTGCCTGGTCTCTCAGAGGATCCTTCTGCTGTGGGGTTGCTGAAGGTCGAAGAACAACAAGTGCCAGTCTCGATCGCAACGGTGCACCTGGCGGCAATATCGCACCAACCGAGACTCCCTGATTCCCATCCATAAGCTGATCCGTAGATTGGAGAGTCAAGGAGCGATCAGTAGGACCCACTCACCCTTTAATAGCCCCATATGGCCAGTGCGAAAGTCTAATGGAGAATGGAGACAAACAGTAGACTATCGTGGCCTGAACAAAGTTACCCCATCCATGAGTGCTGCCGTACCAGACATGCTAGAGCTTCAGTATGAACTGGAGTCAAAGGCAGCCAAGGGGTATGCCACGACTGACATTGCCAATGCTTTTTTCTCAATTCCTCTGGCAGCAGAGTGCAGGCCACAGTTCGCTTTTACTTGGAGGGTCGTCCAGTACACCTGGAACCGACTGCCCCAGGGGTGGAAACACAGCCCTACCATCTGCCATGGACTGATCCGGACTGCGCTGGAACAGGGGCAAGCTCCAGAACACCTGCAATAGATTGAGGACTTCATTGTGTGGGGTGATACAGCGAAGAGGTCTTTGAGAAAGGGAGGACAATAATCCAAATCCTGCTGACAGCCGGTTTTGCCATAAAAGGGAGTAAGGTCAAGGGACCTGCACAGGAGATTCAATTTCTGGGAATAAAATGGCAAGATGGACATCTCCAGATGCTCAGAGATGTGATCAACAAGATAACAGCAATGTCACCGCGAACTACTAAGAAAGCAACCCAAGCTTTCTTGGGTGCTGTGGGGTTCTGGAGGATGCACATTCCGAATTACAGTTTGATTGTAAGCCCTCTCTATTATGTGACCCGGAAGAAAAATGATTTTAAATGGGGCCCTGAGCAACAACAAGCCTTTCAGCAAATTAAACGTGAGATAGTTCGTGCAGTAGCCCTCGGACCAGTGCGGACTGGGCCAGATTTCAAAAATGTACTGTACACCGCAGCTGGGGAGAATGGTCCTACCTGGAGCCTCTGGCAGAAAGCTCCAGGGGAAACTCGAGGTCGACCCCTCGGCTTTTGGAGTTGGGGATACAAAGGATCTGAGGCCAGTTATAACCCAACTGAAAAAGAGATACTGGCAGCCTATGAAGGGCTTCGAGCTGCTTCGGAAGTGATTGGCACTGAAGCACAGCCCCTCCTGGCACCCCGGTTGCCCGTGCTGGGCTGGATGTTCAAAGGCAGGGTCTCCTCTACACATCATGCAACTGATACTACATAGAGTAAGTGGGCCGCATTAATTACACAACGACCTCGAACAGGAAATCTCAGTCAGCCCGGGTAATTCTAGAAGTCATCATGGACTGGCCAGACGGTAATGATTCTGAAAGGTCACCAGAGGAGGAAAGAGTGATGCGTGCTGAAGAGGCCCCACCATAGAATGAACTGTCAGAAAGTGAAAAGCAATATGCCTTTTTTACTGATGGGTCTTGTCGCATTGTGGGAAAGCACCGTAGATGGAAGGCAGCAATATGGAGTCCTCAACGACAAGTTGCAGAAACTGCTGAAGGGGAGGGTGAATCGAGTCAGTTTGCAGAAGTGAAAGCCATCTAGTTGACCTTGGACGTTGCTAAATGACAAAAGTGGCCAGTACTTTATCTCTATACTGACTCCTGGATGGTGGCAAATGCCCTGTATGGGGGGGTTGCAGCAATGGAAGCAGAGCAACTGGCAGCGCATAGGTAAACCCATCTAGGCTGCTGCACTGTGGCAAGACATCGCTGCCCAAGTGCAAAACCTGGTGGTCAAAGTACGCCACGTAGATTACTCACGTACCCAAGAGTCGGGCTACGGAGGAACACCAGAACAACCAACAAGTGGATCAAGCTGCTAAGATTGAAGTGGCTCAGATGGACTTAGATTGGCAACATAAGGGTGAATTATTTTTGCCCGGTGGGCCCACGACACTTCAGGCCATCAGGGCAGAGATGCAACATACAGATGGGCTCGTGATCGAGGGGTGGACTTAACAATGGATACTATTGCCCAGGTTATTCATGACTGTGAAACATGTGCTGCAATTAAGCAGGCTAAATGGTTAAAGCCTCTTTGGTATGGAGGATGATGGCTGAAGTACAAATATGGGGAGGCTTGGCAGATTGATTATATCACACTCCCACCAACCAGCCAAGGCAAGCGTCATGTGCTTACCATGGTGGAAGCAACCACCAGATGGTTGGAAACATACGCTGTGCCCCACGCCACTGCCCGAAACACTATCCTGGGCCTTGAGAAACAGGTTTTGTGGCGACACGGCACACCAGAGAGACTTGAGTCAGACAATGGGACTCATTTCCGGAACAGCCTGATAGATACTTGGGCCAAAGAGCATGGCATTGAATGGGTATATCACATCCCCTACCATGCACCAGCCTCTGGGAAAATCGAATGGTACAACAGGCTATTAAAAACTACACTGAGAGCAATGGGTGGTGGGACTTTCAAACATTGGGATACACATTTATTAAAGGCTGTTGACCTGGTTGGTCAACACAGGAGGATCTGCCAACAGAGGTGGTCCCGCCCAGTCAGAACTTCTACATACTGTTAGAGGGGGACAACGTTCCTGTGGTGCACATAAAGAATTTGCTGGGGAAGACAGTCTGGGTTATTCCTGCTTCGGGTAAAGGCATACCCACTCGTGGGATTGCTTTTGCTCAGGGACCGGGATATACTTGGTGGGTAATGTGAGAAGATGGGGAAGTCCAATGTTTACCTCAAGGAGATTTGATTTTAGGAGAAAACAGCCAATGAACTCAATTGCATGCTGTTGCCTTCTATGTAATATTTTTTTCATATAGCCCATCAACTAGATGTCTTTAAGCCATCAGCGAGTGGCCCTCAGACCATCATCCCAACAAAGAGCGAACTTTGATGAAACCAGACGAGTTCTACAGTAAAGGGACAATCAGCATCAACAGGCAACGATCCAACACTGCACACAGCCTCCCCTGCCCTGAAAGACTGTTACAAAAGGTAGAGCCTGGCATCACGGACTGGATGGACTCAGCAGCTTTATAGGGATTGGTCCATGCACTAAGGGATTATATCTCTCCATCTGAGTGTGTGTGTGTGTGGATGTATATATACATATATATACATATATATATGTGTATATATATATATGGGATGGTATTTTGAAAATGTGGGATCTGAGTATGATGTGAATGGTATGGAAGAAGGGGTGGATTGTTATGGTTTTGGCTTTTCCTCGAGTCTTATGTTACGCCGGGAAGGAGGGAAGAGCTGGAAGGAGGCGGAGACAGGGCACCTGACCCAGGCTGACCAATGAGGTTATTCCATACCACAGCACGTCATGCTCAGGAGGTAGAATACGGGGGGGAGGAACCGGGAAGTGGGGGGTTTTGGCAGGCTTTTGCTGTTTCTGCCCGCGTGGTCTCTCGGCTCGGTTGGGCGGCGAAACGGTTGTATCCTCTCCCTTTGTATTTACTTTGTCATTATTATTGGTGGTGGCAGTAGTGATTTGTATTGTATCTTAGTTACTGGACTGTTCTTATCTCAACCCGTGGGAGTTACATTTTCTTCAGTTCTTCTCCCCATTTCCCCCCCATCGGAGTTGGGGGGGGAGGGGGGGACGGGAAAGGAGGGAGAAGTTAAATTTACGGCTTAAACCACGACAGGGAGTCAGTAGAGCAAAAGCTGCATGGTAGTAACACAACTTCGTGTGTCCCAGAAAACTTTATCAGAAAATTTGTGGACCAGAGCTGCAGAATAGCTTTGGAGATGTTTTTGTGAATTTATATCTTGAACTTAAATTTCTAACTCTCACTTAATTTACATCACAGTTTTCAAGGACTGCGTCAGATTTCTGATGTAATTTTTGTGTCTCAAAACGCAATATTGCAACATAAAATGTCTTTCATTCTATGATCAAGAAAGAATGTGGAGAATTGATTTCATTTTAGAAAATTTTTTATACCATATGTAAATTAGAAAAAGGTCACTGGTTCAATTGAGAATGCTCCTATGTAATTTTTTTCCTTTGTATCAGTAGCTGAATAAGTTTATCAAAAAACTGTTCAAATGAGGATAACAAAACATCTTTAAGTTTAAAAGTGGATGTGAGGAGACCTTAGGGGGAAATACTGAGCTGAGCAGTTTTTCACCTCCTTCGATAGGGAACCTGAATGATTATTGAAGCAGACATTCTCAGCTCTTGGTCAGGGTAGACTTGTTCAACAGTAGAGGTGCATGATCTGCTGACTATTTTGTATATTTGATTCCATGCAAAAAGAACTTTTAAGAATAACTTGTATTTAAAGTTCTTACTTGCAATATTTAGAAACTGTAGGACTGAAACATACCTCCAGAAGATGCGTTATCTATCTCTGTGCTTCAAGGTCAAGTGAATTATATTGTATCATTTGCAGCAGATTTTTGTCTTTCTGAAGTCTGTTCAGGCAGTCTGCTTTGTGCTTCGCTATCCTTGTCACAAAGTCTTTCCCAATGTTTCCTCTGAAACTTCCTTTCTGCCCTTTAAGTCAATTGTATATTTTTCTATATACATTGAGCATAGAATTATTCTTTCATTTTTGTTTCCAACCTTGTGTATACATAAAAGCTGTTATCCGATTATATGATAACATAATTTTGTCATTTGTATATGTATTAATTGCATATTTTCTTCATGAAAATGTGGAGGAATTCTTGACCCAAGGGTGGGTTTTGTACAACTCATTAAAAGCAACTGGGAAATGTGGATATGCATGATAAGAATAACTGCTTTACTGAAGTTCCCATTAAAGTTCTGTTTTAGCTGGTTAAATGATATGAATGAGAGAAGCAATGTAGAAATCAGATAGTTATTTATCTGCTATGTGCATTATATTGCTATATCAACATAGATATATTCCAGCTATTGTAGAGAAGGTCTAGAATGCTCCTGATTTTGCGTTGCATTAATTACACCCAATGTCGGCATATTTCTATAGCATCAATTGTAGAGAATTCAGTAATCTACATGTAAGTATCAGTAAAGAATTTCAACGGAAAACTTAGAGGTTTTACTCTCAGTTGCACAGAATTACTTTCTATCTCCTACTAAATGGGAATGAGAGGTTAATTTTGAGTGCTAAAAGGATTTTTTTTTTTTCTACAATTCCAGGATGTTATCAGTAGCATGCTAACTTTGATATTTACGATACAGCAATACAGATTCCCCAAATGGCTGCTTGCATACCTTAGAACAATTTGCTAAGTTTTGGCTCTGTCCACAGTAGGCTTTCTAAAAGGTGCCTCTGAGCTTCTGCTAACAGAGAGCAAAATGTAGACTTACTGATTAACCAACCTCCACCACATGCGCGTATGGATGATTCTCTTTTCTCACATTGTAATAGCTTTTTTTTGGGTACTGTTCATTAATTATGAACAAAGAATGATGTTCACATATCATGTAGTAATATTGTTACAGGATAACTCTGCATGCAAAAATTAAAATCAATGATAAAGCCTGAAGTTGCCTATATGTTGTATTACTGGAATTGTCTTCTATTTTCCTATCTTTTACTTACCACTTTTCTTACAGAAACTAATTATCTTCCTGTGACTCCTTCCTAACAAACCTCATGAAGAGGAAGCTCCATGTACCTATTCATATACACAGTAGGTTAGTAACTTTCACTGAGGGAGAAGAGAGATGCTTACCATGGTTTAGTCTAAGTGGATAATAAGAAAACCTGCAGGAATCTATATGTTACTGTGTGAAACTACAGTAAACGAGTTTTGATCCTGTATTAACTTCTATGACTGCATCTTTCTCTGCTTTCTAAGTGGTTTCTCATCTTAGTGAACTGTCTTGAACCTTTGTACCAGTTCACTGACCAAAACTGAAGTGCCAGAAACAAGAAAGCACAGCCGTATGGCACACTCAGACTTAAAGCCAGTACAAATTAGTATAAATAACTTTCCCAGAGCTCAATAATTTTAATAGCAGTAATATGCATCAACATATGATTTATACACACAGAATAATGAGTAAGTAGTTTCCATATTATTTTTATTAAAACCCCCAGTTCTATGAAGTAGTATGTAGTGAGAAAGTCTGATATGATAGACGCTTTAACAATTTCATAATTTATTTCTATGTAATTTTAAAAATAAAATTATTATGGCTTGCATCACTTTTTTGAGCTTTAGTATTTACTAGTTGATATGAAATGATGAGATTGAAAACACAAACCAAATGGGAGGGGAAGAAAACAAGATTGCATTATGCACAAATGGTAGCAATGAAGAAATTTTGGATAAGCTTTAGATCTCAAAGATGTATTTGCAATATCTCTTTCTTAGTTTTTAAGAACATGGTCAGAGAAGGAAAGTAAAATTTTTCTTGCAGTGGCAGGGTAATGAGATTTTGTGAAAAGTGGCGTGAAACACATCCAAAATAAAAGGAGATAATAGAAAGTCTGACAAACTTTAGGGAGCAAAAAAAGAAAGATTTCATTTATTTTGCACAGAACTGAACTATCTTATTTAATTTAACACATTTATTTCCGTTTCAGTAAACTTGAGATTGCATTTCACATCATCACAGAATAGCTGAGGATAGAAAATACCTCTTGAAATTGTCTAGTCCAAAACTCCTGCTCAGAGTCAGCTACAGCACATTAGCAAAACCATGTCCCATCATATCCTGAGTATCTCCCCACTTGGAGACTCCACAATTTCTCTGTTGCAGTGTGAAACCACTCTCACACTCAAAAAAGTATTTCCTAGTGTTCAGGTGGAAATCCATGTGTGTTAATTTCGGCCTCTTGTGACTAGTCCTGTCACTGTACGTAACTGAAAAGAGTCTGGTTTCACTTTCTTTACGCTGTCCTGTCAAGTGCTAGTACACATAAGATCCCCCTGAGCCTTTTCTTCTCCATGTTGAGCAGTTCAACCTCTCTCAGCATCTTGTTCTACGGAAGATGCTGCAGACCCTTAACCATCTTCATGGCCTTGCGATGGACTTGCTTTCCAGTCTGTCCCTGTCACTTTCATACTTACCACTGGACCAAGTACTCCATGTGTAGCTTCATCAGGACAGAGACGAGAGCAAGGATCATCTCCCTGCTGGCAGCATTTTTCCTAATGCAGCCCAGGAGGCTGCTGGTCTTTTTGGCAGGGAGGTCATGTTGCTTGATCCTGGTCAGGTTGATTTCCATCAGGACTCTCAGGCCTTTCTATACAAAGTTCCTTTTTAGCTGATCTAGCCCCCAGCATCATAGGATTATGTCTGCCAAGATGCAAAATTTATGACTTTCCTTTAGTAAATTTCATGAGGTTCCTGCATACTGAGTTCTCCAGGTGCCCACTAAGCTGCTCCATCACTCCTCAACAGGACAGGGGGAAAAATACAACAAAAAGCTTGTGGATCGAGATAAGGATAAGGAGATCACTATCCAATTATTGTTATTGTCAAACCAGACTCAACATTTGGGATATTAGTGTAATTCATTACCAATCAAAGGGAGCAGGTCCTCTCTGCAAAGCTACTTTCTAACCAGCTGGGCCCTAGGGTGAACTGGTGCAGGATTTGGTAGCTCCCTTCGTAAGGTTCTAATCTACCCAATTCTCCATCCTGTTGTTGTCTGTCTGAATGAATATGATGATAGACTACATCAGAGGAAATTATCTGTGGAGACCCAGTTTGAAAGAACTTGAAATGAATATGGAGTAAATGTCTGAAGGCTAAAAATTAGATGTAAGAGAATAAAATAACTTTGGAGTAAGAAGTCTCCCTGAATTACACTACAGAAAGGCTTTTTGGCAAAAAATAGTTTGAAAAGGTAGCAAATTATAGCAGCAAATTGCAGTGGAAAAAAGTCAGTATTGTATAATTTATAACTGGTAAATGTGTGGTAGGCAAATACAAAGAACTTAAGGCCCAAATAATCATCAGGCATTTCTAGTTTACCAAAATATGATACATATTTTTTTGTCTTATATAGTCAAGTCACTGTTCTTTTAATAACTTTTTTCCAGAACTTCCAAAAAAAGAGACACTGTGCATTGCAGATTATACCTGCACAGTAGGTTTGTCACTATTTATTCTGTAAATGCACAGAGAAATTCTCAACTGAATGCACAGAGTGTGATTTCATGCATATTTTTTATTTCTCTCAGCCAGAAAAACTCCTAAATTGAACTCAAAACTGAGAGAAATTTTAAAATGCTTCAGGGATGTTTAGGATTCTGAGCCTGTGGAAAGAAACAGAGTAAAAATAAGTTTAAAGAAACAAACATCAGTAACTTTGAGCAGTAGAGGAAAGGTGAAGTTCTTTAGTTGCATATTTCTCAAGGAATGTAGGAGTATGATGGGATAAGTGTAATGACTTCATTTGCTTTTAAATAATACCCTTGCTGCCTAAGACTTCATTGGGCAATGACAGAAAGAGAAGCTATGATGTGAGAATAGCATGGTCAAAACACAATTTGAAATAATAAAGTTTAAATATAACTGTCAATATATGAGCTAACAGTGAGCTGAATAGCTCTGCAGACCCTTCTAACTATATTGACTAGGTGTCTACTGATTACACTGACAGCTTAGAATTTTGAGGGTTTTTTCCTGAACATGTGTTTTATACACACAAATACAGTAAGAAAAAATGTGTCGGCTGAGGTCAGGGGTTAAATGGTCAGTAGAAAAATGGTGGAAAGAGCTTTGAGATCACTGTGGTGTTATAACAACTGTGTTGTACAACTAAAGAAAGTTTTGCAGATCTGCCTCATGAGACAGATCATTTGATTGATTCCTTTCTAGTGAGAGCTATTTTGTTTTCCTTAAAGAAGTATTTTTTCTTATGTCTGAGGATGCATGGATAAGAGTCTACAAATACAGCTCTGCCCTCAGCAACTGAGCAGTTTCTCGAGCAGTTTCTCAAGCAGTACACCATCAAGCTGATGTGAACGGACAGTACTTACACACAGGTGTCATTGTCTAAAATGCCTGTTGACAAAAAATGTGGCTTGACAGATCTTATTGTTCTCTTTCACCTCTCCATGTAGCATTTCTTTTCTAAACAGGAAAATGTTGAGGGACTATTTGTTTTGTATATAAAAAGTTCATAATGGCCTCCTCTGTGCCTGTAGATCCTCATGATTTTTACACATATACTCATCTGGTCTCCCTAGATTCCCTAAATATTTCCCAATCCTGCTATAACTCTCTCAACTAGACATTTGGATTTTTTTTTTTTTTTTTTTTTTTGTCTGATCCAATTTCTAGATGATGAAATGAAGGATTCAGGAACATGGTGTATTTCTGAAATAGATTACTAATTGATAATCTCTGGCAAACTGAGAATTTATGAATAAAATATTGCAAGTATTTAAATTTTCAATAAATAGAAATCAGAAGCCTGCCAAAATTGTATTTCTGGTAAGAGTCAGAAATTATACATAAGGCTCAAATAGTTCAGAGTATTTCTCATTTTGTTGCCTCATTTCAAATTTGCCAATTCAAGCTATATGTGCTGCATCAATAGGTGATCAACAGTAGCAACTGCTGGATAAGATGCCCCTGATATTGTGCAAAGCAACTAATTCTGCTGCCTCTGGTAAGCAAAGTAGGGAGCTACAACAGTGAAAAAAAAGTACTTCTGTATACTAGGAGGGAAGTTCACAGTAGCAAAGCACAGTGGTTGTGTACAAAGCACAAGAGAGGGAAGCAGTTTAAGATAAGAATAGTTCACTGAGTAGAGAATGAATGTAATGTTTGAGTGACTAGTCATTAAATCTTCATTTAATACACTGCATAAAAATGTACTTCAGAATATCCATATCTGGGAAACAAAACACAACAAAAAAAAGTGTTTCATACTGATATGAAAACAGTAGGAAAACCTACCAACACAACTTGAACCCATGGAGATGATGTAGAGATATCTAGGGAGCATGAAACAGTACTGAAAGAAAAACACCACAAAGTAATCCAGTTTATGCCTAAGATTCTTTTATTCTTTGAGCGTAGTAAAAAGAGCAACATACCCTATGTGCACTTTAGACATAAAAGAATGATGAAGTATAGGTTGTAGTGTGTTGATGAAGAAAGGCAGAAATGGACTGCATTCATGCAATAGGTGTTTTGACAATAATGTGACAAGAACCAGTGGAGAGGTAGAAGAATCTGGGCTGTCAGTGACAATAACTATGCAAAAATGTATTTTCTAACTATTATGTGACAAGTTCACAGCAACACAATAAAATGTAGGAGACAAGTACACACCATCAGAGACCTAATGGTTGAGACTGATACAGCATGTCTGTTCAGTGATGCACATTTTGGTCATAGCAAATGTAGCCAAAGCAGAGATCTGTGGCACCAATTACTACATGTCAGTGATAACCATATGTCATCAATTCCATGTTACATTATACTCACAGCTGATTTACGATATGAATTATATAAATTTTAAAGATGGAGTGCTATATGATGGCAGGATGGTGTAAAGAAGGTGGAGACAGACATGACAATAAGTCAAGATATAAAGCAATCAGAAATTCTGATTAAATATAAGAAAAAAAAATTACCATGGAGGTAATAAAAAACTGTATCAAATTATCCAGGGAGGTTGTGGTATGTCTGCTCTTGAAAATTTTCAAAATTTGACTGGATACAGCCTTGGTCAACCTCATCCAAATATATCTGTTTTGAGCAGGATTTGGAATATATGTTTTCTGGCTGTCCCTCCTGAACTAAATTGTTCTACTTTTTAATTTCTCTGTGGCAGTGCTGTGATGATCAAAGGACTTAATAAAACAAGCTTAGTAGAAACAGACATCTCTTGGCAGGGGGTGAAGTACACAAGCTTTAAGGAATGTGAAATACTTCCGTAGAGCTTGTTTTTTATACACATTTTGCGTAACACATCAATATTCTTTGTGAGTTTTACTGGTCAGATACTCATGTTGCATGTTCATCAGCTCTCCATTTTCCAGCGATGTACTACCAAGGTGGTGGATTAACCAGGTTCTAGCATGTCTAGAAGAAAAAGAAGTGCATGGAACAATTTGAATGTTTCTTTCCTTAGGTTTTCTTTTTATGCTGGCGAATGTTTATAAAGATGAATGCATTATATATAGTTCAGAATTTACATGCATAATCATTTTGTTCTATAAGTTTATCTCTTTCCGTCCTTCTCTATTTTAACCCCCAAGATCAAGACCTGTCTTTAAAAGATAAAATACGGTACACAATAAAAATCCTAACATAGATGCATTGATAGTGACAAGAAATCAGAGTAAAACAAAATAATTTTTACAAGCAAAGGTCCCAATATTCTTCCCTTTTAAGTAGTGGGTATGGAAAGGGAGAAGACAGAACAGAGTGACAACAGTGATTATTGAAATAAACACACATCACTGTAAGATGCACTTTACTTTGACTGTGAAGGAATAATCACTTTACTGCATTTGTTCTCATGAACTTTGTCCTAATATTAGCTCTCATCTTGCCAGGCTTTGACATCTTTTTCAAATAAAACCTTCCAGAAAGTGCAGCCCACGTACAGGAGCCCATGCTGGAGCAGGTTTGCTGGCAAGACCTGTGACCCTTGGGGGACCCAGATTGGAGCACTTTGTTACTGAAAGACATTACCGCATGGAAAATGTACATGCTGGAGCAGTTCTTGAAGGACGGTATCCCATTGGAGGGACCCCGTGCTGGAGCAGGGGCATAGCATGAAGAGGAAGGAGCAGCAGAGTGGTTTGAACTGACTGCAACACCTATTCACCATCCCCACCGCCACTTAAGGGAAGAAGGTAGAAGTAATTGGAGTGAAGTTGAGCCTGGGAAGAAGGATGACTGGAAGGTATCTTTCGATTTGATCTTATTTCTTGCCATCCTTATCTGATATTGAATAGCAAAAAAACCAAATTGATCTCCGTAAGTCAAGTCTGTTTTGCTCATGACAGCAATTGGTAAGTGATCTCCCTGTCCCTATCTCAACCTATGACCTTTTTGTCTTGTTTTCTCCCCCTGTCCTGCTGAGAGAGAGCAGCTTGATGGGCAGGTGACAGTCAGGGAGGCTGCTCTGTGTATGGTAAGAGATAACATCTGACTAACACCATAGTCCAGCACTGGAGACTGTGTGGTTATTTGTGGTCATTCATTTTAAACTTCACTGCCTTGCATATTATGGAACGTGAGGAAGAGTGGCTTTGGGTTAGCTGTTCATGTCTTCTCAGTTTTAAGTCATAGGTTTTACTCTAAAAGGAAACACATTTTCAATAACATCTGCTGCAGCACAGATCTGTCTGGTCTTCAATACGTGAAAATTCTTTCTCAAACCAGTCAGTTTAATTTAAATGTTCATAATATACGGCAACTGTAGTACCTGCAATACTTAAAGGTCTTTGTGAAAATTAATGAGTATTAAATATGGTCAACATGCGAAAGATGGACACGAAGCTCCAACTATTTAAATTAATCTATTTTACTTAAACATTTTCAAGACACATAGGGGAGAGAGAGGGAGAAGAATTTAGCAAAAGTTATTTTCCTGTCCCTAGCCACTTCAAGGAAACATACTGTCACTATTTACCAACACCCCTACACCAAGATCCCCAGAAAATCACTTATTTTATATTGCCTATAAAAGTATCTAAAAGAAAAGCACAAAATGTTAGTTTCCAGATGCTTTACACAAAGTAAGAATCCTAGTATCTAGCAGTAGTTTATTTTTGAAGAACAAGAAGGTCTCTTTTTAATTTGTTCTTAAAAATCCAACATAAAATGAAATAATAGTGAATAATTATCTGCTAAACCTTTGGTTTTCTCATTATTGATATTTTAAAACCTAATAAGAAAATAATTTAATTTTTTTCTTTTTGTCTTCTAGTAAGCAAAAATTAACAACATTAATGCAATTTTAAGACTAGCTTTTGACCAGATGGTATGAAGGAATCAGTCACCATTTCATTTACAAATAGGTCTCCGTTCACCAAACAAAGTGAAAAATATGCCCTTTGTAACTGCTGGTAAAGAAGTTTGTCTATATCTAAATTTCTATAAAACTTTTTCTTGTGCTATTTTTTTTCTTCACATCATTTAAGGATAGCAAACATCACTATGAAAACACAGATTCTGTCAGTGCTTGTCTTCAATAAATCTAAACAAACTGCTGCCCACTCCCAATTCTACTATAGGTTCTTTTCAGCAGTATTATACTAGGACACATTAGACCTTCTTTGGTGTCAAAGGTGATTGTGATCCAAAACTATGTACAATTCTGCATGCCAATACTTTCTTTTATCTTTTCTTTCTTGACATATTGTGCTCAGCATCTACAATGTTTCTTTGTTTTCTGGTCATATTCAAATTGCTATCTGTATTGCATTAAACCTCTGTGACTCTGTGCTTTTTTATTTCTATACAAGCAGTTCAAATACTGATCTTTCATGAAATTAAAGTAAGCATATATTTAACAATATCAGTAATCTTGAGTGCTGTTCTCTCTGTTTTTTTTTCTTTTTTTCCACTACCAATGATCTAATTTCTTTTCCTATTACTAATCTGTCTTTTAACTTTTTACGGGGGGGTGGGGTGGGGTGTATTTTTTTGTTTGTTTGTGGTTTGTTTGTTTTACATTGTAAGAAGGCATAACATTTATAGCAGTTCTGACGGCTCTTTTAGATGATTGATATAAAACCGGAGGTCTCCAGTCAAGAGTCTTTTCCCATTACTGGTCTCCAAAAGCTTTTTCTTACTGTTCTCACTTCCCTTAAGAAAACAGTTTTCTGAATTTGCAGATCACCTACCCTCCATTTCAGTAGCCGTTCTATCCCTTTTCTACTTCTATTCCTTTAATGGCTCCTTTTCCCCTCCAGAAGCCTCTTACGTCACCACTTACTGATTGTCCTCAGTTCCTTCATTCTGAACTTCACCTTGGAATGGTGGCAGCTACTCAGCTGCTTTCTTCATCACTTTATTGTGTTACTACTTGTACTTCTCATGCATACCTTAAAAGACACTGAACTGCAGGTTTCCCCAAGGCTTTCCATTTGCTAACAAACTGGTTTCTTTCCCTACCTGCACAGAAGTTTTGTGTGGCAGTGTCCTGGGTTCAGCAGTAGCAGTCATTTTTTTCTCCTTCTTGGTAGCTGGTGCAGCACTGTGCTTTGACTTTCAGCCTGGGAGCAGTGCTGATAACACCAGTGTTTTCAGTTACTGCTTGGTAATGTTTTGGCCTGGCCAAGGACTTTATAAGACTCATGCTATGCCAGGGAGGAGGGGAAGCAGGGAGGAAGCAGGGACAGGACACCTGACCCAAACTGACCAAAGAGATTATTCCATACCACAACACGTCATGCCCAGGATGTGAACACGGAGAGCAGAGACCCGGAAGGGTGTGGTGGTGGAGTGGGGTAGGGTTCGCTGCTGGGGGGTGCACTGGCTGGGTCGGACTTGGTGAGCAGTTGTATTCTCTTTCTTTGTACTTCTCCTGTCATTATTATTATTGATGGTAGCTGTAGTGATTTGTGTTATACCTTAGCTGCTAAACGGTTCTTATCTCAACCTGTGCGAGTTGCATTCTTTTGATTCTCCTCCCCATCACCCTGGGACTGGAGGAAGAAAGAGGGGGAGGGAGTGAGTGAATGAACTGTATGAGTTATTGAGGGGCTTAAACCACAACAGGCAGTAACTTCTTACAACCTCTGTTACTGACTACTTTCGTAGTCTTGGAAAAGAGTTTGCATCGTGCTATATATTATTTGCTGCAGTTCATAACCATAACTTAGCCATTTTACAGAGGAAGAAGAAAAGATAGGAAGAGAAAACATCTTGCCTACTCAGTTGAACAGAGTTCACCACAGTTCCAACCTTTTCTAGCGTCAGGAAAAGTATTATTAATGGCTTCTTTCTAAGGAGCATCTAATAATGCATAACTGTATCTCTCTTTCTAGTAAAAAAGTGGGGTTTATCTGCCATATTTCTTTCAGTTTGCAGATCATTCTTTTTTTTTTTTCTTCTGGTTTCTTACATATCCTCTCTAATCTGTCTTAGATGCCACATTTGCCACACTATCTCTCGTCTCTTCTTTGCCTTCAACCTGAGTAACCTTCTATCACTTCTAAAGTCTCACTACTGTCTCTTGACTCTTTCATTGTATATGGATTTTGAGTAACAGTTTTTGAGTGTTGCCACCTTGTGAAAATGCATACTCAGATTTAACATTCTTGCTAATGACCACGTTAGTCAGTTTGATTGCAATGAAGATTTGTATGCCTCACACTGATTGATGTTTTCACAATAAGATTTAGTGACGGACTAGATGAAATTGGGACAGATGGACTTCTTCAGCATGTATCTTCACATATGGTCTGAATTAAGATTATGAAAAAAATAATTTATACTGCCATTTATACTGTAAAAGATGCCCTTAAAATATCTTTTTAAAAAGAGAAATGGTTTTACAGATTCATAGAATGAAATGTGAATACGTAATCCAGATTCTTCTCTAATGTCTTATCAGAATGCTCATTCCAATAATGTCATACTGAAATACTTATTTAACTTTATCTAACCATGAATGCTCCTCACTTTTGCTGCCTACATAGTACAGAATAATTTCATTATTATATTAAAAAGCAAAATAAAATTAAGATTGCTAAATTAACTACTAAAATTAGAAAATACTTCTACCTTATATCTAACCTAAACTTCTCTTCTTTATGTTTGAACCTATTACCCCTTGTCCTATCACTACAGTCTTTAACGAAGAGTCCCTCCCCAACATCCTTGTAGGCGTCCTTCAGATTCTGGAAGGCTGCTATGAGGTTTAAAAAAAATACAAGTACTGACAAATATTTGTAAAAGTTTAGGAAGTAACTTTGGAATATAAATAAATAAAAAAAAAAACTTGCCATTTTCCAAGTTCAACAATCTTATTGAGGTAGATGTTTTAATATTCATGGTAAAAGATGACTACTGGTCATCTTGTGCAATCTTTAAAATAGTCTATGATTTCCAGTTGGTAGGTTTTACAGTACAGATACATTTCTTTATACAGTAACCAGGAGGTCAGTACCAAAAACGTGAGCTGACTTTGAAGAAGAATGAAGCACACTGTGAAAAAGACTCAGAATAATAAGAAGAATCCTATAAAAAAGCTCCAGCTTCTTTATAGAATCACAGGGTCATAAAAACAACTAGGTGGGAAAAGACCTCTAAGTTGTTTGCTATGTGTCTTCTGAAAACATACAGGATAATACTGCTAAGACAGAAGCTTTTTATGACAGTTGAGAAAATCCACTGCATTTCTGAGCTGGTGCTTTGTATTTATCAGTCTGGAAAGGAAAAAAAAAAAAAATGTCTAGTAAGCTTTGATTTTTCACTTGCAAGCAGTTGCAGAAAGAACCAATACAAAAAATGTTCACAAGCAGCTTTCTATCACTGTAGACTTTATTTGGTTTTTCAGTTGCTGCTGGTATGTGATGAACTGAAACAGACATGCCTTATTTTTGAAAAAGACAAAATTGCAAGTTACAGATAGACACAAACAATATGTGTCCCTCTCAGTGTTTGGCTTTGCTTGCTTTCATTTAGCTTAATGTTCACTGTAGTAAAGACATATATTGGAAGATATTTGGTGCTATAAAACATTTCAAAACATAAATAATTTTTAAAAGGTTACTATTTGCTTATTTATTTATACTTGAAGCTACACAGGACACCATCTTTGCAACATCATCCAGTATGTTGAGATTGTAAAAGACAAACATTCAGTCAAATTAGAAATGTATTTGGTCATTGTTGACTATGCAATTGTGCAAAAGAAATAGTGGGGACTCCATTACAAAAAGTTCCTTCAAATTTATAGGACCTTTGTACTGATATCAAAAACCTGACATGATTCTACATTTTACTGGGAGGGCAGTGGGAATGGAATCGCATGTTTTTACTGTAATGACAGTGAAAAAGATTAATACTGGATAGCTTTTTCAGCTATTATGTAGTTTGAATGGTAATTAAAAATGTCTTGCATAAAACTCACTATTTTGCTTCCTGTTTCTTCATATGCTTTCTGACAGGCAGGCTTTCAATCATCCCTCTATTCTTACTTAAGCCTTCAAATTTTACCATCTTGAACCATTTTCCATAAAGTTAATGTTCTGTAAATATTTATATATATGTATCTTCCTGTCGTGGTTTAAGCCTCTAAAACTCACGAAGTTTTACTCACTCACTCACTCCCCTCTTTTTTCTTCCCCCAGGCCTGGGGGAATGGGTAGGAGAATTGAAAAAAAAAAAAATGCAACTTGCACAGGTAGAGATAAGAACAGTTTAGTAACTAAGGTATAACACAAATCACTACTGCTACCATCAATAATAATAATGACAGGAGAAGTACAAAGAAAGAGAATACAACTGCTCACCAAGTCCGACCCAGCCAGTGCACCCCCCAGCAGTGAACCTCCCAATACCAAAAACCTGACCATGCCGTGCATCCCCACTCCACCACCACACCCTTCTGGGTCTCTGCTCTCCATTTTCACATCCTGCACATGACGTGCTGTGGTATGGGATAACCTCTTTGGTCAGTTTGGGTCAGGTGTCCTGTCTCTGATTCCTCCCGGCTTCCCCTCCTCCCTGGCAGAGCATGAGACTCAGAAAGTCCTTGGCCAGCAAAACACTGCCAAGCAGTAACTGAAAACACTGGTGTTATCAGCACTGTTCCCAGGCCCAAAATCAAAAACACAGTGCTGCACCAGCTACCAAGAAGGAGAAAAATGACTGCTACTGCTGAACCCAGGACACTTTCTTAAGACCATAAACATAAGCAATGAAAAAGCAAAAAACAAATCCTTATTCTAACACTGAAGAGGCAATGGCAAGTTATACATACAGAAAAGCTGAGAAATGATGACTTAATCATGGTCTTCGTAAAATCTGTTCTATTTCTTAAAAAACAAAAACAAACAAAAAATTAGGCATCGATCATGTTCCATATAAAATAGTTATCTGTCAGTTAAAAACATGTCTAAACACAATGTAATTTTTATTAGTAATTTCAGAAAAAAAAAGAAATCGGAAAAAAGTTCAGCCTGATCAGTGAGCATTAAATATCCAAACCCAAATTACAAATAAATGAAGTAAGTGCAAATATTTCTTTCTAACAACCACAAATTATTTAGTTTATGATGTCTAGGGCTCATTCATGTGTTTTAAGATTTACAGCTGTCTATACAGACTCTATGCTGTTGAATATAATAGTCTACTGTAAAGGAAGGACATAAGCAGTAGTTTTATTTTGAGAATGTATGTCAGTAATTATTAAAACCATAAAGCCAGCAGGAAATTATTCTTTTTACTAAATAACCATGTGAGTTTTTGAAGGGGGATACTTTGTTATTATGACTCTGTGGGATATGTTTTGATGAGAATAGCAAAGTTTAAATTAGCCTCATGGACCATCAGAAACAGGTAAAGCATTGATTTTGTGAAGGAGCTCATGGAGTTATTCCAGTTTTATTTAGACACATGTCCCCCCGCCTTTGGAGGCAAAATTTTAACACTGATTAGAGAAAAGAATGGAGGAAAAAAATACAGTGAACATAACTGCATTTCAACTTCATCTGGATTCACTACTTCTTCAACTATAAACTGATAATTTCATGAGGGGTTACTCATTGTTATGGGTTTCGGCTTCCCCACACCCCCACACACCCCCCACACACCCCCCGCCCCCGCAGAGTCTCATGTTATGCTGGGAAAGAGAGAAAACCTGGGGGAGGGCAGAGAGGGAGCCTGACCCAGGCTGACCAATGAGGTTATTCCATACCACAGCACATCATGCCCAGGAGGTAGGATTCGGGGGCGGGGCTCTCGCGGCATGTAGTCTCTGGAGCGGCGCGTGGTCTCGGGAGGGGTGCACGGTCTCGAGAGAGGTGCGCGGTCTCTCGGCTCGGTCGGGTGGCGAGACAGTTGTATCCTCTCCCTTTGTATTTAATTTGTCATTATTATTGCTGTTGGTGATGGCAGTAGTGGTTTGTGTTGTATCTTAGTTACTGGACTGTTCTTATCTCAACCCGTGGGAGTTACATTTTCTTTGGTTCCTCTCCCCATTTCCCCCCCATCGGAGTGGGGGGTGTGTGTGTGTGCGGAACAGGAGGGAGAAGGGAAATTTGCGGCTTAAACCATGACAGTTTTGGCTCCCAACGTGGGGCACTTAAGGGTTGAGATAAAGGCAAAATAGCCACTAGTCACAATGCTGATTTACTGGCTCTCAAAGTTGTTGCTCTGGTTCTCACAGGTTCAGTGTAGGATACTTTACTTACAGCCGGTTCTTCTTATCTTAACGTTTTTCAGATCTGGGTTTTGGGTTAAGATTCTTGTTACATTATACAGTATTGCACAGATTGTTAATACAATAGACATAGTGATCATGAAACTGACCCAGTTTGTGTTTCCAGGGAGGCCACCAACTCTATACTTTGGGAGGTATATAATGGAAGTTCTTAGCAATTACACGTCTTTTTTCACCTCCTCGGGTGGCCAGCCTGTGAAGGAGACATTCTTTTGTGCTCCCAGCAGCCCCCCCCCAGGCGGTATGCAATACTGTGTGAGAATTCTGAAGGTTTTGAATGGCCCTTAGATACCCTTGAGATCTGCCTGCTGGTGGTGACGGGAATTATCATGTTGGCACACATACTGAATATGTTGTACTCACAACTATTTAGTCTGGTCCGGAGAGTTAAGCAGAGTGGGGTGCAGGCCACGTCTGGGGTTAGACTACAATCTAGGAGGGCCGAGAGATTTTCCCCAAGGCTGGACAGTCATGAGTGGCAGGGTGTGTGGGATAGTATGGGCAAGTATCTAGGCCAGTGGGCCCCTCCAGTGCTTTGGAGCTTCACCAATGAACAAATGCAAAACCCAGAAAAATTAGTGAAACATTTAAAGGAGGTGTGTGATCATTCTGGTCACACCAGAGATGGACAAATCATGGCAATGTGCTGGGGCTTGGCTTATGCTTACAGAGCCTTGTTTAACACTGTCCAGCATCTTCAAAAGGAATAAAAATGCCTCTGGATCTGAGGGCGGAGTAATGGACAGCGACAGTTAAGTCTAGCTCCAAGTACAGCATCTACATCACCACCAGCGACAGGTACAGCCACGACTCAAACCCCAGTGACAAGTACGGCGGCTACCTAAACCACAGTAATAGTCACTGCAGCTAAACCAGAGGACCAACTCATACCAATATCGGTTGCCCCTGTACGCAAGAGGAAAAACAAATAAGAGGCAGGAAAGATGAAACGAGACAAAGAAACGTCACCACCTGGGACAACATCTGACCAGGAGTCATTATCACATGATGAAGAAGAAGAAGAAAAGGAAGAGGTGACTTCTCGATCTCGGACCTCAACCGAGCTACGAAATATGCGAAAAGACTTTACCCGTCAGCCAGGGGAGTACATCATCACCTGGTTGCTCCGATGCTGGGACAATGGTGCCAATCGTCATGAACTAGAAGGTAGTGAAGCCAGACAGCTGGGATCACTTGCCAGGGAAGGGGGAATTGACATAGCAATTGCAAGAGAGAAAAAGTCCCTCAGCCTTTGGAAGCAGCTCTTGGCAGCTGTGAAAGATAGGTTTCCATACAAGGATGATGTTATGAGTCTCTTGGACAGGAGGACTACTCTAGAGAAAGGCATCCAGTCTCTGAGAGAATCAGCCATTGTAGAGATGATCTATATCACCAAGCCGAATGTTAGGGATATACCCCTAGACCCAGATGAAGTCGAATGTACGCAAGCCATGTGGCGGAAATTTACACAAAATGCACCCCAATCCTATGCCCATTCATTGGCAACAATAACCTGGAGTGACATAAGACCACCAACAGTGGATGAAATGATTTATAAACTCTGAGAGTTTGAAGATAATCTCACCCCTTCCATCATCTCAGCTGTGGAAAAACTGTCCCAGAACCTGAAATAATTGAGAGACGATCTATCCAGCTCCTCACAGTGTACCAGCACACGTCTCAGCTATTAACAGAAGGTGTCCCACTGTTCGAGAGAGAAGATATAGAAGTTATACACCAGGGGCCACCCTATGGTTTTACCTGCAGGATCAGGGAGAAGATATGATGGAGTGGGATGGAAAGCCTACTTCATTTTTGGAGGAGCGGGTGCGAGAACTGAAAAAGAGAGCAAAGGTCAAGTCTGATCACCCCATGAAGGCTGCCGCTTCAGTCTCTGGTGAGCAGGTTCCCAGATGGAGTGGAAGAGCAGATTTTACCTCAGCTCCTGTGATAAAGAAGAAGAATAATCCATCTCTACAAGAGGTGAGTGACCAATGTGATGACTACTAGAGGGGCCCCGCCTCCAGACAGGTGGAGGTAGGGGACAACCGAATTTACTGAACTGTATGGATCAGATGGCCTGGCACATCAGTCCCACAGAAGTACAAGGCTCTAGTAGATACCGGTGCACAGTGCACTCTGATGCCATCAAGCTGTCAAGGCGTGGAACCTATTTCTATTTCTAGAGTGACAGGAGGATCCCAAGAGTTGACTGTACTGGAGGCTTGAAATGAGCCTGACTGGGAGGGAACAGCAAAAACACCCCATTGTGACTGGTCCAGAGGCTCCATGTATCCTTGGCATAGATTACCTCAGGAGAGGGTCCTTCAAAGACCCAAAAGGGTACCGATGGGCTTTCGGTATTGCTGCTTTGGAGACGAGAGGAAATTGAGTATCTGTCCACCTTGCCTGGTCTCTCAGAGGATCCTTCTGCTGTGGGGTTGCTGAAGGTCGAAGAACAACAAGTGCCAGTCGCAACCACAACAGTGCACCGGCGGCAATATCGCACCAACCGAGACTCCCTGACTCCCATCCATAAGCTGATCCGTAGATTGGAGAGTCAAGGAGTGATCAGTAGGACCCACTCACCCTTTAATAGCCCCATATGGCCAGTGCGAAAGTCTAATGGAGAGTGGAGACTAACAGTAGACTATCGTGGCCGGAACGAAGTTACCCCATCCTTGAGTGCTGCCGTACCGGACATGCTAGAGCTTCAGTATGAACTGGAGTCAAAGGCAGCCAAGTGGTATGCCACGATTGACATTGCCAATGCCTTTTTCTCAATTCCTCTGGCAGCAGAGTGCAGGCCACAGTTCGCTTTTACTTGGAGGGGCGTCCAGTACACTTGGAACCGACTGCCCCAGGGGTGGAAACACAGCCCTACCATCTGCCATGGACTGATCCAGACTGCGCTGGAACAGGGGCAAGCTCCAGAACACCTGCAATAGATTGAGGACATCATTGTGTGGGGTGATACAGCAGAAGAAGTCTTTGAGAAAGGGAGGAGAATAACCCAAATCCTGCTGACAGCCGGTTTTGCCATAAAAGGGAGTAAGGTCAAGGGACCTGCACAGGAGATTCAATTTTTGGGAATAAAATGGCAAGATGGACATCTCCAGATGCTCAGAGATGTGATCAAAAAGATAACAGCAATGCCACCGCGAACTACTAAGAAAGAAACCCAAGCTTTCTTGGGTGCTGTGGGGTTCTGGAGGATGCACATTCCGAATTACAGTTTGATTGTAAGCCCTCTCTATTATGTGACCCGGAAGAAAAATGATTTTAAATGGGGCCCTGAGCAACAACAAGCCTTTGAGCAAATTAAACGTGAGATAGTTCGTGCAGTAGAACTCGGACCAGTGCGGACTGGGCCAGATTTCAAAAATGTACTGTACACTGCAGCTGGAGAACAGTCCTACCTGGAGCCTCTGGCAGAAAGCTCCAGGGGAAACTCGAGGTCGACCCCTCGGCTTTTGGAGTCGGGGATACAAAGGATCTGAGGCCAGCTACACCCCAACTGAAAAAGAGATATTGGCAGCCTATGGAAGGGCTTCGAGCTGCTTCGGAAGTGATTGGCACTGAAGCACAGCCCCTCCTGGCACGCCGGTTGCCCGTGCTCTGCTGGATGTTCAAAGGCAGGGTCTCCTCTACACATCATGCAACCCGATGCAGCATGGAGTAAGTGGGCCACATTAATTACACAACGACCTCGAAGAGGAAATCCCAGTCGCCCGGGAATTCTAGAAGTCATCATGGACTGGCCAGAGGGTAATGATTCTGAAGGTCACCAGAGGAGGAAAGAGTGATGCGTGCTGAAGAGGCCCCACCATAGAATGAACTGTCAGAAAGTGAAAAGCAATATGCCTTTTTTACTGATGGGTCTTGTCGCATTGTGGGAAAGCACCGTAGATGGAAGGCAGCAAGTATGGAGTCCTCAGCCGACAAGTTGCAGAAACTGCTGAAGGGGAGGGTGAATCAAGTCAGTTTGCAGAAGTGAAAGCCATCCAGCTGGCCGTGGACATTGCTGAATGAGAAAAGTGGCCAGTACTTAATCTCTATACTGACTCCTGGATGGTGGCGAATGCCCTGTGGGGGTGGTTGCAGCAATGGAAGCAGAGCAACTGGCAACGCAGAGGTAAACCCATCTGGGCTGCTACAGTGTGGCAAGACATCGCTGCCCGAGCGCAAAACCTGGTGGTCAAAGTACGCCACAGTAGATGCTCATGTACCCAAGAGTCGGGCTACGGAGGAACACCAGAACAACCAACAAGTGGATCAAGCTGCTAAGATTGAAGTGGCTCAGATGGACTTAGATTGGCAACATAAGGGTGAATTATTTTTTGCCCGTGGGCCCACGACACTTCAGGCCATCAGGGCAGAGATGCAACATACAGAAGGGCTCGTGTTCAAGGGGTGGACTTAACGATGGACTACTATTTACCAAGTTATTCATGACTGTGAAACATGTGCTGCAATTAAGCAGGCTAAATGGTTAAAGCCTCTTTGGAATGGAGGACGATGGCTGAAGTACAAATATGGGGAGGCTTGGCAGATTGATTATATCACACTCCTACCAACCCTCCAAGGCAAGCGTCATGTGCTTACCATGGTGGAAGCAACCACCGGATGGTTGGAAACATACGCTGTGCCCCACGCCACTGCCCGAAACACTATCCTGGGCCTTGAGAAACAGATTTTGTGGCGACACGGCACACCAGAGAGACTTGAGTCAGACAATGGGACTCATTTCCGGAACAGCCTGATAGATACTTGGGCCAAAGAGCATGGCATTGAATGGGTATATCACATCCCCTACCATGCACCAGCCTCTGGGAAAATCGAACAGTACAATGGGCTATTAAAAACTACACTGAGAGCAATGGGTGGTGGGACTTTCAAACATTGGGATACACATTTATTAAAGGCTGTTGACCTGGTTCGTCAACACCAGAGGATCTGCCAACAGAGCTGGTCCCAGCCCAGTCAGAACTTCTACATACTGTTGAGGGGGACAACGTTCCTGTGGTGCACATAAAGAATTTGCTGGGGAAGACAGCCTGGGTTATTCCTGCTTCAGGTAAAGGGAAAACATACTCGTGGGATTGCTTTTGCTCAGGGACCCGAATATACTTGGCTGGTAATATGGGAAGATGGGGAAGTCTGATGTGTACCTCAAGGAGACTTGATTTTAGGAGAAAACAGCCAATGAACTCAATTGCATTCTGTTGCCTGCTATGTAATTTGGTTTTTTTATAGTCTATCAACTAGATGTCTTCAAGCCATCAGAGACTGGCCCTTAGACCGTCATCCCAACAAATAACGAACTTTGATGAAACCAGACGAGTTCTGCAGTAAAGGAACAATCAGCATCAACAGGCAGTGATCCAACACTGCACACAGCCTCCCCTGCTCTGTAAAGACTGTTACAAAAGGTAGAGCCTGGCATCACGGACTGGATGGACTCAGCAGCTTTATAGGGATTGGTCCAGGCACTAAGGGATTATATCTCTCCATCTGAGTGTGTGTGTGTGTGTATGTATATATATATATATATATATATGTATGTATATATATATATGGGATGATATTTTGAAAATGTGGGATCTGAGCATGATGTGAATGGTATGGAATAAGGGGTGGATTGTTATGGGTTCGGATTCCACCCGGCCCGCAGAGTCTCATGTTACGCCGGGAAGGAGTTAAGAGCTGGATGAAGGCAGAGAGAGGGCGCCTGACCCGGGCTGACCAATGAGGTTATTCCATACCAGAGCACGTCATGCCCAGGAGGTAGGATTCGGGGTGGGGTAGGGCTCTCTCTGCACGCTGTCTCGGGAGCAGGCGCGAGGTCTCTCGGCTCGGTCGGGCGGCGAAACGGTTGTATCTTCTCCCTTTGTATTTACTTTTCATTATTATTGTTATTGGTGGTGGCAGTAGTGATTTGTATTGTATCTTAGTTACTGGACTGTTCATATGTCAACTCGTGGGAGTTAAATTTTCTTTGGTTCTTCTCCCCATTTCCCCCTATCGGGGGGAGGGGGGGGGGGGAAGGGGTGGCAGAAAATGAGGGAGAAGTGAAATATACGGCTTAAACCATGACGCTCATGCACCTTTTATTTCTGAGTGATGAACTGTTTTATCCCCAGAGAACAATCAGTGAATAAAGAGAGTTTACAGAAGTAGCATTAATGCCTGCCTAGCACTATGCTGATATATAAAAAAAAAAAAAAAAAAAAAAAAAAGAAGTGGGAACCACAGGGAAGGAAGCTGCTAAGCTGTGTAACTTGATTAGGTAAAAAGAGCATTAAACGTGAAAATCCTGAACTCTTCATCTTTGCTTTACTGCATATAAATTAGAGATTAGGTAGGAGCAATATGAGCAGTTCATTTGTAATACATAGGTCTAATTACAATAAAATTATAAAATTCTTTGTGTGTAATACGTACAAAGTAGATTAAGAGTGCATGGGAATTATAAAGTATCAAGGCTTCTTTAAAGTTTCTGATGTGACAGATAAAGCTACTTTTTTTTTTTTGTTTGTTTACAATGAGACACCTATGAATATGCTTGAAGTTTGTTGTTTCCTACTTTTGTAGCAAGCGTATGAAGCGCAATTAGTAACAACAAGCTGAAAACTAAAGAGAAAGGAATGAGAAAAAGAGAAAAACTAAGTAAAATCCCTGCTGTAATTTAAGCTGCAACATTTACCTAAGCGGACAAACCAAATTAAAGAAGTAATCTAACATCACTGTTTCTACTGTCAATACTGACTGATCACAAATTAATTGAGTACAAAATACATTTCCATCCTAAATTATTCTGCTTTATCAAATCTTATCACATCACTTTGTGATGTGCCTATGTGAAGTGTGGGCTCACGTTGCCCCTCCCCATAGCGGCACGGGAAGAAGAGTGCAACTTCTGTCATCACAGCCAATTTTCTGGCTTCTGCTTGTACCCAGGCTCCTGGAAAGCTCTCAGCTTTCTGTGCAATCATCACAGTTTACAAATGAATAGGAGCTGGTGGCTTCAAAGGCAATGACAAGGTCCTTGCTCTGATCTTATTTTTTTCTTTGTATCTGCAGATTCACAGTGTATACTACTGTACTGGGCAAAGTGAAGAAATTCAAGAGAAGTAACAAAATAACAAAAGTGAGACTGATCTTCAGCTTTGTAACATATTCAGGAGCAAATTTGGAGCAGATCTTGTCTTAATCTTCAAGGGATATAAGTAAAAAATGTTGACCAGTATGAGCTAAATCAACATGAATTCAAGGGTACTAATAATATGCTGTTGTTACATTTATAATCAGGGGAACACTTGGGATATTAAGTTTCAGTCTATAAAATTATGAAAGAATAATGGTCAATATGGCCACAGGGAAGACCCTATGAGAAAATAGAGAAGACCCATGAAACGTGCTTGGTCATGCTTAGTCCCTGAAAGTATTGTGGTTCTGAATAATAAGTAGGAAGAAAGTATAAATCTATTTTGCAAAAATGAATAGTACAATTGGTGATGTAGAATATACAGAAACTGATATGATAAGGAAAATACATAGGGGTCAAGTTAATTTCCAATGGTCATTTAAAGTGAAGTGCAAGAAGTATAAGAATTTTATTTAATTCATTTAATGAATCAAGAGGTCAATAAAGAAGGCTTGATCTCTTAAATATACTATAAAGACAAGTTAGTTATAAAAGATCTAGCCAGCAATTTCACATAGATAGAACAATGTACCACACTCTTACATGTGTGTAACTTATAGATGAGCATGTGGTACAGATCACTCTATGTCAGGTTGCAGAAGAGAGGACTTCCAGCCCAGTGATACAGGATCCTAGCTCTTCAACTCAGTTCAGCAGCTCAGCTTTGTGGTATGGGTGCTCCTAGTTCATTTGTTAGTGCAATCCAAGACCACTCATTTATCCACTGGAATCTCAGGAAGTCTCCAGTCCAACCTTTGCATTCAGAGTCAAATGTGAGGTCAGTCCAGGGCTTTATCCACTTGGATCTTGAAAACCTCTGAGGATAGAGATTGTAGATATTCACAGGAGTTTGGCTGAGGAATAATATGTTTCTTGAAAGAGAAGGAAACTGTGAAGCTGGCAGTCTGGATTAGGCTAAGGAAAGTTATCAGAAGATGCACATATCTGAAGACATTCAATGTAGGTGTTGTAAAGATTCATCAGAGGCCAATTTAAGATCCAGAGAAGATATGAAGACAGACCATTTTGGCTTGTTTTGGATTTTTTTTTTCCCTTGGGTACAGGAATTAATTTTACAATGATAGAAATAAAGCCATTGAAACTTTTTAAAAGCTAATAAGCAACAGAACTGTTACAGTGCCTTCTAGCAATCAGTGAGAATATTATTAACATTCAAAAAAGAAAAAGAAAACATCTGGAATCTATAATTGCAAGAGAAATTAATGTCCAGTATTTTTGTAATATTTGGAGCAACATATATAACTTCATTGTAATAAAAATAAGATAAGGACTACCTTTCAAATGATCTGCATTTCAAAACTTATTTATGATATAAATACTAAATACCTGAAGTTACACATTTAGTGTTAGCTAAAAGAAAAAGTGAACAAACTGTATATAAAATCATTTCAAGCTTTGAGTCAAATTGACATTGTGTGCTATATGATGCTCAAGACAGCAATGACAATTTGTCTAGTAGTATAGCTGTTTATTATGACTAGGATAACTTCCACCTGTCTTTTAACTATCAAACCTATTTTATTCTCTGTTAGCATTTCTGAGGTGCTATTTTAAATAAGGTAGCGCACTTCAATTTGCAGACTACTCCAATACTAATTATTGCATCTACATTAAGAAAAAAGGTAAGACTTACTGGTCTTAGAAAGTGTCAGGTTTGTAAAACAGTTTCGTAAACTACTGGCGGTCAACACATCGAATGCAGTATGTTGATTGTTTTACAGAACTTTTTAGCAGATATAGAATGGCTCAGGCACATCCTTCCTAAACTGATATATATAGATATGATAGCTAAATATGGCATTTTTTTCTGTAATATATTTCATTACTTATCTATAAATAACTCCAAATTTATGCACAGTGCTGCTTTAGTATCAGGTAAAGTATTATAGCTGTGACATCCAAATCAAAACCCTGACAAATAAGGTAAAAAGGCTTAAGGAACTGAGAAAAAAAAAACCAAACCTGTAAAGCAGTACCATCATGAGGAATCTGCTATCAGTTTTATTCAGCAAGAAAATATTATTTTCTTATTTTTTTCTACAAGTTATGTGACAAGGCATAACTGTGACATTAAGATGACTTGAGCAAATGTAACTTTGAAAGTATTGATAAAAAATTAACATCTGAATATAATGCAAACAAAAGATCAAAGAGATCTGAAAAAATTAGGCAAGTCCTTCCATTAAGAAATGAACATATTTCTAACAAGCTCAAAGAGTAACTGATAACATGAAAAATTAGCAAATATTCATAAGTAGAAGCTATACATGATAATCATGCAAAGCTTTTTATCTCTTGCTAGGAAAAAATTAGATGGCAAAAAAGCCTTGAAAATGTTTCAAGCATGCCTAAATATGATAACTGGAAAGTAGCTGATTTTATTAATTTGTTAGAATGACAGTAATGTCCTCTGTCAACAAATGATTAAAGATTAGATCCAGCCAAATATATAAATTATTATTTAGGACTTAAGTGGAACTGAGGCATCAGAACACAAAGATTGAAAAAATCCCTGTTTATTATTGGCCAACACTGGAGAAAACTGACCTCAGCAATGATGTGGCTCCTAACCATAGATGCCTAGTATCATTTGATGCTACAGAAACTCTCACATAAAGCCAGAAGAACATGACTCAGCATTCATAAGAAACGGGCACTGTTCCAGGGCAGCAAACTTATAACCAGGTAAGAAATGAACACCTATGTCGAAACCACAAGCCCATATGGCCCAGACTGTAGGTGTTTTAACCAGATTGGCAGTTCTACCTAGACCATTAAATGTAAGCACTGAAATAAGAGTTTGGCGTCTAAACTCCCATTATATACAATGAAAATCTAGGGTGCAGTTTGCAGGGCCACACATAAATAGCTAATACCCTTTGAGATGCCCCAGGATATTTCTTATGCTGTTCACTTGCTGATTCAAAAGCATGAGCAGCTGCTTAGGTCCCTTCTTAAAAATGCAAGTCCTGTGAATATGTCTCAGAAACTATGGGCCACATCTTGTATAGCAGTAAGTACTGATGTATGGGCAGCTAAATAGATTTCTGAAGAATCTGGACAGACAGCTATTTGGACTGTCATGGTTTAAGCCTCACCCAGGCTAATAACTCACAATGTCGATTACTCACTCACTTTCTTCTCTTTCTTCCCCCAGTCCCAGGGGGATGGGGAGGAGAATCAAAAGAATCCAGGTTGAGATAAGAACAGTTTAGTAACTAAGGTATAACACAAATCACTACTGCTACCATCAATAATAATAATGACAGGAGAAGAACAAAGAAAGAGAATATAACTGCTCACCAAGCCCGATGCAGCCAGTGCACCTCCAACAGCGAACCCCCCACTGCACCACCACACCCTTCCGGGTCTCTGCTCTCCATTTCACATCCTGGGCATTGACGTGCTGTGGTATAGAATAACCTCTTTGGTCAGTTTGGGTCAGGTGTCCTGTCTCTCCTTCCTCCCGGCTCCCCTCCTCCCTGGCATAGCATGAGACTCAGAAAGTCCTTGGCCAGACCAAAACACTGCCAAGCAGTAACTGAAAACACTGGTGTTATTAACACAGCTCCAAGGCCCAAAAATCAAAAACACAACGCTGCAGCAGCTACTAAGAAGAAAAAAATGACTGCTACTGCTGAACCCGTGACAGCTGACCAAAGGCAGATACTCTTCTTAGGGTGGATACGGCAAGCTCCTCAAACTCCTGTCCCTGAACTTGATGAAATCCCTGAATGCTGTGTGTCTTAACAGGAATAATCCAACCTACGTAGTTTTGCAATCAGCTGTATTTAGGATGAAAATGTTTTCCAGGTTTGTTTTATTTTTTTATTTTATTTCTTTTCTAAACGTGACATCAGGTGCAACTCATGTTTCTATTATAATGATATATTTTAAATAACCGTATAATATTTTATTAAAGAACCAGTTAAGTAAGAGGTGCTTCCTACTGCTCTTTCTGCAGATGTTCCTTTGTGTTTCTGTATGTGCAGATGGATGTGCTAGACTTAAAACAGATCTTTACTTAATAGTTCATGATCAGGGAATAGAGTATATTTATATGTATAGAGATCCGTATTTCAGAATATGTGTTTTTTGTTGTTGGTTCACGTTTTGGTTTTTTTTTTAATCCACTGACCACTTAAGGCAGCATAAAAATAATGTTAGGAATAGCAACTAGAAATGCAGTCTAGAATCAAGAAAAGCTTTGGGTCTTCAATATGAATCTTATCAAGTGTAGGTCCTTTTTAACACTGTCCAGAGTACTACTGATTCCAGTTGAATTCAAACCTTAAATTGATTACATGTGAAAAAGAATAAATTATTTATTAGGAAAAAAAAGGATAAAAGTTAAGTAATTCTTAATTTTATGTTATTTCTGACATTTATGACTGCAAATACTTCTCTGCTGCGCTCTTTCTCTACCAGTAAGATGGAGATTAGAGTCCTTGCTAATCAGTGTGGCTTCCCTTAACGGGAGCATATAGGCTATAGATGTGGACTGCATATTTTATAATTTGTACGTATCAAGGAGTTTTTACTGCTTTTTGAAGAAGTGGTCCTTAGTTCTTCGTTGCTGAGTTAAAAAAAAATCTCAAGGGTTTAAGTGTTAGAAACAGTACAAAATAAATGAAAAATGCTGCAGTTTTAAGAAAAGCAAAACTGAATGGGTTTAATTTGCAGGATCATTAAAACTGAGTAAAGCTATGGGTTAATAGAAAAATAAAGAGATAATGCAAGTACGTGGCATTGATATAGTAAAAAACAGGAACAGGGAAAAGAAACCCATAATGGAATATCACATAGTAAATAGAACATGTAATACAGAACACACATTCTGAGAACTCTAAACTTAATACCCTGTAAATAACCATTCAACGAATTTATAGTGAGGGACAAAACATAATTATTTTACCTTTAGGATGTCAATGGAAGAAATTAGTTACATAAAATTATACAGTATCTTAGTGAAAGTTCAGAGATTAAAATTAATGAAATGTACACTGGGGAAAGAAAGCAAAAATCTTACAATTTGAAGATTTTCACTCAAGCAGATCACAATGTGTAAAATAATTCATATACAAAAGACAAACTTCATGCATTACCAAAGTAATTTTTTAAAATTTCTTCTAAAATTTCTTTATACAATTTAGTACTGCCTTTAACTTAATGAATCCCCCTGCCCATGCCAGGGGGGATGGAAACTAGATGATCTTAAGGTCCTTTCCAAGCCTAGCTATTCTATGATACTATGATTTACAAAATATAGGAAATTAGAACATACATACACAAGCTTGAAATTGCACTTGTTTTTGTTTGTGTCTGATGTAAAGAAGAATCCAGTGTCAGCACTTAAAAAATCATTATGATTACTTTCGTGGGAACTGCTGTGATATTTTTGATGGCTATGGCTGATTAGAGTCTGAAATGACAGATTATGAAAAGAGCGGTGTCTTTAAATTAAGTGGTTAGTATTTTTGAGTCAAAAGAAGAAAAAACCATGCACATATTTGATTCCTTTTCCTTCAATATGCAGTACATTATTTTTCACTTACACTATCATAGACTGTCTTTTAAAATTAACAAAAGACAGATTTGTGTATCAGATCTAATGATTTGCTTGTACTGTGTCGTGATTTAAGTCTCTAAAACTCATGAAGTCGCTCGCGCACTCAGTCACTCCCCCTCTATCTTCCCCCAGTCCCAGGGGGGGTGGGGAGGAGAATCAAAAGAATTCAACTCCCACAGGTTGAGATAAAAACAGTTTAGTAACTAAGGTATAACACAAATCACTACTGCTACCATCCATAATAATGATGATACAAGAGAAGTACAAAGAAAGAGAATACAACTGCTCACCAAGCCCAAACCAGCCAGTGCACCCCCCAGCAGAGAACCCCACCCCACTCCACCACCACACCCTTCCGGGTCTCTGCTCTCCATTTCACATCCTGGGCATGATGTGTTGTGGTATGGAATAACCTCTTTGGTCAGTTTGGGTCAGGTGTCCTGTCTCTGCTTCCTCCCAGCTTCCCCTCCACCCTGGCATAGTATGAGACTCAGAAAGTCCTTGGCCAGACCAAAACATTACCAAGCAGTAACTATAAACACTGGTGTTATCAGCTCTGTTCCAAGGCCTAAAATCAAAAGCACAGTGCTGCACCAGCTACCAAGAAAGAGAAAAATGACTGCTACTGCTGAACCCATGACAATCCACCCCTTATTCCATACCATTCACGTCATGCTCAGATCCCATATTTTCAATATGCCATCACATGTATATATATGGATACACACACACACAGAGGGAGAGAGATCATCCCTTAGTGCATGGACCAATCCCTATAGAGCTGCTGCGTCCATCCTGTGCATGATATTGGGCTCCATCTTTTGTAACAGTCTTTCAGAGCAGGAGAGGCTGCGTGCAGTGTTCATACTCGTGAATAACCTGGGCAATAGTGTCCACTGCTAAGTCCACCCCTCGATCATGAGTCCATCTGTATGCTGCATCTCTGCCCTGATGGCCTGAGGTGTCATAGGCCCACCAGGCTCAAAATAATTCACCCTTATGTTGCCAATCTAAGTCCATCTGAGCCACTTCATTTTTGCTGCTTGTCAATGGGGAGTCCATACAGCTGCCTTCCATCTCCAATGCTTCCAAAGCACTGGAGGGGTCCAGTGGAATAGGTACTCGCACTCGCTCACACTGTCCAACACAACCTGACACTCATGACTGTCCAGTCTCAGGGAAAATCTCTTGGTCATCCTACATTGTAGTTTAACCCCAGACAAGGCCCATACCCCACTCTACCTAACTCTCAGGACCAGATGAAATGGTTGTGGGTAAAACACACTCTGTATGCATGCCAACATGCTGATCCCCATCACAATCAGCAGGCAGGTCCTAAGGGTGTTTAAAGGCCATTCAAAACCATTGGAACTCTCAAATGAGGCTGCTGTTCTTGTCGGCTCTCTCACCACCAGCTGTTCTTTGTCTGAGTCCAGATCTTCCTCCTCTGCCTTGTTGGGAAGTGCCGTGCGGTCTCCTGCATCCTCCTGGGGCTCGGGCCCGCGGGGCTCTGCGGGCCCCTGCTGGGGAATGCTCTTGGTTGCTGCAGGGCTGGGCACAGCTGCCGCCTGCCCCCCCCTCTCGGTAGCCATGGGGCTCAGCTTGGCCTTGGGGATCGGCTTCTCCACCACCACCCTCCGCTCGGCAGCCGCAGGGCTCAGCTCAGCCTCGGGGCTTGGCTTCCCTGCTGTCTCCTCCGGCTGGTCGGTAGCAGCCTCCTCCCACTGCTCGGCAGTCATCGGGCTCGGCTCGGTGGGGGGGCTCAGCTCCTCTGCTGCCCCGTTCCCCGCCTCTTGATTCCCCGGACCCTTCTCCTGGGCCGTTACGGCCATCGGCAGCTCCTGGGGCCGCCCCCCCTCGGCTTCCCCTTTTCCTTTCTGGAGCTCTCCCGTATTGCAAGCCATTTCAATAGAGTGCAATGTAACAAGAACCTTAACCCAAACCCCAGATCTGAAAAATGTTAAGACAAGAAATAACGGCTGCAAGTAAAGTATCATACGCTGAACCTGTGAGATCCAGAGCAACAACTTTGAAAGCCAATAAATCAGCATTGTGATGAGTGGCTATCAATCCTGTCTTTATCTCATCCCTTCGTGCCCCACATTGAGCACCAAAAAGAACTGTCGTGGTTTAAGTCTCTAAAACTCATGAAGTCGCTCGCGCACTCCCCCTCTTTCTTCCTCCAGTCCCTGGGGGATGGGAAGGAGAATCAAAAGAATTCAACTCCCACAGGTTGAGATAAGAACAATTTAGTAACTAAAGTATAACAGAAATCACTACTGCTACCATCAATAATAATAATGACAGGAGAAGTACAAAGAAAGAGAATACAACTGCTCACCAAGCCTCACCTAGCCAGTGCACCTCCCAGCAGTGAACTCCCCAGTGCACCACCACACCCTTCCGGGTCTCTGCTCTCCATTTCACATCCTGAATGTGACACGCTGTGGTATGGAATACCCTCTTTGGTCTGTTTGGGTCAAGTGTCCTGTCTCTGCTTCCTCCCAGCTTCCCCTCCACCCTGGCATAGCATGAGACTCAGAAAGTCCTTGGCCAGACCAAAACATTACCAAGCAGTAACTGAAAACACTGGTGTTATCGGCACTGTTCCCAGGCTCAAAATCAAAAACACAGAGCTGCACCAACTACCAAGAAGGAGAAAAATGACTGCTACTGCTGAACCCATGACATACTGCTAAGATATCATAAGAAAAAAAGTTGACCAAGGTCATACAACAAATATAAATTTTGTATTTTTTTAAATGTTAGTGTTTCATGGCCAAATAGGCATACCACAAATATATTGTCAACAGTGAATAACATACAACACCAAATGCTGTATTTCTAGGTTAAAAATACAACAACAAAACAACAAAAGAAAAAAACAAAACAAAAACAAAACAAAACAAAAAACACACACAAAACCTAAACAAAACAGAAAAACACACACAAAAAAAACCCAAACAAACAAACAAGTAAAACCCGAAAGTAGGAATTTTGTCCAAGTAGAACCTTAATTTAAATATCTTGTCAAAATCCGCTATCCTTCCCTATATATGCATTATAAGCATTGCAAAGTATTTCTTGTAAAGATCACATACCGTCTTATTGACCAGGAATTTACTCTACACTGTTTGTTTGGTCTTGGTTCTCAGTTTAAATATTTGTGAAACATGCACTAAGAATATTTAGGAAGTATCTGAAATTAGATCCCCTTAAAGAAAAAAAAAAAAAAAAAAGGTCAATTTATGAGTTTTCCTCTTAAAATAATAATTCTCTATTAAAACAACCAAGCAGAAAAAAACAAAACCCAAACCCCCCCCAGAAACCCAAAACCCCCAAAGAAACTTAAAACCCGAAAAGTGTGAAAACAGATGTTTCTTAGGGAATCTGTAAGGATTGACCTAAACCAGTCTCAGTAAAGGTAAAATTGATAAATTGAGATCAGTCATAGGAAACAAACAACATAAATCCCTTTATTCTGGATACTAAGGCACTGTATCTACTTGAGGTTTCAGGGAGAAGCTTTTCTGAATAGGTGTGATCAATGGCTCTGCTGCCACTGCTAAGCTGATTGTATCTTATCCTAAGGCCATGTAACATCGTGAACACTGCTATTTTCATGACTGCAGTAACAAGGGAATGAAGTTAACAAGTTGTGTTCAGACTATGCCTACCACTCAGCCTGGACTGAATGTAATTATAAACACTGTCATCAAACACAACTGAGAGACTGAATGCCTGAAAGAAAAATTCAGTTTCCAACACAGTACCTTGTTTCAGAAAAATAAGTAAATGAAACCTTGAAAGAAGTGCTGCACAGGAAAATATGCTCCAAACACACCACTGTTTCTGTTGTTTTGTATTGTCTGTTCTGGTGATCCAGGACTTAAAATATTGTCTATGTCAATACAGGCCTGTTGTAAGTTAGGATGTTCAGCTTGACTGTAGGTCCAGGTTTGCTTTTGGAACTCCATTTTTGTGGCTGAACAACAAAACGGCACTGTCATGGGTTCAGCAGTAGCAGTCATTTTTCTCCTTCTTGGTAGTTGGTGCAGCACTGTGTTTTTGATTTTGGGCCTGGGAACAGCGCTGATAACACCAGTGTTTATAGTTACTGTTTGGCAATGTTTTGTCTGGCCAAGGACTTTCTGAGTCTCATGCTCTGCCAGGGAGGAGGGGAAGCCGGGAGGAAGCAAAGGCAGAACACCTGACACAAACAGACCAAAGAGGTTATTCCATACCACAGCACGTCATGTCCAGCATGTGAAAACGGAGGGCAGAGACCCAGAAGGGTGTGGTGGTGAACTGGGGGGTTCTCTGCTGGGGGGTGCACTGGCTGGGTGGGGCTTGGTGAGCAGTTGTATTCTCTTTCCTTGTATTTCTCTTGTATTATTACTGGTGGTAGCAGTAGTGATTTGTGTTATACCTTAGTTACTAAACTGTTTTTATCTCAACCTGTGCGAGTTGCATTCTTTTAATTCTCCTCCCCATCCCCCCGGGACTGGGGGAAGAAAGAGTGAGTGAGTGAGAAAACTGCGTGTGTGTGTGGTGGGGGGGGGGGGGCGTGGTAGAGACTTAAACCACGACAGGCACTTTGGACTCACCCACTTGTCTTAGGATAACCTATTCTCCATACAAATATTACAATAATTTTGTTCCACGGGACCTAAACTGATCTTAATCTACCTTCATCTGCAGCAATATTCCTTGTGAGTTACTACCCATCAGTTGTAGAACTGACTTTCATAATGAATCTAACACATCTTTTAAAGGAAGCTTAATTCCTCTTGTTACAGAATTCCACTGTTTGGAGTCTGACAAATAAGTATCCTGTGGTGAAACACAGAGATTCAACAAATCTCAGAGAGATTTCTCCTTGCTGCATGTTTGAATCTTGTAATTAAAGGAAAATCGTATGGCAACTAGAATGTTCTTTTCCTATTATCATGAAACATTTGTTCTCCTACATGACATATGGCTAACATGCTGGTAACTGACCTGAGGATTAAATAGTCATTTGTATATACACCAGCAATATTTACACTTTCATAATAAAATATGACAGGTGGAAGGTACATACATATCTGGTATAACAAAGGCTTGCCATCTGTTAGTATAGATTTCAGAATACACAACTATTTTCACATAGTGATTTAAATAAAAGATATGAAAGAGAAATCTTTTTATTAATTGCAACAGGATTTTTACATTTCTAATCTTTCTTTCCAAATTTATCATAAATAATGATTTTACTTCTATAAATGCAGCATATATTTTACATATAAAGTGATTTTTACATGTAATACTCAGAAACTCTTACAACACTTGTTGATCTAGAGGCAGAAAATGGAAATAGGTCACATTTAGAACAGTTATTTTAGAAAAATAAGAAATTTAGACTCGCAGGATTTACTGCTTATACCTTACTATGTGATATTGCTACTCCTTTAGATTCTAATACAAACTTCAGAAACAATAATAATGCCATATTAAATCTATCAAGAAATGTTTATGTAGCAAAATTCATAACAGCAGAAATTTTGTGACCTTAGTTCCACATCGCCTCTTTCAGTTTTGATTATTCAAAATAAGCATAGAAGTGTCTTGTGTGAAATCTGTGGAGTGATTGGTGGCTACTTATGCTAAGAACAGTAAACATTCACAACTCGAATGAAACTCAGATTCATTCTACCTAAAATTAAAATTAGATTTGCTAAATGACCTCCACTGAAACAAATAATTTAAATGAAGAGGCATACAGCTGGAGTATATGGGTATGTTGCTAACATATTTATAGGTGATTTCAGAGATGATTCAGAAATTCAGTCCTGTTCTCACAGAAAGTTAAAACTACATCTCACACTGGTGTTCTGGATATTCTCTGACTTACTAACGTTCTTGATCCTCTCTGTATTATTCAGAAATATGTAACTAAATATGTTTACTAAATCAATGACTGGAATCCTTACTGTTTCGTGTATTGCTAAAAAAGGCAGCAAGCCAGACAATTGCATTTTCTTAAGTGGCATACCCTGACCACCTAAAATTACAGTACACTTGGTCTTCAGTAACCTTCAGGAAGTATATGATGCCCTATTGATGGCATGCTGAAACACAGACCAGTTGATCAGGTTGGAAGGACCTTTGCAATCTGTCAAATTCAGCTCCCACGCTCAAAGCAGAGTCAACTAGAGTGGATTACTAAAGGGTGTATCCAGTCTCACAAGGATGGAGACTCCACAACCCCCTTGGGCAACCTGCTCTAGTATTTGACTACTATTCTGATTTAAAGATTTTTATGATTGAATGAAATTTCCTTGTTTTCACTTGGTATTCACTGCCTGTTGTCCTGTCACTGGAAATCACTGCATACCTCAGAAGAATTTGGCTCTATCACCTTTATTTTCCCCCATCCCCTTGGCTGATGATACGCTGGAACAAGTTGCCCAGAGAAGTCATGCATGCATCATCCCTGGAAGTCTCCAAGGCCAGGTTGGATGGGGCTTTGAGCAACCTGGTCTAGTGGAAGATATCCCTGCCTATGGCAGGGGTCTCTTCCAACTCAAACCATGACTCTGTGATATATATACTCTAATCAGAGTCTTTGGATTTGAATTACAGTAATTAAAGAGCTGAATAAGATCTGTTGCAAACAGAGTATACAAGCCTACAAATTTCTTTGCTAGAAAGAAAAAAAGGAGGAAAAAATATCAATATTTACCTGCAAGCCTGAATTCACAGAAAAATGGTAAAAGACAGACTACTGTTGTAAGTGAGGAATCCAACACTGATCAATATTGCTGGTTAGTCTTCTTCAACATGACAAGAGTAAAAACACGAATAACAAATGATCCTGATCAACATTCAATAAAACTGTGTTACAAATCCATACCTTAGAGAAAAGATTTTTCGCAGTTAAATATTTACTAACTGATATTTAAAATTAATTTGGAAAATAAAATTAGAAAAGAAATAGTTTAAGTATGAAAATATTGAAACAACACATAGTCAGACCCATTGTGGAATAACGATTCAATTAAGTTCTAGCAGTTACTAGATTTTTAGAATCTCTGCCTTAACTGTCAGTTGCAGCACAGATACCCAGTAATTAATATAAACATATGATCTATAAAAATTTTGTTGCACCATCCTTCCATTTGAAATTTTTGAACAGAAAAGCAAGCTATGGTTAGAATAAATAAAAAAAAAAAGAAAAGAAAAAACAAAACAAAACAAAGAGTTATAAGATACATCTTTAGTAAATCTATGTACTAGAATGGACTTTCTATAATTCTGCTGCTGTAACTTTCAGTGGTGCCTTGCCATATGGTGTGTCATAGGGAAATGTCAAGGAGGGTCAAATGTAAGAACATGAGCTTTCCAACTGTTAAAGTAAGTGTATCAAGTGGAATAAAACAGGTAAATATTCTATAAAGAAGGACCAAACACCTTCTGAAAATGTGAAATGACCTCTAATGATATTATTTTAATATAACTTTGCATGGTTTGAAAATAATGTTATTTTAAAAAAGAGAGACATCCTGCTGAATCTGAGCTGTCTGCTGAACACAGCTTCTGTAACCTCTGTAACCTCCTTTTCTTCTTAATGTTAGCTGCTAGTGAATTCAAGGAGAATAAGTGTTTCAAAAAAAATCAAACTGGAAGCAGTAGCTATCAAAGTAAGTGATGGACCCAGGATCTCTGGATTATTCATTTACAGGCCCAGCTCACCCCTCAGGGTGCCTATGTTCCAGGACCCCATGTCAGCGCCTTCCCCTGGACACTGAAGTAGAGCTGGTGTCTGATCCCCTACAGCCTTGCCCTGCTCAGTCATTAGCTCCACTGAGCTGGTCCCACTTGTGGACCCATGTCCCAGCCTAGCCTCAGCCTGTTCGTGTCCTTGTGGAAGTGCCCAGTGCCCAGGGCTGGGGCTGCCCTGGTGCCCCCCACTGCCCTTCTCCTGGCTAGGGTGATAGGATGGGCCCTGGCTGCCAAGTCCCCCTGTAATGGATGCCGTGGGGAGCCTCCTGACTGGTGCTCTCAGTATCCCAGCCAACAAGGAGCCTCAACCACTTGCAGTGTCCTGAAACTTCAGCGAAACACTTCAGAGAGCCCTCTTCAGTCTAGGATCTCAGAAAGTCTTTAGTTTCACTTTATTGCCTCCCACAAGGTATTATTTTTTTATGATGGGTCACACTGACAGGAAATACAATGCTCTGGAACCATCTGTTTGCCTGAGCGGGAGACGTTAAGGGAAGCACTCTGTTAGATCTACTGCTCACAAATAAGAAAAAAGTGGTTGTGGATGGGAAGGCTGACAGAAATTTTGTTGTAACTGTGAGGTAACAGATTTTAAGATCCTGATGGAGATGAAGAAAGCAAACATAAGAATAAAACCCTTAGTCCTAGGGAATGCAGACTTCAGATTGCTCAGGGAACTACTAGGCTGGACCTTGTGGCTTACTGCTTCGTAGGGGCCCAAAAGACCTGGTTGGTCTTCCAGAACAACTTCATTAAAACACTAGAATACTCCATAAAATTGAGTAGGCAAAGCAGGAAGCCATCCTGACTGAGTTACATGCCAGAAGGAAGCATGTGGAAGATATAGTGGGAAAAGATACTGAAGAGGAATGCATGGAAGATACATAATGCATGGATGGAATTTGAAAGGATAAAACTCAGCTAAAGTTATGGGTAGTGGAGGGATGTGATGGGAAACAAGAAAGGCTTCTATAGAGTCATGACAGAAAAAAAAATCAAAGATAATTGTTGGGCAACGAGCGATGAAGAACGCGGAAAGTGGTGAGGCAATCAATACCTTCTTTGCCTCAGCCTTTACTGGTAAAGTCTGCCAACAGGTTTCTCGGGCTTTCATGGCAATGAGAAAATTCAGACATAAGCCCTACTTATGATAGAGGAGGTTCAAGGTAGGGACCACTTTGACAAATAGGGTGTACACAGTTCAGTTGCAGAGGTGGAATGCATCTGAGGGTGCTGTTGCATCCATATTTAAGAGGTAGTCTAAAGCCTAAAGCCAGCTCTGCTTCTGGTATGTAATTTCTTAACCCCATCCAGCAGCTAAGCACCACACAACTGCTCAGTCACTACCCACAGCAGGATGGGGGAAAGAATCAGAAGAGTAAATGTGAGAAAACTCATGGGTTGGCATGGAGAAAGTTTAATAGGAGAAGCAAAAGCCATATGTGCAAGTAAACTAAAATAATTAATTCTCCACATCATCAGGCAGATATTCACCCACCCCAAGAAAGCAGGGCTCCATCACATGTAATGGTGACTTGGGGAGACAAATGTTGTGACTCTGAATGTCCTCCCTCTCTTCTTCCTCTGGCTTTATACGCTGAGCCTGATGTTATATGCTCTAGGATATCCTTTTGGTCAGTTGGGGTCAGCTGTCATGGCTGACTGTACCCTCCCAACTTCTTGTGCACTTGCTGGTGGGGTTGTATGAGGAGCAGAAAGGGCCTTGACTAAAACTTCCTGGTATTACCAGCATTGTTTCCCACACAAACGCAAATCATAGTTCTATACTAGCTACTATGAAGAAAATTGTCCCAGTCAAAATCAGCACATAGGGTTAGTATACAGTTACATGCACAGTGTTTGGCAAAAGGCTTAATAGAGGATCCTGTTTTTTCCTACCTTCCTACAAGATACATAGTTCTAACAGAAGATTCCTGCTATACCTTTCTGGCAGCATCACTAACAGCTTCATCTGCCCAGCTAAGTCACTTATATTGCTTTTGCTGTGCTCAAAACCTGATTTCTCTCTAGACTGAATTCAAACTCATCAATAATTATCGTATTCTTTTTCTAACTCAAGAGTCTCTGTTCCTGTGTATTTACCTTCAGCCTCAGGTCTCATTCTGTGATTTTTCAGTTTACGCCCTTCAGAGGAGATAACCTTCCAATGAATTTTTCAGAGATGTGGTTTTCTGACTATCTCAGGACATTTTAATTGAGTCTGGCATGCATTCTTGCTGTGACATTCCCAGGTTATCAAGGTTCCTGACAACTCCTATGTGCACTGCAACATGTACCACAGTGATGGTAAAAGAACCCACATAAAATATATTTTTATCTGTTCTTAACTACTCTCTAATTACTGCTGTGCATATGAATTTGATTGTTCTCATGTCTGACAGTTCTAGGAGAGTTTTTTGATGTTATTGCAAGCCACTATCATCGTTTTGAAGGTGGTGACAACCAGGACAATCTCTAATCTCCGCGAAAAGGCAAAAGTCATGCTGAGCTTTACAGAGGAAAGAAGGGGACTCCCAGGAAATACAGAACTGGAAGCCATATTCAGGTCTAAAATTATTTGAACCAACCAGCTTTGATTTACCATGGCCGAACTGTGTTTGACCAGCCTGATTTTCTTCTGTGATGAAATTGCTGGCTCTTAACTACTCTCTAATTACTGCTGTGCATATGAATTTGATTGTTCTCATGTCTGACAGTTCTAGGAGAGTTTTTTGATGTTATTGCAAGCCACTATCATCGTTTTGAAGGTGGTGACAACCAGGACAATCTCTAATCTCCGCGAAAAGGCAAAAGTCATGCTGAGCTTTGCAGAGGAAAGAAGGGGACTCCCAGGAAATACAGAACTGGAAGCCATATTCAGGTCTAAAATGGTATCCTTGTAGTCAAAGTGGTGAGGTACAATTTGAATATGTGTAGATAAGAAGGTGCAAAATTGGCAGGACTACCAGATTTTAAGTGTTAGCATTTCAGAATCTGTCAGCCAGTTGTCAGTTGAGTTCTTCAGGAATCAGTACTAGAGCTGATACTATTTAATGTCCACATTAATGAGCTGGGTGATGAGGCAGAACTGAATATCACCTATTTAGGTGTAACAGGCCACTTTTAACCTTCTTCCTCTCTATTCTCCTCCTTTTTCTTCCTCCTTACCCTTTTCCCTACTATCATCCTTCCCCTAAACTACTTAGTAAGTTTCGTATAATCTCACAGTCCTCCTTCAAATAACCATCTTATTCATGTTCTTATATTTTCCCCGTCTTACCAGTTACAAAACCCAGGTTGGCCTTATTAAAGCTGAGCCTGGTGTTTCTTAATGGTCTATCAGTTAGTAGTTGTAGAGTTTTGGTTTTCATTATGTGTTCAGCTCTTGGGTCCCCAATATAAGAAGGATATGGACCTGACCTTTAAGGTCCCTTCCAACCCAAACCATTCTGTGATTCTCTGATCATTTTCTTATCAGATTTTTGTCTCTGTTTTGTTTATCTCTTTCCCTTTTACTTTAATAAAGATCCTTGACCTAATAGCCTTAATGAACCAGATGCTCTCAAGTCACACACACACTGGTCAGTGACCCACTGGGGAGCAGCTCTTCAGAAAAATACTTAGGGAGCATAGCAAACAAGAAATTGAATATGATTCAGTAGTACATTTTTGTGATGTGTTAGCCAGCCACACACTGAGCTGCAGGTCAGGAGATTATTACCCTCTATGCAGCACCTGTGTGACTCAAGCCTGTCATATTGCCACAGGCTTGCCAGTACAAGACAGACACTGACATGCTGGAAAGACCCTAGAATAGTCACTGAGAAGGTCAGGGGGGTCAGGTACATGACATGCAAGACACACTGAGAAAACTGTGTTTGTTGAGCCAGATGAAAACTAAAGAGCAGTCTTTCAAAACTGCTGTCTCTGAGTACTTCATGGGAGGTCATAGGGAAAACAGACCTATCAGGGATTCATAGTGAAAGGACAAGAGGTCAAGGCTGTAAGTTGCAGCAAGGGAACTATTATTACTAGGTATCAGAGAAAAAGTCTCCACAGGGAGTATTTAAGCTCTGGAACAGGTTGCTTAGAGTCAACTGCACAAGGCACTTCATAGTGCGATCTAACTTTGAAGTTAGCCATGCTTTGTGAAGGGGATTAAACTACATGACCTCTGGGGTCCTATCCAACCTAAATTATCCTGTTTCTAATTTAAAGGTTAGTATTACCCTGGAGTAAAATGTTTTAGTGGAATGAGAGGGACATTCAGTTTCATTTGTAAAATCTGAAATGTAAAGCTTGAATCAGGGTGGGAAATAATACCCTGATTTTATTTACTTTTAGCAAGAGTTCTGCAGACTTATATTCAACTGTTATAATATGCTTACAAGGAATGCTCTAGAGATTAACTAGATATGTTCCTTAACTTAAACTGTCTAGAGTGTCCTTTACTGAATGCAAGATAGGCTGAGAAAGTTGGAGCTGTTCAGCCTGGAGAAGAGAAAGCTGTGTGGAGACCACATAGCGGCCTTCCAGTATCTGAAGGGGGCCTATAGGGATGCTGGGGAGGGACTCTTCATGAGGGACTGTAGTGAGAGGACAAGGGGTAACGGGATCAAAATTCAACAGGGGAAGTTTAGATTGGATATGAGGAAGAAATTCTTTACTGCAAGGGTGGTGAGGCCCTGGAATGGGTTGCCCAAGGAAGTTGTGAATGCTCCATTGCTGGTGGTGTTCAAGGCCAGGTTGGAGAGAGCCTTGGGTGGCATGGTTTAGTGTGCGGTGTCCTTGCCCATGGCAGGGGGGGTGGAACTAGATGATCTTAAGGTCCTTTCCAACCCTAACTATTCTATGATTCTAAGTATTTTTATTTAGTTCTTGTTTCAGCCTCTTGGTGCTGAGGAGACTGACAGCTGGTATCACAGAGCTCAAGGGAAGCAGAAGTACTTTTCCGTGACTGTTAGTGACCTTGGAGTCTTTCTGGCACACATTGATGGGGTAAAAGCTTCAACTTTAAGACAGTATTACCCACATATTTCAAAAATCTGCCTTTGCAAAAATAAAGGTATCAATCATAAGTCAAACTCCCAACTGATTTCTGTTTCTTGACCTTTGACCTACCAAATGCATTTTGTTTCAAGACATATTACTCAGATTTTTCCCCCAGTTAACCTGCAGCAGGAGTTCTCAGTCTATGACATTTGATATGCATGCAGCTTGTGGTCGGTTCAAATGGGACTTCTTTAGCAGGGCTGAATCACATGTTCTGAAACAAGAAAGTACTGGTATAGGAGCTGCTGAATTTCTTCCTAACTCTTTGTGACCCAGAAGACTGAAGACACAAACTCCAGAAATTCGATTCAAATCTATTAGCTGCAAAGTCAGCTATGTTCTTTTCTCTATAGGCTAGTTTACTACCTTGCCTGTAGTTCTCAGCTAAATGACAAAACTGATATTATAAATGTAATATCATGCGCATTAGTTTCTGAGAAAAAATGGCAACCTACCTGCTTCTAATTAAGTGGGATTCTCTGGGAATTAATAGAGAGTAAAAAATCAACCAATCAAAACAAAAAAAGAAGCATTTAGGAGGTCGGTTTTAAGAGAGTTTGTTGGTAATACATATGCTGGTTTGCAAAAAATTAAGATCTTATTTTAAACCATACTGTTCCAGCCACAACAATGTGTGTGTGGTTTTTGTTTCTGATCAGCAAAATAAAGGACTTTTTAATATTTTATATTTGTTTTACTTCAGTATAGCATAGCTAATACCTGTTTCATTGGTGTTAATATTCTATATAAACAGAAACATGCTGCAAACGTGTATTTAATCTTTATTTAATTTTGTGTCCTGGTTTTGGATGGGGTAGGTTTAATTTTCTTCCTACTAGCTGATGCAGTGCTGTGTTTTGGCTTTAGCCTTCCAATAATGCTGATAACACACTAACATTTTAGTTGCTGCTCAATAATGCTTACCACAGTCAAGGACTTTTCAGTCTCATGTTCTGCCATTGAGGAGTGGGACAAAAAGTTGGAAGAGAGCAGAGACAGGACACTTGACCCAAACTAGCCAAAGGGGTATTCCATATCACAGCATGTCATACCCAGTATATAAACTGTGGTGAGTCATGTGGATGGGACTGCTTGGGTCAGGCTGGGTATTGGTCAGTGGGTGGTGAGCAATTGCATTGTGCATCACTTGTGTTAATTGTTTGTGTTTCCCTCCCCACCTTTTAGTTTTATATTTTCTTTCCTTGTTATTTCTATTATTATTATTATTATTATGTACTTCAGTTATTAAACTGCTCTTATCTCAACCTGCAGATTTTACGTTTTTTCAGTTCTCCTCCCCATCCACCCATGGAGGGGGGAAAGGGAGGAGGGGAAGGGAGAAAAGGAGGAGGGTGAGCGAGTGGCTGCATGGTAGAGTTGCTAACTGGGTTTGAACTACAATGATTTTTTTTTTTTTTTTTTTTTTTTTTTAATATTCCTGTAGGGTTAAAAATATCATAAGTAACACCAGGCTTGAGACTGAGGTGAGTGTTTCAGATCTTCACAATGGAAGTATCCCAAACAAAGAATATCTGTGTATAATGTATGACTCTTTTACAGGGATGGTTCTTTAGAATAGACACTTGTAGACACTAAAAAAAAAATAAATCATAAAATATTTTTCTTCAATTGTAAAGATAAATACAAATTACGTACCCATAATATTGCCTTCGGTAATATAAGTCTATAGAAAAATAGATATTTTTACGAACTAAGGCACACTCCCTGCATACTCTTCTAATAGAGAAGTTGTGAGAAAATCAAGTCATGAGATAATTTGGATGTCTGAGATATTTTTGAAAAGCTAACAGAAATTATGAGGAAGCAACAGAATTCTTACGTAGCATAAATTTGTTTAAACAGTTAACGAGGTTTAGAATTCCTTCCTGCTATTCGTTAACAGAAAAGTACTCAAGATGACACTGAATGTCAATTAAAATTATAGGGCATTACTAGAAAATAAATCTGTAAGGTTTCAAACAAAACAGAGACTAATCAAATCTTCTGTGGCAGGTGGAAAGTTACCAGCGAAGTATTAGAAACAATTCTCAGCCCACATCAATGCAATGGTCCCCAGATAATTGTGTCACAACAGGCATGCTTCATTTTTCCTTTATCTTCAGAAATTGGTTAATCCTGAAAAACTGATGTATCAGTGGTCTGATCTAGCCTGAAAATAGTGCATCCTTTCTTTTAGTATATAAGAGTATGTTCCCTGAGTAGCCAGTATATATATTAAAAACTTACTAATTTTGGGAGTGTTGTATTTTATAGCATCATAGAATCATAGAATAATTAGGGTTAGAAAGGATCTTAAGATCATCTAGTTCCAACCCCCCTGCCATGGGCAAGGACACTGCACAATAAATCATGCCACCCAAGGCTCTCTCCAACTTGGCCTTGAACACCGCCAGTGATGGAGCATTCACAACTTCCCTGGGAAACCCATTCCAGGGCCTCACCACCCTTGCACTAAAGAATTTCTTCCTCAGGTCCAGTCTAAACTTTCCCTGTTAAGTTTTAACCCATTATCTTTTGTCCTATTACCACAGTCCCTCATGAAGAGTCCCTCCCCAGCATCCCTATAGGTCCCCTTCAGATACTGGAAGGCCGCTATGTGGTCTCCACGCAGCCTTCTATTCTCCAGGCTGAACAGCTCTGACTTCCTCAGCCTCTCTTCATACGGGAGGTGCTCCACTGCCCTCATCATCCTCGTGGCCCTCCTTTGGACTTCCTCCAACAGTTTCATGTCTATTTTATGTTGAGGACACCAGAACTGCACGCAATACTCCAAGTGAGGTCTCATGAGAGCAGAGTAGAGGGGCAGGATCACCTCCTTCGACCTGCTGGTCACGCTCCTTTTGATGCAGCCCAGGATACCGTTGGCTTTCTGGGCAGCAAGCGCACACTACCAGCTCATGTTCATTTTGTCATTGACCAGCACCCCCAAGTCCTTCTCTGCAGGGCTGCTCTCAATCTCTTGCCTGCCCAACCTGGAGCTGTGCCTGGGATTGCTCTGATCTAGGTGCATGCACTTGGCATGGTTAAACTTCATCAGGTTGGCATCAGCCCACCTCACAAGCGTGTCAAGGTCTCTCTGAATGGCATTCCTTCCCTCCAATGTATCAACCAAACCACACAGCTTGGTGCCATCAGCAAATTTGCTGAGGGCACACTCAATCCCACTGTCCATGTCACTGACAAAGATATTGAACAAGACCGGTCCCAGCACTGATCGCTGAGAGACACCACTCGTTGTTGGTCTCCAGCTGGACACTGAGCCATTGAGCACAACTCTTTGTGTGCGGCCTTCCAGCCAGTTCTTTATCCACCGAGTGGTCCACCTATCAAATTGATGTCTCTCCAATTTAGAGAAAAGGATGTCGTGTGGGACAGTGTCGAATGTTTTACACAATTCCAGGTAGATGACATCAACTGCTCTACCCCTGTCCATCACTTCCAAAGCCCCATCATAGAAGACCACCAGATTAGTCAGGCAGGATTTCCCCTTAGTGAAGCCATGCTGGCTGTCACCAACCACCTTCTTGTTTTTCATGTGCCTTAGCATGCCTTCCAGGAGAATCTGCTCCAACATTTTTCCAGGCACAGAGGTGGGACTGACTGGTCTGTAGTTCCCCGGCTCATCCATTTTCCCCTTCTTGAAAATGGGGGTTATATTTATCTTTTTCCAGTCATCAGGAACTTCACCTGACTGCCATGATTTTTCAAATATGACAGACAGTGGCTTAGCAACTTCATTTGCCAGCTCCTTCAGCACCCGTGGATATATCTCATCAGGTCCCATGGAGCTGTATACGTTCAGGTTCCTAAGATGGTCTCGAACCAGATCCTCTCCTACAGTGGGCCCAGGGTCTTCATTCTCACAGCCCCTGCATCTGCCTTCTAGGAGTTGGGTGGTGAGAATTTTCCAGTGAAGACAGAGGCAAAGAAATCATTAAGAACCTCAGCCTACTCCAAATCTAGGGTAGCCAGTTCTCCTGATAGCTTCTGGAGAGGGCCCACATTGTCCCTAGTCTCTTTTACTCACAATGTACCTATAGAATACCTTCCTGTTATCTTTCACATCCCTTGCCAATTTTAATTCTAAGTGGACCTTAGTTTTCCTAACCTTTTCCCTAGCTTCCCACACAACATCCCTGTATTTTTCCCAGGCCACCTGTCCTTGCTTCCACCTTTTATAAGCCTCTTTTTTTGTTTGAATTTTCCCCAGCAGCTCCTTATCCATGAAAGGAGGTCCCCTGGCCTTCCTGCAGCACTTCCTTCTGGTTGGAATGCATCGCTCCTGAGCTTGCAGTAGGTGATCCTTGAATATCAACCAACAGTCTTGGGCCCCACTGCACTCTAGAGCTATATTTCATGGAAACTTACTGAGCAGGTAGTTAACTTCCTGAGCACCTGGCCCAGTGTTTATATGTACTGTATTGAAATGTTGAGATTAATTTCATTCATATCTTCCTTTCTTTTAACATCAGATTTGTTGTAAACTTCTAACAAATAAGTACACTGGTTTAAGAATAATTTTAAAGGATATTAGTAATTTATGAAAAACTGTATCATTTTATCGTATTGTAATTATCGTAGACACAATAAGAATTCTTCAACTGTGTTATGCAAGGGCTTTATTTAGTCTGAATGAAATAAAGGTTATGTGCTTTTTCTGTCACCATAAAATCTTTCACCTCAGTGTCCTTTTGTGAAAAAATGTCTACAAGTAACAATGCTTTGAAGGCAGGTTTCCTAATCAAATTTCTATAAAGTGATATCCTTCATTGCTTAATAGGGCAGTTGAATGTCGACTGGTAATTTAAGTCCCTCTGCAGATAAATAAAGTATCCATCACAATTGTAATTAAAAAGACAAATAAAAAGGTGTATAAATGAATGTGGTTTTGTTTTGAGCAAGGATTTTTTTAAACAGAAATACTGATTTATGCAACCATCAGGTTTGAATGCATGCAACACAACTTTCTCAGATTGAATTCCATTGATTTTCTATAACAATGTCAAGCATTCAATGCATCACAGCAGCAGTGAGACTAAAATAAATAATCCCTTCAGAAAGAAAGTGATTCTTCTCTTCTTAAAAACATAGGTGAACATCTTGTTCTGCTGCTCCCTTGATCTGTTGTGGCTTAAGCTGTAAGGCTTTAGAATGTCCTAATTCCCTGTCTTCATTTTTATTTAGGATAACATGCTTTGTTTATCTTATGACCTTCCTTATGCTCTTGCCTCTGGGACAAGTTGTTAGAACTGTATGCCATTCTTTTTATGAAATGTGAAGAGATGTAAAGAAGAAAATAAATGCCAGCAAATTCAGCCTTGAATGTAGTTATATGTGATATTGACAGGACCTGAGTAGCACAAAAATAGCCTTGAAAGATGCTGTTTCATATATAAGATTCATATTTGAAAGGTGCAGTAGACTTATAACACATTCTGCATGTACAAATTAATATTTCTAATGAGATTGCAGTGTTTCTGATCACACTGTCAGTTATAATCACATTTTGACAATGTTAGTTCTGGTTATTTGAGCTTAATATTTATAGCCCAGGATTGTCATTTACAAATGCGAGTTTGACGGGGTTTGTACTCCTCTCTAAATTTATCACTTACTTTGTTATTGATTTGTAAGTCATTAACTATTCTGTTTTATACATATGATTTAAAGTTGGTGAATTATTTAAATTGCACCAAGACACTCATTTTCCACACCTTCAGATGTTATTTTGAAATGCTTACCATGAACATGACATCATACTGTTGTTATAAGAAATCACACAGTTTTCAGCTGCATGTTTCCATGCAAAAAAGCTACTACACTCCCCAAAGTATTAAACTGGTTTGCAACTTGGTTGATTTGAAATAAATAATATATACCTTCCAAGTGACACTAAACAAAATAAAAAAATCCAACTGTTTTGAAACAAGCAAGAAATATAATGTAGTGGGTTGGATTATCTTCTCACCCTCTCATTAAAGAATAAGGAGTAACAGTTCTTCCTTTTTCCTTTGTGTGAGTGACTCCATTGTTCCAATGTCTATTCAGCAGTGTCTACAACTGCAAGCAGGCATTTTATTTTAATTGTCAATATCAGGTCAATACTGATACTCATTTGTAATCTTAAGGACTGTGGTGACCATGAAATGGTGGAGTTCAAGATCCTTTGGGCAGCGAGAAGTGCACCCAGCAAGCTCACTAACCTGGACTTGAGAAGACCAGACTTTGGCATCTTCAAAGATCTGCCTAGAAAAGTCCCATGCGATAAAGCTCTGGAGGAAAGAGGGACCCAAGAAAGCTGGTTAATTGTCAAGGATCGTCTACTCCAAGATCAGGAGGTGAAGCATCCTGAAAAAGATGAAGTCTGTCAAAAATACCAACAGGCCTGTATGAATGAACAAGGAGCTCCTGGACAAATGCAGACACAGAAATTAAGAGGATGGAAACAAGAACAGGTAACCTGGGAGGAATACAGAGAAATTGCTCAAGCAGCCAAGGATCAGGTTAGGAAAGCTAAAGCCCTAATAGAATAAAATCTGGCCAGGGTTGTCAAGAGCAGGGATGTGTTATAGCAAGTTCAGAGGAAGGCCACGAAGATGATCAGGGGGCCGAAGGACCTGTCCTGTAGAGAGAAGCTGAGAGAGCTGGGATTGTTCAGCCTGGAGAATAAAAGGCTCCAGAGAGACCTTAGAGCCCTACCCCTTCCAGTACCTGAAGAGGGCCTACAAGAAATCTTGAGAGGAACTTTTTACAAGGGCCTGTAGTGACGGGACAAGGAGTAATGGCTTTAAACTGAAGCTGTGTGGGTTTAGATTATATATTAGGAAATTGTTTACTGTGAGGGTGGTGCAAGTTGCCCAGGGAAGTTGTGGACACACACCCCACCCTCCTCATCTCTGGAAGTGTTCAAATAAAATATTAGAAGTGATGGAAGATGCAAAGTAAACCATTGTTTTACTTATAAAATCTGTTTTACTTAGCAATTTACCTACTCTAAGACACCTGAGTTCATCAAGGAGTTTTACACCCTTTTCTGCCTCTGCTAGAAATTTAGCTTTCCATGTTTAAGGTAAACTCTGATAAGGTAGAGCTGGATTCTGTTAAGGTACAGCTGTGTAAAAATGGACCAGTATTCTGTTAAAAAAGGCTAATTCATGAAGAAAGAGCTGTAAAAAGCTCTGAGTCTCCAACCCTCATCTTAGGAGCTGCATTTAAATTCAGTCCTTTGCCCATGGTCTTGCCTGGGCTACACTTCAGGTATGCTGTGCCTGGTATTGTGCCTTGCTGATTCTGACCTTGCCTTACTGGCTTGGCATCTTGGTTTTACCTTGGACCTGCCTCACCACTATGGCCTTGTCTGGCTACAGCTGAACTGTTGGCTGAACCTGGTTTCCAGTGCCCGACCTGCTCTTCTTCAGTTCCTGGATCTTTCTCAGGGCTCTGCCTGCTTTGCTGTTGCTCTCAGCTCCTGACTTGCACTGCCTTGTGGAGTAACCCACTTCTGCTGCTCCCTGACACATACAGCATCACCTTTTTCATACTGAGATGTTTGTATAGTTAGCATAGTTTTCTGGGAAATTTCTTTAGCTTACTCATTTGTGGGCTTCACACCAGAGAAAATGATCCAGTGATCACCTTTCAATAACCTAAGGACTACTTGAGCTGGTGTACTCTTTCAGTAACTCTGTTCCTAGGGTTCCTCCACCTTCACTGATCCTTTCTATGATTAACCTTTAGTGAGATTACCTAAACATAAGAACACCAAATAAAGGAAATTCCCCCCACCCCTTTTTTTCCCTGCTGTACTTTATGAGCATTCAGCATACAAACTATAGATTTTGAAGGTTTTTTAAAAAGTTGCGTAATTTCTTTGTCAAATTCTCAAAAAATTAAATTGATGTGTCATAGGTGACAACAGTCAGAAGTCAGTTAAAGTTAATAGACTTGGAAGGAAAACACCATTGATACATTCTGTCTAAAAAGCAGAACAGACTATGTGACTGCAGATGTTGTCTTTGCTGTTAATGACAAAGCCATTGACCCAAATGGCATTAATATGCTGTAAGTAACCATTTCAAGTACATGATTGTCCAAAGCCCATTATACACATCTGAAGGCAATCATGCACAGGTGTGCACAGTTGTTTCTATATAAGTCAATGGGGTTTTAGAGAGGAAGTTGATGACCAAAAATATGTCACAGAGCAGTGTAGAAGGTCAATATATGATCAAACAAAAAAATCTTATTAAAACATAGATATAAGATATTGTAGTACCTTGTCAGCAGTATCCAGTTATCTAAGTTCCTTGTCAGTAAAACATATAATGGCTATTACCCTTTTACCACCCATTTCTCATAATTTGATTTTTATTCCAAATAATTGTTATAAATAATTATACAAATATTTTCAAAAATTTAGCATATTTATGTAATTAATTTTTATGAACTTTATGCAAATTTACAAATTTCATAAAATGCCAGCATTCCAATACAATGGCTATCTTCCTGTCCCTAGTTTTATTTCTTAAAAAAAAAATTTAAAAATCCTGCAAAATATTACAGCTGGAATAACCAAAATGTGTTGGTAAATACTCATAGCTTAAATATTTGTTCAAATTCATTGTTCTGAACTATCCTTTCTTCTATATTGTCATATGATTTACACTGATGTAAAAAAACAAACAAACAAACAAACAAAAAACAACCCATCAAACAGGCATAGTTTCTTTGATTTGCTTCATCAGTTGTAAAATTTCATTTAGGATTTTTCAATTATAACTAATAACTTTATTAGGTACCTTCTATACTTCTGTTACCAATGTTATTAGCATGTGTCGAACAAATTAGGAGGAAAGGTCCCCATGGAAACTAAGATTGAAACCATAAGAACCACATTCTGGTTTTTGCAAATGTAATTTCCTGTAATAAAGGAATACTTTGAATGAAAAAGACCAGTTAATAATTTCCCCCTATCAGTAAAACTGAAATCTTAGACAACATCAGTTCTCTTGTGATGGCATTTGCTGAAATTTTTCACCTTAATAGAGGTCTTGAAAGATAAAGTGGAAATATTACGGTTTCCCTTTTCAGCGCAAGATAGACATTGACAATGTTAGCAACTTTAAGGACAAAATTCAGGGTTGGTGATACGTTAAGAGCACATGGTGTGGAATAATTAGGAAATGCGGAATTAAACTTAAATTTGAAATGCAGCATTGTCCACACATAAGGGGAAAACGGACTTTCATGGCTTCTCAGGGTGAGATGCAGACGCACCTGGTATGCCAGGAATATGCACTCCACAATGGTTCCTGTGGCAACACAGACGGAGGGTAGAGCAAGGTGGAGATCTTGCTGTTACGTTTTGTCCTAGCCTCAGCAAAAGATGGGAACTAGGTGGTACCAGAAATGGATAAGCTGCATACTTGCTACCCTGAGCCAACGGCCTGTCATATTTTGACAGAATGCCAGCCTCTGTGTAAACTTTGCTTCCTTATAATGCCATTATAATGCATTTACATGCTAAAATACACACCCATCTCCAATGTGACCCCCCTCCAAAATGAGACCACCTCCCTCTGAGTATGTGCTTTGAATTTTTGGTGTCATATACCTTTAAAGCAAAGCAAGAGAGATTTGCACTGTTGTAGTTTAAGCCTCTAAAACTCATGAAGTTTTACTCACTCACTCATTCCCCTCTTTTTCTTCCTCCAGTCCCTGGGGGATGGGGAGGAGAATCGAAAAAAAATCCAACTTGCACAGGTCGAGATAAGAACAGTTTAGTAACTAAAGTATAAGACAAATCACTACTGCTACCATCAATAATAATACAAGAGAAATACAAGGAAAGAGAATACAACTGCTCACCAAGCCCAAACCAGCCAGTGCACCCCCAACAGCGAGCCCCCTAGTCCACCACCACACCCTTCTGGGTCTCTGCTCTCTGCCTTCACATCCTGGACATGACGTGCTGTGGTATGGAATAATCTCTTTGATCAGTTTGGGTCAGGTGTCCTGTCTCTGCTTCCTTCCGGCTCCCCTCCTCCCTGGCATAGCATGAGACTCAGAAAGTCCTTGGTCAGACCAAAACATTACCAAGCAGTAACTGAAAACACTGGTGTTATCAGCGCTGCTGCCACGCCCAAAATCAAAAACAGAGCGCTGCACCAGCTACCAAGAAGGAGAAAAATGACTGCTACTGCTGAACCCATGACAGGCACCAATAGTAATAAAGGTATGTATAACTAGAGTCACTCAAGCTCTACCTTGAAGGTGAAAATAGTATAAAATGACCCGAGAGAAAGGGCGATACTGGGGAAGATACCATCATGGACAGGCCAAGGAAGACAACATCAACAGACTCCTGGGATTGGTTGACAGGCTGTACCTCTCTTCCCCCCTCATAAGGACGCCTGTGGGTAAGACTTGCACTGTATCCAGTGCTTTGCTAGGAAAACTTAGAATTTCTCTATAGAGTTACTTTTACTGTCACCTGTTTATTTTAGAGCCAGGCTGTGTTAACTTTATCGAGCACTTGTATCCATGTAACTAGTATTTGCACGTGCTTTGCAGACAGTATTTATCAGCAGCAATCCATAAGAACCTGTACCTGTTGCATCAATAAATTACACTATTTCGGTAGCCAATCATAATTCCCTCACTGAATGCGACCTCATCTCTCTCAGTGTGGCCATGAGGGTTCATGAGCAGAATTTAACCAGCAGTGTGGTGCATTATCAGTGAATCCGGAATCAGATGCGCCCTGACTGGTGGTTGCCTATTAGGGCTGTTCCTAGCCCCCTCTGATAAAGCAAGGGGTTTATTTTTCCCCCTTTAATGCAACACATGGGAAGCAGACAGAGGGTGAAGAGGGACCTGCTGCATGCATCTTTTTCTGCCTAACATATAATCCCTGTGTTTACCTATGTGCCCAGCCTGAGTGCTGGACTCTCCATATGTATGCTGCTCTCACTTCAGTGCACATATGTTTGTTCAGTTCTGCCTGCCAGGTTTTTGAAGGGGACACTACAATTCAGATTTTTCTCCTTTATGTGGTCACTGATCTTTATGAAACTTGTTTATGACACCTTAACATTTCTATCATGTTTGGCAGAAATCAGGTGAAATGCTGTAGAGGTAGATCAATTTAGACAGACAAAGAAACCCCGCTTCATAAGTCTTTCTTCAGGAGACCAAACTGAAAGCAGGCAATTTGAGAGAGAGAGCTCACTGTTTCCTGTTTATTTTCAAACTTCAAAAATTATAGATGTTAAAGATAGTAGACAGCTATTATGTGTATTTACTTTCCTTCCATACTTTCTATGTTGAAACTAATTGTTTAGGAGGATAGAGATCATAGGAAATCCTACAGACCTAAGCACTGCTGGTCACGGCTGTCTGCTTAGATAAGTGGGCGGTATATTTTCTTGTGGAAATTTGTTCCAACTTCTTTTCAGTAAAAAAACCCAGTGTGTTCTGTTTGATGATAAGAATATTTTCTTTCTGATTGGAGAAAAAGCATTATTTTTTCAAAGTCTTCTTTGTGTATTGGCACAACTACATACAATGTCCTTTCTCTCCCTTTTTTAATTCTTCATGTGGGCATACTGTTTAGGATCGCTCCTATCAGCCTCTAGGCAGATGATCCATAATTGATGCAAGAAGCATAGAGGACATCTCAAGAAGCTTTAGTATCTGCAGTAGGTGGAGTTATTAGGAAATGAGGCTGAAAACTGAAGCAATGCAAGCAGATGAGATTTAAGATAAAGATATATATATATAGATACTAAGAGCCACAGGAAAAAAATAAAATGTTTGTATGCAGCTTTCTTTACCTCTTTTTTATGCAGATTCCTTTTGCTATAGGCAGATAGCTCAGAGCACAAGTCAAGCAGGTTCCCGTTATATAAGGAGTAATAACAAGATTATGAAATTTGCATGGTTCAGATAGGGTCAGGGGGAAAGGCAGCAGTTCCAAATAGATGTTTAAGACTGGCACTCTGCCCCAGATACCCAGTGCAATTTGCAGTGCAATATGGAAGCATGGAAGGTTATCAGAAAATGCCATATGTGTCCAAACCATGAATAGAAACAAAACACTTCCAGCTAGGGCTTCCTCACTGAAATGACCCACAGTAGCATCTGACACTTCAGTGTAGCTACAGATATCACTTGTGGAGTCATGTTCTTTTGCCTTTGAAAAATATAGTAAAAGAATAAGAGTTTACCTCATTATTTCTTACTCCTTCACATCCAACTCTAGATAATGACGGAATCCTCGGCTGACTGCAATTGAATAGGGTGAGATATTTTGAATCATGCACATAAATGACCCGGTAACTGCCAATACAGATTTTCACTGACTGTCCTACTCCATCCTTCATTTTACTGAGTTAATCTAAATTACTCTCAGCTTAGTGTTCTAACACCAGTTAGCAGCATCAAGAATTAGTCACCAACAAGCAAAGACACTTTTATAAAACTGTTCCTTTCCAGAGTAACCCTACTTGCTATTTCGCATAAACCAAGGAAAAGATAAAGTGAAAATAGAGACCACCTCTTTACCTTCATAAAAGCATATGCATATGTAATGCTTATGCAAGTGAGATATTAACCTGGCTCCAAATACTTAGTGCTTGACAAGTGGACATATGTGCTCTGGCTTTCTCACATTTTACTCTGCTAGTAGTACACAGCAACTGTGACCCTACATTTAAGCTAGGATTATGACTGGTATCTCTTGACAAATTCGTTCACAATTCTTCCTACATTTTTACTGATTCAACACCACTTAATATTGGCATATATCCAGATCTGTGCAGAGACTGCTGTTGTGCTGAGCTTGTGAAATGTCTTTATTTTGTGCAAAGACAGGGATCTGGGTATTAGAGAAAACTTCAATTTAATTTGAAAACTAAGGATTTTAATAAAAAAACACCTGATGTCAGTTCCTTCACTACCAAAAATCTAGAGCAATAACACAGATTTGGTGGCAATTTAAGGTAGATATACACCAGGGCAAAACCACCACCTGACAAATAAGTAGAGGGGCCTGATTCTGGAGATAGATACACACAAGTTGTTATTATACTGGTTCGTTTAAACTTACAGTGGGTTTAAACTTTTAGGAGACTAAAATTAAACCTTTCTTTACTATCTGTTTTATTACTTATAGCTCCATAGATATAAGCGAATATTTCACTTCAAAAACAAGGAAAAGAAGCTAAGATTGTAGATTTCTCTGGTGTGGTTTTAGGAAACATTGACTAAAATATCTTACATTGTAGATGTTGTAGTTTTGATTTTCTAACCTTTAAGAAGTGAAATCAAATTACAGTATGCAGAAGAAAATTAAAAAATTCAATTGCATGATTTTCCTTTGATTTTCCACTAATATTTTATGAGTTGTTGCTAAAGCTGAAGTAAAAAAAAAAAATAAATTCTATCCTTACTGATATTGATGTAAATCAGATTTAATTCTTAAGAGAGATTCCTTGGCAATATCTGTGTAGATCCATAGGATCAAATGCAACTATGCCTTTCAGATGTACATCTTGGAATTTTAAGATTTGTCACTTTTTAAATCAATGTCTGTAGGAACAATACAGTGAAATTCAGTGACAACTTAGGAGCTCAGCAAGTGCAGTATGACATTCTCCTTGGTGCTGCAGGATACCTATGAACAATTGAAAATATGTTTTGAAATGTGCCAAAAAATAGTTTTATTTAATATGGACACATCAGAAAAAGAAGAACTGATCAGCATGTGGGCATTATGGCATTGCATTGCTCTGACAGATTCTAGCAGCATGAGACTTGAAAGAGCTCTTTTATTAAATTTCTGATTAAATGTCTGAATACACGTGGAGAATGAAAAGTAGGGCTGCCATAAATAAAAACTGAATACATTTAATTCACAAAAATATTTGGAAATGCCTTCTGCTAATCATAGGCATTTTTGTTAGAGACCTCAGATGCATTTGTTTGGAAAAAAACATTTATAGGAATTGTAAGCAGTGAATACCTTGTTTATCATGTTCTGTGCCTGTGCTAAGAATAAGCAGAAAAAAAGGTTAATTTGAACATTTAAAGGAAATACAACATCCTGATATTCTTTCTACACTTCAAAATGTGGAATGCACCATGTTAGAAACACTATCTTTCAGCTTGCTTTTGAAACTGATACTAGATGACTAGATGCATCTAATATCTAAGATACTAGATGACTATACTAGATCATAGAATCATCATAGAAGCATAGAATAGTTAGGGTTGAAAAAGACCTGAAGATCATCTAGTTCCAACACCCCTGCCATGGGCAGGCACACCTCACAATAAACCATGTCACCCAAGGCTATGTCCAACCCGGCCTTGAACGCTGTCAGCAATGGAGCATTCACAAATTCCCTGAGCAACCCATTTCAGTGCCTCACCACCCTCACAGTAAAGAATTTCTTCCTCATATCCAATCTAAACTTGCCCTGTTTAAGTTTGAACCCATTACCCCTTGTTCTAAAACTACAGTCCCTCATGAAGAGTCCCTCCCCAGCATCCTTATAGACCCCTTCAGATACTGGAAAGTTGCTATGAGGTCTCCACGCAGCCTTCTCTTCTCCAGGATGAAAAGCCTCACCTTTCTCATCCTATCTTCATAAGGGAGGTGCTCAGGTTCCCTGATCATCCTCGTGGCCCTCCTCTGGACTTGTTCCAACAGTTCCATGTCCTTTTTATGTTTAGGACACCAGAACTGCACACAGTACTCCAAGTGAGGTCTCATGAGAGCAGAGCAGAGGCGGAGGATCACCTCCTTTGACCTGCTGGTCGTGCTGTTTTTGATGCAGCCCAATCTTATCTGATCTACTAGAAGATTATCTTGAATAAAGGCAGAAAGGGAAAAATGACAAAGAAAGCAAAACAAGGCATTCTTTCACTTCTGTACATTGGCAGTCAGATGTTCCACCAGCTTCAGGAAAGCAGGGCTCCATTATGCATGATGATGACTTGGAAAAACAAACGTCATCACTCTGAAGGTCCCCTCCTTTTCTTCTTCTTCCTCCATCTTTGTATTCTGATCATGACATCATATAGTATGGGACATCTCTTTGGTCAGCTCAGGTCAGCTTTCCTGGCTGTGTCCCCTCCCAGCTTCTTGTACACCCCCAGCCTATTCACTGGGGGGGTGGTGTGATGAGCAGGAAAGGCCTTTGCTCTGTGTAAGCACTGATCAGCAGTAACAAAACCGTCTCTGCATTATCAACACCGCTTTCATCACAAATACAAACCATAGCATCATACTAGCTACTATGAAGAAAAGTAACTCTATCCCAGACAAAATAAGCACATAAATGTAAGGGTGTATGGAGGGTGAGAGGTCTGCTTCACCAAGATTACCTGGTCAATGACCTTTTCAGCATAAAGGGAATAATAAGGGGGAAGCAGAAATGGAGGGATGTAAATGTGATAAACAGGGGAGACAGGGGCAAAGACCAAAAGTCTTGAGTTACTGTTTGAAAGACCATTAGGCAGTTCAGGCACTGCTCTGGGGAGAGAAAATGTGGGCTTATCTACGTGATAGGAAGAGGACCACGAAGATATGGGATTTTCAGAGGTGTCATTGGACACTATGCCAAATTTATTAAATTATTTTTGCTGGAGTCAGGAAGGAAAAAAGGTGTGAAACAGACAGAAAGTTGCATAGAAGGGTGTGATTACACGAAATCCATGCTGGTGTTGTGATGATAGGTCACTGCCTCAGCATGTCCACATTCCAGGTGATGTGGAGGGTGATTACTTGTATCATCCACAAAGCAGACGTGGAGTTTGTATCTGGGTTCACTGGCACACTCCAAGCTGCACCAGCCAGCGAGGTGCTGGGTCTGGGCAGGGGTATCAGGCAGGTGGAGGGTCTGTGCTGGTATTTAGGGGGACCTGTGAGTGTGGGGTGCCTCTGGGATGAGTGTGTGAGTGCTGTGTGTGTGCAGTGAGCACCCAGCTGGACCAGTCTCAGCAAGCTGAGGACCTAAGGGGTGAGTAACAGGGGCTAGGAACTATGCAGAGGCACCAGAAAGGCAAAGGGGCCATTTCAGTGGTTAGGGGATCTGCGAATATCTTTCTACTTGTGAACGTGGGGAGCGTGGTTTGTGAGCTACAGTAGTGACTTTCTGCCTTTGCCAGCCCAAGAGGAGGAGGGGATGTGGCTGGCTGTGCCTGTGTTTGATGTGAGACCTGAAAGTGGGTGCTGCTGGAGGGAACACATGGTCTGTGAAGTCAGCACCTGGTCTGTGGCTGTCTGTGTGACCAGCTATGCCAGTGTCCTCATTACAGGCATCTCTGTGTGCGTGCATGTGGGAGCTGCCTCTACCATCCTGGAATGGAGACCCTCAGGGAGCATGGGACTGGTCTCCAGTGGCTGAGCATGAAAAATCCTCATGCCCTGTTTTGGCCATTTATAATATCCCTTAACAGGAACAATGCATGATCTCAATATTTCTTATAATTATGATCCCAGAGTTTCTATTGACAAAATAGGAAATATTTTATCTCTATTTTGAAATCAGAATACTGGAAGTCAAATTTGCTTCCTTTGTGGACATAGCTTTTGTATGTGATTTGATTTTCTTCTTGCAGTTTTCCTATCAATATATTAATCTTTCTCATAGAAATAGAGTTACACTTTTATATTGGCTAATTGCCCAAACTTGAATTACGGGCTCAGATGTTGCTGTTACTTGGATGAACTTTCAAGTAAGCTTTTCATAGCAATAATAATAATTCAAACTCAAGTTACCTTACCAAAAAGTTCTTTTAGGGAAAAAATATTCAGTATCATTCTGAATGAGGAATACAGAAATGTACTGCCAGCAATTGGAATCCACCAGTAAGCAAGCCAATTTAAACTCCATCCGTACTTAGGTTGAAGCTAACTGAAGGATCGAAGCTAACTGAAGGATCGTTACATTGTACTTCAGTCTGCCATTGTAATGGTCACATAAGTTCAAAACTTACAAGAGTTGTTTTGATTTCCTGTAATTACGAGACAAATCCTCTCATTAGGAAAGAGGCTAGAAGACAGTCATTCACTCTGTAAAGAAGACGTGCAAAAATACAACATAAGAATATGTAGCACAAAGGGAAATTATAAAAGTTGTTAAAATTTTTCCATGTGGTATGTGTCTGCTTCAGTAACCTGTCTTTATTAGAATAACCTGGAGTGAAGTGACTAAACCAATGGGGTTAACACACACTAAAGGCTAAGAACAGTGTAAAATCCTGCATGCAACATGCATGCAAACTGTGGTGATATATCTCTCTATATATACATATAGCTTCTTTGCAGTTCATAAATGTTCCACAGATGCCAGAGACTCATGTAAGGCCAGTTCAACAATGGTATTGAGGTTTTTGACTCCTTATTTTCAAGGAATGGGGTATGAAGAGTTAAACATCTCAGTATGCCTTGTGGATCTGGTTTCAGGATGATAAAGTTCTGTTGTGAAAGGGCATCTTGTGGTCATCTTAGATTTAATAACCTGCAAAATAAGTTCAAAGTTTCTCAGACAGTATTTTCTAAATATGAATTATTCCATCAGAGCTGAAGACAGTGTCTCCACTGTTTTCTTACAGAGTCATTTACTACTCACCCAAGTTGCAGCAGGCTCAGAAGTTTTAAATGAGCATCTCTGACCTCTCAGCTAGATACACATAGATGGAGCAAACTATATGATATTCTGACACATTGATTTTTCAGGCCATCTTTAACTATTAAAAAATAAGAACATGGCTAGGCCATCCAACATGTTAGAAAGAAAATAATCTCCTTTCTCAATACCAAATCAGTCTAAGAATTTGGACATAGGAAGACCTATTAAGCCAAAATCATAATCTCTGTGTTGCACTCTCTTTTGATAATCAACCCATCAAAAATAAAACACATTCAAGCATAGATACTAAGACTATTGAGAGCCAAACACTCCAGTCTAAAATTTATAGACAATTGGCTCTAGCTCAGCTGAATTTTGTGCTAATATTCTTTCATTATAGGGCCATATGTAAAGCAACAACTTTTCAAAAACCTTCATCTCATTTTCAGTTATTATGTTTTCAGTATTTTGCCCTATAAGTATTCCTCATCTCAAGAACTCGTGTTTGTAATAACTAACTTTTGAATTCTCTTTCTAGGTTTGAGGGGAAAAAAATGTACACAGTTTTTAAACAATTTAGAAATTACCCTTTACATGAACAAACGTTTAATGTAATTTTTTGTTTGGTTGGTTCTGCCCTTAGTTATTTTAATCTTCACTAGAAAGGCAGACATGGCAATGGTTGAGACAAAATGTATTTCTGCTACTATTAATTTGAGAAAATATTATTTACCCACTCCCCACGTCCCTCACCGTAAGATCATTGTGACTGGGGTCAGTTATAAGTTTATTTCTTAAATCTTTTTGTTTGGTTTTTCTTTCACCTCCAATACAATCAGAAACATTTACTTGATTTTCAATAGAAAGACAAGTAAAAAAAATGTCTTCATCACCCAAATATGTTTAAAAATTAACTTTACACAGTAAGCAGAATAAAGACAGATTTACAACAACTGGCACACTTAGGAAATAGGTGAGTTTGACAGGAAAAAAAAACTCATTACTTGAAAATTCAGCCCTAGACATTTATATCTAGCAATAACTACCAAAAGTGTTACAGTGTTGTTGGATGACTCCGTAATAAGGTAACCAAAAACCAGTCCCTCAGTTAGCCAGAAACAAAACTGTATACAGATCACTGTACAGCATTGTGAAGAGATTGGATTTTCTGTGGAAAGGAACAAGAAGATGGAATATGCTTTTGCAGGTCTCATGTAATAGTCTTTCTGCACACCTATCAGACATTTACAACAGCTTAGTGAAAACCTGTGGTTCTCTGCATCAAAGGTCACTCAGCTGTCAGAAGGATTTTATCACCTAATAAAGTAATCTCAATCTATCACTAAAAGAGATTGAAACAGCTCATTGGAAGTGGTTGGATTTTCTTCAGGTTCTCCTATAATTAGCTCCGTAAGAAAATTATTATACTTACATGCAAAGTGCACTGAATATCTGACATGTTTCTTTCTCTTGTTCTTGTTACTGTGTATATTATGGAAATTAAAAATCTATCTAATTAAGATACAGATCACCGATGTATTTTCTGTCTTCTTTTCACTGCAGGGATATATCTGTGAACATCTTGCTGAAAGGTCTTTGCATATTCACTATTTCTAAATATAGTTACTGCCTAACTTTTACGGATTCAGATGATTCAAAGTTACCTCTTTGAAATTTTATACCTATTAAAAATAAGTGTTGCAGGAATACCTGGAAGTCTTAACAATTAGACAGGATTGTAACAAATTGACTTAATTTTCCTCAGTCGCAGATACTGCAATCAGTAAGTAAACTAGTTGACTATTTAGGCTCATATTATTGTTGATGGAGAGTACTAGGCTTCTTTAGGATGTGAGTCCTATCTATACGTTACTGTAGGAGTTCACAGTTACATGAACAGCCTTTGAAAAGAATATATTTCTCTCCATTAACTATGAAGTAGCAATGGGATAACTAGCTTAGATGTGGATGTTGACATGGTAGTTACCCACATTTAGTCAGATGAATATCAGTCACCAAAAAAAGGAAAGTTCTTGCCTCAATGAATTGGCTATCTAAATAAGAAAGGAATAAGTGGCAATTCACAGAAATTAAATAGCTTGCACAAAATCAGAACCTAAAATTAGTACCTCCTGAGTGTTACCAAAATTTTTTAAACAAAAGACTGTATCTGCTTGACTTTTCAGTATGAAGTTTTTCTTTCAAGGCTTTTGTCTTTAGCACCCTGGAAATGTCCTCATACTACACTGCTGTATTGATGACAGTTCTTCTTTGTTTGTTTCTTTTTCTAACTTATTTCCAATGTACTAAAAGTGCTGTTTGATTCACTTCTACATAGAAACCTCATAAAAAATTGAAAGGCTTCAATAATTTTAGATCATTCTGCACTGCACATAGAGATTTAAATTTCAGTGCTAATTTTTTTATTAGCACTTTAATTTGGAAGGTACAAGGCTTCTACAAGATTTAAAATTATTGGAGCATTTCAAATTTTTATAAGCTTTCCAGTAAAGATGTGACTGTGGTTCTGGGCTTGTAAAGTGTAGCACAATTTAAATTTAATCTAAATTATTTAAGTGCTTCAGACTTCAGGGAGATTTTCAGTCTTTCAAACTGGGATCCATGTTCAGAGACTAGAGCAATCTTATAATGTAAAGTGCTTTTATCATTTTAAAGACCTGCGGGCAGCATTCAGAGCAGGCCTTTTTTATTGTCAGTTTGTTAATTTAAAATATTTGTTTTCATCTCCAGTGAATGGCAAAGAAACAAGTAAAATAAGAGCCTAAAGGGAAGACACCATTTTCTTTCCCATTTAGATAGATGGTGAGGTGATATGAAGAACACTGTTTCACAATGCACATTTTGAAATTTACTATAAGCTGTTACATAACCTATAGTCTCACTCGTGCGCACAGGTGTTATATACACTTATTATCTTAAAAGATCAAAGACACATAACTTGCATTTTCACTCTTGCTGTAGACTGTTTCACCTAGAGATGAACCAAAATGTGTTTAATTGTATTTTGTTTAGTTTTAGTGTAATGCAAATGTACCAATTTCCTGTAAAATCAAAGTCATATGTCATTTTTGTAGCTATCTTTGCCCTACAATTAACAAAATCTTATGGCATTGAATACATAGGTTTCTGATTAATACATCCTGTGAAGCAAAATTTCAAAGACTATTATTGAGTGCCTGGAAAGAATTCTGCTAGCATCACGAGTAATTTCAGAACTGAAGTGTCTCCACCCATTTAACACATGAACATGACTAATTCTACTAGTCTTTTTCATCATTCTGACATATTTTTCTGTTACATGAGCATCATTTGTCATTCAGATTGCTTACTAAAAATAATCTTACTCCTTTTTCTTGGCACTATGAGCTTGTAAAGGCACTAAGCTATTGTTGCAAAGTTAATATTGAAACGTGTCAGCATCACTGCTGTTGCCGGAATGAGCTGTTAGATTCAGTTTGAGCAAAAATTGTATTAAATCTTGGGTACATATGTTTATTCAGATGTGCCAAGAACTGTTTAGAAGGGCTGAACTGCAGCAGTGAAGAATGCACTAGAAGCTTTTGAACTAAATCAAGCAGGTGGAAAAGTGCCCTCTTTGATTCTTTTGTCTGGTGGGTCAGATACAACCAACTAGCTGATAGTCAAGTAATTTCTATCACCCTAATCTAGAAAGAACTTTAGAGATATTTGCTTGAGCCATGAAAGGATTGGAAGAGCTAAGGCTATTATTTTGAGGTAAAATAATTAGTTGAAAAAGCCAGTGTCTGCCCCTTTTGTAAAAGAGTACTAGACTTCTGTTTGGATAGTAGGAGATTGCTATACAATGCTAGGTAAAGCCCATATACCACTCACCTTGCTCAGATACACGTAGGACATACAAAAAATGTCTACACCAAAGAAGCTGTTGACATGTAGAGTGGAAGTTGGTAACTGGTAACAGGCAGTGAATTCTCAATCCCTGACAACTAGTGATATTAAGAGAAAAAGAAAAAAAGAAAATACATTGACTATGGAGGAATGTGACTGGGTTTTGTCGTTGCAAGTTTGAGGGCCAGGTTCACTGATTTACTGTGAATACTTTGGTTGCTCTTGTGTGCAAAGGAGTCATGAATTTGGTTTAATGACAAACACTAAACTGGGTTTATAACTGTGTTCTGTTCTTAGAGTGGCATAAACCATCTGGAGAATACTACTAAATCTCACCCACAGAATCAAGGCCAAGTTCTCAGCTGATTTAAATTTAATTTTGTCTAGTAATTTCAGTTTATATCATCATCAGTATGTATCAGAATCTCCATTAAGTCATTCTTTTGAATGAAATATACTTAAATGACGACAAGATGGCAAACTGCTATAATTATCCGCTACTAGATGTTGTATGAAATGTACAACAAAAAATAATTAAGAAAAATGATCTTTCAACAAATCCACATAATAAGGCATAATGCCTGTCCCAGGGCTCCTGCACTGGCTACATCTGATGGATCACTAATGATGTATATAGCCAAAGTGAACTAAAGGGATTTTATGAGGGATCATGAATACATCAGTGTTCTGATGTTCTGAACCTGTACAACCTTGTTCTACCAGGTTGTACAGTACTTCAGGAAAGGTTAAAAGTCAGTGTTTAAAATGAAAGACATGTAGGATAAGACAGAAGTAAAAGTTACAGTACTTTATCTATACTTACAAAACCAGGTGGAATTTATGCTACATGTTAACCTTAACAGATGGAATACAATCTTTTCCAGGTTTCCAATAATATAATTAGTGATAATAAGCTGGAAAAAGCCTCCAACAAATAAATAGAAAACTTCATACAAAGTCCTTGTTCCCAAGGTTGTCCTCCTATTCACAGAAAGGCAATGAGAAACAGGAGGTAGGAAAAAATCCTCTTTCATCACCCTTTGTCTATTATTGTTATTTAATGTAACAATTTATATTAAATACTTGAAAATTAGGAGGGGTCATGGGTCATTCTGAATAAGCAAATTAGGGAAGTCCATACTTTCTCTGGAGTATATAACAATTCAGTAGCATGGATACCAACTGTTCAGAGCCAGCTGATGTGACTCAGATAATGGGCCCTAGGCACATTTAATGGATAGGTTTAATTTTTCTCAAAGTCCCTCCAGACACTTTTTTTTTTTTTAATACTTTGAGATGTGGTTTTCAACTCACATGCAATAAAGAATAGTGCGTAAAACTTCTCTACAAAACTGAAGGATTTTAATTGTTGAGAAAACTACATTTTTAGTCAGGATTACTGCCCAACTATTTTTCCAGCCATTGTTTTCAACCTTCCTGAACAGTACTGTTTTCCAGGTGACAAGAGGATTTAGTAATACAAACAAGACATCAGTGTTCTTAATATACTTTGGCAGATTAACCGTTCTCTGAGAGAAGTGTTAACAGCTAGTGTTGTGATTGTGTATCAGGTTCATGGATTGCAGGAAATCTTTAGAGGAAGGTACATGCATGACTGTAACCTTAAGAGAAAGGAAGCACGTAAGAATAAACCTGTCCTCTGACCAGCACCTAGTTGAGAAAAAGCAAGCCTGACAAAATTTCTTGTTTTCAGATTGTATCATGCTGAAAGAACAATCCCAAAATAAGACACACTCCATCTAGTCAGCTTTTCAGCTGAATTAAATAAAAAAATATGCTTGAAACTGAACATAAGCTCGAGCAGTCAGGCATAGTTCCAGCCCCACCCTGCACCTCGTATTTTTTTTTGAACATAGTCACCTCATTAAGATTTCAAAAGTAGCAAATGCTAGTAAGTCTTCATGCATGTTATGGTGTTGGGCTAGTGTTAATAATGGCTTCAAAACCCATGATCCTTAGCAGGAGTATTGCCCAAATGTTCAGAGTCAAGAATCGTCGTACAAGAGAGGTTGGAAAGCACTATAAAGCTAATCTTAGAGATTTTATCTCGGCAATCACTGTTCTGGAGAAGATGTCTGCAGCAAGCAACCAGAAGAAAACAAAGAGGAAACTGACTGGAAAACCAACAATCCAGCAGTCCTTTCTGAACTTCAATATTTCTATTGTCTCTTTCTTGCATGAAAAAGAATCAGGGTAGGATAGGAGCTGTCTAAATTTACACGTGTATTCATTTACACTGCAGATAATGAGATTCATATTTCATACCTTCAAAAGTATTTTGGAAGCCAGAGTTCACTGTGTTGTCAAACTTCTTATTAGCTTCCATATACATCACATGCGCAGCAGTTCTTCATAAAATAATTGCATTATAATTCAGATTATTGTTATTGTTGTTGCTGCTGTTGTTGCTGATGTTGTTTTGGCTTGGAAAACTCTATTCTTTAAAGGAGTTTAAATTCTGTAAATCTAGGCCTACTGTTTCTGTCTGTCTGCTGCTCTCTGGACAGCTTAAGCCTGAGTTATTATAGATATTTGTATATATGAACTTTGGATATACTACTTTAATTAAACATTTGGCATTAGTACCTATGTGGTTCTGCTACACAGGTGCATGGGAGGGACACTGAATATAGACAGAAAAGAAACAATAGGTTGCAGTTGATAAGTGGGACCATGGAGGCTGAAAACTGCATAAACTGATGCAGATCACATACAGGAGTTTCTCACTTTCTGACTCCAACGACTTAGCGTGAAATGTCCTGGGAAGCTTCTTTGACCCTCCGTCATAGTTTTAAGCCCAGCTGGCAACCCAGAACCACACAGCTGCTCATTCACTCCCCCCCTTTCCTCCCCTGTTCCCAGAGGGATGAGGAGGAGAATCAAAAGAATGTAACTCCCATGGGTTGAGATAAGAACAGCTCAGTAACTAAGGTATAACACAAAACCACTACTGCTACCACCAATAAGAATAATGATAAGGAAAATAACCAGGGAAGATAATACAACTGCTCACCACCTGCTGACCGATACCCAGCCGAACCCCAGCAGTGATCTAGCCCTTCCAGGTAACTGCACCCAGTTTATATAGTGGGCATGATGTGCTGTAGTATGGAATAACCTCTTTGGTTAGTTTGGGTCAGGTGTCTTGTCTCTGCTTACTCCTGGCTTCCCCTCCTCTCTGGCAGAGCATGAGACTCAGAATGTCCTTGGTCAGACTAAACATTACTGGGCAGCAACTAAAAACATCAGTGTTATCAGTGCTGTTCCCAGGCTGAAAGTCAAAAACACAGCACTTCACCAGCTACTAAGAAGGAGAGAAATGACTGCTACTGCTGAACGCAGGACATCTTAACTGACCTGAGAACCTGTCCAGAAATTTGCCTGGCTCCTCAATTGCTGTGGGTTTGAGCCTAATTTTCTTTCTTAAAATTCAGTACCCTTGTACCATTGTGCTTTGTGAGCTCATTATTTCCCTAGATAAGCTTGGTTGTTGTGTCTTGTTCCACATTTCACTATCTTTCTCAAATTTTCAATTAATTCCTCAATATTTGCATGTAGATCAAGGATGGCTTCTCCTCTACATGGTGAATGTAGAGGAGTGTTGGCTGTCTTTGGTTTCTAAGAGATAATCCCTCTATAAATGGTATCTTGTGATTCTGAGTACCTTGAGATTTGGTCCAGGAAATTTTCATTCCTGCACGTCCCTAGTCATGTACCATCTGCCATTTCTTGTTTTTAATTCCTTGCATTACATTTGTTAATAAGGATTAATGTAGTTCTCTGATATGTTAGACTGAAGTTTTCAAAAGGCTTGAAGGAAACAGTCACTTATTTTTGGTTGGTTTTGTTTTGGTTTTCTTTCTTTTTTCCTTTTCTTCTTTTTATTTTTTCTTTTAGTATGGGGTAAATTAGATCTACCCAACAGTGCTAAGCTATTTAAAATCTTAATAAGAATTCTGCCTCCAGCTATTTTTTCCTATATATACACAGTTCTCTCTATAATATTTTGAATTTTAGTGTTGAGAATCATCAGACAAGCTTCCAGTAAAATGCATTATGTTATTGTAATATAACATTATTTGCTATTACTTGTACCTTCCTGTTGTCTTCTTTGTTTGGTTTTTTGCAGTTATCAAAGTACATAGTTTATTACTTATTCTTGTTTTCCCTGAATTCTTTTCACTTTCCACTTTATACAAACACTTAGGCAGATTCAGTGTTTTATTAGCAAAGATTTGATATCTCAGTATGTACCAGATGGAGTTAAAAGAAAGCTAATTTTCCCTCTTCTAACTGCTACAGTGTAGTTTAACACTTGTCTGAAGAAATGTATCAATTCTGAACTTGGGTTAACTAGTCATATGTCAAAATATGGTAAGTCTCAGCTCAGACTACCGCAACATGCAACACTAGCAGCTGTTAGCATCAATAATGCAGAACATTGAGACAATTGTGATATCTGTTATGGTCCTCTGTAGTAAAAGGATGATGATAAGCAAATCTTTGACACAATTATTGGATCCATCTACAGTTTGTGAATACTAACGAGATATACTTTGACACAGGGCATCATGTCTGAACTATAAAGCCGTTACCAAAATTATAAGTAAAATGTGGAGTGAAAGGCTAAGAATGAGTGTGCCAGATGTTATACTCTGAAAGCATAGAATATTTATGGACTTTTCCAGTCTGGTGCAATGGATGATCCAGACGCATGGAATGTTTGAGAACTACAGCATTGGAATATACTGAATTACATAGTACAATACAAGTGTTTTCCAGTAGATGATAGTTACTGCACTCCTGAATAAGCACTGGAAACAAAATTGAAGCTTTGGTGATGTGGAAAGAGGAACTGATGCAAATTCTACTACTCTTTTAACAGCATGCATCTTTTTATTGATGCTGGAAAAGAAGGACTATTCTCAATTGATTAAAAAATTAAGAAAGACAGGAAGAAAACAAACTAAAGAAATAGCTAAAAACTTTAATGGACCAGCCATTCTATACCTATTAACTGATTTGTGGACTTCATCTGCCTCTTTTTTTTGCTTGTGGTTTATGCCTAACAATGTCTGTGTTATTTGAGAAGTTTTCTGGACCCTGATTACTCTGAGAAGCGGACAGTAATATATCTCTGTGTGTTGCAAATATTAGGCTATAAAAAGTGACCAATGTAGTTGTAAGAAGACTAAAGTTTTGTACCTTGGTCTAAGATGGAAAGCATCCATTTAATCAGGAAAAATGATGACCCAAGACAGAACTGCAGGTACTCCAGAGATACAGAAATGAGATGGGTAAGTAACTTTAATATTTATCAATGCTTCACTATTTTTCCTCAAATCCTGGAGTTCATTAATCTAAACCAAATTCTATTGGCTTCTTTTGTGTTTGAGGAAGACGAGGAGACTCGAGAAGGAGGGCATGAATGCAGCCTGGAAAAGAGTGCTGTTTAGCTCCCGTATTAGACAGTGTACACAGTTATGAAGGTCTGTTTTAGTTTGGAAGATGGAGAATAATACTTCTTCATGCTGTATCATAGTGCAACTGGCTGTTGATCTCCTGATAGACTGAAATAAACCAGTATGCACTAAGCTGTTAAAAATTAGATTACATACAGAGCAGTGTACCCTACTTGAGTGCTCAAGGCTCGGCTAACTGAACTTAAATATGTCTAGTTTCAACTGATACAGTTAATCAGTAAGTAACAGATGTGCTAAAGACCTGGGCAGAAGGTTGTTTCCTGATCTTAGGTCCACTAATAGGGGTTAGTTATAATGAGTAGTTAAATTTGTGGTTAAAGTTAAATTCATCTGGACCCTGTAGTGGATTTCATGGGTAGAAGGGATTTCTGGAAGAAATAACATCCTCCACATTAGGGAGTTGTAAGTTGCTCTCGGAATGTGACAATTAGCTGAGGTATCTCCTAGAATTACAGAATCACACAGTTATTAGAGTTGGAAAGGACCTTACAGATCATCTTGTTCCATCCCCACTGCCATGGACAGGGTACAACTTCTACTAGACTAGGTTGCTCAAATCCCAGTCCAGTCTGGCCTTAAACACTTCCAGGAAGCAGGCAACCATAACTTCTCTGGGCAACCTGGTGCAGTGTCTCACCACCCTCATAGTAAAAAATTTCTTCCTAGTGTCTAAGCTAAACCTACCTTCTTTCAGTTTAAAAACATTTCCCCTTGTCCTGTCACTGCATGCCCTTGTAAAAAGTCCTGCTTCAGATTTCTTGCAGGCTCCCTTTAAGTAACGGAAGTCTGCAAAAGGGAGCTCTTATAAAGACAAACAAACACCACACTGCCTAAACAGAAATGCTGCCATCATACAATATTTTGGAGTGGTTAAACCCCTACAGTCTCAATAGGGTGTATTGCATTCATTAAAAGAACACTGAAGGGAAACTAATCTCAGAGCTCAGCATTAGGTAACAGTCTTGAGAAGCAGACTGCAGTTTCTGAAAAGTCATTAAGGAACAAAATTCCCATTAAATTAAAGAGAAGAAAAAAAAATAATCTAAAATCCTGAATGCCTTCGTCTTTGTTAATCTTGGCTTCAGGCAGAATTGGTCTGAGAAGCAATGTTGATAACACAATAATGTTTTAGTTATTGTTAAATGGTGCTTACCCTAATCAAAGACTCTGCCAATGAGATACACAAGAAGCTAAGAGGGAGCCCAGCCAGAACAGCTGACCTGAACTAGCCAAAGAGGAATTCCATACCACAGCATGTCATGCCCAGCATATAAACTGGGGGAAGTTAGTTGGAAGGGGACGGTTGTTGGTCTGCATGGGATAGATATCGGTCAGCAGCTGGAGGGTAGCTGTATTGTGCATCACTTATGTTTTCTGAATTTTATTTTCCCCTTTTTTCTTTTTCCCTATTATTGTTATCATTACTGTTGATATTATTTCTATTATATCTATTATTTCATTATATTTTACTTTATTTCAACTACTAAATTCTTCTTATCTGAACCCATGGGTTTTATCTTTTAGTACATCTTCAGATGTATTCAGCAGTTTTCTAGCTATTCAACTTTTTCAAAAGGGGAAAGAAATGTAAGTTTACATCTTCATTTAAATCACCATACTAACTTTTAAACTTACAGACTTAGTCGAATTATTAAAAATATATTTTCCAACAAATAAGCAGCTTACCAAAATACAAAGATTAAGCTCCTTTTCATCCATTAAACTGATATAGCTAGTAAAATAACAGCACTAGTTTTCCTTAGCCAAGAAAGCTACCACCTGTCTGGTAAGACTTGCAATTCAGATTTTATTTGTTCCAAAGTTGATGACTTTGAGGTCCATTAGGATTTCTCTTGAATTGCCAGATTGCCTGGCACAGATCATTCCAGAGCCAGCAGATGATATAATATATCTTGGTCATTATTAATCTGAGCTGGACTTGCAACAGTGTCCTAGAGGTAAAAGTGGCTGTATGCTATTTCCAGTCCCCTGAATGAAATAGCTCCCATAGGGTTCATACTCAGGAATAACATTATACTGAACAAACAAAACATTTGCTTCTCTCTCTCAAGTAGATTTGTTGCACCCAGCTTTCTTATTCACATTTTTTAGGCCTCTGAATTGTAGAGCTTCAGTCAGGCAAATCAAATTCAGCAAAGCCAAAAATCTTCTTTACTTACTTATTTATTTTAAATTATTATTTATTTACTTCATATAAAAGGGGCTTTTGGTAACAAAACCACATTTTTAAGGCACAACACCAAGACTAAAGAAAGTATGTAAGTCCACAATTATGAAAGAATTGTAAACAAAGAGGGATTCTAACAGTTGAAATACTGCAGAACTTGAGGTTTGTGTAATGCAAATCTCAATATGTTTTCCTTCCATAACATGTACAACTGCGGGAGATCATGGGCAACGCAACAACAACCAACGTGATCAAGCGCTGACAATTTATTTTGCGCAAGTAGCGCTTTTTATAGAAAAGCCTCAGAACACTAGAACATTCGATAACATTTGATTGGTTAACCTCTTAGCCAAGTGTTAGCAACAGTGTAACGATTGGTTACAGCCTATAAAATGTCCATAGCGGCAGGCCAATATTAGCCCTCCTGCTTTGCAAGCGAGGTTTGCTCTGCGGCAAGCAGATCCGGCTTCTTGACATCCTGCTCCGTGTTTTCCTCCAAGCCAGCTTCCTCTTCATGTTAGCACGTAGGCACCCTCTGTTAACTTTCTCAGCGGCCTGTGAAGGCTAAGTCAAAGGCTGGATTGCTCACATGCCCATTATCAGCAAGAAACACTTCCACATGCAACAAGTTGGATATGCCTACATCGAGTAATAAGCAGCAGTGTACACTAAGCCTGGTTCTTCTGCTAGTGTTAAGACTTGTATAAAATCATCCTAGTTAAGCAAATTATTTTTTATATTATATTTATGAACATTTTTCAATTTTATTTTGTCTTTTTCTTTCCTGTAGTTCCTTAAATGTCCTGGTGGATATTTGCTGATATCACAGGATATAACTGCATGCATATCTTTTGATAGATAATACTGATTTTATGTTTTATGTTGCCTGGAAAAGCAGTTTTGGTAGATTGAAGTTGAAAAAAAAAAAAAAAAGCACAAATATCTCAACTATATTAAAGTTGATCTTTAGAGGATGTTAACTGTCATTTTAAAATAACATCTATAAAGTGTAGATGCTTTTATTTATATTACACAAATTTCATGGGCACTTATAAGTGCGCAGTAGTACTCAGAGTCCTCCTGCATGGTTGTTATTAGTCTGGATTTTTTTAGTAACAGTCTGAGAAAACAATAAAATGGGCAGTTCAGCACTTTCAGTACAAGTTTGAATACTGAAATTAAGGGCAGGATTGCCTAAACACAGTTTTAGTAATATTTTATATGCTTCGGGTGTTTGAGACATTTACTTGGGCCAAACATGTATGAGACAATTCATGCCTGCTTTTCTGCTGCTACAGAGGCTGCTAGAAAACAGGTGAGAACGCTAGAGCATCTGAAGTGGTTCTAATTACTGTAAATTTAAGTGGCATAATAGGCTACTGATAAAGATTAGAAATTACCTCTATGTGATTTCAACTAATAAAATTTAATCTTGCTTTTAAGTTTATATAAATATTCAGAAGCCTCTTCCTAGTTTATTTGAGCAGTTTGTTTATGCCTCACTGATGTTTTCTTGCTGCAATGCAAATACCCTGGATTTGGGATTTTTCCATATTTTGTCATTAACCAGTTTGCATAATTCTAATTATATTTTCCTTGCTGTTTCTGTATATCATTTTGCAGACAAATACAAAGAAACTCCTTGTAGTTTTGCATTCAGCTCACAGAGATATAAGCTGTTCCCTTTGCTAAAGGAAATCTTTAGTGATATGTTGCCAATGTTTTTAACAACAGACTCTTAAAGATCATTCTCCCCTTAAGCCTATGTTAAATCTGTGCATCAGGAGTATGTGTGCTCCAGAGAGGAATGGTGACAGACGCATTTGTTTCCAATTTAATGTGAAAATGCATTTTCATAAGCATAACCAAGAAAGATAGGATCTTATTTGGCAAATAAACTGGTATGAAGCTCCAGGAAATATCTAGACTTAGCAAAAACAAGCTGATGAAAAGCATGTGCGCGTATAGGTTTACTAGGATAGCACTGTGCTTTGAAACAGCATGTGAGTGATACTGTTACTCATTATCTACTGAGATGCAATACATTCGAGATGTTTGTTTTCCTCACTATGCTATCTACCATTTGGTAAAATCCTAAGAGTTCCCAAATGCAAAGCATCGAAGATATTGTACACTAAAAGAAAAAAAAAACCACAACCAAAACCAAACTCCAAAATCAAAACCCAGTTAAAAAATTGTGAATATTTTCAAGATGCTCAAAATTACATCTCAAATTACTTTATGACAGCCTTCTAATGCCAGTTACATGTGTGTGTGTTTCAGTATTTCACAGGACAATTAAAACAGCTTAAGAAAGCACTACTGTATGAGGAATATCCTTAGGAGTTAGAGAGTGGAACTAGCACAGTGTTATATTCCTAAGAATCTCCACACAAATAAATGGTATGGGGAGAAGTCTTTCTCTGCCAGTAGCTGCGGCAGTCTCAACAGTGCAATAACCATTAGGCTACAGTAACATTTGGGAAAGTAAACTGTCATTCTTTGTTGTTAGAGATGTTTTACATTACATGAATAAATGAACTGTTTATTGACTGTGAGAAGAGGGATTAAACAGAAGTATGGCATGCAGTGTTTAATACTTGTGTACTAGCAACAGTGTTGTGTGATTTAAAATGATGGCACACTATTCACCAGTAGAATATACATACTTACTTTTTTGATTTGTAAGGCAAAACTTCAAACCCCAGACCAGACTCAAGGTTTGTCCAGAATACATGCGTTGTTCCTGGGCCTTAATTTGTAGTCTCCACCTCCAGTCTTGGTTCCTTCCAGTATCCCTTATCAGTCACTAACCACCCACTAGCTCACATGCATAGAGCATGAGTTTTATTGTGAGAGAATAAGGGGCTCCTGTGTGGAACAGAAAATGAGGATAGCATTCGACAAAAAGACAAGGCAAACTGGTGAGGAAGAACAATCACACTGATCAGCAGCTTGCTTACACAAAACTAGCAGTTAATTAATATTAAATCTTGCCTTGAACCCAAAATAAGAATATTGAAACAGTGTAACCAAGGCCAGTATTTTATGACACTATGATGGTATAGCCAGACACAGTATATAAGCATTGTGCAGAACTATGTGACCAATAAAATCACAAAAGATTGAAGACACCCAAATAATAAAAAGGAACATTTCCTTCCAAAGAGCTGTCAAGCCTAATTATCTTGACATCAGAGAGCCAACAAGGACCATGGTCTTCAGTGCTAACTAGGCAGCAACTGCTTTGTGGTATTGAATACTCACTAATTTAGAGCATAAGTATGAAAGACTAACAATATACTTATTAGTGATGATTAATGATACGTAAGAACTTAGAGTTAGTCCTGTGTGCTGCTAATGAATTGAGTTAGTAAGGTTTACTTTTGAAGTTTAAAACTGGAATGATTTTGTCAGATTTTTAAATGCTCCATCCCAGCCAGCTCTAATTTCCATAAATATATTTATTTACAAACATATATAAAAATATGCTTCCATTTAGTATCAACAATTACTTCTTATGTGATTCATGACAGTTTGTTTATTTTCATGTCAGTTGCAAAGGTGAGACTAAATCTCTTCAGTGTTGCAATTAAATGATTATTTTGGTAACCTCTGAGTCAGCTGATAATTCTGCTCTTTGCTACTGTCTTTGTTATGCTCTATTTATGTTGTTTTGCCTATCTGTGGGTGTGCTTAATTTATTGAAGTTCACATCTCTTCTTTTTCTCTCATGTTGAACAGCACTTAACCTAGCCATCTGATAGAACAGATCATGCATTCTAGATAACCTTACAAGGTGGTATATCAGATGAATTTTGTCCTTACTGAAATTAGTGAAAATTTTGACATGGAAGCCAATGAAACCGGATTTTTATTGGTCTCCTGTCTTCTCTGAGATATATCAAACATTAAGTTATGTATTGAAAACTACACTAGATTTTACATGAGACCTGTTCTTTAGACTACTATGCAGTGAATATGCAGTGGTGCACATTCAATTTTATCTAATGAGCAGCAAACAGATCAGGATCCACAAAAGGATAACAAAGTTGATTAAAGGCATCCCAAAATGTATGTGCAGAGAGAAGCTTTAAAAGATAAATATGTCTAATTTTGTTAAAATATAATGTAAAGGTAATCTAATAATGCCCAGAAATATATGATGCATGCTAACATTTCAGATAAAAATGTAACAGACTGTAATAGGAAGAATTGGAACGAATGGTATGAAAATTCCAGCATGAAAACAATGTTTTGAACCTCACAGAATAAAATTCAGGCAGTGGATCTGAGCGCCAACAAACAGAAAATGACAGAAAGCCTCAAACGTTATGCTTCGATTCATCTTTTCATAATATTTTTAGAAGCAATAACAGGATGGCATTGTTTAGAGTGTGGAGCTCAGAACAGTGAATTCTAATTTAAGCTTAGTTAAGACTGTAAGAGAAAGTGAACGGATTATTTCCATCAAGGCAAGAAGTTCTTAAGCATAACGTGGTGATAATAAAAGACAATTTACTTTTAGGACTCTGAAGAAGAGAAAGTGGGGCTTGAAAAAGGTGAAATAAATTTATAAAAGTGAAATGGCATGTGTATCAGGATCTTCTGACTGTTGCCTAAAGCAGTAATTTGATTTCTTAAAGGCATCGTAGAATACAGATATTGCAGCAGAACACTGAGGCTAAAAGGAAAGTTTTTTAGTTTTACTCAGGAGATGATTAGAGTTTTAATGACACTTAAAAAACATAATAGAATGCAGATAAGGGTTTTTCTTTAACATTGAGATGTCTCAAAAGCAATCTATATTTAACATAAATTCTTTTTATATATATAAAATATACATAAGTTCAGAAATTGAAAATTAAGGGAGTGGAATTATCTCTCTATAGCTGTACAAAAGGTCCTCAGCTCATGCACTGTTTGGACTAGGTAAAGGTAGAAGTTTGTGTTTAAACATAAGCAAAGCCAAATTCAGAAACCAAATCATTCAAAATACTGTAGTTGCATTCATATCTGAACAGCTTGTAAAAAAAATTGCTATGATTCTATATGTGGTATAACAATCATGTGGATCAAACTGTGTTGCTTTTGTTGAGTTACCTGCTCAGCAACCCCAGAAGCAGAGTAGAATTTAAAGAGGTGCTTAATCTTTCAAGGTCTTGTAGACTCCATTTAATTAAATTAAATTTGAGTAATTTAGGTTCCTGTATAACTTTCTAAATTCTGAAAAAGGCAAATTTTTAAAAATCATAAAACCTTTAAGTGTTGAGGACTATGACAACCCTTGAAAATTGATATAAACAATATCTGTTGATTACTGGTAATAAAATAGGAGCTAAAATTATTCCATGCAAATGAAATAAAATTATTATTAAAAAATGTATTAGTCAGATTATGTTTCACATTACTTTTTATTATGACTTCCCTAAGACTTTTAAAGACTTAATTATTACTAAAAACTCAGTGTCTGTAAGTCTTTAAATAATTGTCTGCTTTAATTCAGGTAATTATTTCAGAAGAGATGACACAAGTTGCTTTCTCCCAGTAGTCACTGGGGATCAGGTTCAGTGAGGCTGGGTGCATGAACCCTTACAATAGTGTCCCATACCATATAGCTTCAGCGAAACAGAAACAACATTAATTAAGCTGAAAAACAAACCAGGGTTAAGAGAGAGAAAATGAGTAGCAGTGAGTTTAACCTCAAAAACTTGACTCTTAAGCTATTAAGTGTAGTTTCCTAATTTCTCCCATTTCCTATTTCAGTTGGTTGGCAAACATAGTGCAGGCGAGCTTGTATGGTGAGTGATTATTTTCTCCTCTTCTGGAGGAACTGAGGTTCACAATTTCAACGGATGTAGTTCTGAAAACATTACAGAATCTAAATTCATTTAAACAAGATATGTACTTATGAAATGACAACTGTAATCAACTAAATATTTAAGCTGGAATACCATGCAAAACATGTTGACTGTCCTGATACTAACACCAGGAAAAACAATTTAAGCTAATTATAATCATAACCATTATAAGGTTTATAGCAGCTGAATTACATATCCCTCATGAGTGGGGAAAAGGACTTGTTAAAGAAAATATTAACAGTTACATAGAAGTATTTCCTCAAGTGATCCTTTTTACTGACTAGATCTCTGTAAAGCCTATCAGAAACCTTCTGTGCTTCTATAAAGAAATTCTTCATTTTAGGAGACAATAATGACCAGATAAAATCAATCATCGGTTGAGATAACACAAAGTTGAAATCATGGTATAGAACTTAACTAGGACCACCTGATCAGTTTCTCTCTCCTGCTGTGCATTACAGACCACATTTTTGCATTTTATGCAGTCATCCCAAAGTCAAGATTGCATCAAAGTCAATAATTGTGTCTGGCTAAAAATGTATTGTATTTAACTAGAATGAAATAACCTTTTTTCAGTGGTTAATTAACCTCACTCTTTGATATTTGTGCCTTATGCCCAAATTGAATATTCCTGGCTTCAGCTTCCATTGATTTTTACTGATTTTCCTTTCTCTTCTAAGCTAAAAATGCCTTTATTAATTAGTGGCTTTTTGTGAGGAATACGTAAGCAATAATCAAGTAATTTCTTAGTCTTCCATTCATATGCTGAATAGCTTTACTTTTTAGCTATATGTCGTGGTATAAGCCCCCCACCCACGCAGTTTTACTCACTCACTCACTCACTCACTCACTCACTCACTCACTCATTCACTCACTCTTTCTTCCCCCAGTCCCAGGGGGATGGGGAGGAGAATCAAAAGAATTCAACTTCCACAGGTTGAGATAAGAACAGTTTAGTAACCAAAGTATAACACAAATCACTGCTGCTACCACCAGTAATAATAATAATGACAAGGCAAATACAAGGGAAGTACAAAGAAAGAGAATACAACTGCTCACCAAGCCCGACCCAGCCAGTGCAACAGCGAACCCCCCAGTACCAAAAACCTGCCCATGCTGTGCACCCCCAGTCCACTATCACCACCACACCCTTCTGGGTCTCTGCCCTCCGGTTTCACATCCTGAACATGACGTGCTGTGGTATGGAATAACCTCTTTGGTCAGTTTGGGTCAGGTGTCCTGTCTCTGCTTCCTCCCGGCCTCCCCTCCTCCCTGGCAGAGCATGAGACTCAGAAAGTCCTTTGGCCAGACCAAAACATTACCAAGCAGTAACCGAAAACACTGGTGTTATAAGCGCAGTTCCAAGGCCCAAAATCAAAAACACAACGCTGCAGCAGCTACCAAGAAGGAGAAAAATGACTATTGCTGCTGAACCCGACACTACTCCAAAAAATTTTCTTTTCAGCTATAAAGAGCAAAATATACTTGTTTTCTTGCCATGATCTGCTCCATGCGATGCTCACAGTCATAGAATGTCCCATGCTCCAAATTTGGAGAACATTGCTTGACTACAATTCCAGAGTAGTTTCGTTTAAGAAATGTCATGGGTTCACTGAGACTTCACAAATTTGGTGCTACCTCTCATCTTCATTTTTCTCTTGAAGCTGGAACAATCACTTGTTAAGTTAAAAGGAAGATGAAGAGCGGTTGTTCCAGCTCTTTCAGCTATGAATATCTCTTATTCTAGAAGAGTTTTTGTTGTGCATGTCAAAAAGTAGTTGAAGAATTTTGTTTTAGAATTATCGTACTTTCAGTAATGATTTATCAAGGCCTTATAGCCTGTGTGCTCAAATCCAGAAATGCCCCACAAACTCTGAAAATGTATGCCTCCCTACCTTTTAGACAGTACAGGTGGGAATGGTATCTGGTTTCTACCTGGCAAGTGAACTCGAAAGGGAAATATATCCATCTTTAAGCTTCTCAAACCCTTACCTATTGTTTATATGATCTTGAGCTGCCTTCTCTGTTAAGAATGCGGAAAATGGACAGAGGAACAGCAACCATTTTATTCTGGTGAAGAAGCGCAACTGGTTTTGCCATCAGCAACAGAAGGTAGTGTTTGGGGAGCAGCTCTGATACTGCCACTGAACTCTTTTGATGGAGGAGCATAAAGCCAAGCACTTCTGGGACGCCTTTCCCACTCATGAATATGATTTTGCTGGCTCATCTGTCTGCCATACTCAAAGTTTTCCTATTTTGGCTATTTAAAAGCAGGTCTCCTTTTCCCAGTGCAGTTGAGTTTTATTTAGAAATTAAAATGATTGAGAAATGAGAAGGGTTTCTCAGCTGCAACTCAAATGTATGTGGAAAGACTCCATAATTTTACCAAAGAAAGTAAGCTGAATCCTTAGCTAAAGCGAAAGATTATCATTCTTTTGTATTCATATGGTGGTAGGGGGTATTAGTATGGTGGTATAGGGCTAATTCTTGCATGCTATTTACCTGGATACTTTTGTCCACTTTGACACACCTAGCATTCATGGAGAATTTCCTGTCTGAGCCCTTGGGATTAGAGGATGTTCTTTATTCATTAACAAGGCATAAATGATTCAACATCAGCAATTGAGATAATGGACCAAATAGGGAACTGTTAACCTCTATTAATCTCTATTTTACACTTCATATACCTTGTCCAAATTGCTTTGATCTTTTGGTAACATTTTATGACAGCCTTTTTGACAATAGGATTTTTCAAATTAGAAAAGGATAATAATTTTATTCTTTCTTTTCTTATCCTATGTAATGAAGGAAGTACAGCTTGTGTTTCACAAACCCAGAAGATATTGCTTGCTAATTCTAAGTATGTAATTAACATGAACAGTGAACTTCTTACAAGTTTACATTATTATCATAAAGTAACAAGAAAACCGAATCTTAAGGATCATTTAATAATTGGTCAGCTGACTTTTTATGAAATATAACACAATCTATCAGGCAAAAAAGTGAAATTGGACCTTTTTTTATTCTAAACTTCAGACATCAAAAATAATGGAATATGATTCCGTGTAATGTAAGACATACTGCTTTCAGTAAGCATGATTTCATACTGAAATATTTCACGCAACTTCATAAGCATGATCAAGAATTATTTGCATTTTTTAGCAGAATGTTTAACATGATTTTCAGTTACAGAAATAGAAAGGAAAGCAATTACTACGACTAGAAATAAATCCTCTGCCAAAGAGAAAACGAATATCAGCCCTTCACTTTTCTTTTTTTTTACTTTGTGTCTTATGTTTGCTGTTTCTAATACACATAGTAACAAGTAATTTATTTTTCTAGAAGGTAGAGCTTGGTGTGCAAGGACAACCTTTTCCATGTTGCTGAATAAGCAGTCTGATTATTTGGGGGAAAACCAAGTTATCATAATGCTGCTTTATATCTACCATTATAGTGCTGAATGGTATTTACAAGCTCTGAAGCTGAAAGAGTTAATGGAAAGATGACATGGGAAATGTCAATACTGCTGAATGAGTACCCCATTCTTCAGTATTTGTAATTCCCAGCTGGAGATGCCTGATGAAGCCATGTTTCATTTCTGCACGAGGCCTAAGCCTGGGTGTGCATCATCATTTTATCTCATTTCATAGTTTCAGAATAAAGGAGGTCGCAGTTGTTAGTTAAATGCATTAGGCAGCTAAGCCCCACACAGCCACTTGCTCTTTCCCTGCAGTGGGATGGGTTGAGAATTAGAAGAGCATATGCAAGAAAACTTGTGGATTGAGAAAATGTCAGTTTGGTAAGTAAAAGAAAATCAAAACAAAACAGAAATCCAACCACAAAACCACAGCAAAACAAAGCTAACAAGTGATGCAAAAACAGTCATTCACCAGTCAACCCAAATGCCCAGCCAGTCCTCGAGCTATGGCAACCCCTGGCCAACTTTCCCCCCAGTTTTGTTGATGAGCATGACATTAGATAGTATAGAATACAGCTGTCCCATCTGCATTCTCTCCTGGCCTCTTGTTCTCCCCAAGCCTACTCTTTGAGGCAGAGTAAGAAATGGAGGAAACTGATGATGTATAAGCACTGCTTAAAACTAGCTAAAACATTGATGTGTCATCAACACTGTTTTGATCATAAATGAAAAACATAGCACCATAAAGGCAGTTAATAAGAAATTAACTCCTTCCCAGCCAAAACCTTCATATGGGAGCTTCATATGGGAGATACCTGTGCCTCAATGAGGTATTATAAATCCATAGTTCATATTAGAATTAAGTCTAGACACAGTTGCCTTTCCAGTCTGTCTTTCCTGGATGTTAATCATAACTCTTGGGTGAAACTTTACGTTATTAAATTTCATGTCATTAAATCTCATTTTGGTCTTCTGTAGAGGCAAGGGGAGTATTGTTCTTTGTGGAAACCTGAGGTGATTCCTTCAGGCTTTAAGATCTATCAGAGTTTTCACTGGAAGGCATTTTTACTTTCCTTTCAAAGTTCAGCATCTGTCTAAACACATGTGCTCTTGAAAACAAGTGAAGTCTCTATTACTGCCTTCCTGGGGCAATTAATGTGCATAGAGGGAATATGCAAAGAGGGAAAATAAATTAAAGGAGTATTTGTGCAATCCCTACAGCACATTGTAAGTCAACAAAATGATGCTGTTGGGATAATGTTGAAGAGGGTCCCAAACTACTTTTTTGATGCACTTAGCAGATGTTTTTCCAAAAATATCCCTCCAGTAAATATTACTTGCACATTCTCTAACCTGTCTCATTCTTTGCCAAGCTAAACTTTAACACATTTGCTTATATGGCTTTCTTAATGTGAAAAAAAAAAAAAAAAGGTGTGTGTTCATGTATTTAGGTTGCAATCAAGTATTTGCATTTGTTGTAAAGTCCCTATTCATTTGAGAAATAGAAATATAAAGCAACCCAACAAAAAAATCGCAAAAACTAATGTTAACTGTTGTCATGTATACTTCATGTTATACCTTCTCAATAACTTCTGCACGAATCAGTCTGCACACTTGCACACCAACTATTTTTTAGTTTCATATTATTTTAATGTTTGATTTCACATCTCTTTCCAGTGAACATTTTATTGGTACTTTACTTAGGTCAGTATTTGTCACCTCACTAGCTGTTTTCCTGAAAAATTCTGTGGGTGTCAGATCTCTTTCACCAGTTCTGGAATGCAAAAATGGTTTGAATTTTGAGCCTAGTAGCCAGTATTCTAAATAAACCTGTGTGCTAGGCTGACCTCATGTAGCACGCAAGCGCCCACAAAGCCATCTGCTTGCCTTTCTCTGCCCTGGTAAGACAGAGGGAAAAAATTGGTAAGAACAGGAGTGAGGGTATAAATAAAGACACGGATATGATTTTTGAAGTACTATTGTGTGTAAAACAGACTTGACTTGATAAATTTAACTTCATTTATTGCCAATTAGCATAAATATTTAACTACCAATTTAGGAACTGGGAAACTGACACCCTGCCCACGGACTGGCAGTCAGCAGCATAGGCAGGATGCTGCTACACAATACATGTAAGATGAGAGTCTCTCAAATCACACCACCACTGCTGGACCAAAGGGGCAGCACTTGAAAGTCTTTTTCATGATTGGCTGTTGCTGCCAGATGACCTGGACGCCAAGTGTTCCCAGCAGCCTGCCAGAGCCACAGCATCACTTCTGATCCTGTGTTTGCTGTTAGTGATTGGGTGAGTTGCCATATGGGCAAATTGTTACTTATCTTTCTTACCACCTCAATAAACCTTTGTTACTAAGTTGTCAGACTCCATTACTGTTCAGACCACAAATACAAAGATGGCAAACTTTAAAACACCTATCTACCCCCAATCCCAGGCTCAATTTCACTAAAAATTTCTCTTCTTCTCCACCTCTTTTTTTCTTTTCAGTATTTCAAATGAGACACTTGTCATATCTTGTCATCTCCACAGGTTACATTCAGTCTCTTCGGTAAGACAGCAAATAGTGCAGGAGGTTGAAGTCAGTACATTGTGGTTTCCCTCTGCTGCTCCTTGTTTCTTATCGTTTTCATATGCTCCAGCACAAGTCCTCCAGGGCCATAGTCCCTTCAGATGCGTAGTTACTCTGCTTTGGAGTATGTACTCTGACCTTGCTATTCTCTCCCTCCATCTGCTGTTCCCTCTTCTCTCTTTCTAGTGTTGTTTGTCCTTTCTTAAATATGTTTTCACAGATGCACAACCGTCTTTTATGACGTGCTCAGCTGCGATCTGTGGTGGGTCAGTTTGAGCCAGCTGAGACCAGTTTTGTCCAGCACAGGGCAGACCATTGCCTCTTCTCACAGAGGCTGTTCCTGCAGTCTGCCATTACTAAAACCTTGTCATTTACACTCAACACAACCTTTCAAATTACATTAGAATGACTATAACTTAAAACAGATGAGAAATCAAACTGCATCTACAAAACCATCAGTCTGAACTCAGTGGGAAGCCACAGTGAAACAAAGCATGAAGGAAGCAATAATTAAATAAATTGAGTTGAATGGAAAATGGAAAAATTGAAGCCAGGATTAGCAAAGACAGATTGTGTCAGACTGGTATAATATTTTCTTTCATAAAATGACTACTTTTATAGACAAGAGATGTGGGAGATCTAATCTATCTTGACTTCTTTACAACACTTGATATGGTACCCCATGGGAACTTTTCACTTAGGATGGTGGTTAGTACAAGAATTATAAGTTGAATAAAGAATTATTGTGTGATAGGGAGATTACTAGTAGAGTACTCAATGGATTCATTTTGCAGCTAATCTTTAATACCTTGCTTAATGACAGTGATATAGTTGGTACTAATGGATTCTTATGGTGACAGAAAGTAGTGAAATGAATAAAGCAATAGTAATACCCAAATGTCTCTAGGGAAGAATGAGACAACTTTGAAAAAAGAAACAATAAAAATGATAACATGAAGTGCACTTGGGGAATTAAAATCATACCTCTGCTAATAGGTACAGATCTACCAGCAGAATGACAAAGAGGACAAAAATAATTTTTTTATGCTGATTAATGCCAGGGTGATTGTAAGTCACTGATGTAAAATGAAAAATTGTCTTGAGGGGTATCTGGAAAATTATTTTGAATAAAACCAGTAACAGAATTATTATAAAAGCATTCATAAAATCATCTCAGGAATTCTGTGTACACTTCTGGTGATGTTTATGGAACATAGAGATGCAGCAGTTCAAAGGTGAATAGTATGACTACTAAATAAATTGAGATAAAACCCACCTTACGTAGACCCACATTATGCGAAATCATGTAAAAAAAAGAAGTTGTTTAGCTAGCCAGGAAAGTTCATAAAATTTTTATTTTTTTAATCTATAGAGACATTTACAGTAAACACCAAAGACACTGAGGATGATTGTGTAGGTTACAAACCCTTGCTAACTGTAGAGAACATCAGCAATTTGGCAGATTATTTAACCAGAAATCTATTTGTCAGACAGTGGAATGATAACCATAGATGGACTGGAAAGAGTATTCAGTTTGTCATCTGATTAGACTTAGACTGTGAACAACTTTATTGTTCACATTTTTTATTTAGAGCAACTTACAAAAATTATTTATATCATGGGAAAGATATAACTTCAGTACTTTCATAACTGGGGTAAATGAGATGTATGGACTGAGGACAACTAACACAGAATCGTAAAATAAAACCAGCTAAGTTGGAAAAGACCTTTAAGATCATCAAGTCCAACCATATACCCCAGAACTGCCAAGACCACTACTAAACCATGACACCAACAGCCTTATCTACATGATGCTTGAACACTTCCAGGGACGGTGATTCCACCACTTCCCTGAGCAGTCTTTTCCAATGCCTGATCACTGTCTTGTTGAATAAACTTTTCTAATATCCAGTCCACACCTGCCCTGGTGTGGTTTGATGCTGTTACCTCTCATCCTATCACTTGTTACTTGAGAGGAGTGACCAACCCCCACCTCACTATTGTGTCTTTTCAGGTAGTTGTAGAGAATGATAAGGTCCCCCCTGAGCTTTCTCTTCTCCATACTAAACAACCCCAGTTCCCTCAGCCATTCCTCATAAGAATGCTGTTGGAGACAGTGTCAAATGCTTTACGTAAGTCCAAGTAGACAATGTCCCCAGCCTTATCAACCAGGTGTGTCACCTCGTCTTAGTAGATCAAGTTTTTCAAGCAGGACCTGCCCTTCATGAAACCACGCTGACTGGGCCTGATACCCCTGTTTTCCCTCAAGTGCTTTATGATGTCACTTAGGATGATCTGCTCCATGACCTTCTCTGGCACTGAGCTCAGGATGACTGAGATTCCAGGGTCTTCCTTCCTGTTCTTTTGTAAAGAAACATCACATTGGCCAACCTCAATTCCTCTAGGAGCTGACCACTAAACCAGGACTGCTGGTAGATGATGGAGAGTGGATAGGTGAGATCCTCTGCCAGCTCCTTCAGCTCTTTTGGATGAAAGCCATCCAGCCCCATGGCCTTGTACATATCTAAGTGGCACAGGAGGACACTAACCATTCTTCCTGTACAATGGGAACTTCAATCAGCTCCCTATCTCTACCACCCACCTCAGGGGGCTAAATACCCTGAGGACAGCTGGTTTGACCCAGGTGCCCAGGTATCTTGGAGGCAGCTTTGTGGCTGATAATAACTTCTACAAACTGGATCATGAAAAGGAGAAGATGACAGTAGGAAAAGAAAATGCATTTATAATATAATATAGTTGCGTTTTCCTGCTGTTAAAATCAGTAGAACTGTAACTGTGTCTTTCTGGGACAAGGAGGGGAACAGATTACTGTGGGTGAAAGTTGTGGGTGGTGATAAACATCTTGATAATACTACAAACAACAGATGTTTCGTTTAATAAAAAGCTTGATTATTACTTAGAAAAATGGAGATAATACACTCAGTAGTTATGAAGTCATTATCTTTACTATTGTCATGGTTTAAACCTAGCACCATGCAACCACTTGCTCACCCTCCCACCCTTCCCCTCTCCCTTGGCAGGGTGGGAAAAAGAATCGAAAGAAGGTAAAACTCATGGGTTGAGATAAGAACAGATAAATAACTAAAATACAGTGTAATAATAATACTACTGCTACTGCTACTACTAATAATAATAATGATAAGGGAAATAACAAGGGGAGAGAATATAAAACTGAAAGGAAAAAAACAAATCAAACGTTAAACACAAGTGATGTACAATACAATTGCTCACCACCCAGTGACCGATATCCAGCCTGACCTCAGCAGCAATCAGTCCCTCCCGGGTGACTCCCCCCAGTTTATATACTGGGCATGATGTGCTGTGGCATGGGACACCCCTTTGGCTACTTTGGTTCAGGCGTCCTGTCTCTGCTCCCTCCCTCTCTTGTGCCCCTTCTCACTGGCAGAGCATGACAGACTGAAAAGTCCTTGATCAGGATAAGTACTACCTAACAACAACTAAAACATCAGTGTGTTATCAGCATTATTCTCAGATTAAAGCCAAAACACAGCACTGTGCAGCTACAGGAAGAAAATAACTCTATTACAGCCCAAACCAGGACAACTATCTAGTTTGTTTTGAGAAGTTTATTTCTTCCTAGCAGGAAAAATTCTTTTCGCCTGTCTACTACTGATCTACTTACTCAAGGATTTTCTGTCAATGAAGTTTCTGTCAATGAAAACGTGGGTGAAACTGTGAATGTGTGTACTTAGTATGAAGACAGGGGGAGGAAAGAATTTTCTCACTTTCCTGAAAGAAATATGGTATGATCAGGCTGCTTTATGATGTAATAAGAACCAAACTGTTTCATCACTTTAAACAAAAGCTTATGTAAAGATTTTGAAGTTTGAAATAACTGGATGGAAGCTGTGCATGAATAGAACTTACAGTCTGTGAAAAATACAGAAATTAAAACAGTGCAGACTTATCCAAGAAACAGAAGAATGAGGTTATAGAATATCAATGATAATGTGAGCATCCCCAAGAAGGAAAACTTCATGGTAAAATCTTTACTCCAGAACAGTATACAGGAAGTGGGAAAGAGAAATTATATGGTTTGATTACTTTTTGTTGAGGTAAAATAAAACTGTATTGGAAAATTCATTGACGAGACCTTGCAACATTATTAGAGATACGAACTACTGAAAAAGAAGTTGAAGGCAGTAGTTTGTTTACTTATCTCTAGACATAAAGACAAGTATGAACAACATAAGCACTCTTCAGTTTATTTCAGTTTTCTGTGAGCTATTGTACTATCTCATGAAATTGCTGAACTTCTCCCTACCTACCCCTAGAACATGGTGAGAACAGGGCATCTGATCACACTCCTCACGAAGTAAGTGAGAATGATGAGAACTGGGAGCAAGACAGTTGTGGGTGACATTGCCGAGCACAAACTGAGGGCCACCAGCACTCACTAACTTGCACAACAGATTTTGGGAACAATTTTGATCCATCCTCCACAAGGTTCTTAATAGAGGTGTGCCCGGAAATTCCTTCAGTGAAAGGAATGAGGTATTTTGACTTTCCAAGCTCTTTCACAGGATGTGCAGATTCCCACGCTATGCCACCAGTCACTGAGTGTGTGGCCTAAATAATATGTCAAATTAGCTTAGCACCTACAACAAATACACAGAGCCATGCTTCAGCGAATTTGATCCAACCTTAGGAAGCAGACTGGGACAGTGTGAGTTCTTTTGCATCTCACTTCGTGGTGCTGTTACTTCATGCTACATTTACCTTTATGTTATGACATACAGAATTTTCTTCTGTTCTCCTTCTTCTTATACTTCTCAGTTATATTTTGTAGGCATCCAGGTGCTATACAGAATTAGTTCTTCCATTCATAGTCTTTCTTATGCATGCCCTAATCAGTCACTCTACAGTTAACATTTCTTCTCAATTCCTCAAATCTTCAAACCAACTTGATACAGTTTACGATACCATTGAGGCTGTATCAAGTATTGCATTCTCTGTTACAAGGTCAAATATTTCACAGTTCCTTCCTAGGCAAGCTTTGGGCCAGGTAATTTTGGAATCTGCAATACTGCCTGAATAATTATAGTTCTTGCTGATTATTTAAAAAAAAAAAAAAAAAAGGCATGAGTTTGTAAAAAAACCCAGTGAGTTTGTAATCAATATCTCATGTGAGAATCAACCTATTTATGGTACATTATTTGAAGAGCTACTGTATGGCAGATGATAGAGAATGAAACACGAAGAATTTTATTGTAAATAATGTAACTGGCCAAGATCTCTCTACAGTCAGCTAATGACACTATGACTAAATAATTTTGTAGCACTCAGAAAGGTAACCAATTGTCATTTTGTTTATAATTGTTTTTTAAAAAAGGCAAAACATATTTTTCTTACTTTCTCTAGAGATATGATGAATTAAACAGGTAGTTTGAATCAAAATTTAAGTCTAGAAGGCATTTATAGAGATATGGTCATTAAATCTCTTTGTAATGGAATCTTCTTTTTTCCCCTTCTTCTTCCACATCTTCATCACTTAAAAAAAAAAAAAAAAAAAAGACAGAGTCCCTTTCTTTAAGAGAAAACAGAATCTACCATCTTTGTATAGCAGGCTTTACACCTTTTTATCAACCAAATAACGTACCTGAAAACACTTGGTTCAAGTAGTGTATCTACCACATAAACCAATACAACTATCTAGATGATTGTATAAAAAATTACTTTAATAACACCTGTTATTGCACATAAGGCTTGCTTTTAAACTGCCATTCTGGAAAGAAATAGAATTAAATTAAAACTTTGATTTTAGTTCATCTTTAATTGTCACTTTGGGGCGAAGTCATGATAGGAAATTTTCTAAGCAAATATACTTGGTTTGGAGTGCTTTTATAGCTTTGCATGTAATATGTAAAATGTAATATTTTAACTGAGAGTGATACATCTGCTTTTACATGTCTGAATAAGGTCTAATGACATAGCATATCCGACCCAGCCCCAAGATGGTTTTCTAGGAGATCTCTCTCTTTTGTAGGATTTGGCCTATGTCATATGGCCTCTTGCAGATGTCTTAGATACCCTATGATATCTCAAATGAGAAGAGGTCTCTATTCTTTAGATTGCTGAATGCCATGAATGATTTGTTTCAAGGCTTCCTTCTTAGACTCAGACCTGTTCTGAGAAAAACCACATATCAAGGTACAGAGCAAGGCTAGACTGCAGTGAGTTTAAATGAAATATAACTAGGGTGAATACAGTAAGAATCAGTCTTGTGTGCATACATTTTGTGTGAGCAGCAAGTCTGAAGATTTTGACTAATGAACTGGATATGAATACCAGTTGTGGAGCCCCTTTCAAGCTGAAGGCCCTAGATGTTTATTAGAGCAGTTTATGTCTAGAACTGCATCAAGAAAACTCTTTGATTGTCGAGTAAACACTTCAGATGTCAAAGTCCTGCTCTTAAAAATCCTACAACTCAAAAATGTGAACATAAAAATTCCGCTTTGGATAATGATTAATTCTATGCGATTATTCTTTTCATATCTGTGCATATGACTGAGGTGGAAATATTGCCTCAGAAATTCATAGTAAGGATTTATGTTTGGCTTTCTACTGTTGAATTCCATGTGTTTTGTTCAATATCATTTTGGTTTTCTAGAAAAGTAGGTTTATTTATCTTTCACCTTGCTTGGAGATGATAAACAAAATCAAACCATCTGGTTAAAATGTTACAATATTTGTTTTACCAGTGTGGCACTTTGATATACAGCAAATTATAATGTATTAACTCTATTATGTTCATAAAATTTCTCTTTTTAATCTGGATTTTGTATTTTGTAACTCCTCTACATTCACAGGTTGTCTGTCTGTGGATACAAATCTTTAATGCAGAACTTCAGTCATTTTTTGATGTGAATTTGTTCCATTTGGTAGTCCATCTTTTCATTTGGCCCAAGAAGAACTCACAAAACAGCTTGATAAATGGCATCTTTATAAAATGTTGGACCTATATTCATGGATTATAAAGAGAACTAATTATGAAAATATGTTCCCTAAGTAAGAAAGGGCAGTGAATGGAAGTACTACATCCTGTCATGACAGAGATATGAAACAATAATAAACAAGAATGTACTCAAATATGCAGCAACAACAATTAAAAAGAAGGTAGCTCAACAGTGTAATACTAATAGCTATTCATTGACATTTAAAATATTTATTCAAACAGAAGTTTGATTAGAATAATATATTATTTGCTAGAATAATTCTGACTTTGTTCCAAGAGAAAAAGCATTGAGCAGAGTTCCAACCAGCAGTTTGTCTGAGCTTACAAAGCACAAACCCTGCCCTTGGCAGATAGTTATTTTACTGAGTCTTTCAGCCATTTGTCCCTTATATTGCAGAATATTTTTTTGTCTGTTAATCATATGGAGAAAAAGAAATATATTGTCATCATAAGTCGAAAAATAAGCAAAAACGGTTTCATGTTTTCTCAATTATTTTATCATTTGAAAACCATACTATAGGAATATGGAATGATCAAACATCACCAAGAAAAACATATTTATATTTTGGATTTCCACCCGTCCCCTCCCACTCATGGCCTCTGCTTTTGAACAAAGAACAATAAAGCTGAAATGTCATAGGAACACCTCTATATGTGAATGCTTTCTGACAGAGCACTATTGGGAAGTGTCTGTTCAACACAAGGAGGTGGCAAGGCTATCTTAGAATTTCCTATGTGGGTAACAAAAAAAAAAGAAAAAAAGAGCTTTTGATTAGTTGGGTGTATAGAGTGAGAAACTAATTTGACCTTTGGTTAAATGATCTCACTTTCCTGGCACCATCACCTTTATCTCAATTATATTCTGCTAAGAGAAAAATAAATTTGGCCATTATTTTAACTGACATGAAAGGGCAAAATAGAAGGGTTTCAGCTTTCACTAGCTCCTGCAGACAGTGAAATCAGAAAATGAGTGGCCCCTAGAATTTACAGCCTCTTACTTATTACAGGCTGTGACTGCTGCAAGCACATAGAGGATAATCAGCTTGTCAAAAGCCTGCTGCTGAGAATGCCAACATATAATCACTTCTATTGCTTCAGAAGACTTCTTAGGAAACTGTGGCACTGCATTTGCATTTAAAAAGCCATGTTGTACAATTGTGAAGAGAGTTTATTTCAAAAAATACTGTAAAATTGTCCTTAAAATGTTTAATTCATTCTTTTCCGTGAATACAGTATAGAGAGATATAGAAGTTGATACTGTTGTATTTAAATGCTAGGTCAAAATCTAGTACATATTTGCAGGAGATAAAAATCCATTATTGGTGAGTGTCGTTTCTTGCACAGAGGATGCTTGGATATATTTACAGAATTATAAAACTCAGCAGAATAAAAACTTGTGTATGTAAAGTTTGCCAGAACTTCAGAATGTATAACACTGTAGCAATTGTTAGTAGGTCAAAATTAATCTTAGGCTTTCTGGTAGCAATGAAAATACTTAGCTCAAAGAGGGCTCTGTTTTAATGGAACCTAAGATCTATGAAGAGATAGATGGGGGGTTTTAGTAAAAAAGTCCAATAGGCACAATTTGTAAGGAAATATAATAAGAGGAAACTTTGCAAGCCACAAAAGCTCCACTGAAGTGAACCCAGGACAGTACTGGAATTCAGTACAACTATCAAGTCAGTTAAAATATTGTGGGCAAGTGAAAAATAGTGCTAGAGCTCAATTAAATAGAAGCTACATACAAACTGCAAAAAACTTGAGCCATCTGGAAAGGGTGCACATAAGCAAAGAAATGCATTGAGGGATTAAAATATAGACAAGGGAATTAGATTTCTGTTTTAGCTTCAGCTGCTGTATCAAAATTAGAAAAGGGGATAAAAAGCCTTAAGAAGGACAAATATTGTCAGAACCAAAGGGTGTGATCAAATATTGAAACATGCACCATTAGTATGCCTGACCTAACATATTCAAATATGAAAGCTAGGAGTAGGTGAATTATGAGCAAATTACCAAATGAAAGGCCAGATGTTGCATTTCTTGAAGAAACCTATTATACCAGAATACAATCTGGCAAGCAATTATTCTGTGCACGTATTATTTTTTCAGTGATTAAAAAAAAAAAAAAAAAAGAAAGAAAAAAAGGAGGAGTAATTTAATATCAAAGAAACTGACTTATTAAAAGAAGAGGCTAAATCAGATACAGAGAAAAGCTTTATAGTAATAAGGAAAAAAATAACTGTTTTGCTTAGTCCCCTCATTTCAGGTAGGGATAATTTAGTTAAAGTGTGATTTAACATTAAAAATTTTGCAAAGGGAAAAATCATACATGGAAGAGATATCAACAACGAATGACATTTGCTACAAAGGATGCACTTAGGAACATGTACATTTAGGATTAGGCTGAAAAGGATACCATGATTTTATGGGCTTAAACTCCAAGGCAAGCAGAAAGTAGGCTTCAGAATATGTCGTGGTATAAGCCCAGTCAACCAACGAAGTTTTCTCACTCGCTCACTCCCTCTCTTTCTTTCCTCAGTCCCAGGGGAATGGGGAGGAGAATCAAAAGAATGCAACTCCCACAGGTTGAGATAAGAACAGTTTAGTAACTAAGGTATAACAGAAATCACTACTGCTACCACCAGTAATAATACCAGAGAAATACAAAGAAAGAGAATACAACTGCTCACCAAGCCCGACCCAGCCAGTGCACCCCCCAGCAGTGAACCCCCCACTGCACCACCACCACACCCTTCCTGGTCTCCGCTCTCTGTCTTCACATCCTGGACATGACATGCTGTGGTATGGAATAACCTCTTTGATCAGTTTGGGTCAGGTGTCCTGTCTCTGCCTCCTCCTGGCTCCCCTCCTCCCTGGCATAGCATGAAACTCAGAAAGTCCTTGGTCAGACCAAAACATCACCAAGCAGTAACTATAAACACTGGTGTTATCAGCGCTGCTCCCAGACCCAAAATCAAAACCACAGCGCTGCACCAGCTACCAAGAAGGAGAAAAATGACTGCTACTGCTGAACCCGTGACAAATACCCGAAATCATTGTGATCCTGTCAAACATATTATCTTTTCTAGCCACAGAAAACTATGCATCAGAGTTATTTTAAGGTAATTTTCTGAGTTTCTAAATCGGTATCCTGAAGATGTTGCAGTGAAGAGAAACTGGTAGCTAAGCAGAGCTAGAAGGCAGAAGTTTCAGACAGACCAAGTTCTCCATGTTCAGATTCAGTCTGGCATAGAAAGTCAATCAAGGCTAGAATTCAAAGAACATCATTATCATGGAAGCAAATACTGGGAGCAGAAAAAGTATCTGAAGAAAAGGGTCTTGGTTTAAGTCATAAATCACACAGTTTGCTCACTCACTCCCCCCTCTCTCTTCCCCCACTCTTAGGGGGGTGGGAATGGGGAGAAGAATTGAAAGAATGTAACTCCCATGGGTTGAGATAAGAACAGTCCAGTAACTAAGGTATAACACAAACCACTACTGCTACCACCAATAACAATAATGACCAGGGAAATACAAGGAAAGATGATACAACTGCTCACCACCCGACAAAAGAGCCGTGAACTCAACTCTTCCGGGTTCCTGCCCCCCATTTTTCCATCCTGGGCATGACGTACTGTGGTATGGAATACCTCTTTGGTCAGTTTGGGTCAGGTGTCCTCTTTCTGCTTCCTCTCGGCTTCCCCTCCTCCCTGGCAGAGCATGAGACTCAGAAAGTCCTTGGTCAAACCAAACATTCTAAGCCGTAACTATAAACACTGGTGTTATCACCACTGTTCCCAGGCTGAAAGTCGAAAACACAGTGCTTCACCAGCTACAAAGAAGGAGAAAAATGACTGCTACTGCTGAACCCATGACATAAAGGCAAAAAACATCAGCTTGAGCGCTATGTCATGCTGCACAGCTATGTAGCTTTCAGTCACAGCAACCTTGTTTGCAAGGTTCTGTGTGTATCTTCAGCCATTTGTGGTGATGCTTGTGAAGTATTGGAGGCAAATAAATTTTGTATAATAGTTGGAATTGTATAGCTCTGAAACAAATACAGGTCAGTGCCCTATCTTTAACAGGAAGTTCTGAAGCTAGACATCACCTAGTATAGCAGAATGGCTTATTTTCTACTACTTTAAGGAACGCTTGAACATAGGTTTGTTTTGATCCTCTCATGATCCAGGGCAGAGTCCCCTTGGAGGTTAAGGGGACTAGTTTAGTGGGCTTGAGGATCTTTTAGACAAACGTGGATGTATTTTTTGCAAATGACAGGCTACTGCTAAAAATGGTTTTTCCATGAAGAGACACAAACAAGTGTTCCCACCAGTCAGTTAGAGCTCTCAATTAGAAGCATTAATTGCTCTGATTCCAGCTTCTAGGACTGCCTTGAACGAAAAAATCATTAAGTAACAGCCATCAGACTCAAACCCAGATCTCTCTTCTGAGATGAAGGTAGTAGTCTTGGCTGAATATAAGTGCTCTATACTAGCTCACTATTGCTTTAGTCTTGCCTTTGGTGTGCGGTAACTCAATTCTCATATTATTTTCATTCCTACATAGAAGATTTCATTGTCTTGGTTGAAAGGAATGTCTTCATAGCAAGGAACGCTGCTCCTTTCTCTGTCATAGAAGGGATAGAACTAACACTTCCACATACGTGAGCAAGGTATGAGGGAGAAAGACGATAAAGTAAAACTAATAATCTCCTAACTTATAGATTTAGAAGGAGAAAAAACTCAAGCCATCCCATGAGGCTGGTTACTATGACAGAGGGTCTTCAGGAGACCTCAACTTGCTGATGTGGCAGCTGGAAGCAAAATGGAATATCCAGTTTGTCTCGTGTTATATTTAATGTCTGCCTCTAAGCAATTGAACTCCATCCAGAGAGGTAATAGAAAAGAATCACATAAGCAGTTGATCATGTTAAGCACCAATGATCAAAATTTGTCCCTTACAAAGAAAAAGTTCAAGAAAAAACTATGCAGCTAAAGAAAAAGGTTGAATGGAAATTTAAAGAGAAGAGTCTTGCAAGAAGTTGTGGAGTGTCTAAATAAGTAAACATAAATTTGGCAGATGACAATCTAAAGCTGTCAGTCAGAAACGGTTTGAGGAACAGCTTGCCAAGATTATAAGAAATAATACTAGGTCTTTTTTTTCAGGGACATAGGATGTCATGAGCCAATAAGTAACATAAAAAGAAGAGTTCTCAGAGAATATTTGTCCACAGTTAGAAAGGCTAAATGCCTTTTTTGCATCTGTGCTCACCCTGCAGAAATGGAAGAGTTTCTCGCACTGGAAGGCTTTTGAGGGTTCTGTTTCAGGATCAGTTGCAAACTGACATTTCTGTAGAGCTTACAGAATAACAGAATGAAGAGTAACTAATCATGCTAGAAACCTGAAAAAATCAAGGAAGATATAGTTGAGCCACCAGCTGTACTATATGACCTGTTTTGAATCAGCTATGGTTATAGATGATTGGGAAGTGGAAGAAGATAGTTAAAAAAAACAAACAAACAAATCAAAGGGATATTCAGGGAACAATAGAACACTAAACTAAACATTTACAAAAAGAAAGATTCTTCAAATTATTCTGAAAATAAATCAGTTAGGGGATGCTATCAAGTTCTCTAAAGGCATCAGTAAGAAAAAAAACCCCACTGAAATAATTTCCTTTTCAAAAGACATTCAGTAATTCTATCGACAGAGACCTTTAAGAGCCTCATAGTAAATGTGAAGAATCATAGAATCACAGAATCAACTAGGTCAGAAAAAACCTTTAAGATCAAGTCCAATCATTACCCCAGGACTGCCAAGACCATCACTAAATTGTATCACTGAGGGCCTCATATACACGCTTTTTGAATGGGATGATGGCTCCACCACTTTCCTGGGCAGCCTGTTCCAATGCCTGATCACCCTCTCTGTGAAGAAATTTTTTCTAATATCCAGTCTACACTTCACCTGGTGCAGCTCGAGGCTGTTACCTCTTGTCCTATCGCTTGTAACTTGTGAGAAGAGACCAACCGCCCCCTCCCTACAGCCTCCTTTCAGGTAGTTGTAGGGAGTGATAAGGTCCCCCTGAGCCTTCTCTTCTTCAGAGTAAACAATCCCAGTTCCCTCAGCCATTCCTCACAGGATTTGTGCTCCAGACCCTTCACCAGCTTTGCTGCCCTTTTCTAGACCTGCTCCAGCACCTCAATGTCTTTCTTGAAGTGAGGGCCTCAGAACTGAACACAGGATTTAAGGTGCAGCCTCACCAGTGCAAAGTACAGGGGAACAATCAGTGCCCTGGCCCTGCTGGTCACCCTATTTCTGATTCAGGCCAGGATGCCATTGGACTTCTTAGCTGCCTGGGCAAAGAGATAAAGGATATGCAGTAAGAGGCAAGCTTCTAACATGGAGAAGTAGTTATTTAAAAAGACTGGAAAGAGAATAGGAGCAAAATTTCGTTTCTGTCAGGGAGAGAGAAATCACCGATAGAATTTCCACAGGAACCCATGCTCTGTTCTATTCAACATGATTATAAACAATCTAAAAAAAGCTATAAAGAATGACATAATAAAGTTTGTTGACATTACTAAGCTTGGGAATAAAATTGGAGATAGAAAATGAAAATACATATAGTGATGTATATGGGACCAAATAAAAAAATAATAATCTCTTTTTTTTTAAAAACACTGTATTGGGTTCCTGGCTAATACTGCAAAGAAAGATAATTCAGTTATAATAATTTCATGTGAAATCATCTGTGCAGTGCTTTTGAATGCTGAAGAAAGACCAAAATCAAATAGAATATTAAGAATTATTAAGAAAAATTAAGAGAAAAAATAAAAATGAGCCAAAATACAGCACTTGGATGAAAAATAACTCTATCCAAGCTGAAACCAGGACAGACACATGTGATCTGACAGTTCTCAGTAAATCAATAAAACAATGTAATTCAGCATAATAATATCACTTATTTTGTGAGGGTGTTTTTTTTTTTTTTTTTTTCCCTTTTTTATTTATTTGAGAGTAAGGAAATCCTGCATACGCTGAAAAGAGTTTAAATATTGTGATATTGAGTACAAAGGAATGGCTTATTATTTTGTTTGTATAGGCTACTCTCACCTTTTATTTTAGATCTGAATGCATTTTAATGATGCTTATGAATGGAATCAGTTTTTCCTCAGAGGGTATGTTTTCATTAAAATACTTCACATATGAAATGAATTAATATATAATGCACTGCTCTGTTTACTGCTGGTAAATATATGTGTTCAGTCTAGAAGACATCAGAAGGCTTAAGAATAGGTCTGGTTTTAAATTTACTTTTAATAAATTTGCAGTATTTCAGCAAAATTCTGAGTGGGGAATTGGCATTACTACATTTACTAAAATAGTTCTTAATAGCAAAGGACACTTTTGGGATATTATGATGATCACTCTAATGTTGCACAGAAATTATATTTAGTTTAAATATAAATTTGATGTAGTTATTTTTCTTACTCAGGAGATTTAAATCAGCCAAAGAATATTCAAGTTTCACAATAATTTTTCAGATATGAAATTTAATAAACAGAAGAAATATTTTCTTCCCTTATTCCCAACACCTATTAGAAATGATTCAGCATTTCAGCTATGGTTATCAAATCCAATATGGCATGTGAGGGAAGGGAGAAGGTATGTGATCACCAGCCATCTTTTATAAAATTATGAAAAATAGTACTATCAGAGAACATATGGGACTATTAATATATTACTTTGGGTTTAATTGTAAGGAAAACATCGTAACAAATCTATGTAGGAAGTGTACGTTTCAAGAGTGTTCACTCTAATTACAAGAAAGACTGTCTCAAAGGGCCTGCTGCTTACACGATATATCTAACTTCAGCTATTACATCTATAGGACAAGATTGCATTTCCAGAGATCTTATGAGCCATTTTGTGGGTACTGGGTACAAGTCTTATGGGGTATCAAATAGTGTCGTGGTTTAAGCCCCCCACCCACGCAGTTTTACTCACTCACTCACTCCCCCTCTTTCTTCCCCCAGTCCCGGGGGGATGGGGAGGAGAATCAAAAGAATTCAACTCTCACAGGTTGAGATAAAAACAGTTTAGTAACTAAAGTATAACTCAAACTACTACTGTTACCACCAGTAATAATACAAGAGAAATACAAAGAAAGAGAATACAACTGCTCAACAAGCCCAAACCAGCCAGTGCACCCCCCAGTACCAAAAACCTGACCATGCTGTGCACCCCCAGTCCACTATCACCACCACACCCTTCCAGGTCTCTGCCCTCCGTTTTCACATCCTGGACATGACATGCTGTGGTATGGAATAACTTCTTTGATCAGTTTGGGTCAGGTGTCCTGTCTCTGCCTCCTTCTGGCTCCCCTCCTCCCTAGCATAGCATGAGGCTCAGAAAAGTCCTTGGTCAAACCAAAACATTACCAAGCAATAACTATAAACACTGGTGTTATCAGTGCTGCTCCCAGGCCCAAAATCAAAAACACAGTGCTGCACCAGCTACCAAGAAGGAGAAAACTGGCTGCTACTGCTGAACCCATGACAAATAGCTTATGAAAATTGCTAAAATATGTATATTATTTTACATCTTCTCTACTAAGTAGTTACCAGAAAATCTGGTGTGCAGCATTTTGGATGGACAAAGTAAGGGTGAATATATATTTAGAGCTGACTGGTTAAAATTTTCTGACAATACTTTCTCATCCTGAAAAGCTAAATGTAAAAGGATGCTTTTATTCATGCTCATTTTTTCTTTCAGACCCATGATCACTCAGCTCTCTGGACTTCTCTCCCCTGTGTTTGCCTCCTCCTGTATTTGAAGGACTATGTACAGCTGTTTCCATTCTCCTGTAACCAACTCACAAACCTTCCTACACATAGGTTTCTTTGATGTCGTAAGCCAAATACAGCAGGCAGCCCTTATGGACAGCTCACATTAAGAAACGGCATAAAAAAAAATTTTTTTTTTAATCTTTCTATCTACCTACCTGTCTGTTTTTTTTTTTTTTTCTTTTTTTAAAGTTTGGAGGTTTTTTACCTCTTTCCAAAATACAAGAATTATTTTATGGAGAGAAAATTTAAATTTTCACTCTACTTTATGCTGTAAAATGAATTTTATGGTAATAAATATCCTCTGTGAACAGCTTCTTTAGGAAGAAGGAAGAGGGAATATTCTAGTTCCTGAAAATTGCTGAAAAGCAAGAACAACTAAGGATCATTTTAAAGGGTTCCATTTGGAATAAAGAATGTAATGAACTGCTCCAGCTTGCTTACCAGTTCAGAAATGTTTCATGAGAAAAAGAGATACAGAGGAAATTAGGATGTTTTGTAAATAAATATATAATTATAATTACAACACTCATTTTAAAAGAAAAACTATGCCTTTATGAAACTTTTCTGAAGGAACATTTCTAGCCCCTATATATTTCTTCATTTCTTTTAAACTGAACTAAGGCCAAAAAATTGAGATTTTAAAACTTACAGGGAAGCAGAAACTGTAAAAAAATGTTGATCTTTTAATATGCTTTATCTTTTTAGCATCACAGAAACTGAAATATCAGTTTTTCCAAATGATCTAAAATGCTATTAGTGAAGACTAACGTCGTTCTAATGGTATTAAGGAGACAGCTTTCCTTTTCTTTTTTTTTTTTTTTTTTTTTTTTAAGTATTTGGTTACAATCTTCCTCTTTAGTACCTTTCCTCTTAGGAACTGTAATTTACAAGCTTCATATTCTGGGCTGATGAAGCTGAAATTGATCGGCAATGGATGAAATGAAATTTCCAAAGGATTTGTGTCAATAGAACATGAAGACGCTAGCCATAAAAGAATATTTTTAAAGGAAAATTATTTCTGAAGATTATTAAATGAATGCAATAAAAGGCAATAATATAATATGAATTAAATATCCTTAAATAAACTTTTGAATTTGCTATTCTTCTTAAGATTTTTAAGAAACAACAATATTGACATTTCTCTAGATCTTTATCCTACGAAAAGTTCCAATCAGTTCTGTGTATTATAATGTACTGAAATGAATTAAACAGAAAAAAAATATTTTTTTTAGGTTTTACTTATGTTTTCTCCCTTAAATGTTAGGCTAATGACAAAGGGAGAAAGATATTTGACTAGTAAAATCATATGACTATAATATATGAAATTGAACAAAAATGGTATCATTTAATATAATTTTTCCAGACTTCAGTTGTATAATAGCATTGAAATTAGCTCAGTAGGATATTTCAGTATAAAACTTATCAAATATGTTTGTTCTTGGACACACATTGGGCTAATTTTACTTTTTCTTTAAATCAATAACTTGTTGGTATAAAACAGTTATTTTGAGGTAATGGTTAGGCATAGGACATTGAAAGTGAAGGATCATTGAACCATTAAAGTTTAATAACACCTCAGAATAAGATCCACAGAACTTTGTGAACTTTTGTAAGTCCTTGGTGTATCACACTGATTTGCATCTCTCAAGGAGATTATGGTTATTACTAGACCTTGTAACATACTTTTCATCTGCAAACAGCAAGAGGGGGTGAAAGAGGAGCCTGAAGCTGTTTGAGACTGTTTTAATGAGTGAAACCTCCTTGAACTGACTTTCAGAAAAGACATTAATTGCAGAAAGGTCTCATAATAATTATAGTATCTTGAAACATGTAAGTTATCTTGCTATAAAATGGGGCCTACACAATCAAATTATTACAGGCACAATATTAAACTGCTTCCTTTTTGTGGTTTGCTCCCACTATTAGCATGTTCTCATTAGCCAAGTTAAAGTATTTCCTTTCTACAGATTTTATAGTAGACGGGTTTTATATTGTACTTTGGGGGCTATAGGACTAATAACGTATCTCTTCATAATGTGCAGTGAAGCAGCAGTGCTTTAAGTACCTCATGCTTGCATTCGTGCATTTTGAGAATAACCTAAAATCAAACAGACCTCTAAAGATGCATTAAACTTTCAGAGCTTCCTCTTCCACAAAGAAAATCTTACGTAGTATTAGACGTGATTTTCAATCTTTTTTTTTTCTTTTTTTTTTTTTTTTTTTTCCCCTCAAGAGAAAGTCAGAAGATTATGTGTTAACTTACAGGATGGTGTAAGTGGGTGATACAGGTAGTTTGTAGTAACACAAAACTATCATAAGCTTCCTGAGCAAAAAAAAGACCTCGAGTTGAGGACTCCTCATGATAATGTCCAAGATAACATACAGGAAATTTATATCCAGATGAGACCATTGCTGTAACTTTATCCTGGTTATTTCCATGTGGGAATGTGACAGATTGAAAAGACTTTTTTTTTTTTTTTTTTTCTCCTCAAAATACCTATCATACATAAAAAGAATTTTAAAATATTTTTTGCTCCCCGGAAGGCAGTAATGAAAGCAGAACAAGTTTTTACCTGAGTGAAAATGTGATTACAAACAACTGCAGTTCATTCCATTGTTCCTCTGTGCTTTTTCTCCCAGGATAACTGGCTATTCTGCATTGAATTCTACTCTTTCCCAACTGTACATCACTTATGCTTAGTTGGTCTGCCTCTATCAGAGCGTTTAAAAGGTCCAGAAGGGTTTAAGAGAGCTTTTTCCTCAAGTTAGGTCTCAAAAATCAGGTTCTTTTCTGTAACCACAAATAAATTTTCTTACAGAAATCTCTTCTAGTGTGGAAAAGAGCTGCAAAAATACACTAAGAAGAAAAGTTTATACATTCTTTCATGTTCTCATAATTTCTTTAAAGATCTATTTAATGCAAAATTTCAACAAAAAACAATTACCTTTTCTATCAGTCCTAAATTACAATATAACAATGTTTTAAAAAAATATCTGTAAGGATGATTTTATCATGTGTTCAATCTCCTATCAATTCTTAGGGAAAGATTTTGATTGAAAGACCAGTAAAAAAAGTTAATCTGCTAAAAATGGTGAATATTAGACCTAATGTCATCTACTATTTCCAACCATTTCTGCTTAACTAAAGTTACTTCTTTTCAGATTTGCTCTTATAAAACACTGAATGAAATTGTCATCTGTATGTACAACTAAAAATATAATAAATACCTTTAAAGACATCATTTTGGATATGACAAAACTTGTAGGTATTGTGTTTACCTGACTCTCCAAACTGAGAAACATATTACTACGGTTAGAGCTCCTTTCAGGTCTCTTCAGCTAAAGGTTGTAACAACTGCTGTTCATATATGAGGCTTACAGTATATCACCTCAATAATTCCAGTGGTATCAGGCATCTTTGTATAAAAATTTGACATGCATATCTTTGACTTAATCACATTCCTGTTTCAATGAGTTACCAAACTTTTCCTCTAGATTTCTCTGAAACTATCATAAACCCCAAATGCATACTGTACAACTTATCAAGCTTGTCACCTTTTCGTTTGGGGTTTTATTTCCAACTGAGAACTTATGGATGAAGATCAGGGGGAGATCAACGTGTAAAATCACAGTAGGCATCTTATTACATAGTCAAGAAAGGAAGGTAGTATGAGCTATATTCAGACAACTGAGAAAAAAATCTTAATCATGGTCCCTAGTTACCCTGGGAAACTTTCTGTTGGCAAAAGTGCTACTGCTAGCTGCAAGCAATACAGGAGATTTTTGGAATGTGGGGGGTTTGGGGATAATTTCTTTACATAGGGGCCCAAAATCTCAGAGAAGCAGTCTGCTGGATCTTCTGCTTAATGTTAAAGAAGAATTGGCCAAAGTTGTGGTAATAGCAGCCTTTGTGCTTTTCCCTAAGCACAGAGGCCTGGGAGATAAGGACCTGAGCAGGATGATCTACTTTCGTTGGATCAGATGACCTTCCATCCAACCTCAATAAATACATGATTTATGGAGGTGAAAATGAACCAAATTATTATTGTGTTAGCTATTGCTAAGGATAGCCGCTTGGAGTCTGAGCTTCTCTTTCGTGCTTGCATTTCTATAGATGCAAGCCCTTAGAAAGGGACATCAAATTTATGAGGCAGGTGCCCTTCTGTTTGTTGACAGAACTGCCACTCAAGAACTTGCTGTCAGGTGAAAAAAAATGCAGCTCTAGTGGTCTTATTTTTGTGCTGATATTTTAATGGGAGTTTTGAAAGAAAGCACAAATACTGTTGTCATATACAAGACATGTAACCGTATTAGAGACTGAACCCTGCCAGAGGAGGCACATTAAGAAATTCATATCCATCCATGCATATATTCATATTAAATAATACATTAGATCATTCCAAAGGGCTTACCCACATAATTTTAGAATAAACTATTTTACTTGAAAGAAAGAAAAAATATACTGTTCTCTCTGTCCTGACTTGTTAATTTGAAAGTCAAGCTTGTACTTGTTCAATATCAACAAAATATTTAGGATGATCCTGACCACAACGTTGATAAAGGGATAATGTGGATTAGTTTCCTGTTTGAACTCCTGACAACCTGTTCATCAACTTAATACTGTTTGGACAGGCTTTTTTTTGTATTTGAAACACAAATTCTTTGCAAATGAAAGGTTTAAATGATGTAGCAATAACACAGAAAAATATTTATTATAGTTATAAGCCAAAAGTTGTGCAAGTTCAAGGAAATACTTCTAATTTAATGTGCCTTACAGTGCTGAATGAACTCATATCTGAACTTAGAGACAATCTAGAACCAGTTCATACAAATTCTAATGGCTAGATTGCAGCTGCTAATGATCTGTAAAAAGAAAGTCAATTTACCTCTTGATAGAGATTACTGTACCAAATGTAGCAAAAAGCTGTGTGAAATGTGAAATAGACGCTGTTCAATGGGGAAAGACCCTATTACTATGCCCAGTTTCTTTTTGGTGGCGAAGAAAATAGGTCTATTTTCTGCTAATTTTTAAGTCACAGACACTCACAAGATGATTTGTACTTTTGTTTTCTGCTCTTTACTAATTAAAACTTTTTTTATATATATATAAACATATATATATGCTTGATGAAAAGCTTAACATGAGCAGCAGCGTGTGCTCGCAGGCCAGAAGGCAACCATATCCTGGGCTGCACCAAAAGAAGAAGCAGGTGGAAGGGGGTAATCTTGCCCCTCTACTCTGCTCTCGTGAGACCTCACTTGGAGTATTGTGTACAGTTGGGGTATCCGCAACATAAAAAGGACATGGAGCTGTTGGGGCAAGTACAGAGGAGAGCCACAAGGATGATGAGGGGACTGGAGCATCTCCCGTGTGAAGACAGGCTGAGAAAGTTGGGGCTGTGAAGAGAAGGGCTCTTCTGAGAAGAGAAGGCTGTGTGGAGACCTCATAGCAGCCTTCCAGTATCTGAGGGGGGCCTATAAGGGTGCTAGGGAGGGACTCTTCATTAGGGACTGTAGTGGTAGGACAAGGGGTAACAGGTTCAAATTTAAACAGGGGAAGTTCAGGTTAGATATAAGGAAGAAGTTCTTTACATGAGGGCGGTGAGGCACTACAATGGAATGCCCAAGGAGGCTGTGAATGCTCCATCCCTGGCGGTGTTCAAGTCCAGGCTGGATGAAGCCTTGGGTGGCATGGTTTAGTGCGAGGTGTCCCTGCCCATGGCAGAGGAGTTGGACTTACATGATCTTAAAGTCCTTTCCAACCCTAACTATTCTATAGTATTCTATGATTCTATAATATTGCATATACAATTTCACAGTTCCTTTTAGATGTATTTAGCACCCCTTAGATCAGTAAACTATTTAAATTATAAAAAATTGTAACATTTGGAATGCTAACAGGCTAAATAATATTTTATAGTACCTTTGATATTCCCACACACCTTGATTGGTTTGCCTTATATTTGTAACTTTTCTTGACATCTACCAGGCATAATGTGATTCGTAGTACTAAAGAGTCCTGAATTTTTTCACTGAAGTTAATTAGTAAAAAATGCATTCCGTGTTTCTCTCTTTTCACATTATCTGGGCAAAGACTTTAATTTTTATTTGTTGTTTGTTATAGGAAATCTTGTATTGGTCAGAGTTGTAAGGCAGATGTCTACAAAATATTTTATTCCAGAGATGACCATGAACTATACTGAAAGAATTTTGCATGTTTAAAGCCAAGTTTTGTTGAAACACAAGAAAGAAAAGCTAAGTTTTTCAAATAAATACACTCAGGGAAAGAGGATAAAAATAAAGATTATTTGGAAAGAGTTTCCCTCTATCTCACTATGCCAGTCTCGGCAGGATAGGCAATTTTTTTCAGTTCTGTTCTCAGCCCAGGAATTCTTAATTGCTTCCTGGGTTGTGGTAAACTCAACTTTATACATTTTTTTTCTCTTTCTCCCTTTCCATTATTTCTGCATTTTGACTGTGGGTTACTGTCTCAGTATTTCCCCCTTTTGTTACTGTCTCATTCCTCACTTCCCCATCTTAAACTTCAGAAGCTCATTCCAGCTCTGCACACACATTTAATCTGAAGGAAGGTTCATTTTCCTTGACCAGAGTGCAGCTGCCGTGGTGAGCTTTCCTTTCCACCTTCCTCTCTGCTCCTCAGCCAAATTCATATAGAATGAAACATATATTTCAAAATAAGCTGTCAATAAATAAATAAAACTTCTGCTATCTCATACTTCTGTAATTTTTAGACTTTGGATTTTTTATTTTATATGCCTGTAGAAGGGTTGAAAATGTACTTCTTCAGATAGACAGTGAGGTAATGACAGTCACCACTGTACGATTTAATATCTTTAACTCAAAAAATATATAAAATTTTTGGTTAATGAAGGTGATCAGCCCACAGTACCTGGAGGTTTGATACAGTCTTATATCAATGACTCTTGATATTCCAAGTTATTCCTTATCTCAGTTACGCTATGCCATCTAAGACACTAAAGAATACTGAAGTCATAGTACCAGCCTACTTTCTCCATGATGCTTGAGCTGGAACTTTTATTTAATGGACAGTAACACACAGACTGCATAGGATAAAGAAGCCAACTTCCTCACCCGAACAGGTAGTGTTGAGAACCAGCATCTACTTGTGCCTGGGGTACAGGTGGCTTTGAAATGATCTGTAAATTCTAACAAAACAAAAACAAAAAAAAAAAAAAAAAGGAAATTTATGTGACATGAAATTAGAGAAGTGCAACTTGTCTAAGCTTCCTCATAGCTACAAGGAATGAGAAGTTACCTAAAAAGGTGATAATGAGCGCAATTACTGCTTTCATCTGCACCATATATCTCTTACAATATTGTTGCCTGTTAAGTATTGAACCAGTTTAAGGGCTCTTCATGGTTGGTTGACCTTGTCTGAATGCCAGGTGTTCACTGAGTCCTCTGTCCTACTCTTCATCTAGACAGGGAAGAGAAAGTATGATGAAAGGCTTGTGGGTCTGGATAAGGATGAAGAGAGATCACTCGCCTATCATCAAAGGAAAACAGACTCAACTCAGGGAAATTAATTTAATTTATTGATAATAAAGGTCAGAGTATGATAATGAGAAAGAAGAACAATCTTAACACACCTTCCCTCCACCCCTCCTTTTTTTCTGATCTTAACTTCACTCCCATTTTTCTCTACCTCCTCCTGTGTTAAGTGATATAGGGGTTTGAGGAATGGGGTTTGCAGTCAGTTTTTTACATGTTGTCTCTGTCACTCATTCCTTCTCACACTCTTCCCCTGCTCCAGCATGGGTTTCCTCCATGGGAGACAGTCTTCCAAGAACTTCTCCAATGTGGGTCTTCTCACAGGCTGCAGTTCTTCATGAACTGCTCCAGTGTGGGTCCTTTCCACAGCTTGTTGTCTTCAGGAACAGACTTCTCAAGCATGGTGTTGTTTCCTTCACATATTCACACTCCTCTGTCCTGGCTCCTGCTGCACAGAAGATTTTTCTCTTCTTAAAAATGTTACCACAGAGGCATTAACACCATTGCTGATTGGATCAGCTTTGGTCAGAAGTGGGTCTGTCTTTGAGATGTCTGGCACTGGTTCTGCTTGATACGGGGGAAAATTCTGGTATCTTCTCACAAAAACCATGCCTTCAACCCTCCTGCTACTAGCACTTTGGCATGTAAACCTAATATACTCTCCCTTTTTATCTCTACTGCTTAGGTCTTCAGGGAAGAGTCAGCTACTATTATTTTTAACCATTTATGCATCCCTATCACAGACAATAACAATGACATTTCCACACAGCAAAATATTTAGGCACATGCATAACTTCAATAAGTGCTTTGTTTACCTTGTGAAGAAAGAGCTGTAGTAAAGTAATTATATAATTTAGCTGTAAGAATTATTTCTGCATGTGATTCCTGCAGGGTTATCAAAATATATATGGGAAAACATGGTGAAGTATGAAGTTTATATTGGTGCATATTGAAATATTTATATTTCTCAGGAATGATGAAATCACAAATAAATTATGGATTTCTAATTTCAAAAGCCATATGCTACATTATCCTGAAATCTACCTAAGTAAGTCACAGAAAGCTTATTGTTAAATGTTTCAGATATTAAAAAATAATAATTTGGACCAATGTTGCATTTGCATAGCAAGGTTTTGGTAGGAGGGGGCTAAAAGGGTGCCTTCTGTAAGAAGCTGCTAGAAGCTTCCCCTATGTCCAACAGAGCCACTGCCAACCAGCTCCAAGAGAGACCTACCACTGGCCAAGACCAAGCCCATCAACAATGATGGTAGCACCTCTGGGATAACACAGTTAAGAAGGAGCAATTGCATCTGAAGAAAGTAATGACGCTGGAACAAAGATTCCTCTGGAGCCTGTGATGCAGACTATGCTGAGGTAGGCTGCGCCCCTGCAGCCCATGAAGGTCCACAGTGGAGCAGATATCCACTTGCAGCCCATAGAGGATCCCATGCCAGAGCAGGCTTTTAGTACCTAAAGGGTGCCTACAAGAAAGCTGGGGAGGGACATTTGACAAGGACCTGTAGTGCTAGAACATGGGGAAATGGATTTAAACAGAAAGAGGGTAGGTTTAGATTGGACATAAGAAAGAAATATTCACTTTGAGAGTGCTGAGGGAGGTTGGGTGATGCCCAATGTGCTTCTGAGCAGTGGCTCACTAGACAGCTTTTCCCCTAGTTATATGCTGAGCATGATGTCATGTGGTATGGAATATGCCTTGGATCAGCTGACGTCAGCTGTCCTGGCTGTGCCCCCTCCCAGCTTCTTGTGCACCCCCAGCCTACTCACCCGCAGAGCAGTAAGAGAAGTTGAAAAGATCTTGACTTAGTGTAAGCACTGCTCAACAACTAAAACGTCAGTGTGGTGTCAATATTATTCTCATCCTAAAGCCAAACCACAGCACTGTAGCACCTGCTAAGAAAATTAATTCTACCCCAGCCAAAACTAGGATAGTGAGGAAGTGCTACCTTGTAAGAGGAATCTTAAACACAGATGGGCTTTGGGACCTTAAGCACAGGGAAAAAGATGGTTGAGCTGAGATAGGCCTTTGTACAACATTTCTAACCCTGTTTAGGATTGCTTGTAGTGAAACAAAACAAAAAACAGAAATGCTGACTTTATCAAATTAAAAAGTCTGTGCATGTTTATAAGACTGCAATGAGACTACTGAATTAACATGAACAAATTGAGTGTATTGCTGATTGAAGTCAACAGAGCAAAAGATTGATAACACAATGAAGGTGAAGTTAAGGCAGGTCCCAAATAAGATCCAAAGAATTGGTTACCTCTGGGTCTGTTTTGGGAGCCACAATCTGGGGAAGAGCTGCAAAATGAGGATAATCTGTCAGAGAATTTGTGGAAGTAAAATTCAGAAGGCACTGGCTCTGTTTGAGCACTATTCATACAGTTCCAGAGATTTTTAGGAAACAAAAAGACAAATAAAAGATCACAAGAGTGGATCTGCAGAAGAAGGATCAGTATTGATGACCCTAGCAGCACTAAAGGCAAACACATTCTCCAGGACCCCTTGGTATTCAAGCCAGGACATCTGTGGGACCCTTGCCATGACCATGGACTGAAGGGATTTATAGACAAGTCTTATGGGCCTTAGGGGTTACAAGAACTTAAGGATTTGAAAGTACATAATCATAGCACTATGCTACTTCTAGCTACTGTGACTGTATATTGCTACATTAATTTCTTTATTTTTTACTGTCATTACCATAGTTGTCTTATGTATATCTCACATAACTTCATCAGCCTTGCTGTTTGAGTTGTATGTTGCACATTGTATGAACTATTAATTTCTCTAAGTTAGTAAGATTCCTTATATATATATACCTTACATAGTCAGTTTGCTTCTTTGGTAGTACCACTGTGTGCTCCTGTTTGCCTGCTAGCCTTAGAACAGGCTGATTCTTGATCATTCTTGATTTGCCACTTTCCTCTGCTTCGCTTAGAGTTTCTAAATCTTCCTGTGTTTTGCCTGTTTTGACACAAAAGTGACTTCAGTTCTTTGTCTTTAATGGGTTTTAAATAGTAACAAATCTGTAATCTCACTATAACACTCTCTCCTCCCCACCTTCCTCTCCATCTTTTCTCCCTTCCTCCTTCCCTTTGTTCTATCCCTCTGTTTTCCTTTCTTCTCTCCCTTTTACTTACAAGTTGTATTGAAAGCTATTGCTCATAATTAGCTTATTTCAGTAGAACTGATTGCTGAGTCACATTATAGCTCTAGAGGAAAAATGTTACAATTTTCATAGACCTTCACTGTGCTGAGCTCTGTACCTTAGCGAGTACTCGATTGCCATGAGAGCCCTGGAATTCCATGTCTGCTTTAGGAAACAGTTTAGGCACTTCATATAATAAATACGTAACATCAGCCTACTCCACAAGAATAGAACTACTGCAAAATACCACTTTTATATGCATAATCTCATGAATAAAATTTGCATTTTTAGCTCCTCTCCTTCTCTTACAAAATAAATTCAGTTTGGCATATGTTTCACATGAAATACACTGTCAAAAAAAAACCCAGACTTGCCAGCACAGTACACTGGCAGCAATATAACTCTTTTCTTAACCCTCATTGCCATTTTTTACAATAGAAATATTCTTGCAATGTTTTTTCTCTGACCTTCTGCTGAAATAAGAAAACAGGTCAGTGATAAACTATGATACTTCAATTCCTTTCCCCTTAAAATTGTCTTAGTTTACTGGATCTAATTGTGGAATATCCTTGACATTATTTTAATGATCTTATTCATTTGCCATGATGATATGGCCCAGCCCACTTACAGGATCTACTTCTTCCATTACTTAATAAGTTTATGTTTATTAGGAGCTTTAAGTTTGAACTATTTTTATCAAGTACTAAGTATTTTTAATATTATTTGAAAAGAGGGTTCTAATTTATGAGTTATCACTCCATGAGCATGAGTGAGTAAATATGTCTTTCCCAGTATGCCCCTGCTTTGACTTAAAACCTCATGCCACAGAAGTTGCACAGTGCTCATCAAATTATGCTTATTTTTATCAAATCATTATGACTAGAATATTTTCATGTGCATGGAATAAGTGAAGAACCCATGAACTGGTTCACAGCAGATGGAATTCTGAGCGTAAAAATAATGTCTGTCTGAGGTACTAGACAATGTTTACCCGAAGTTTTCATACCTGCTCTTTTAGAGACTAAGGACCAAAATAGAAATGTTTTTTAGAGATTTTAATAATCACAATTGTAATTTCCTCCTTTGCATTTGTTTGAATAGTCAGTGTTACACACTTACTTAGATGCCCAGCTCACAATTCTGAAATGGCTGAAGTGTGATTCTCTACTACAGCAAAGCCAACCTATTTCTTTGGCATCAGTCTGTGAAAATAAAGTGGAGTACAGAATGAGTTTGGGGCAGGGTGGAGAGGAATTCAAGTACTCAGAATGCCTAGGCTGAAAATTAGTGTGTCAGGAAGTGTGTAGGTGGAAAGCAGCTGATTAAATGCAGGCCTTTTATTCATATTCATCCACATGAGTTAAAGAAATAGGAAATACTGACTTCCTCATGGGAGAGTCTTCAGATTAAAACCAGTACAACCCTCAACCCCCATTCTAGAATAAAACAGGACACAGTGAATGAATAAAGATTCTACAATCAGTAGAGTGACTTAAGCAGTAGGCTGACAAGTCATGTTTCATTTTGCTTGATTTTCTCTAGATCATTTCCTGATATAAAGCTCAAATTTCTGGGCAATGATGTTAGGAACACCATCTTTTCTAACTTTGTTCTGACAAACGCTTTCTGTGAGGTGTTCTTCAAAGATGTCTAACACATTAAGCCTTTCAGAAGATGTAGAAATGGGGGCCCTTTTCAGAATAAAATTCAACTTGCTTAACAATTTATGTGTAGGTTTTCAACCTCTCACTTAAGCTGATCAATGCAAATAAACAAGCATTTCCAAAGCACAATTCATGTGACTTATTTTGTGGTTTAGTGGTTTTGCCCTTTTGTTCTTTATTTTTTTTTTTTTTTGCTTTGTTTTGTTTTGGATTTTTTGATTTATTTTTTTTTCCCAGTAAACAACTAACTTGGATGTTGGCATTTACATTGTAGTCCTCTAAAACTGGATAAGTTGGTGTTCCAGGTTCAGCAGTAGCAGTCATTTTTCTCCTTCTTAGTAGCTGGTGCAGTGCTGTGGCTTTGACTTTCGGTCTGGGAACAGCACTGATAACACCAATGTTTTCAGTTGTTGCAAAAATATTTAGTCTGACCAACGACTTTCTGAGCCTCATGATCTGCCAGGGAGGAGGGGAGCCGGGAGGAAGCAGAGACAGGACACCTGACCCAAACTGACCAAAGAGGTATTCCATACCACAGTACGTCATGCCCAGGATGTAAAAACAGGCACAGGAGACCCGGAAGGGTTGGGATCACAGGTGGGTCAGGCTTGGTGTGGGGTGGTGAGCAGTTGTATTCTCTTCCCCTGTATGTTCCTTGTCATTATTATTATTGGTGGTAGCAGCAGTGATTTGTGTTATACCTTTGTTACTAGAGTGTTCTTATCTCAACCTGTGGGAGTTGCATTCTTTCGACACACACCCCACCCCTCCAGGAGTGGGGGAGAAGAAAGAGTGGGGAGTGAGTGAGTGAACTGCGTGAGCTGGGCTTAAACCATGACAGGTGGATCACATCTGTTTCTAGTTCTGAACAGCAGTATCTAGAAGTGGTTTAGATGATTAAGACCTGTGCTTCTGGACATGTGTTCCTGAGTGACTACAGGCTTTTGTTTATATAGACTTTGGAGAGATATTAATTCTTAGACTGATCTTCTGAAAATAAGCACTAAGTCCTGCTTTGGTAGTCTATGTGATTTTCTGTATTTCACTGTGTTGTGGTTTAAGCCCAGCCAGTAACTCAGAACCACACAGCCTCTCTCGCTCCCCCACTTCTTCCTCCCCTCGCTCCCTGAGGGATGGGGAGGAGAATTGAAGGAACGTAACTCCCATGGGTTAAGATAAGAACAGACCAGTAACTAAGGTATAACACAAACCACTACTGCTACCACCAATAAGAATAATGATAAGGGAAATAACAAGGGAAGAGAATACAGCCACTCACCACCTGCCGACTGACACCCAGCCAGATCTGAGCAGCGATCTAGCCCTTTGTGTAACTGCCCCCAGTTTGTATACTGGGCATGGCATGCTGTGGTATGGAATACCTCTTTGGTTAGTTTGGGTCAGATGTCCTGTCTCTGCTTCCTCCCGGCTTCCCCTCCTCCCTGGCAGAGCATGAGACTCAGAAAGTCCTTGGTCAGACTAAATATCACTGAGCAACAACTAAAACTATCAGTGTTATCGGAGCTGTTCCCAGACCGAAAGTCAAAAACACAACACTGCACCAGCTACTATGAAGGAGAAAAATGACTGTTACTGCTGAACTCAGGGTGCATTGACAGGTTTTTTTTTGAGTTTGTTAGCAAGTTATTTTTCCCTAAAAATGAGCTATGCTAAAAATCTGATCATGGCCTTGTATCCTAGGTATAATAACTTTATAAGCAAAGAACTTAAAAATGATTGTGGAAACACTGGGAATATGCCACTGTAAAAATATATTGTTTTCTTAAATATCTGAGGATTTCATTCCAGTTTGAATAAAATAGAAGTATATTCATTGGGATATTTCTCTCTTCCATCTGGGATCTCAGTCTGAATCTATGTATATTTAATTACTGTAAAATGGAAATTCTTGAGAGAAAACTCTGTACTAAATTAGTCAAAATTCATGGGACTGCTGTATCTTCCTCAAATGTAGAAGCTGTGTACTGTAGTCACCTCAGCAGAGGTTGGATTTTTAACTTACTGCTACAATATCTCATGAATTTGCTCCAGTCATTTGTGAAACAGAAGCACTACTTCAGTGCCCTACTTCTCTGTTCGCAAATAACTTGTTAACCAAGATTTAATAACATGATATGATAACCTCTCCCGCGTTATAAAGGTAGACAGCGGAATGATTATTTTCTGAAACTTAACTGTCTATTCTTGTGACAGGTGGTGAAATTTTTAGGCATTTTTAGGGCTTGTCCATTTCTGGAAATGCAGAGTCTATGTTGACACTTCAGGAATTTAATTAACTTTTATTGGGGAAAAAATAATTATTAAAACTTAACTGCTATTGACTCTTTCCTCCTTCAAAGTTAGACAGTAGATGAAAAGGTGCCTTGTTTATTTTTTTTTTTTTTGTCAGTGTATTTTAAAGATAGGCCTTTCTCACTTTTTTTTTTTTTTTTTTTTGTGCGTGTGTGGATTGTGTGAAAACTAAAAGAATTACTTGGCAACAAGCAGGCTACTTCTAACCTATGAAAGTTTACACTGAGGTTTTAATTTCATTTAAGAGACAATAAACTAGCACTTTTATGACAGTTCTAGATTTGTGAGCACTTTTTTTTTGGTGTTACTTCCTGCCCAGATTAAAAAAATAGTTTGATACTAGTATTTATCACTAGAAAACTCATAGATGGGTTTCCTATTAGCAGATTACTCTGATAACAAATGACATTGAAACACAAAGTAATACTGATTTCTGAAAACATACTCTGTCATCTAAGTCATTCAGTCCAGCTGCATATGTGGTTCTCCAAATCTACAGTAGACTAATCATTACAAAAAAAGACAATATAGAGATGATACAGTCTAGAGCATCTGTCTCCCAGATCTGAGTGACAAAGAGCCCAATAGAATATCTTTTGTTCATAGGTCTCCCACCTGACAATTAAATAATTATGAGAGTGTTGAACAATGGGGTGAATGGAGGAAGGCATTATTACAAATATAGTATTCTGGAATTCTTATTTTGGGAGCTACTACTACTTTATCAATTAAAGCTAAGAAATAGATATTTGATTTCTATCTGTAAGTACAGCAGATGGCAAATACAGGCTATAAATTACAGGACAATCATTGTTTTTGGACTGCAATCATAGCCACAAGGTGAGAAAGCCTAGAAAATTTTAAAGTTATGATTAATAAGTTTGTGGGAATCAATTTCTGAATTTATGCATTCAGAAAATAGAAATAATAAATGGGGAAATATCTCACAGCTCCTTGTAATGGGTTCAGCAACAACAGTCATTTTTCTCCTTCGTAGTAGCTGGTGCATTGCTGTATTTTCAACTTGCAGCCTGGGAACAGCACTGATAACACCGATGTTTATAGTTACGGCTTAGAATGTTTTGGTCTGACCAAGGATTTTCTCAGTCTCATGTTCTGACAAGGAGAAGAGGAAGCCAGGAGGAAGCAGGAGCAGGACACCTGACCCAAACTGACCAAACAGCTATTCCATACCACAGTACGTCACGCCCAGGATGGAAAAACAGGGGGCAGGAACCCGGAAGACTTGAGTTCACGGCTCGGTCGTTGGGTGGTGAGCAGTTGCATCCTCTCTTCCCCTTGTATTTCCCTGGTCATTATTTTTATTGGTGGTAGCAGAAGTGATTTGTGTTATACCTTAGTTACTGGACTGTTCTTATATCAACCCATGAGAGTTACATTCTTTTGATTCTTCTTCCCATAGTACAACAAGAGGGGGAATGAGTGACTGGGCTGCATGGTTTATGGCTTAAACAACGACAGTTCTTCTTGGCGCCCAATGTGGGGCACGAAGGGTTGAGGTAACAACAGGATTAATAGTCACTCACCACAGTGCCGATTTATTGGCTCTCAAAGTTGTTCTGGATCTCACAGGTTCAGCGTATGATACTTTACTTACAGCCGGTATTTCTTCTCCTAACATTAATCAGATATGGGTTTCGGGTTAAAGTTCTTGTTACATTGAACTTTATTACACTGATTTTTAATACAATAGACTCAGTGATCATGAACTGACCCAACTTTTGTTCCCAGTGTGGTCACCAATTCTATACTTTCGGAAGTACATAATAGAAATGTTTAGCAATTACACATCTCTTTTCACCTCCTCAGGTGGTCAACCTGTGAAGGAGACATACTTTTATGCTCCCAGACATCCCCCACCAGACCGTTTACAGCATCACTTGAGACTTTTGAAGGTTTTGAATGGCCTTTAGATACCCTTGAGACCTGCCTGCTGATTGTGATGGGGATCATCATGTTGCTGCACATATCGAGTGTGTTTTACCCATGACAATTTCATCTGGTCCCGAGAGTTATGCAGAGTTGGGTCTCGGCCTTGTCTAGGGTTAAACGATGATATAGGAGGTCCAAGAGATTTTCCCTGAGGCTGAATAGTCATGAGTGGCAGGGTGTGAGGGATAGTATGGGCAAGTATCTAGGCCAGTGAGCCCTCCAAATGCTTTGGAACTTCACCAGTGAACAAATGCAAAACCCAGAAAAAGTAGTAAAACACTTAAAGGAGGTGTGTTGTCATTCTGGTCACACCAGAGATGGACAAATCATGGCAACGTGCTGGGGCTTGGCCCATGCTAACAGAGCCCTGTTCAACATCATGCAGCACCTTCAAAAGGAAAAAAATGGCCCTAAATCTGAGAGCGGAGTAATGGGCAGCGCAGCTACACCAGCTCCAAGTACAGCAGGTATACCACCACCAGTGACAAGTACAACCACTACTCAAACCCTAGTGACAAGTACAGCAGCTACCCAAACCACAGTGATAATCACCACAGCTAAACCAGAGGACCAACTCATACCTATACAAGTTGCCCCTGTACGTAAGAGGAAAAGCAAAAAAGAGGCAAGAAAGATGATGCAAGATGAAGAACCAACGTACTCACTACCTGGGACAGCATCTGACCAGGAGTTATTACCACATGATGAAGAAGAAGAAGAAAAAGAAGGGGTGACTTCCTGATCTCAGACCTCAACCGAGCTACGGATTATGCGAAAAGACTTTACCCGTCAGCCAGGGGAGCACATCATCACCTGGCTGCTCCGATGCTGGGACAATGGGGCTGATGGTCACTAAGTAGAAGGTAGTGAAGCCAAACAGCTGGGATCACTTGCCAGGGAAGGGAGAATTGACTAAGCAATTGCAAGAGAGAAAAAGTCCCTCAGCCTTTGGAAGAGGCTCTTGGCAGCTGTGAAAGATAGGTTTCCATACAAGGATGATGTTATGAGTCGTTCGGCCAAGGTGACTACTCTAGAGAAAGGCATCCAGTCTCTGAAAGAATCAGCCATTGTAGAGATGATCTATACTATCAAGCCGAATAACGGGGATATACCCATAGATCGAGATTAAGTTGAATGTACGTGAACCATGTGGTGGAAATTTACATGGAATACACCCCCATCATATGCCCATTCATTGGCAACAATAACCTGGAGTGACATAAGACCATGAGCAGTGGATGAAATGATTTATAAACTCCGAAAGTTTGAAGATAATATCACCCCTTCCATCATCTCAGCTGTGGAAAAACTGTCCCAGGACATCCAACAATTGAGAGATAATCTATCCAGCTCCTCACGTGCACCAACGCACGTCTCAGCTATTAACAGAATGCATCCCACTGTTCGAGAGAGAAGATATAGAAGTTATACACCACGGGCCACCCTATGGTTTTGCCAGCTGGATCAGAAGAAGATATGATGGAGTGGGATGGAAAGCCTACTTCAGTTTTGGAGGAATGGGTGTGAGAACTGAAGAGGAGAACAATGGTCAAGTCTGATCACCCCATGAAGGCTGCTGGCTTCAGTCTCTGGTGAGCAGGTTCCCAGATGGAGTGGAAGAGCAGATTTTACCTTCAGCTCCTGTGATAAGGAATAATGCCTGTCAACAAGACGTGAGTGACCAATGTGATGACTACTAGAGGGGCCCCACCTCCAGCCAGGTGGAGGTAGGGGACAATAGGATTTACTGGACTGTATGGATCAGATGGCCTGGCACATCAGTCCCACAGAAGTAATAAGGCTCTAGTAGATACCGGTGCACAGTGTACTCTGATGCCATCAAGCTGTCGGGGAGTGGAACCTATTTCTATTTCTGGAGTGACAGGAGGATCTCAAGAGTTGACTGTACTGGAAGCTGAAATCAGCCTGACTGGGAGGGAATGGCAAAAACACCCCATTGTGACCGGTCGAAAGGCTCCATGCATCCTTGGCATAGATTACCTCAGGAGAGGGTCCTTCAAAGACCCAAATGGGCTTTTGGTATTGCTGCTTTGGAGAGAGAGGAAGTGGAGCAGCTGTCCACCTTGCCTGGTCTCTCAGAGGATCCTTCTGCTGTGGGGTTGCTGAAGGTCGAAGAACAACAAGTGCCAATTGCGACCGCAACAATGCACCGGCGGCAATATCGCACCAACCGAGACTCCCTGATTCCCATCCATAAGCTGATCCGTACATTAGAGAGTCAAGGAGTGATCAGTAGGACCCACTCACCCTTTAATAGCCCCATATGGCCAGTGCGAAAGTCTAATGGAGAATGGAGACTAACAGTAGACTATCGTGGCCTGAACGAAGTTACCCCATCCTTGAGTGCTGCCGTACCAGACGTGCTAGAGCTTCAGTATGAACTGGAGTCAAAGGCAGCCAAGTGGTATGCCACGATTGACATTGCCAATGCTTTTTTCTCAATTCCTCTGGCAGCAGAGTGCAGGCCACAGTTCGCTTTTACTTGGAGGGGCGTCCAGTACACCTGGAACCGACTGCCCCAGGGGTGGAAACACAGCCCTACCATCTGCCATGGACTGATCTGGACTGCGCTGGAAGAGGGGCAAGCTCCAGAACACCTGCAATAGATTGAGGACATCATTGTGTGGGGTGATACAGCAGAAGAAGTCTTTGAGAAAGGGAGGACAATAATCCAAATCCTGCTGACAGCCGGTTTTGCCATAAAAGGGAGTAAGGTCAAGGGACCTGCACAGGAGATTCAATTTTTGGGAATAAAATGGCAAGATGGATGCCGCCAGATCCCCACAGATGTGATCAACAAGATAACAGCAATGTCGCCACCAACTACTAAGAAAGAAACACAAGCTTTCTTAGGTGCTGTGAGGTTCTGGAGGATGCATATCCCGAATTACAGTTTGATTGTAAGCCCTCTCTATCATGTGACCAGGAAGAAAAAAGATTTTAAATGGGGCCCTGAGCAACAACAAGCCTTTCAGCAAATTAAACGTGAGATAGTTCGTGCAGTAGCCCTCGGACCAGTGCGGACTGGGCCAGATGTCAAAAATGTACTGTACACCGCAGCTGGGGAGAACAGTTCTACCTGGAGCCTCTGGCAGAAAGCTCCAGGGGAAACTCGAGGTCGACCCCTCAGCTTTTGGAGTCGGGGATACAAAGGATCTGAGGCCAGCTATACCCCAACTGAAAAAGAGATATTGGCAGCCTATGAAGGGCTTCGAGCTGCTTCGGAAGTGGCTGACACTGAAGCACAGCTCCTCCTGGCACCCCGGTTGCCCGTGCTCTGCTGGATGTTCAAAGGCAGGGTCTCCTCTACACATCATGCAACTGATACTACATAGAGTAAGTGGGCCGCATTAATTACACAACAAGCTCGAACAGGAAATCTCAGTCGCCCGGGAATTCTAGAAGTCATCATGGACTGGCCAGAGGGTAAAGATTCTGGAAGGTCACCAGAGGAGGAAAGAGTGATGCGTGCTGAAGAAGCCCCACCATAGAATGAACTGTCAGAAAGTGAAAAGCAATATGCCTTTTTTACTGATGGGTCTTGTCGCATTGTGGGAAAGCACCGTAGATGGAAGGCAGCAATATGGAGTCCTCAATGACAAGTTGCAGAAACTGCTGAAGGGGAGGGTGAATCGAGTCAGTTTGCAGAAGTGGAAGCCATCCAGTTAACCTTGGACGTTGCTAAATGAGAAAAGTGGCTAGTACTTTATCTCTATACTGACTCCTGGATGGTGGCAAATGCCCTGTGGGGGTGGTTGCAGCAATGGAAGCAGAGCAACTGGAAACGCAGAGGGAAACCCATCTGGGCTGCTGCACTGTGGCAAGACATCGCTGTCCAAGTACAAAACCTGGTGGTCAAAGTACGCCACGTAGATGCTCACGTACCCAAGAGTCGGGCTACGGAGGAACACCAGAACAACCAACAAGTGGATCAAGCTGCTAAGATTGAAGTGGCTCAGATGGACTTAGATTGGCAGCATAAGGGTGAATTATTTTTGGCCCGGTGGGCCCACGACACTTCAGGCCATCAGGGCAGAGATGCAACATACAGATGGGCTCGTGATTGAGGGGTGGACTTAACAATGGATACTATTGCCCAGGTTATTCATGACTGTGAAACATGTGCTGCAATTAAGCAGGCTAAACGGTTAAAGCCTCTTTGGTATGGAGGACGATGGCTGAAGTACAAATATGGGGAGGCCTGGCAGATTGATTATATTACACTCCTAACAACCCGCCAAGGCAAGCGCCATGTGCTTACCATGGTGGAAGCAAACACCAGGTGGCTGGAAACATACGCTGTGCCCCACGCCACTGCCCGGAACACTATCCTGGGCCTTGAGAAACAGATTTTGTGGTGACACGGCACACCAGAGAGAATTGAGTCAGACAATGGGACTCATTTCCGGAACAGCCTGATAGGCACTTGGGCCAAAGAGCATGGCATTGAAAGGGTATATCACATCCCCTACCATGCACCAGCCTCTGGGAAAATCCAACGGTATAATGGCTGTTGAAAGCTACACTGAGAGCAATGGGTGGTGGGACTTTCAAACTTTGGGATTCATATTTGCCAAAGGCCACCTGGTTGGTCAACACCAGAGGATCTGCCAACAGAGCTGGTCCAGCCCAGTCAGAACTTCTACATACTGTGGAGGGGGTCAACGTTCCTGTGGTGCATATAAAGAATTTGCTGGGGAAGACAGTCTGGGTTATTCCTGCTTCAGGTAAAGGCAAACCCACTCGTGGGATTGCTTTTGCTCAGGGACTCGGATATACTTGGTGGGTAATGCGGGAAGATGGGGAAGTCCGATGTGTACCTCAAGGGGATTTGATTTTAGGGGAGAACAGCCAATGAACTCAATTGTATGGTGTTGCCTGCTATGTCATACTTTTATAGCCCATCAACTAGATGTCTTCAAGTCATCCGCGACTGGCCCTCAGATCATCATCCCAGCAAATACTGAACTTTAACGAAACCGGGCAAGTTCTTCTGTAAAGCAACGATCAGCATCAGTAGGCAGTGATCCAACAATCCACACAGGCTCACCTGCTCTGAAGGACTGTTACAGGAGATGGTGCTTGATGTCATGGACCGAATGGACTCAGCATCTTCATAGGGATTGGCCCAGGCACTAAGGGATTATATCTCTCCCTCTGTGTTTGTGTGTGGATGTATGTATATGTATGTGATGGTATATTGAAAATGTGGGACCTGAGCATGACGTGAATGGTATGGAATAAGTGGTGGATACTGTCATGGGTTTAGCAGCAGCAGTCATTTCTTACCTTCGTAGTATTTGGTGCATTGCTGTATTTTCAACTTGCAGCCTGGGAACAGCACTGATAACACCGGTGTTTATAGTTACGGCTTAGAATGTTTTGGCCTGACCAAGGGCCTTCTGAGTCTCATGCTCTGCCAGGGAGGAGGGGAAGCTGGGAGGAAGCAGGAACAGGATACCTGACCCCAACTGAACAAGGAGGTATTCCACACCACTGTACGTCATGCCCAGGATGGAAAAACAGGGGGCAGGAACCCGGAAGACTTGAGTTCACGGCTCCCTCGTAGAGTGGTGAGCAGTTGTACCCTCTTCCCTTGTATTTCCCTGGTCATTATTTTTATTGGTAGTAACAGAAGTGATATGTGTTATACCTTAGTTACTGGACTGTTCTTATCTCAACCCGTGGGAGTTACATTCTTTTGCTTCTTCTTCCCATATCCCCCAACATCAGAGTGGGGGAGAAGAAAGAGGGGGGAGTTAGTGAGCGGGCTGCATGATTTACGGTTTAAACCACCACACTTATAAAATGCAATGTTTCACTTCAAGTATAATAAACTCATTATGTTTAAGTATTTTTGTTTTCCTTATTTAATGTAGTTACTAGTTTGATAAATCATGTTTTGTCATATATTTCTTCTAGAATATTTACATATATATTTCTATTCAATTAAATATTTCATGCTAATTTGTTACTGTTAAATGGTAATATTTAGACCAGTAACATGGGTTAAATATTCCAACCTTAGAAATAGTCTGCATAGGAGTTTGAAATTATATTATACAAAACCTTATGTAACTGACAAACAATGTACTAGATAATTAGCATTACACTTTAATGGGTCAAAGAAGAAGAGTGTATCTAGGTAAAGTGTGTGCATGGTATCTTTTTTTGTTTATTCCTTGAATTCTGATCAATACAGAATTTACATTAACTCAGAAATAAACTAGTGGGATTAACCTGAAGGAGCACCACAAAAGTAATAAAAATTAGCATCTTAGCTTGTGAAATATGAAACAGAGGTTATTTTTTATTTTATAGCTAGAATGAAGAAGGGAAGACTACTAGTCATAGGGTAAGTAATATCACTCTGATGACACCTACACAGCCTGGGAAGTTCCAAAGTAATAACAGATTCCTGGATCTCCAGCTGAGATCTATGCAAGAAAATTAATAAGAAAATGCCTGCATTTCATCATGATGGCATATGGGAGTTTCAGAACCCTCTAGTCCATTAGTCAGTTTTGTTAATGACTGTGCTCATCCTTTTAATCATGTGAAACACATTGACTGAGCTTCATTTAGTTCAAAGTGCCTTTCAGAAGCCTGGACAGAATCTGAGTGGTGTGAAACTTTACTTTTTCTCACTGCAACATCCATGTAGCTAACTTAATTTGTGATTTATATATTTTTATAGTTTGTAAGAAAAGTAAAATATCCATTTTCACGTACTAAAAATTGAAATTTGGGTACCTAACTTGTTGCCAAATTGGCTGCTTTATTCCTCAGTATTTCTGCCCTATCTTCCCAGTTACAATTATGGAAAATATAATGATACCTACACTCTTTTGCATAATTCTTACACAAGTATTTTATGTACAAAATTATTTCAACTGCATGAGCAGCATTTTCTGCCTGCAAATCAAGTTCTCAACAACAGCCTTGGAGGACTTCCTTTTTTTTTTTTTTGTTGTTTCAGAATGACTACTTTATAATCAACAAAATGAACAGGTTTTAAAACTTTGCCATCATGAATCTGAACAGTCATAAGGATATCAAATCTTTGTACGAAACACAGAAGCATTTCTACTAAACAAACAATGTTGCTAGTATTTCATACCTCCCTTTGTTCATTGTGATATCATACTGTAATATATTATTAGAAGTTGAAATCCTGTACAAGGAAAGAAATTAAAACATTAATACCTAGAATTACGGTACCTAATTTAAAAAAAAAAAAATCCTTGCAAGCATTGTTTCTGCCTAGTAGTGAAAGTGTTTAAGCTGTGTACTTTAAAGAACTCCTTCACTGCCCATGATTTTTCCATTTGTTGATGCCAATGATCTTTTTTAAGTTTAGCCAAAACTCAATGCTGATAATTCATTTGTCTGCTTTTTTTTTGGTAGATGTTACTTTCATAACATATTCAAAACAGGTCTGACAAATACTAATGGTACTGGATTCCCTCATTAATCAGTCATCAGTGATATTAGGGGGCTACAAGGATGCTGGAAAGGGTCTTTTCATCAGGGACTGGAGCGATAGGATAAGGGGTAATGGGTTCAAACTAAACAGAGAAAGTTCAGGTTAGACATAAGGAAGAAGTCCTTTACTGTGAGAGTGGAGAGGCACTGGAACAGGTTGACCTAAGAAGTTGTGAATGTTCCATCCCTGGCAGTGTTCAAGGCCAGGTTGCACAGAGCCTTGGGCAACATCATCTAGTGTGTGGTGTCCCATAGCAAGGGGGTTGGAAGTAGATGATCTTACGGTCCTTTCCAATTCTAACTATTCTATAATTCTATGTTTCTATTTCCTTTTTATTTTGAATAACAACAAAAAAGTTATCACCTGTCTACAAAATGCTTATAAAATGTATCCGCAAACCAGAAGACTGAGAGTCAATTATAATGTTACTCTGAGGGTGTTATCTCAGAAGTGTCCCATGAAAGCAACTATCATCCCAGCATTTCTGTCACAGGTAAAATAAACCCACAAGGAAGAATTCAAGACATTCTGGGGAGAGAAACAAAGTTCCAAATGGTTGCACAAATTTTCCATAATATTTTTATTTAATTTGTAAAATTTAATATTTTTTTTCTTTTTTGTGATCTAATTCCATAAGTGAAAAATAGATATTTAAAAATATTATGACAAGAGCTAACAGTAACGAGTTAGCTTTTTCGTTAAAACTTCACAAGATTTTTATTTGAATAGTCTCTTTTGCAGCTAGTAGAGGAATTTCAGGCATTTTAGTCCTGGAAATTGGAAAATTCCCATGTATTTCACCCTGGTGAGGATTTTCTTATTTTAAAAGGCATTAAGTACTAGGAAATGGCCTACTTTGTGTTTATTGACTAATTAATCCAGTTTCAATTCAGTCCACATTTAGGTAAATTACTTCAGAGAGAGCTGGGTTCAGCTGTTGCGGTTTATTTTTTTATTTGATATCAGTGTTCTGGTGCATTCACAGAAATACACAAAACCTAAAAGTCTTTCTCTCCTACTTGGACCATTCACAGTAATAATTGCAATATTATTTTTCACATAAAATTATAAGCATCTTATCACTCAAACTATCCTTTTACAAGGATCATTGGAGAAAACGTTACTTTCTTAAATCATGATTTTTATAATCTTGCCTCAAGTTTTGTATACCAGAGCATTATCCAGCTTTTAAAGAGCATGTAAGCTCACACATATGTGCACCAACACACATATTTTGATGTTTGTTCGTATCTTCTACAGACATGTATATTTTTAACATTTTACTAAATTGAAAATCTACTGTTACTTCTGGGATGTACCAGAAGTTGGATTTCCTTTGGCTGATCTAAGACATGAGAAAGGTAGATATTTAAATTTTAACCAAAACATAAATTATGTTTGGATTCAGTTACATGATAATAGATAGAATCATAGAATCATAGAATAGGGTTGGAAAGGATCTTAAGATCATCTAGTTCCAACCCCGCTGTCCATGGGCAGGGACATCTCGCACTGAACCATGTCACCCAAGGCTCTGTCCAACCTGGCTCGGAATGTCGCAGGGATGGAGCATTCACCACTTCCTCGCGCAAACCATTCCAGTACCTGCACCACCCTCACAGTAAAGAACTTCCTCCTTATATCCAATCTAAACTTCCCTTGTTTAAGTTTCAACCCATTACTCCTTGTCCTATCACTACAGTCCCTAATGAAGAGGCCCTCCTCAGCACCCTTATAGGCTCCCTTCAAATATTGGAAGGTTGCTATGAGGTCTCCACGCAGCCTTCTCTTCTCCAGGATGAACAGCCCCAACTTTCTCAGCCTGTCCTCATACGGGAAGTGCTCCAGACCCCTGATCATCCTCATGGCCCTCCTCTGGACTTTCTCCAGCAGCTTCATGTCTTTTTTATGTTGAGGACACCAGAACTGTACACAATACTCCAAGTGAGGTCTCATGAGAGCAGAGCAGAGGCGCAGGATCACCTCTGTCGACCTGCTGATCACACTCCTTTTGATGTAGCCCAGGATACGGTTGACTTTCTCTTCTGCAAGCGCACAGTGACAGCTCATGTTAAGTTTCACAGTGACCAGCACTCCAAGTCCTTCTTCGCATGGCAAATGTATACATGTAGATACATGAAGCCCTCTTAGTAGTCATAGGATATTACAGGTAGACTTCAACAGCTACTAAAAGTGGATGGCTCTCCCACTGATTCCACTTCAGGGGAGAGGTCCATGTTCCTCTTCTGTTGGGGACCCCTGGCTGAATGAAGTGCTCCAAATGGGATCTCAGTGGAATAGAGGGGAAGAATCACCTTCCTCAATCTGCTGGCCACACTTCTTTTGGTGCAGCCCAAGGTACAGTTGACTTTCTGGGCTGCATGTGCATGTTGCTGGCTCATGTTGAGCTTCTTGTCAACCAACACAGCCAAGTCTTTTCCCTTTGGAGTTTTCTCAATCCATTCTTTACCCAGCCTTTAGTAGTGCTTGGGATTGCAGACACCGAGGTACAGGGCCTTGCACTCGGCCTTGTTGAACTTCATGAGGTTTGCACTTACCCACCTCTCCAGCCTTTCAAGGTCCCTCTGAATGACATCCCTTCCCTCCAGCATGTTGACCATACCACACAGCTTGGTGTCACTGGAAAACTTGCAGAGGGCACACTAAATCCCACTGTCCGTTTTCCTAGCAAAGATGCTGAACAGTTCAGGTCCCAGTACTTACCCCTGAGGAACAACACTCATCACTTGTCTCCACCTGGACATTAAGCCATTGACCACAACTCTCAAAGTGCAACTATCCAGCCAATTCCTTATCCACCAAGTGGTCCACCTGTTAAATCCATGCCTCTCCAAATTAGAGACAAGGATGCCATGTCACATTCTGTATGCATTATCCAGCAAGTGACCATTGTGTGATTCTAAGGGCTTTATACCTTTTCTTGTCTGTATTTTCTGCCTTGAACTCCTGACCTGCAAACTACTCCTGTATCAATAATGTGTGTAATTTTTTCATATGCTGCATGGCCCAAACTTTCTCACAGATCACCAACAATTTCCTAAGCCAAACTGAGCCAAAGTCAGATGGTGGTGATACACTGAAGCATTTCAGCCTGTGAAAATATTTAGTTTAGTTCCAAATAGCTTTGAACACCTCATGCTATGCATACAGAGGTCCACAGCATGATTGAACTTCCAAGATATAGAGATTCAACTTCCTTGTGTGAAACTTTAAAACAGTCCCACAGTGTTACAGCTCAATTACTTAAATGCATATGAATATGTATAGTATATTCATATTACCTCTCAGATGGTTCAGTAATCAGAAGAAATAGATGAGATTCTTCTGTTATATATGAAATCTATGTGTTTCTTAAATACTTCATATATAAATCTTGTTCATGTGTTATTTGTGTCATAAACTTCTGTTTATGTTTTCTAGAATGTTCTGGTTCAAAAAATGTATTGTAGTAAAGTTAGCTGATTGAATCAATTTACTAAATATCAGTACTATTTCTAAATATATATTAACTGGTTGGTCTATTTACTTTAAAGTAAACTGAACTAATAAAGGTGTTAGGAACCACAAAGAAACAATATAGGACACGTATTGAACATGCAAAGCTGAAACATGTTATAGGTTCTCTTTAGAAAATGCCTGTATGTCATTACACATGTTATGCTATTATTATTATATCACTGCCTCTGTAACTGGTGAGTAAAATTTAGAAGAAGAAATATTAGGTTTTTTCTAAGGAGATGGAAATCATAGCGTTATCCTACAACTTAATTTTGTTGAATTTTCCTTTCTGAATATATTTTAATATTTTAACCCTTCAGTCATGATCAACACAAACATCACTCCAGAAAGTATTATCACTGCCTGATACAGTATATCTTCAAGGAACCAGCAGTAATTTACTGGAACATCAGTATTTCCATGAATGCTAGAGTGGCCCACAACAGAAACAACAAAAGAAAGCAACAGAGAGAAAATTACATGAGGGAATATTGCACTGCATCTAATATTTCTTTGTGGGTTTTTTTGTTTGTTTTTTTTTTTTTTTCTGCAAAGTTACAGGGTCAATTTTCCAACTAGATGCTTTTATTGCAAAGAAGGGCAGGAAGCTCTGGCCTTTACTGATTACAAACCCTTCAAAATCAATTCAAAGGTAGTCTGTAGGAAATTATAGTCATGAACTTCAGTTCATTTTCAAGGGAATTATTCTCCTTTAGCACTTGAAAAGCATTTTTCATCCTAAGTGTAGAATAAGCAAATGATGACAAGCTCAATCCATCTCTCATTTGTCTAACATAGACAAAGTCTAAGGCATTTCTCTAAGGAATCAAATTTTATTTCACAGTGATAAAATAGGAGAGATTTGGGTGAGTCCAGATGGTCTCCTTTACTCTTATTGGACTTGATTAATTAATTGTTGTCAGATGTTAATCTATAAAACACACAAAACATGAGATTTACAAAGTACTTTCAGGGACTCCACTTGCTTTCTCACTGTCACCAGGTTGATTTAAGTTTCTGTGTATAGGCTTGTAATGTAGATGTTTTAGTCTTCAAAGAGATCTACAAGTCTGTTAAAATCTGTGGCCTGTGTTACCATTGCAAGCAGATTGCTGTGGCTCAAAAGCTATAATAGGGCTTGAACTCATATCACAGAACCTGCTGGACTGCCACATCAGTGATAAATGTAGATGAATTTTTTTCTTTAAGAAAAATCAAGCGGCAGTCTAGATGATTAAATTCATATGTGGACAGATCATACAATTAGTTTTGTAGTTCTGAGTTAAAATTTGCACATGTGTAATTGCAACTTTGAGTTCCATGGCTAATTCTACTTAAGTGTCCGTAAATACTTCTCTATGTCATGTTTTATAGGGTGCCAATCAGTAGTCTGGTTCCTGTGAACCACTGTCTTAAATGTGCAAATGGTCACATTTCAACATTTAGAGAACCGGGGCAACAGGTACAGCACTCAGAACTATTCTACTGAAGCTCAGATTTATCTTTTAGACTGAATATTGCTAAACTGATCAAAATCTGTTTATTGCATCTGTCTCTTAAGTCATCTGTTTTGGGGAAAAGACCAGGTTATTCCCATTTGTCTTCTTATGATCTCTGAATACAGAGAATGAAATTCAGTGTAAAGCAACAGAGATGACCTTATCTTTAGGCAAAATTTATCTCTGTAATTCTCATGGCTGTTGTAGATAGTGTATCTTTGAAAGAATTTAGAACTTTCTAAGGGATATCAACTGGGTTGTAGGGATAAACAACAAGAAAAAAGAGGTCTGTTCCCCAATCCTCCTTAGTCAACATGTTGCATGCCAGAAATACATATTTGGAAAGGTAATGATACTGACTTTAAGTAACCTGAAATTATTTGGTGCATGATTATAAAATCTGACATTAAAATAGGAAAATGAATTTTTAAGTTGTTATGAGGAAAAGAGAAGGAGAGAATATCCACCATTGTTACATTATTACTTGAAGTTATGTACATTTTTTCTGAGTATTGCCTATTTGTATCTTCTTCAGAGTCTATTTGAAGTACTTTTCTGTTTCTTGATGCACAGGTCTGTTCATGTCTGTCATTCCTTTGAAATTACTGACTTTACTAACACTATTCATATCTGTGTTACTTGAATGAAACTTTAAATGGGCAAAAGAAGATTACTAGAGAGGAGAGAAGGGAAAAGAGAGAAGGAAATATTATCTGAGAGGAATGAACACACAAGCAGTCTTTCACAAAGATTTGAGAAGCATTGCCTTTAGTTTCTGCAGTAGTAATGTAAGTCTTCTGTTTCTAGAAGAACATTGTTAGCCAGAATTGCTTCTTGAAACCAATATGGCGTTTCATTAAGTAACAGATGGTTCTACCGGTTTATCGTGTCTGCCCTTCATCAGCTATAACAGAAAGCATTCACAGATTTTATGCTAAGTTAAAGAAAAAACAACAGAGAAAGAATACCTGAAAGGCTTTAGATAGATTTTTTTCCTCCTATTTTACAGGTATTTGACTGAGATGAAGATTATGATGCTAGATTTAACCCTGAAGAAAGGACACTCTTCAACAAGAGTCGTCTTTTTGTTTCTTTGTAAGTCTGTTGTGGTGTTTATACATTCATAGGGAAATAAAGGCTTTCTTGCCATAACTAAGGCAAGCAATGACATTCAAGCTTGCTTTCAAATACTTCGCATATAATTAAGCCGAAAAAAAACAGTAAAGACATTATAAGTATTTGTCATATGTAGGTGTAGTGTTTACTTGATGAAGACTTCCCTTGTTCGTCTAGTGTCACACATTTCAACCAATCCTCAGCCAATATTTTTCAGAAAAGTTGGTATCTTTATTATGTAATTGCCCATTGTACTACCCCTTCTGTTAAAACTCTCACTTTTTTTTTGGCAGTGTTCCCAGGAATCTTGTGCATAACTATTTTATTTATTTAATTTATTGAAAAAATATGACAATTTCTGTTTTCAAAACTCAGCAATATGCTAGTTGGTGGATTTTCATCAATAAATAGTTGTGATCATCTGAAAGGCATGTCAGATATATATTCATGCAACAATGTAGAAACTATTTTGTTGATTTTTCCTGTAAGAGCACTCTATCTGGACATATTTTAATTCTTTTTACGTGCCTCCAAAAATAAAGGGAAATAGCTACTCAGTTAAAAGTAAACTCATCTTTAAAACCCAGATAAAGACTTCAAATATTGTTTATTCCATCAGTAATCATAAAACTCTGCAAGCCAGATGGTGTTAGCACATATATAATAAGAGAGATAAGTTGTTGGCAATCATTTCAGAAATGAAGAATTCAATTATCAGGTATCAATCAGATTTTATTTATAGATATAAACTATCAACAAGGTGCTATCTAGCTAAAGTATGATTTTCATCTCTACTCATATCTATATCTAAGTCTTTATATTTTCAAGTACTTCATAAATATTGTAACCCAATCACATCTTTTGAAACAAATTAACTTCAAGTATTAAGCTAATGTTCATGGAAGAATGTGTGATTATGTCTGAGTAAGTCTTTCATCAACCTAGTTGAGCAAATGGGATTTTTACTACATAGATGTCCATGGCAATGACATAAAACCATTTTATAATGTTTTTGAGAATACACATCTACAGGCAGCTCTGTGTATGGAACTCTACTCTAAAGACTACAAAACAGGTGCGCAGTGTGGCCAGTGGGAAATGCATTTAAGTTTTGCATAAACCTTCTCCAGCTAACAAATACAGAATTGGTAATCTGTTCATAATGCAGCTGCCAACATGCAATTGAATGTGTGATACCTATCTAGTGGCATTTAGAATATTTCAACGAATCTGGGACAGCCACATTTAACACAGGATCTATGAAAGATGCATGTGTTTCTGGAGGCCAGTGCAGATACTGTAGGGTAACCCAGCTTGTACTAGACACCTACATCTAGGTGACTGAATCTCCCCTTCATTTGTTACTCTTTTTTTAAAAATATTTCTAACACATTCCACAATTCCACAATGTAGGAGAACGTCTCTCCTTGAGTTAGGTTACTACCCCAGTCAGAGTTACATTAATTGTTCAGCAACAGGTTCATAATTATTTTAGATTTTCATAGTGTCCTGGGTTCAGATTACTTTGTTACCTCATTATTTATGTAAAACAGGCAAGCAGAAAAAACTAACTACTCAAGTGGAATTTGGAGGGAATATTGAAGGTGTCTGTTTAGTTATGACAATAATTTTTTTTATATAATTTCATATACACAGAAACCATGTAAATTACTTTGTAGTTCAAAACTATTTATGGCAACACAGAAAACAGCAGAAGGGTTCTGACATAAACTTTAATTTGCTTAGGTTCGTATTTCTGCATCTGTTCTCTTGTGTGGATGGGCTTTTTTTTTTTTCTGCATATGAAAGTTCTCAGTGACTTGACAACTTCTCTAAAGAACTGTATCGCATTCACATTCACACCACAACTTCTTTAAAGTCAGACTGAAGAATGAAATAGAAATCAGAACTCAAAAACAGTAAATCAGAGAGGTTCAGGAAGGGACAGGTTGAAGACAGACAGGTAAAAAAGCAAATTTTGGAAGAATAACACCCAAAAAGTTTAATGCAAAGGGAGGTGGAAAATAGAAATCAGATGGTGTTACTTTAGCAAGTAATCTGGGACATACCTTTTGGAAGGAAACAGCAGTTGGATTTTCTTATTAGGGAAGATAAATAGGAAACCAGATATATTGGTGGAAAGTGCCGGCGGATAAACTGAGAAGGAAAAACAATGGTCAGAATCAAAAAGCATGGAAGGGGTAAGAAAGACAAGGAGTGAAGCAGGAGCAAGAATGCAAGTTGGTTTGCAACTGTCATCAGTTCTGTTATTAGTTCAAGAAGCAGAGGTCTTTGAGATGGATCCGAAGTCTTGACCTTTCTGACAAATCATGTGGGTATAAGCAAGATTCAAATTCCTGTGTAAAATTATATCTCTAGGTCTAGCATTATGTGCACATTTCTTTACAAGTGGCAGCTTTTCATAGACTGTATATAGACTGATTAGTAATATAAAGTCAACAATGTATAGGTTGTATATGATTTATTCTCTAGATGCCTTATTCAAATGATAAAAATATCACTGCAAAAACTCTTAATCCTGGTGTGAGCAAGACTTTCTCATTCAAGGTCTTCCTATGTTAAATTATCCCAAAATACATCCTCTATTGTCCAAGATAATTCCCTACAACTTAGCTGAAAGGGGGACATCTAGGCTTAGATTCTGCAGATATTCAGATATCCCAAATTTTTTCCACTTACTTTCTGCAGAATTCAGGTTATTAAATTCAGAGGCTTAAATGGAAGCTTGAAATGTAGATCAATTCACTTGGACTCTAAAATCATTACTTCTTACTTTGCTTTTCTTCTTGTTTAGCCCATTGTCAGATTCAGTCTATCATCTTATATTGAGAAGTTGTTTAGCTTTTAAATCTTCAGGATGTCCTTAATATTGTTTTGGATGTTTGTAATTACAGTAGGTTTCAGGATTCTTTTCTAAATCACGGAAATAGCTCCTTGTCTTTTATACAGTTTTCTTTCTATTTTTTTCCCCTTCTTTCCCAATGATAGGGATTATTATAATCTTTGTCACTCCATAATCGCTTGGGAAATAAAACTATAACCCAAAAAGGCTCAGCATTTTAGCAGGAGTCTTAGGGGCATAGGTTTACAGTTTAAAACAGTGTATTCTGGTATTTTCTTACTATTCCAAGAATTAAAAAAGAATGCACTAACTTCTCCTTGATAGACTGTTAGAGATACAACATAGATGGGAAGGTTTTGGAAAATTTCTTATCTAAATCCCATAAAATCAAAGTAATGGAATAATTTTGATAGATGTTGGATACAGCCAACTGCATTACAGCTCAAGTTGTACCCATTATTATTTGTCCGCTAGTTCAAAATCTAAAGTAGATTTTGAGGTTTTCACATTTATATTTCAAGATTTCACATTTTGCTTGTCTGAAAGAACAATATTGTTGTACTTTGCTGCTTCAGATAAATCACAAAATTCCCAGTAATTTAATTTGAATATTTTTGATGATTTGTTTTACAAGACATTCAAAAGTATGAACAATGACTGTGCTAGATCATTTCGTGTTTTTTCAGGTAGAGCCTTATGAATTACCCTCACTAGATATGAGTGATTATTGTATGGTTTACTGCATTTCTGAAACAGATAGGCAAACAGTTAATTAAAGATTGCAGGATATGTTACAACACTGGTGAGAAAATATATTTGGTACACTGCATTAATTGGCTTAATAATGAGTGACATCATTGGATTAAATTCATATGCTTTCAGTACCCCATAACGGTGTCTGGAGGAAACATAGATATATACATTCAATTTAGGAAGCAAACAAAACAATCAGAGTCATAGAATCATAGAATGGTTAGGGTTGGAAAGTGTCGTGCTTTAAGCCTCACCCAGGATAATAACTCACGAAGTTTTAGTCATTCACTCACTCCCCTCTTTTTCTTCCCCCAGTCCCGGGGGGATGGGGAGGAGAATGGAAAAAAAAAAATGCAACTCGCACAGGTTGAGATAAGAACAGTTTAGTAACTAAAGTATAACACAAATCACTACTGCTACCACCAGTAATAATACAAGAGAAATACAAGGAAAAAGAATACAACTGCTCACCAAGCCCGACTGAGCCAGTGCACCCCCCAGCAGTGAACTCCCCAGTACCAAAAACCTGACCATGCAGTGCACCCCTAGTCCACCACCACACCCTTCTGGGTCTCTGCTCTCCGTTTTCACATCCTGGGCATGACATGCTGTGGTATGGAATAACCTCTTTGGTCAGTTTGGGTCAGGTGTCCTGTCTCTCCTTCCTCCCGGCTTCCCCTCCTCCCTGGCATAGCATGAGACTCAGAAAGTCCTTGGCCAGACAAAGCATTACCAAGCAGTAACTGAAAACACTGGTGTTATCAGCACTGTTCCAAGGTCCAAAATCAAAAAAACACAGCACTGCACCAGCTACGAAGAAGGAGAAAAAACGACTGCTACTGCTGAACCCATGACAGAAAAGGACCTTAAGATCACATAGTTCCAACCCCCCTGCCATGGGCAAGGGACACCGCACACTAAACCATGCCACCCAAGGCTCTGTCCAACCCTGCCTTAAACACCGCCAGCGATGGAGCACTCACAACTTCCCTGGACAATGCAGTCCAGTGCCTCACCGCCCTTACACTAAAGAATTTCTTCCTTATACCCAGTCTAAACTTGCCCTGTTTAAGTTTGAACCCATTCCCCCTTGTCCTCTCACTACACTCCGTAATGAAGAGTCCCTCCCTAGCATCCCTATAGGCCCCCTTCAGATATTGGAAGGCTGCTATGAGGTCTCCACACAGCCTTCTCTTCTCCAGGCTCAACAGCACCAACTTTCTCAGTCCTATCTTCATACAGGAGGTGTTCCAGTCCCCTGATCATCCTCATTGCCCTCCTCTGGACTTTCTCCAGCAGTTCCATGCCCTTTTTATGCTGAGAACACCAGAACTGCACACAATACTCTAAGTGAGGTCTCATGAGAGCAGAGTAGAGGGACAGGATCACCTCCCTCGACCTGCTGGTCACACTCCTTTTTTTGCAGCCCAGGATACGGTTGGCTTTCTGGGACTGCAAGCGCACACTACTGGCTCATGTTAATTTTGTCATCGACCAACACCCCCAAGTCCTTCTCTGCAGGGCTGCTCTGAATCTCTTCTCTGCTCAGTCTGTACCTTTGCCTGGGATTGCAAAACTGAAAAATTATCTTTTTTTATGCCTTAGTTTTCTGGAACACATTTTTACATTGAAATAAAGGTCTTTTCATTATTTTCTTTTTTTTTTTATTGCCCTCTAACTACAAACTGACCTGTATTTGATAAGCTGTTCGTACCTCAGAAGTGATGCGAGTCAATACATGATATTTTAATGAAAACCTATAGTGGTATTTTTTCAAAAGATCCACTATAAGATCTTGTCAGGCTGCTGGCTAGCTGTCACAAGTGGCATGGAATGAAAGATACTGTTTTCTGTTTAAAAGGAACAAAAGGCTGCTAGTTTTATTCAGGGTTTTCACACCTTCCAATTCACCTATTCCAAACCTTTATCGAGCTACTATTTTTATTATTCAAGCTACTCTGTTTCCCGGTGTTTCATAAGGTGACAGGGTCACATAACGGGACAATCCTGGAAACAGTTATTCAGGTTTTACAGAGAAGTAAAATTCCCATAGATCTCCACAATTGAGGGTCATTTCTTCCTGCCATCATATGAACCATCAGATGACAGAAAGTAATGAATATATTATGTTCTAAATTGTGGTTATTCTGTATATCAAATCATTTTTCACTGCCTTGAAGACCTGTCTGGTTTCCTTGCATATTAGTTCATCCTGTTGATGCTGAAGTTGTGGGAGAAGAAAAGATAATAAATACATAAATAAAAGGAAAATAAGATTTTGTCCTGCAAACACCAATACGAGGAAACTGGAATGAGATAATCATAGTAAACTGCATTTGCTACAATACTGCTACGGAGATGAGTTCAGAACCAATTGTTTAACTCCTTTTCCAGAGTACTTTGATTAAATTTGTTGATCAGCCAGTTACAAATGTCAAAAAAGCAATGCTATTTTAGGTCTTGTCAGACCATGAGGGTTTTCTCATTCTTGGGATGCACACTCAGATCAAAGGGGGGGGGGGGGGGGGGGAAGAAGTGTTTGTTTGACTGTATTGATGTTTTGATACTATTATTTTGATAGGAAAAGGCAAGTTAGTGTTTTATAATATATTTTGGGATCCAAAATAACTTTTTTCTCTCTCCATATTTCTACCAGAGAGGGAAGCATGAGAACTAAGACATGGACAACTACTTTTCCCACTGTTTGAGCAAACAGCTTTGGTGGAGACTCCCCCAGACCTATGCACACTCTCTGGTAATAATCAGATAGTTAGGAAATTCTGCAAACAGATAAAGAATTTAATTTCAATAAATTTCAAGCTGTCATTGAGCTCACATTTCTTTTGAGAGGTTGTGTAGTAGGAAAGCAGTGTCCTTCTTAGCCAGATCCTTTAATTACAAATTTTAAGAGATAATATTGACCTGTGCTCCACTGTTTCAGATTAATTATAAAATTTTCTTGGTTGGGTTAGAGTTAGGTTCCCCAAACAAAAATTTCTGAATGCCTCAACACATGCACTTTCCACAGTATTTCTTGCTCAAAATGTAACTCAGCTTAGTGGCTTTATGAAATTCTCTGCTAATTTACTGAATCATTACCACGACTATGTAAGGGCGAATGTATATAGAAAAGGGACAAGAGACAAAAGAACCTAAATGCCACAGTGTTTAGAATACTAAAAGGTCCTTTAGATTTAAGCATGGATACTGTTACTTAGCAAGTTCTAGACTTGTCTGAAAACCTCTAGGAGATACTGCTAGCAAAGTTTTAGGCATGAAGTAAATTAAGATACATATGAATATGAGTTTTCCAATCCTCAATTTAAGCATATTGTCTTTAAACTGAAACCGAAACATAAATCCTGGGGGAGATATAGCACTCAGCCTTTTTTTTTTTAAACTGTTTCTTCATATGTTATTATCATAATATGTAATTACGTCTGCTAAATACCCATTTGGGGTTCAGTGATGAGACTTTTAAATAAATTTGAAGCTACACTTCTGTGTGAAGGGTATTTTTTTTCCCCTGATTTGATTTATTGGCTGTTTGAATTAACGTTAGTTGTATGCGAGTACTTAGTGCTACTATATGGTCATCATTATGATTGAAAGTTTAACTGGTTTTAGAAAACCTGAACTTTTTTTTTTTAATTATTTTTCTATTGCCAAGTAAATCCAAATTATTAGCTGAGTAACAATAATTTTAATAGCAGTAATGTGTAGAAAGACTTGGTGTATATGTCTACCTTCTTACGACTTCAAATTAACTTCTCAATACTTCAATTTTCTACTTATTAATACCTTTTCTTTGGAAAATAATAAAACATCACTTTTTTTTTTTTTTTTTTTTTTTTTTTTTGTCTTTTAAGGGGGTAATGAAGAACCAGAAGTAAGAGATGAGGTGACTACATGCCTTCAAAAGAAAAGCCCAGCTTGGACAGGGCATTGGGCAACAGGGCCTTGTGTGAGGCACCCTTGCCCATGCAGAGGAGTTGGAACTTGATGATATTAAGGTCCTTTCCAATCCTATTCTATGATTCCATGATTCTATGATACAAAAAGCCTACTGAAGGGGGGTGGTTCTATATATTTTTTATTTTTATGAGTGTTAGGGTTTGGTTTTTTTTCAAATATATAATAAAGCCAATACTGAGCAATGATAAACCCCAACTTTACTTTGTCAACTATACGAAACATCTTACTAATAAAGCCCTTTTTCTTAGTCAAATTATTGACCCATTAAATTCTAGGAGTAAGGAGAAAACTGCTTTACTGAAACGTCAGAGTTGGAACTCATATATAAGTTATTCAGTATTTTCAAAAATCATAATTTCTAAATGTTTTCTTCTAATGAAGAATCATAAATTGATTTTTTTGAATATATATTTTGTATATTATTTTGCTTGCTACTTGTTTTTTTTTTTATTGAGGCTGTTTAAATGACAACAGTATGAAAGAGGAAAAGAAATTTTTATTTTAAAAGCTAGAGCTAATTTTCACTAAATGTTCCTCTAGATTTTAAATTCCATAGAATTGTTTTGAAGTGAATACCTTATTTGATACATTTTACCTCTTGATTTGAATTCCACATGAATATCTTATGATTATCATAGAACAATTTTGAAAATATTTGATGTGTAAAGCTACTGAATAATTCCTGGTCTGAGAATAAGCCTTAACATACCCTATGTAGGTCATATTATACGTATAAATAAAGTGCTTCTGTTTGTACTCACAAATCATTCATAATCAGACTCCAGGTCAAAACAGAAAAATAAGGTAATAATCAGCTTAATTTTTTCATTCAGTAAGGTTAATTACGTTGATATCAGATGGGATGCTGGCTTGATCACTCTTTTAAAAAACACTATTTTAAAAAGAAAACCCTAGTTTTTTAGAAGAAATTTCTGCATATGAATTAGCAGTAATGATCTGTATTCAATATTCATTAAAATACTATTTCTTCTTTCTCGCTCAAAGTACAGTGCAAAAACTTTATATGCTAATCAAGCACCAGGATTCACAAGTAGAAACTCTTTTGCTCATGTTGTGTCCCACTGGTAGGAACTATAAACAGACATAGGGATACTTCTGGTTGATTAAAAAAAAGTGTAAAATTAGGACTTAATGCAAGCAAAACAGTCATGTACATGTCAGAGACATTTTCCTAGAACTTGCATCAAGGATTACAACAACCCAGCAACAATGTGTGACAAGCAAAATTTGAAGTTGATAAAAATATGTCCAACTTCCAATGAGAAATGCATGTATCGATTACAGTGTAATGTACACAGTTCACGCATTACATTTAAAATTCATATTCTATTTGTATTTTGTCTATAGAGTTAGCGACCAAAATATAAACTGAAAGGAAATATAAAATAAGTAACACATTGATATAAAAAGTAAAAATACTCTCTGCAATATAATATGACTGTTAAATTGCCATTAAGAAAAATTGTGTGATTGTTAGAGTGGCCAAAATCTCCTAGCACTTAGCAGACATTATTCAAGCAGTTTTAATAAAGCTAGTTTTGCCTAGATTTATTCATGAAACTGGACATAAAAGGCATGTTATTGACAGTTTCCATTGCAAAGATTCAGCTATTAGTTGGCCTTCACCAGGTACTTATCCTCACTGGCATTAGGTAACAAGCAGTAAGTGTTGAATATGCTGTCCCTGGACATCTTTCCCTCCCATCATCCCTGGGTGAGTCATCTTAGAATCATGGAATCATAGAATAGTTAGGGTTGGAAAGGACCTTAAGATCATCCAGTTCCAACAGCAGCTTATCTTTTATTGCTCCAACAATGTCTGCTAAAGGTTGGGACCAAGAAAAATCTAACAGGTGTTTAACTTCTCTGTTGTCAGAGAAACCACTGAGAAAAGGCAACAAGACAACAATGTAATGAAAGGAAGAGAGGAAGTCAGGATTTCTGCCTGATTTCTCATACAGTGGGCCTTGTTTATCCATAATGGATCATCTCACCAGTCAGTATATTACATAAAGAAAAAGCAATATGTTGTGCTCTGAAGGTCCTTTATCAGCTGCCACTACTCTACAGGACATCAGTAACTGAGCTTCCATCCTTGGTGGTGCTGTAGTTTAGGTTAGGGATTTTTGAGTTTTCAATGGTACTGTACTGAAATCAGTTGACTTTTTTCATAGCATTCTATGTCTAGGAAAACCGCACGGGGCCATACTCAGTCTTCATGAGGAAAGTGCTAAAGGCTATTGGGGGATGGAGAGTTCTTACTCTCAAGATGGAAATGGATTTCTTTCTGAGGCTTACAGAAATTTCCAAACTGCTCTGTTACAGGAATTATCATTTTCAAACTTGGAAAATATCGAATAACCTTTTCTGTATTCTTAACAGTGAAGATCTCACAAACAGCCAAATGTATGCAATCAGGAGTGTATCTTAACGTCTTTTTCAAGTCCTAGAGAATACAGTCCTTATTCCATGCCTCTATCTATGAAGATCAGTTTGGATAAAAATAAATACTGGTGACACAAATAGACTTCAGTTTCAGGAGTGCCCCCTATGTCATGCAGTATACAGATGTCCTCATTAGGAACTGCAGAAGCTATCCTTAAATCACTGGCTAACTTGGATACTTACAATTTTTTTTGCCACTGTTATCTCAAAAATAAATTAGAATATATAAATGATTTTTTTCAGAGGTTTGGAACTCCCTTTCTAAATTTTCAGTCGCATTGAGTTGTAGAATCGATAAATGTTTTTTCATGTATTGCCTAAATATTAATAGGTGTTCAATCTCCTAACAAACTATTTCTTTACTTGCTAGTGGTCCAGAGATGGCATACTCAATTTTTAGATGCTAATTCTTATACCAATGAAGTCACTGTGACATACCTTGTGACATGTCACTGATATGCTAAATATACTCTCACTTCTTTCCTTACCATTCATGGCCTACATAGGGTTGAAAGTATATATTGGGGTAGAAATATATTACTATTATTTGAAAGAAATATATTTCACCATACTCCATGTGAGGTCTCATGAGAGCAGAGGGGCAGGATCACCTCCCTGGACCTGCTGGTCATGCTCCTTTTGATGCAGACCAGGATAATGGCTGGCTTTCTGGGCTGCAAGTGCGCACTGCCGGCTCATGTGAAATTTCTCATCGACCAACATCCTCAAGATCTTCTCTGCAGGGCTGCTCTCAATCTCCTCCCTGCCCAACCTGAAGCTATGCCTGGGATTGCTCCCACCCAGGTGTAAGACCTTGCATTTGGCATGGTTCAATTTCATCAGGTTGGCATCAGCCCACCTCACAAGCATGTCAAGGTCCCCCTGGATGGCATTCCTTCCCTCCAGCATATCAATCAAACCACACAGCCTGCTGTCATTGGCAAACTTGCTGAGGGCGCACTCAATCCCACTGTCCATGTCGCCAACAAATATGTTGAACAAACGCAGTCCCAACACCGATCCCTGAGGGACACCATCCGTTACTGGACTCCAGCTGGACACTGAGCCATTGAGCACAACTCTTTGCGTGCGGCCATCCAGCCAGCTCTTTATCCACCGAGTGGTCCATCTATCAAATTGATGTCTCTCCAGCTTACAGAAAAGGATGTCATGTGAGACAGTGTCTAACAAGTTGCACAAGTCCAGGTAGATGATGTCAACTGCTCTACCCCTGTCCATCAGTTCTGTAGCCCCATCATAGAAGGCCACCAGATTGGTCAGGCAGGATTTGCCCTTAACAGAGCCATGCTGGCTGTCACCAACCACCTTGTTGTTTTTCCTGTGCCTTAGCATGCCTTCCAGGAGAATCTGCTCCAAGATTTCAGCAGGCACAGAGGTGGGACTGACTGGTCTGTAGCTCCCGACTCATCCATTTTCCCCTTCTTGAAAATGGGGGTTCTATTTCCCTTTGTCCAGTCATCAGGAACTTCACCTGACTGCCATGATTTTTCAAATATGATGGACAGTGGCTTAGCAACTTCATTTGCCAGCTCCTTCAGGCACCCGCAGATGGATTTCATCGGGTCCCATGGACTTGTATACGTTCAGGTTCCTAAGATGGTCTCGAACCAGATCCTCTCCTACAGTGGGCCCTGGGTCTTCATTCTCACTGTACCTGTGCCTGCCTTCCTGCACTTGGGTGGTGTGGTCAGAGCATTTTCCGGTGAAGACCGAGGCAAAGAAATCATTCAGAACCTCAGCCTTCTCCAAATCCAGGGTAGCCAGTTCTCCCAATAGCTTCTGGAGAGAGCCCACATTGTCCCTAGCCTGCCTTTTATTCTCAATGTACCTGTAGAATCCCTTCCTGTTATCTTTAACATCCCTTGCCAATTTTAATTCTAAGTGGGCCTTAGCTTTCCTAACCTGGTCATCTTGGCTGAGGATCTCAGCTGTCATCTGTGGTGAATCTGTTGGATTATGTTAGGTCCATCCATGATGTGTGTTTCTTGTGTAAGAGACTGTACGTAGTTTTACAGAATGGACTTTTCCATTTTAAGCCACATTCCCATCATGTCAGGAGGACAACTGTTTGTCAGTGCTCTGCTATCCTCTAAACTTATTTCACCTGGACTATTTTCAGGATTCAAACAAAATATTACATTTCCTTTTTTATTCTCTTTAGGCTGCCATAAGACATCCTTTTTACCTTATTAATAATTACAGTAATGCAGACTTTGAAAAGCAATACTGTAATAACTGTAATTAGACATTTTCACATCATCCCCGAACATGAAAAAGAATTAAAATATGCTATATAATTATTATTCTATATGTTATATTATTGCTATAGAATTTATATTAAACATTATTAAACATATAAAGAATCATAGAATCATAGAATAGTTAGGGTTAGAAAGGATCTTAAGATCATCTAGTTTAAACCCCCCTGCCATGGGCACGAACACCTCCCACTAAACCATGCCATCCAAGGCTCTGTCCAACCCTGGCCTTGAACACCACCAGCAATGGAGCACTCACAACTTCCCTGGGCAACCCATTCCAGTGCCTCACCACCCTCACAGTAAAGAATTTCTTCCTCATATCCAATCTAAACATTCCCTGTTGAAGTTTGAACCCATTACCCCTTGTCCTCTCACTACAGTCCCTCATGAAGAGTCACTCCCCAGCATACTTATAGGCCATTTCAGATACTGGAAGGCTGCTATGAGGTCTCCACACAGTCTTCTCTTCTCCAGGCTGAACAGCCTGAACTTTCTCAGGGATTGGTGTTGGGACCGGTCTTGTTCAACATCTTTGTCAGTAACATGGACCGCGGGATTGAGTGTGCTCTCAGCAGGTTTGCCGATGACACCATGCTGTGCAGTTCGATTGATATGTTGGAGGGAAAGAATGACATCCAGAGGGACCTTGACATGCTTGTGAGGTGGGCTGATGCCAACCTGATGAAGTCAACCATGATAAGTGCAAGGTTGTACAGCTGGCTTGGAGCAATCCCAGGCACAGCTACAGGTTGGGCAGAAAAGAGATTCAGAGCAGCCCTGCAGAGAAGGACTTAGGGGTGTTGGTCTATGACAAAATGTACATGAGCCGTCAGTGTCCGCTTGCAGCCCAGAAAGCCAGCCATTATCCTGGTCTGCATCAAAAGGAGCATGACCAGCAGGTCGAGGGAGGTGATCCTGCCCCTCTGCTCTTGTGAGACCTCACTTGGAGTATTGTGTGCAGTTCTGGTGTCCTCAATATGAAAATGACGTGGAACTGTTGGAATGGATATGAGGAAGAAATTCTTTAGTGTAAGGGTGGTGAGTCGCTGGAATGGGTTGCCCAGGGAATTTGTGAATACTCCACCCCTGGCAGTGTTCAAAGACAGGTTGGACAGAGCCTTGAGTGGCATGGTTTAGTGGGAGGTGTCCCTGCCCATGGCAGGGGTGTTGGAACTAGATGATCTTAAGGTCCTTTCTATCCCTAACTATTCTATGGTTCTATGACTCTGTGTCGAATATTGTTCTCTGGGACAGCAAACAAGAAAATGTCATCTTTCATTTCTGTACTTCAAAGGTATGACTGAAGTAGAGTTAGTATTTATCTACATTTCATCATGGAAATTAAAATATGCTGTAAAACAGTGTTTTAAAGCACATAAACTAAGCCTTTTTTTTTTCTCTTACTTCAAAAGAGAATTAATCTCACTTTAGATTAAAATAGTATGGTTTTATTGATTGATGTGATATTAAAAACACATTACCAAGTATATAAGGATTAATTACCTGCATTTTAGGTGTTTTCCACAGTCTCCAATGAGAAGATTTATATATTCATCTGTTAAGATAATAGAATCTGGTTAAAATAAAGAACATATATTTTCAAGACTCATCTATTTTATTAGTGCAAATGAAATCTAATATGTTAACTAAATATATTATTTCATTTTTTCTTCTTTAATTTTCTTGAATTCCTCTTTCCTACATTGTTCTGGTTTCTCATCCAGACATATTTCATACATTATTTCTTACATGCGCTTTTGTGGTGTTGTTTTTTAGATAAAAACATGTATGAATTTTATGCTGATATTAGGCTTCCCAGGTTATAGCTACAATGATTAAAAATCTTGAATGACAAATATGGTGGCCTTCTATGATGAGGTTATAGCACTGGTGAATAAGTGAAGAATGACTGACCTCATGTGCTGGACTGTTCCTCTCAACATACTTGTCCCTACACTGGAGAAGAATGGATGTGACAGATCGACCACTCAGTGGATAAGTTATTGGCTTAATGATCCCACTCAAAGAGTTTCAGTCTGTGGCTTCATGTCTAAGTGAAGACAGGTGATGAGTGGTGTTTCTCATTGGTCAGTATTGGGACCAGAACTGTTCAACGTCTTTGTCGGTGATATGAGCTGTGGGACTGATTGTACCCTTTGCAAGTTTCCCATCAACACCAAGCTGTGTGGTCTGGTCAACACACTGGGGGGAAAGGATGCCATCCAGAGGGACCTTGACAGGCTGGAGAGGAAAATCTCATGAAGCTCAACAAGGCCAAGTGCAAGGTCCAGCACATGGGTCATGGCAATCCCAAGCACAACTGCAAGTAGGGCAGAAAATGTATTGAGAGAACTCTTTAAGGGGAATGACTTGGGGATGTTTGTTTACCAGAAGCTCAACCTGACCTGGCAGTGTGCGCTTGCAGCCCAGAAAGCCAACTGTATGCTAGGCTGCATCAAAAGGAGTGTGACCAGCACGTCAAGGTAGGTGCTCCTCCCCTACTGTTCAGCTGTCATGGAACTGGGGCCCTCAACATAAGATGGATGTGCACCTGTTGGATCGAATCCAGAGGAGGGCCTCAAACATGTTCAGCTGTCAGGGGCACCACTCTCATAGAGACAGGTTGAGAGAGTTGGGCTTGTTCAGCCTGAAGAAGAGAAGGCTCTGGGGAGACCTTAAAGCAGACCTCCAGTACCTAACGAGGGTCTACAAGAGATATGCAGAGGGACTTTTTGCAAGGGCATGTAGAGATAGGACAAGGGGAAATGGCTTGAAAGTGGAAAAGTGTAGTTAGATTAAATATAAGGATGAAATTCTTTACTGTGAGATTGGTAAGACACTGGAACCCAGAGAAGCTGTCAATGCCCAATCCCTGAATGTTTTGAAGGCCAGGTTGGATGGGGCTTTGAGCAGCCTAATCTAGTGGAAGGTATCCCTTCCCATGGCAGGGGGGTTGGAACTAGATGATCTCTAATATCCCTTTCAACCCAAACTCTTCTATGATTCTATCAATTAAAAAATAATTGTTGTTGCTATTTCCATAGATAAGTGGACTTAAATATATACCCTGTGTGATGAGGTATAGCTTATGCTGATTTATGGCTTGTATTTCTCAGTTGTCTTCAAAATGAAAGAGGAACTTTACAGTTTACCCAGGGAGTATTCTCAACAGTATATATCTCAACTTGTCTATATTTTTATGGAAATGAAGAGATACCTCGTATACTTTTTCAACTCTACAAAAAAATATAAACTGTTGCAAGGAGATGTCTAATTGCCTAATGCATAAATCATTTTGATATACAGATCAGTAAGTTGTTACATTAAGTCTGGACTTAGGAAATGAAATGTTTAACAAATGGATATTGAAAATATTCAGAAATTAACATAAACTGATAAAATGAGTACACACAGCAAGAAAGCATAGTTTTTAATGCAGGAAACATTATTTAATTTTACCCACTTTTTTACTGCTTAGGTTAAAAATTCCACTTAGTGAATCTTAATGAAATTTGCCAGTTATAACAAATATTTCTGTTCAAGCATAAACACTTAACACAATAACTACTTACATTTTAGTTGTAATTTAAAATAGATTACTTAACTTTGCTGATGGAGTGGGATTTTTAACCCGTGTGTTTACCAGAGATCTTAATGAATAGAGAATTAAGTAGACTTTATTAAAACAGGAAAAAAGAGTTTTGTTTAATTGGCAGAAAAGAATGTTTTTTCTTCTTGTTTACCTCAAAATATTTTCAGAAAAAATCAGAACGTCTAGTAAAATACTTTTAATTGGAACACAGCATGTTAGAAACTATAGATATCAAGAAACATTCATTGTCACTGTCTTATATGCACCAACATGCCTTTAAAACTTCTGCAGTCCATTTATTTTAATTTATTTATCAAAATGTTTTTTGTAATAGGTCAGAGTAAGGTCAGTATTAAGAATGAGTAAAACATAAAAGTAGAAGAAAACATTATTTGTGTGAGTGTAAGGAAGCGAATACTTTATAAGGAAACAGCTGCTGTATTAAACTAATATTAATGCAGTTTCTGCATTAATTTCAGGTACTGGAGGTTTTAGACTAGGCCTACTTCATCATTGAAGCTGAGGTGGCAAGCAACAAATTCTGGATTTCCCTTCATAACATACTGAAAAAGTTACCCAAATGAAACAGGACATATCTGTATAGCTGTATAGATATAAATATCTGTATACATATCTATATGTATATCTATCTGTACAGCTGTAAATCGTATATTTCCATTGGTATCATATAATGCAGGCTATTTTTCCTTATGAAACTTTTTATTATTTCTACTTATTTTCCCTAATTTTTCTCTACATTTTGCAAATGTCTGTTCTAATCTGCTACCTCTGTTACACTCAAAATCATCTTATGTACAAGAAACACACCTGTACTGGTTTCAGCTGGGATAGAGTTTTTCATAGTAGCAAATATGGGGCTATGTTTTGGATTTTTGTTGGAAACAGTGTTGATAATACAGGGATGCTTTTACTATTGCTCAGCTGCGCTTACACAGAGCCAAGGCCTTTTCTGCTCCTCACACATCCCACCAACAAGTAGGCTAGGGTTGGGCAAGAATTTACAAGGGGCCACAGACTTGACAGTTGACTCAAAGTGACCAAAGGGATATTCCCATACCATATGACATTGTGCTCAGTGTATAAAGACAGGGGAAAAAGAAGAAAAAGGTAGATGTTCAGAATGATGATGCTTGCGCTCCTAAGTATCTGCAATGAATGATGAAGCTCTGCTTTCATGGAAACGTCTGAACACCTGCCTGCAAATAGGAACTAATAAATGTTTTGCTTTGATTGTGCACATGGCTTCTGCTTTACCTATTAAACCATCTTTACATCAACCAATCAGTTGTCTCACTTTTACTCTTTCGATTCTCATTTCCACCCCACCAGGGAGGAGTAAGCAAGTTGCTGTGTGGTGCTTACTTACCAGCTGGGGTTAAAGCATGACACTGCCTTATATGTGAAAAGAAGAATTAATTTTTTAAAATCAACTATGCAATTAAAATGCAGCAAATAATTGATACTGTTATTCCAGGAATAGTAAATGCAGTCTAAAATTACAACACAAATATTACTAACCATGCTGCAGTTAAAACTGTTATGCAACAGAAATCTTTGTTTTCATGTTACGCTCACATTCTTACTGTTCCCCTAAATCCTGAGATTGATAGGTTTAGATACAGATGGGGGAATATCAAGCTGATCATCCTGAGCTCTTCCTCAAGAGGAATGTGCTGCTAATGATGGGCCTTTCTATATTCTTTTTGCCAACAGAAGGATGATGCCAATGTTGTGAGTCTTTTTGGTTAGTTGGTTTAAAGCAATAATAATAGGACTTCAGATGATCTGGAAAATAATTGGTGAATCTATAACTCTACCTAATCTGTTTTGGAAACTGGCTCACATATAGCAGTATATTTCTAAGTATCTGGGCAAAATCTAGTGATGTGATAGGATACAGACAGGAAAACATTCCTAGTGTGCAGCATGGTGTCTGGTTTACTCATACCTAAAAAACTCCTGAGCATTAAACTGCTTGAGAAATAGCAAAAGGAAGATAGTAGTCCTGCTATCACGTCAACTAAATCTGGAAGTTGCATGGGTATTTCCCTTGCATTCTTATGACTATCCTGACCTCAAAAGTCTGGGCATTTTACTCTCCAGTCGCCTCACCTAATATGCACATAAATAGAGGTATAGAATGGCAAATGCAAAGACAACTTTGACAGCTGCGAAGCCTGCTCCAGAAGCCGAGTAAATACTGGAATCATTAGCCCATGCCAGCTCCATGCCATAGATATATTGACCAATATGCTATCTAATGTTTTCTGCAGTATTTGTTTCTCTGCTTCTCTTCTTATCCCTTCTAGATTTAACTCTCCAAAAAGAAATGCAAGGAGGAAAGATATATTCTCACACTTTTTTGACATTAAGATTATTCATTAGATACCTAAACTGTTACATATTTATAGATATGCATATGCTGCCTAAATATGTAGATACTTACAAAACATACTTGTAAAAAAACCAAGAGAGAATGTAAGAAATGGAGGGGAAGAAAGAAACCCCAAAAGGATGGTAAAATCACAATAGTGTCAAACTCAGTATATGATTCTCTCCCAAGTCCAGCTGGGATTTCCTTTCGGAGTGGATATATTTTAATTGTTGTTACTGAATCTATTCTTTCTGACTCAAGATGTCACATCACTGTGGCTGAAGCTATGCTAGCTAAATTATTCTGGCATTAATCACATTTACTGTTTGCAGGACCACAGTTCTCTTATTTATGGGCACTACCCTTGGGAATGCAGGTCGCTGTTATCTAACAGCAGAATCTACAGCTGCTCTTGCTGGCTTCAATTTGAGTCTTACTTCCTTGACAGAGGTCATATAGAAACAACTGAAGTTAATTTTATGGGACATCTATTATATTTGTGGTTATGCTCCTTCAAGATTGACCTCTAAAGTAGCAGCTGCTAGAAGAAAATTGGGCACCTAAAGATGGAAGGAAAACCATGAAATGGAAGAAAATGTTAAAAGTTATTTGATGATTTTTGATGGTGATGCTTAACGTGACAAAGTAGGAAATAGTTTTAAATGAAGAAACCCATAATTTGCAGTCAATACATATCAAAATGTGAAAGGCAGAACTCCAAAGGATTTTACACTCATAAAAATATTTTTCCCAAATTCCTAAATGGTTTCAGTTTGTATTAGAGGATTGTAAATTAATGCCTTTAAAACAAAGTGAACAAAATTCTGAATATTTAGAAGTAGGAGGTTTTTTGTTGGCTTTTTAGTTAATATGATGACTTTTCCTGCACATTATTTGCTACAAATGCAGAAATAAACAGGAAAAGATGTATATTCACTGTACAGAAAATAAACCTTCTGAATGTAAGCATCTAGAGACACGGTGTGGCATTTTCTGTTTCTTAAAAAGTAGGTTCCTACTTTGAGTTAGTAAGCCTAAACAGTCTGTAAAGTCAAGAGTTATTTCTTGATGCAAATTTGTCTCACACAAAGGTTCCATCTTTATTTATTAAAATAACTCAAACAACAGAATTACCTGTCTCTCTTTAGTGGAAATTCCTAAAACGGGGATCTCAGTCAAATTATCTATTCCATTGATGTAAAAAAATAGCAATCTGACATTTTGATCATGGAATTGTAGCAGCTGAGGAATAACATAGCCCCAGAAGACAGACACAGTTGGGTATTGTACAGTGTTGTTTCAAAATAATGATTTCATACATAAGAGAGTGGTGGGCTAGAAGTAACACTGAAAATGCCCTGTTCAGTATTTTTAAAAATAGGAATTTCCTGTGGGTAGCAGGAAAGGTAACCTTTGCTTTTTTAAATTCAAACTTTAATGGTAGAGGGAGATACTGTAATAGCTGTTAGAGTGATAGACCATAGGAAGCCAAAAATAGTTGTGGGTCAAACTATGGAGATTTCTATCATTAGGTCTTTATCTAAAATGCAAACTAAATAAATGTTTTATTATTTTTCTTTTTAATACATAGCTATATAATATTTCAGATTTGGAACTGTTTATTTTCTACAAAAAGCTTACTATAAACAAGAGTCCAAAATTAGGTATTTCTTACAGACAGCTCATATTTTAATACACAGACAGCTTATTAAGAGCAAATACTGCACTATATTGATATATAGTATAAACATAGTATATATAGAATCTTTATTGATTTAATTGGGAATAGTTGTAAATGTCTCTCTCAGTTCCGCAATTCTTTTAAGAATTTCTTAAGGCTCTTTTAATCCTTTAAAAAAGCATTTCCTTTAATACTTTCTCTGTTATCAAGCTTACTGTCCTGTCGTAGTTTAAGCCCCCCACACAGTTCATTCATGCACTCCCCCCTCTTTCTTCCCCCAGTCCTGGGGAGATGGGGAGGAGAATCGAAAGAATGCAAGTTCCACAGGTTGAGATATGAACAGTTTAGTAACTAAGGTATAACACAAACTGCTATTGCTACCATCAATAATAACAGTAATGACAAGATAAATACAAGGAAAGAATACATTCGCTCACCACCCAGCCCGACCAGGCAGTGCACCACCATCCTTCTGGGACTCTGCCTTCCGTTTTTACATCCTGGCCATGACGTGCTGTGGTATGGAATAACCTCTTTGGTCAGTTTGGGTCAGGTGTCCTGTCTCTCCTTCCTCCCGGCTTTCCCTCCTCCCTGGCATAGCATGAGACTCAGAAAGTCCTTGGTCAGACCAACACATTACCAGGCAGTAACTGAAAACACTGGTGTTATCAGTGCAGTTCTCAGGCCCAGAATCAAAAACACAGCACTGCACCAGCTACTACGAAGGAGAAAAATGACTGCTACTGCTGAACCCATGACATGTCCTTACTAGATCCCACTCTAGAATTGGATTCCTTTTTCTAAGACCTTATTTCCAAACTGTCTATTTTTGATTCTCTCTTCTTTCTTTTTTTTTTTTTATGAGTTCATCTTGTCTTTCAGCTCTTCACTGATGTATCTCAAATGTTGAAATTAAATCTAAAAAGAACATCTTAAAGTTCCTTTATAAGCAGTAGAGAAAAACAGAGCATGTCTATGGTTAACATTAGCCAAGTATACACTCTTATAGTTGAGATGACTACAATCCTTACACTACTAATTTTTTCTCCAGCTACAACTACTTTTTCTTTCTAAATCCTACAGGTACCCACTTTTTATTTAGACTCTGTGATAAGCAGAAAAAGTAATATTGTGCCCAAACTAAAGTTTACTTTCATGTCCATTCATCAAAAAAGGTGGTGCTAAGATTAGACTGGAGAAAGAGGGCTTTGCAGCCCTAGGACTTTGACAGATTTGTTTGCGGTATTAGGCATGCACTGAGCTGAGAAGTATTTTCAGGGCAAAGAGACAAAATGTTCTTCATTCTTTATTTGTAAATTCAGAGATATTTGGCTGCGTAGGGGATCAACTGTGTTTCATAGAATGCTGTCTTTTTTTTTCAGGGAAAGTGTCAGATACATAAAATCACTATCCTGCTTTAAGCTTTAAACAATACAAGAACATATACCCTACTTCTGAACTTCATGTTCTTATGCTACAACAAAATAATATAAATATTTTACATGTTCATTTCTCATTCCTTTATGGGTATTTCTTCTCTTACTCCCTTTTTAGGTAAACTGTACATTTAGCAGTAAACAGAGTAGAAAATATGATACTGATGCAAACCTGCTGCTAATGACATGATTTGCTCTCAGTCTCATTATTTTCTGAATAGTAATGACAGCTAATTTAAACTTAATGCATAGGCAATTTCTTAGATTATCCATGCCAACAACTTCAGAAAGACAGTGATGCCAAGGGTAAGTTAAGAAAGTGAAGCACGATTTAGCAGATTTCAAGCCCACTGGGCAAAGATAAAAATTCTTTCATAAGATGTTGCAGTGCTGCAAATGAAAAATCATTCATTATTCACGAAACATACAAACACTTCAAGGACTCACTGTAATGCTAGAATCTTGTTCTATTAAAAGTATTTATGCATGAATATCTATATCAGTAAACCAGTGGGGTTTTTTGTGCACTTGAAATTGCAACAATTGTGTAAAATTTGTAAGTGGATAAAGCCATCCTTTGTCATGTAATTTTAAAAATAAATTTAATATCAAGAAGCATGCAGACTATACTAAAAACAGAAATCAATTATCAAATGATAATGCACTACTCTAAATAGAGCTTGCTAAAGAAAACAAAGTAGTATTTTTAAATTTACTTTGTGAATATTCTTATTTTTCACTGTTTAAATAGCAAACACTAAGGGTTAACTGTTGGACATTCTGAATCTTGTCATCCTTAACATGTCAAAAGTAGCACTAAACTCAGTGAAACTAGAATTTTGAAACAAAAGTAATTGGGAAACTTATCTAGTAAAACAATGCAATAAACCACTATTTTTTTTTTTTTTTTTATAATCAATTTTTCCTGTTCAGTTTATCTAGGGAAAGTATCACTATAAAAACTAAGTCTAAATATTATGTCCAATTTTGTTTGCAGTTGCCAATGGCCATAAAAAAAAAAAAAATAGAAGTTAATAAAATTAGTCCACATTTTGCTGATGAGGAGCATGGTAAAGAGGGCTAGAAAGCAGTGACTTAAAAGCTAGGATGAAAGAAGAAATTATTTACCATGAGGGTGCCGAGACACTGGAAAAAGAAATGCCCAGAGAAGATGTGGATAGCCCACGACTGGAAACATTCAAGATCAGTCTTTGAGAACCTAATTTAATGGAAGGGGCATTGTAACTATATAATCTTTAAAAGTCTCTTAAAACCCAAACCATTTAATGTTATTCTATGATTGTAAGAATATTGTTAGTTATTTGAAAACAAAACCAGGTTTCTGCTTCTGCTGTTTTCTGATAAACTTGTGCCTACACCTTCAGCTTCACTTTTTATTTGTTTAAGCAATGCCAGGCTATTATTCAACCTCTGTGGGGATCGCCAGTTTAGCTACTGCAGTGGACTGAAAACGAATATGCCAGCCTTGACAAGCGAAGAGAGATTTGGCAGTAAATGCATGAGAAGGCATGGAAGAAATTCTAGAGGAGCTGTTTGGATAGCTTGGAACTGCTAGAGACAATAAAACCAAAGACATTACTTGCAGCAGAGCACAGTTGCTATCACCAGCTGGACTATATGCTTCAGCAAACTAGAGACCTCAACCCAAATAAGGGTCACAAGAGAGTGTTTTATCTGTTCAGGCCTCTCACTGCAGTAAATGCCTTGCTGCTTATGCTTGTTTCCTGGGGCACCTGAACAGAGACACCTTTCAGGGATGAACAGACACCTGGTAAGGAGCAAAAAGACAAATTATGTTGAAGTAAATTCTGAGAATATATACTGGGGGGAAAAAAAATCACTGAGGCTAATCAAATGTTGAGGAAGTTGACTAGAAAGACTATAGGATCTCTGCTCTTGGAAATATTCAAAACTCAGCTGAGCAAAGTCAATAGCAATCTTCCTTACCTTCAGATCTGGCCCTACCAAAGCAGGAATTGGACCATGTGACCTTCAAAGGTCCCCTCAAATTTAAGTGATGCTACAATTCTGTGATGATGGACGATGATGTCACAGGTTAATTCTCCTGCAGAATCATGTAAGGACCTTAAAACCACTTCTTTTTTTTCTTCCATTTCAGACAGATTTCTGCTAAAAGTCTATGTCGTAATCCTAATCAGCCAGTTCTGCAGTTTTTAGTTTACTCTGATTGTTATTAATTATAATACATGTGTTAGTGAAATAACCATGAGCCATTTGATGTATTCACATAACAAATCATAACAGACTGAATAGTGTTGTAGTGTTGTTCTTTCTCATAAGCAATCCATTCAGCTCTTACATGTGAGATTCATGTGGTTTCTTATCTGAGGACCACCAACCGTGTATTATATATCTCAAGGACCTAAAACCAGAAAAAGACCAGAATACTAATTAAGTAGTGGTAAAACTATATCTGTAGAAGGATCTTTCCTGGAAGCTAAAAGGAGTATGCAGGCTTTCTTGAGTTCTAATTTGTAAGTTGCTGTGGGGGTTTAAACCGTAAATTTCCCTTCTCCCTCCTTTTCCGCCCCCCCCCCCACACACACACACTCCGATGGGGGAAATGGGGAGAGGAACCAAGAGAAAATGTAACTCCCACGGGTTGAGATAAGAACAGTCCAGTAACTAAGATACAATACAAATCACTACTGCCACCACCACCACCAATAATAATGACAAAGTAAATACAAAGGGAGAGGATACAACCGTTTCGCCGCCCGACCGAGCTCCCGAGACCGCATGGCCCCAGAGACCGCGTGGTGCGAGTGTGCGACCGCCCCCGCTCCCCCCACCGTGTGCTGCGCGAAGCCCCCCCCCCCCGAATCCTACCTCCTGGGTATGACGTGCTGTGGTATGGAATAACCTCATTGGTCAGCCTGGGTCAGGCGCCCTGTCTACGCTTTCTTCCAGCTCTTAACTCCTTCTCAGCGTAACATGAGACTCTGCGGGGGACGGGGGGGGGGGGGGACGGGGAAGCCGAACCCGTAACAATCCACCCCTTATTCCATACCATTCACATCATGCTCAGATCCCACTTTTTCAAAATATCATCCCATATATATATATATGTACATATACATCCACACAGACACAGATGGAGAGATATAATCCCGTAGTGCCTGGACCAATCCTTATAAAGATGCTGAGTCCATCCAGTCCGTGATGTCAGGCTCCACCTTTTGTAACAGTCTTTCAGAGAAGGGGAGGCTGTGTGCAGTGTCAGATCAGCTGCCTGTTGATGCTGATTGTTCCTTTACTGCAGAACTCGTCTGGTTTCACCAAAGTTTGTTCTTTGTTGGGGTGATGGTCTGAGGGTCAATCCCGGATGACTTGAAGACATCTAGTTGATAGGCTATAAAGAAACACATTACATAACAAGCAGCAGCATGCAATTGAGTTCATTGGCTGTTTTCTCCTAAAATCAAATCCTCCTTGAGGTACACATCGGACTTCCCCATCTTACCGCATTACCCACCAAGTATATTCGGGTCCCTGAGCAAAAGCAATCCCATGAGTGGGTTTGCCTTTACCTGAAGCAGGAATAACCCAGACTGTCTTCCCCAGCAAATTCTTTATGTGCACCACAGGAACGTTGTCCCCCTCAACAGTATGTAGAAGTTCTGACTGGGTGGGACCACCTCTGTTGGCAGATCCTCCTGTGTTGACCAACCAGGTGGCCTTTGGTTAATGTGTATCCCAATGTTTGAAAGTCCCACCACCCATTGCTCTCAGTGTAGTTTTCAACAGCCCATTGTACCGTTGGATTTTCCCAGAGGCTGGTGCATGGTAGGGCATGTGATATACCCATTCAATGCCATGCTCTTTGGCCCAAGTATCTATCAGGCCTGTTCCGGAAATGAGTCCCATTGTCTGACTCAATTCTCTCTGGTGTGCCGTGTCACCACAAAATCTGTTTCTCAAGGCCCAGGATAGTGTTCCGGGCAGTGGCGTGGGGCACAGCGTATGTTTCCAACCATCCGGTGGTTGCTTCCACCATGGTAAGCACATGACGCTTGCCTTGGCGGGTTGCTGGGAGTGTGATATAATCAATCTGCCAAGGCCTCCCCATATTTGTACTTCAGCCATCGTCCTCCATACCAAAGAGGCTTTAACCGTTTAGCCTGCTTAATTGCAGCACATGTTTCACAGTCATGAATAACCTGGCCAATAGTCTCCATTGTTAAGTCCATCCCTCGATCGCGAGCCCACCTGTATGTTGCATCTCTGCCCTGATGGCCTGAAGTGTCGTGGGCCCACCGGGCCAAAAATAATTCACCTTTATGTTGCCAATCTAAGTCCATCTGAGCCACCTCAATCTTAGCAGCTTGATCCACTTGTTGGTTGTTCTGGTGTTCCTCAGTGTCCCAACTCTTGGGTACATGAGCATCTACGTGGCGCACCTTGACCACCAGGTTTTGCACTCGGGCAGCGATGTCTTGCCACAGTGCAGCAGCCCAGATGGGTTTCCCTCTGCGTTGCCAGTTGCTCTGCTTCCATTGCTGCAACCACCCCCACAGGGCATTTGCCACCATCCAGGAGTCAGTATAGAGATAAAGTACTGTCCACTTTTCTCATTCAGCAATGTCCAAGGCCATCTGGATGGCTTTCACTTCTGCAAACTCACTTGATTCACCCTCCCCTTCAGCAGTTTCTGCAACTTGTCGTTGAGGACTCCATACTGCTGCCTTCCATCTACAGTGCTTTCCCACAATGCGACAAGACCCATCAGTAAATAAGGCATATTGCTTTTCACTTTCTGACAGTTCATTCTATGGTGGGGCTTCTTCAGCACGCATCACTCTTTCCTCCTCTGGTGACCTTCCAAAATCTTTGCCCTCTGGCCAGTCCATGATGACTTCTAGGATTCCCGGGCGACTGGGATTTCCTATTTGAGCTCGCTGTGTAATTAATGTGGCCCACTTACTCCATGTAGCATCAGTTGCATGATGTGTAGACGAGACCCTGCCTTTGAACATCCAGCCCAGCACGGGCAACCAGGGTGCCAGGAGGAGCTGTGCTTCAGTGTCAGCCACTTCCGAAGCATCTCGAAGCCCTTCATAGGCTGCCAATATCTCTTTTTCAGTTGGGGTGTAGCTGGCCTCAGATCCTTTGTATCCCCAACTCCAAAAGCCGAGGGGTCGACCTCGAGTTTCCCCTGGAGCTTTCTGCCAGAGGCTCCAGGTAGAACTGTTCTCCCCAGCTGCGGTGTACAGTACATTTTTGAAATCTGGCCCAGTCCACACTGGTCCGAGGGCTACTGCACGAACTATCTCACGTTTAATTTGCTGAAAGGCTTGTTGTTGCTCAGGGCCCCATTTAAAATCTTTTTTCTTCCGGGTCACATGATAGAGAGGGCTTACAATCAAACTGTAATTCGGGATGTGCATCCTCCAGAACCCCACAGCACCTAAGAAAGCTTGTGTTTCTTTCTTAGTAGTTGGTGGCGACATTGCTGTTATCTTGTTGATCACATCTGTGGGGATCTGGCGGCGTCCATCTTGCCATTTTATTCCCAAAAATTGAATCTCCTGTGCAGGTCCCTTGACCTTACTCCCTTTTATGGCAAAACCAGCTGTCAGCAGGATTTGGATTATTGTCCTCCCTTTCTCAAAGACTTCTTCTGCTGTATCACCCCACACAATGATGTCCTCAATCTATTGCAGGTGTTCTGGAGCTTGCCCCTGTTCCAGCGCAGTCCGGATCAGTCCATGGCAGATGGTAGGGCTGTGTTTCCACCCCTGGGGCAGTCGGTTCCAGGTGTACTGGACGCCCCTCCAAGTAAAAGCGAACTGTGGCCTGCACTCTGCTGCCAGAGGAATTGAGAAAAAAGCATTGGCAATATCAATCATGGCATACCACTTGGCTGCCTTTGACTCCAGTTCATACTGAAGCTCTAGCATGTCTGGTACGGCAGCACTCAAGGATGGGGTAACTTCGTTCAGGCCACGATAGTCTACTGTTTGTCTCCGCTCTCCATTAGACTTTCTCACTGGCCATATGGGGCTATTAAAGGGTGAGTGGGTCCTACTGATCACTCCTTGACTCTCTAATGTACGGATCAGCTTATGGATGGGAATCAGGGAGTCTCGGTTGGTGCGATATTGCCGCCAGGTGCACTTGTTGCGGATCGAGAATTGGCACTTGTTGTTCTTTGACCTTCAGCAACCCCTACAGCAGAAGGATCCTCTGAGAGACCAGGCAAGGTGGACAGCTACTCCACTTCCTCTCTCTCCAAAGCAGCAATACCGAAAGCCCATTGGTACCCTTTGGGTCTTTGAAGGACCCTCTCCTGAGGTAATCTATGCCAAGGATGCATGGAGCCTTTCGACCGGTCACAATGGGGTGTTTTTTCCATTCCCTCCCAGTCAGGCTGATTTCAGCCTCCAGTACAGTCAACTCTTGAGATCCTCCTGTCACTCCAGAAATAGAAATAGGTTCCACCCCCCGACAGCTTGATGGCATCAGAGTACACTGTGCACCGGTATCTACTAGAGCCTTATACTTCTGTGGGACTGATGTGCCAGACCATCTGATCCATACAGTCCAGTGAATTCCGATTGTCCCCTACCTCCACCTGTCTGGAGGCGGGGCCCCTCTAGTAGTCATCACATTGGTCACTCACCTCTTGTTGAGATGGATTATTCTTCTTCATCACAGGAGCTGAGGTAAAATCTGCTCTTCCACTCCATCTGGGAACCTGCTCACCAGAGACTGAAGCGGCAGCCTTCATGGGGTGATCAGACTTGACCTTTGCTCTCTTTTTCAGTTCTCGCACCCGCTTCTCCAAAACTGAAGTAGGCTTTCCATCCCACTCCATCATATCTTCTCCATGATCCCGCACGTAAAACCATAGGGTGGCCCGTGGTGTATAACTTCTATATCTTCTCTCTCAAACAGTGGGACACCTTCTGTTAATAGCTGAGACGTGTCTTGGTACACGTGAGGAGCTGGATAGATCGTCTCTCAATTGTTGGAGGTTCTGGGACAGGTTTTCCACAGCTGTGATGATGGAAGGGGTGAGATTATCTTCAAACTCTCGGAGTTTATAAATCATTTCATCCACTGTTGATGGTCTTATGTCACTCCAGGTTATTGTTGCCAATGAATGGGCATAGGATTGGGGTGCATTTCATGTAAATTTCCGCCACATGGGTCGTGTACATTCGACTTCATCTGGATCTAGGTGTATATCTCTAACATTTGGCTTGGTGATATAGATCATCTCTACAATGGCTGATTCTCTCAGAGACTGGATGCCTTTCTCTAGAGTAGTCCACTTGGCCGAACGACTCATAACATCATCCTTGCTATGGAAACCTACCTTTCACAGCTGCCAAGAGCCGCTTCCAAAGGCTGAGGGACTTTTTCTCTCTTGCAATTGCTTTGCCAATTCCCCCTTCCCTGGCAAGTGATCCCAGCTGTTTGGCTTCACTACCTTCTAGTTCATGACCGTCAGCACCATTGTCCCAGCATCGAAGCAGCCAGGTGATGATGTGCTCCCCTGGCTGACGGGTAAAGTCTTTTCGCATATTCCGTAGCTCGGTTGAGGTCCGAGATCGAGAAGTCACCTCTTCCTTTTCTTCTTCTTCTTCATCATGTGGTAATGACTCCTGGTCAGATGCTGTCCCAGGTGATGACGTTTCTTTGTCTTGTTTCATCTTTCCTGTCTCTTTGTTTTTCCTCTTGCGTACAGGGGCAACCGATATTGGTATGAGTTGGTCCTCTGGTTTAGCTGCAGTGATTATTACTGTGGTTTGGGTAGCTGCTGTACTTGTCACTGGGGTTTGAGTTGTGGCTGTACCTTTTGCTGGTGGTGATGTAGCTGCTGTACTTGGAGCTAGACTAACTTCGCTGCCCATTACTCTGCCCTCAGATCCAGAGATGTTTTATTCTTTTTGAAGATGCTGGACAGTGTTAAACAAGGCTCTGTAAGCATAAGCCAAGCCCCAGCACGTTGCCATGATTTGTCCATCTCTGGTGTGACCAGAATGATCACACACTTCCTTTAAATGTTTTACTAATTTTTCTGGGTTTTGCATTTGTTCATTGGTGAAGTTCCAAAGCACTGGAGGGGCCCACTGGCCTAGATATTTGCCCATACTATCCCACACACCCTGCCACTCATGTCTGTCCAGCCTTGGGGAAAATCTCTCAGCCATCCTAGATTGTGGTCTCACCCCAGACATGGCCTGCACTCCACTCTGCTTAACTCTCCGGACCAGACTAAATAGTTCTGAGTACAACATATTCAGTATGTGTGCCAACATGATAATTCCCGTCACCACCAGCAGGCACCTCTCAAGGGTATCTAAAGGCCATTCAAAACCTTCAGAATTCTCAAACAGCGTTGTAAACGGCCTGGTGGGGGCGCTGGGAGCACAAAAGAATGTCTCCTTCACAGGCTGACCACCCGAGGAGGTGAAAAAAGACGTGTAATTGCTAAAAACTTCCACTGTATACCTCCCAAAGTATAGAGTTGGTGGCCACATTGGAAACACAAACCGGCTCAGTTTCATGATCACTAAGTCTATTGTATTAAAAATCCGTGCAATACAGTATAATGTAACAAGAACCTTAACCCAAAACCCAGATCTGAAAAACGTTAAGATAAGAAGAACCGGCTGTAAGTAAAGTATCCAACACTGAACCTGTGAGAACCAGAGCAACAACTTTGAGAGCCAGTAAATCAGCATTGTGACTAGTAGCTATTTTGTCTTTATCTCAACCCTTAAGTGCCCCACGTTGGGCGCCAAAACTGTCGTGGTTTAAACCGTAAATTTCCCTTCTCCTTCTTCCCCCCCCCCCCCCCCAACTCCGATGGGGGGAAATGGGGAGAGGAACCAAGAAAATGTAACTCCCATGGGTTGAGATAAGAACAGTCCAGTAACTAAGATACAATACAAATCACTACTGCCACCACCACCACCAATAATAATGACAAAGTAAATACAAAGGGAGAGGATACAACCGTTTTGCCGCCTGACTGAGCCGAGAGACCGTGCGCCGCTCCAGGGACCCCTCCGCTCCCGAGACCGCGTGGCCCAAGAGACCGTGTGGCGCGAGCGAGCGACCGCCCCTGCTCCCCCACCGCGTGCTGCGCGGCACACCCCCCCCCCCCCCCCCCCCCGAATCCTACCTCCTGGGCATGACGTGCTGTGGTATGGAATAACCTCATTGGTCAGCCCGGGTCAGGCGCCCTGTCTCCCCTCTCCTAGCTTTTCTCTCTTTCCCGGTGTAACATGAGACTCTGCGGGGGACGGGGGATGAGGGGGGGTTGGGAAGCCGAACCCATAGCAGTTGCAGATTTTTTTTCTTTCATGACCAAAAGTACAGTGTGACATAGTTAGAAGAGAATTAAATTTGGTATAAAATCAGCACCTGAATGTAAACTCAAAGCCAGTAAAAAAACCACCACTAAACAAAACCCAAACATCTGAAAATATTTTCAGTTATTTTTTCTTAAACATATTTCTACAATCCATAATTTTCACAATTTTACTAAGCAAAAGCATTCAGAAATGAAGTATATACAGAAAAAAAAAAAAAAAACAACCAAATGAAAACTGTGTTGATAAATACCTCTGAAGGAAATTTATATTGCCTTCTTTCTAGTCAATGAGCTTTGGAGGTATTTCTGGTCACTTTATCCTTCAGGAAATCTATTGATCAGCATAATAATAACAACAATAATGATCATACAACCACCACCACCCATAATAATGCACACAGACACCTCTTATACTGTTATGGCTCTCCTGAAAGCACTCTTCAATGCAGGAAACAACAACAATTTATGGCACTATCTTATAATACTTATTTTCTCCTCATCTAACTGTTGGATAATTTGTTCTTACGGAAAATATTCTTACTCTAGCTCCTTACCAGAATCTTGGTTTATGGGGAAATCACATCATTAAGGTTTGCTTAAATGGAAGTGTAAACATATATACTGATAGAAATTTGTTAGCAAAATGACCTACTGTGGCAGAAACTGAACTGATAGTCTGAACCAGGGATGACATGAAGATGAGAAAATTAAAAAAGAGCTTCCTTCTGCATCTAGAAAAGACAACATAAATAAATGAACATTTAAATGGAAAAGATATCCAGTGAATGTAAAGAAGTTACACTAAAGGATAAGTAACACAAAGGTATCACCTAATCATTAAATTAATGACAAATATCAGTGCTTGTGAATTGCATCACACTTTTCTCATGTTTCAAAATATTTTGCAAGGATAACATAAGCATGTGTATCTTATTGCAGATGGCAGTAAAAGTATTCCTTTCCAATAAGAAAGAAAAATAAATTGTTTGGTAACAAATATTTAAGTCTGTCAGAATGTTCAAGAATGGAAACACAGGCAATCCTGAGTCATTTTCTCATGTCTGGATGCCAGAACTGCAGCCTACACATCTTATCCAATCCACATTGCTTGATAATGCAAGATTCACTGATGATAAACCAAAAGCCTTCAAGGTTCACATAGATTTCAGAACATATCTGCTGTTTCATTTTCTATCTGTTGTTCATCTATTCTGAGGTTTCCAATTACCAGGATAGATACATTTTGCTTGAATGACTGGGAATCTGCCTCTAGTAGGGGAAAATCACAGCTCTTGTTCAGCATTCCTGACTTCTAGTTGTTTCTGGGTTACTTCTGATCATATGTAACTTATTTTAAGTTTAATAGTAAGGAAATGATGAATACTAACAATCATATGGAAGAGGAAAAAGTAATAAGTGAACTCATATGTTCTAATACTACAACTTTGAAAGCTGGGATTAAAATTGTTTTCACAGCTTTACAAATGTCAGCATCTGTAACTAATATATTATTCTTAATGAAGTTACATGAAATAATCATTGGTTTATGATACAATATTTAAAACCTAAATTACAGGCAGCAAATAGTAGTACTCTCACTTTAATTAAATAGGAATTAACTTTCGGTGTTATAATGAGCTCTGGTAAAACAATCCTTATCTTTTCAAATTCATAATTAACCAATTAAAACCAAACCCAGTATGTTTTTATTTTCCATTGTTGTTGGTTATTATTGTTGTTGTTATTATTAGCATCATCATCCTAATCATCATTACTATATTTTGTTTTTTATATACTATTAATTTCAGTGGAAGTTACTCAGAAATATAGAATCATAGAATCATAGAATTGTTAGGGTTAGAAAGGACCTTAAGATCATCTAGTTCCAGCACCCCTGCCATGGAGAGGGATATCTCACACTAAACCATGTCACCCAAGGCTCTGTCCAACCTGGCCTTGAACGCTACCAGGGATGGAGCATTCATAACTTCCTCGGCCAACCAATTCCAGTGCCTCATCACCCTTACACAAAAGAACTTCCTCCTGATATCCAATCCAAACATCCTCTGCTTAAGTTTGAACCCATTACCCCTTGTCCTACCACTACAGTCCCTAATGAAGAGTCATAGAATCATAGAATCATAGAACAGTTAGGGTTGGAAAGGACCTTAAGACCATCTAGTTCCAACCCCCCTGCCATGGGCAAGGACACCTCCCACTAAACCATGCCACCGAAGGCTCTGTCCAACCCGGCCTTGAACACTGCCAGCGATGGAGCACTCACTACTTCCCTGGGCAACCATACCAGTGCCTCACCACCCTCACAGTAAAGAATTTCTTCCTCATATCCAATCTAAACTTCCCCTGTTCAAGTTTGAACCTGTTACCCCTGGTCCTATCACTACAGTCCTTCATGAAGAGTCCCTCCCCAGCATCCGTATAGGCCCCCTTCCGATACTGGAAGGATGTTATGAGGTCTCCACAAAGCCTTCTCTTCTCCAGGATGAACAGCCCCAACTTTCTCATCCTATCTTCATACAGGAGGTGCTCCAGTCCCCTCATCATCCTCGTGGCCCTCCTCGGGATTTATTCCAAGAGTTCCATGTCATTTTTTTATTGAGGACACCAGAACTGTACATCATACTCCAAGAGAGGCCTCATGAGAACAGAGTAGAGGGGCAGGATCACCTCCCTGGACCTGCTGGTCACGCTCCTTTTGATGCAGCCCAGGATACGGTTGGCTTTCTGGGCTGCAAGTGCACACTGCCGGCTCATGTTCATTTTGTCATTGACCAACACCCCCAAGTCCTTCTCTGCAGGGCTGCTCTCAATCTCTTGCCTGCCCAACCTGTAGCTGTGCCTGGGATTGCTCCCACCCAGGTGTAAGACCTTGCACTTGTCATGGCTTGACATGTTGGCGTCAACATGTTGACATCAACAGGTTGACATCAGCCCACCTCACAAGCGTGTCAAGGTCCCTCTGGATTTCATTCCTTCCCTCCAGCGTATCAACCGAACCACACAGATTGGTGTCCTTGGCAAACTTGCTGAGGGCGCACTCAATCCCACTGTCCATGTCGCCAACAAAGATGTTGAACAAACGCGGTCCCAACACCGATCCCTGAGGGACACTATCCGTTACTGGACTCCAGCTGGACACTGAGCCATTGAGCACAACTCTTTGCGTGCGGCCATCCAGCCAGTTCTTTATCCACCGAGTGGTCCATCTATCAAATTGATGTCTCTCCAGCTTACAGAAAAGGATGTCATGTGAGACAGTGTCTAATAAGTTGCACAAGTCCAGGTAGATGACGTCAACTGCTCTACCCCTGTCCATCAGTTCCGTAGCCCCATCATAGAAGGCCACCAGATTGGTCAGGCAGGATTTGCCCTTAACAGAGCCATGCTGGCTGTCACCAACCACCTTGTTGTTTTTCCTGTGCCTTAGCATGCCTTCCAGGAGAATCTGCTCCAAGATTTCAGCAGGCACAGAGGTGGGACTGACTGGTCTGTAGCTCCCGACTCATCCATTTTCCCCTTCTTGAAAATGGGGGTTATATTTCCCTTTTTCCAGTCATCAGGAACTTCACCTGACTGCCATGATTTTTCAAATATGACAGACAGTGGCTTAGCAACTTCATTTGCCAGCTCCGTCAGGACCCTCGGACGGATTTCATCAAGTCCCACGGACTTGTGTACATTCAGGTTCCTAAGATGGTCTCGAACCAAATCCTCTCCTACAGTGGGCCCTGGGTCTTCATTCTCACTGTACCTGTGCCTGCCTTCCTGCACTTGGGTGGTGTGGTCAGAGCATTTTCCGGTGAAGACCGAGGCAAAGAAATCATTCAGAACCTCAGCCTTCTCCAAATCCAGGGTAGCCAGTTCTCCCAATAGCTTCTGGAGAGAGCCCACATTGTCCCTAGCCTGCCTTTTATTCTCAATGTACCTGTAGAATCCCTTCCTGTTATCTTTAACATCCCTTGCCAATTTTAATTCTAAGTGGGCCTTAGCTTTCCTAACCTGGTCCCTAGCTTCCCACACAACATGCCTGTATTCTTTCCAGGGTGCCTGTCCTTACAACTTTTACAAGATTCTTTTTTCCTTTGAATTTTCCTCAGCAGCTCCTTAGCCATCCAAGGAGGTCTCCTGGCCCTCTTGCTGCACTTTCTTCTAGTCGGGACACAACACTCCTGATCTTTCATCAGGTGATCCTTGAATGTCAACCAACAGTCTTGGTCCTCAAAATTAATCACATACCAGAAAGAAATGAGAAAAAAAAGAAGAACAATGATGACAATAAAGTATAGATCATAGAATAGTTAGGATTGGGAAAAACCTTAAGATCGTCTAGTTCCAACTCCCCTGCCATGGTCAGGGACACCTCACACTAAACCATGCCACCCGAGGCTCTGTCCAACTTGGCCTAGAGCACCACCAAGGGTAGAGCATTCACAGCTTCCCAGGGCAACCCCTTCCAGGTCCTCACCACACTTACAGTAAAGAACTACTTCCTTGTATCTAATCTAAGCTTCCCCTATTTAAGTTTGAACCCATTACCCCTTGTCCTATCACTACAGTCTTTAATGAGGAGTCCCTCCCTGGCATCCTTATAGCCCCTCTTCAGGCACTGGAAGGCTGCTATGAGGTCTCCATTCAGCCTTCTCTTCTCCAGGATGAACATCCCCATTTTTCTCAGCCTGTCTTCATAAGGGAAGTGAAGCAGCACCCTGAACACCCTCGTGGCCCTCCTCTGGATTTCTTCCAGCATTTGCATGTCCTTTTTATGTTGAGGACACCAGAATTGTACACAACACTTCAAGTGAGGTCTCAAGAGAGTAGAGTAGAGGGGCAGGATCACTTACTTCGATCTGCTGGTCACACTCCTTTTTTTGCAAACCCAGGATAGGGTTGGCTTTCTGGGCTGCGAGTGCACACTGCTGGCTCATGTGAAGTTTCTCATCGACCAACACCCTCAAATCTTTCTCCACAGGGCTGCTCTGAATCTCTTCTACACCCAAGCTGTAGCAGTGCCTGGCATTACCCTGACCCAAGTGAAGGACATTGCACTTGGTTAAACTTCATAAGTTTGTCATTGCTCTACTTCTCAAGCGTGCCAATGTTCCTCTGGATGGCATTCATTCCCTCCAGCGTATCAACCAAACCATACAGCTTGGTCTCATTGGCAAACTTAATGGTCTCATTGGCAAACTTATTGAGGGTGCACTTGATCCCACTGTCCATATCACCAACAAAGCTGTTGAACTTTGCAAGGGCTGGTTGGAAATGTGATACTCCCCAGCATCCTTGTAGGCCCCCTTCAGATGCTGGAAGGCTGCTATGAGGTCTTCACGCAGCCTTCCCTTCTCCAGGCTGAACAGCCCCAACTTTCTCTTCAGAAATCCCCCATTAAATGTATTTAGTTTGTGTTCTGTTGCACCAAAACAGATTTCTGAGACACTGGAGATAAGCAATACTGGGTTCTGATCTGTGTTCCTTGTATTATACATGTATTTGTCATTAGAAATTCATTAGACAAAATGCATGCTTACTAGTACCAACTCTGATAAGAACAGCATCTTACCCAATTTCTCACTCTAATGAACCCATTGGTGTAATATAAAATCAAATCACAGTGTGTTTTTCCCCTTTCTGATCCTGTATTCTTTTCTGTGCAGGAAGTAATTATCAGTAAGTGAGAAGGAGAGCACTTAGACTGTGACTCAAAGCGTGACATGAGCTGATAACTGTATTGCTCTGGAATATTCGCACAGCAAGTTTAAACCTTATATGTGTATATGCATGTCCTGGGTTCAGCAGCAGCAGTCATTTTTCTCCTTGGTAGCTGGAGCAGCACTGATAACACCAGTGTTTTCAGTTGCTGCTTGGTAATGTTTTGGTTGGACCAAGGACTTTCTGAGTCTCATGCTCTGCCGGGGAGGAGGGGGGGGCCGGGAGGAAGCAGGGACGGGGCGCCTGATCCAAACTGACCAAAGAGCTATTCCATGCCACAGCACGTCATGCCCAGGATGTAAAATACTGGGGGCAGAAACCCGGAAGTCTCTCTCTCTCTCGGCTAGGTCGGATGGTGAGCAGTTGTATTTTCTTCCCTTGTATTTACCTTGTCATTGTTATTATTGGTGGTAGCAGTAGTGATTTGTATTATATCTCAGTTACTGGACTGTTCTTATCTCAATCCGTGGGACTTACATTCTTTCTGTTCTTCTCCCCATTCCTCCCCCATCAGAGTGGGGGGGGGGGGGGGGAGAAGAGAGGGAGAAGTGAAATTTACAGCTTAAACCACGGCAGTTCTAGTTACTAAGCCTTTCTTATCTCAACCTGTGCGAGTTGCATTTTTTTTTTCGATTCTCCTCCCCATCCCCCTGGGACTGGGGGAAGAAAAAGAGGGGAGGGAGGGAGTGAATAAAACTTCGTGAGTTATTAGCCTGGGTGAGGCTTAAGCCACGACAATGCAGCAGAAGACATAAATTATATTTCTTGAAGAAGTATCTTCAACATTTGGAAATCAGTCAAAGAAGATCTCTGCACTTGCCGCCTCTGAGTGCGTCAGGTGAAGAGCTTAAATTCGTCATGTTTTGTCAAAGCATACTGTCTGATGTTCCCTACAAGCTATCTGTAGGTGGCACTCTGAACAGAACATTGGAATAGCAAATCATTCTGCTGAGTACACTGGAAATCTGTAAAGTGAGGCATCATCTTTGTTTAATGATTCTACCATGCTTTGGATATCTTAGGGGCTCTCAGCATAGGCACATGAATCATTGTATAAGAAAATAGAGATATTGAGAAAGGTAAAAGGGAGAAAACAACATGAAGGAGAACATCAGAACATGTAGTATACATGGAACTGTTGGAACAAGTCCAGAGGAGGGCCACAAGGATGCTCAGGGGACTGGAGCACCTCCTGTAGATAGGATGAGAAAGTTGGGGCTGTTCAGCCTGGAGAAGAGAGGGTTGTTCAGCCTGGAAAAGAGAAGGCAGCATGGAGACCACATAGCAGCTTTCCAGTATCTGAAGGGGGCCAACAGGGATGCTGGGGAGGGACTTTTCATGAGGGACTGTAGTGACAGAACAAGGGGTAATGGGTTCAAACTTAAACAGGGAAAGTTTAGATTGGATATGAGGAAGAAATTCTTTAGTCTAAGGGTGGTGAGGCACTGGAATGGGCTACCCAGGGAAGTTGTGAATGCTCCATCCCTGGAGGTGTTCAAGGCCAGGTTGGAGAGAGCCTTTGGCTGCATGGTTTAATGGGAGGTGTCCCTGCCCATGGCAGGGGTGTTGGAAGTAGATGATCTTAAGGTCCTTTCCAACCCTAACTGTTCTATGATTCTATGCAGTATGTTACACAAACAGTGCACATATAACTCAGTCCTGGCACATAAAATTGTTCTGCAGTTGATGCTATCACTAGATAGGATGATAGGACAGCTTTAAAGTGACTCTGACACGATCTGTACAGAGACTGTAATGTTTTATAACAAGAAGCCACCCTTTGCATTTGTTGTAATTGATGGTTGAAAGATATCTTTTAGTGCACCTAAATACTTAATAAAATCTATTGCTCTTCACCTTTATCTTGTGAATATTAATGATGGCATACTTCTGGGGGGTGCAAAGTGTTTACAAGAACAGTACTGATGCTATCAACAAAGCCATCAGTAGGAAAAGATACCATCTACAGCATTCCAGAAAAATGGTCATGCTCTAGAAGTCTATTTTTTTGTTACTAATTTTTTCCCTCTAAAGTCTTTGGTTTTCAACTAGAGACAGAGTTAGGAACTATTAAATAAACCCTTTATACTTCACAAATAATGTAATCATTGAACAATGTTATTTAATAATTCTATAGAGTGTGGTAATTGACTGTGATCCCATGAAAATTTTGAACAGTTTATCTATGTTTATGGAAAATACTGTGAGTCCCTACATAATTCCTATATGCAAGGATACTTATCAGAATAAATTATCAAGAGTTTTCTCATCAGCTATTTAGCACTGAATTTGTTTTAATTATTCATTAACACTTTTTTTTCTTCTTTCAGAGCAATCTCTGAAAACTCATCATCACCTGTAGTAATGCAAAAAATTCTAAAGAAGAATCTTGAGAATATCAGTACAGCATTTAGTTTTCATTAGAATTAACTGAAGAAACAATACTGTCAAAACATGAAGAACAAATTAAAGAAGTTTTAAAGGGAGAGTGCCATCCTTAGAGAGGAATTTATGACTCCTAAATAAAACAGAATTTTTGTTCTACATTAGTTTATAATGAGCTGTTTTGGTTAAATATTCAAAGGCCATGACTTTTGAGAAAGTCTAAGGACTAGAAAAAGGACTAAGAAAGCAGTTACTTGGGATTTATGTGCTTAATCATAGAATCATAGGATGGTTAGAGTTGGAAAGGACCTTAACAAGCAAATCAAAGATATGAATACCTAGTAATGAGGTGCCAGACATACAACTGTATGAATGTTTGACACTAAAGCTGAATCCTTGATCTGAGTTGAATGAGTGGATTTAATTAAGTGCATAGGTTTTTATATTTCATGCATAGGAAGAGTTATGTACTCCTAGAAGAAATGGGTACACTTCATTGTACTCTTCATTTTCAGAGTATTATCCTGAGGAAGGTACCATACTAATAAAGTGATTAGGTATCAGACTAGTTTGGATCATTTCTGACCAACATGGGACAAGAGCTGGGTGAAAGTGTTCTCTAAAATGCTATCTAAAGCATCTGCAATTCATAAAATATGTCCATCTTTCTTGTGCCATTGTTCATACAAAATAGGAGGAAACCAGTATGATTCCTAAAGGTAAGGAATTTACTGAACAGAAAAAATAGCATTTCCTACTGGACCAGAAAGAGAAGTAGAGGTTTTGATTGAAAGTAAGGATAGTTCTTTATTCATACGTATTCCAGAGACTTTTAGTTTAATATGCCAGGTGTGTATATAGGAAAACCTGGGAGGAGGTGACTGCAAACCAGAATGTCTTTACACCAGGTAATTTCCTAACAAATCAACCGTAGAACAACATACTCTTCCTTTTTCTTTTTGCATCTTACAAAACTTCTGCATGATGTTTCATATAGGTGGAAGTACTCCCAGTTCCTGTGAACTGCCTCCAGTCTTGAGGGTTAAACCTCCAGCAACAGAGGAAAGAATTGAATGTAGATGTCCTGTGCGCTCAGTGAGGTCTGAACACCACATTTGCCACATATACGTATACCGTCTTCTCCGTATTTCATAGGGAAATTTCATAGGGAAATACAGAGAAGATAAAACCCTTCACAGGACTCAGATGGAAGTATAATTGTCTAAGAGATTTGAATGCAGCTTAGCATTTTGACCCTAAGAACTCTTAAAACTACAGAAAGGTCAAAAAAAAAAAAAAAAAAAAAAAAAAAAAAAAAGCAGACAGCTGCTGAACAGGGAAAAGCAGAACCAAAGTTTGATATACACAAATAAATGTCACTTATGTCCCGCTTCAAGTACCTCTCTGTTCTCACCAGTTCCTGCCCCAAGGCATATCATTGCCTACTCCCTGATGTCAAAGTTTCCATTCATATTTCTGCAATTTTACTTTCCATTTGCTTTAACTGCTTTAAATTTGGCAAAATCACTTTAGGGATGAAAGTAAAATAATGCATATAAAATCAATTGGCATAACAAATGGAAATGATGACACATTCCTCAGAGAGGCTGAAGGTTAAGAGCTAAATTAAACTTCTCTCTTTCTCTTGTTGTGGTAACAGCAGGAAGGGAAGGCAGTGCCAACAACTGGATCAAAATCAATAACAGCATCTGTTATTGAGCTAGCCAGAATTTTGCCTGGATGTTTGAGGTTTTCTGTTTGTTTTTGTTTATTTTTAATACAAAAAGATGAGGCATTTATCCTGCAAGCTGAGGGAGAATCAAAGTACTCTCAGCATTCTGATATAATATCATAATTATGATTGAAAATGAATTCCTCATCTAGTAGAGATAAAACCTCATTAAAATAAAATCAGAAAAGGAAGAAGACTTTTATTTATAACAGTAATATAGAAGACCCTTACCTATACCTCCTTTAGATTCCAGTTTATGTCCCTGTGCTGGTTTTGGCTGGGATAGAATTAATTTTGTTCATAGCAACCCGTATGGTAATATGTTTTGGATTTATGAGAAAAACAGTGTTGATAACACAGAGGTGCTTTAGCTATTGCTAAGCAGTACTTAGAGTCAAGGTCTTTTCTGCTTCTCACCTTACCAGCAAGTAGGCTGGGACTGCACATGAATTTGATAGGGGGCACAGCTGGGACAGCTGACCCCAATAGACCAAAGTGATATCCTATAGCATATTATGTGCTCAGCAAAAATAGCTGGGGAAAGAAGCAGGAAGGGAGGACATTTAGAGTCGTGGTATTTTGTCCTTCCGAGTAGGAGTTAGGTTTGATGGAGACTTGCTTTCTTGGAGATGATTAAACACCTGCCTGCTTATGGGAATTAGTGAATGAATTCCTTGTTTTGCTTTGCTTGTGTGCATGGCTTTTGCTTTCCTTATTAAACCCACAAGTTTTCTCACTTTTCTGATTCTCTTCCCCATTCCGCTGAGGGGGAGTGAGTGAGCAGTTGTGTGGTGCTTAGTTTCTGGCTAGTGTTGAACCACGGAAATATGTGAAATATAGTGACCAGCAGGTCAAAGGAGGAGATCCCGCCCCTCTACTCTGCTCTTGTGAGACCTCACATAGAGTATTGCTTGCAGTTCTGGTATCCTCAACATAAAAAGGACATGGAATTGTTTGAATAAGTCCCAAGGAGGGCCACAAGGATGATGAGGAGAGTGGAGCACCTCCCATATGAAAATAGGGTGAGAAAGTTGAGGCTGTTGAGCCTGGAGAAGAGAAGGCTGCGTGGAGATCTCATAGATACCTTCCAGCATCTGAAGGGGGCCTGTCATGGGTTCAGCAGTAGCAGTCATTTTTTCTTCTTCTTGGTAGCTGGTGCAGTGCTGTGTTTTTTGACTTTTGGCTTGGGAAAAGCGCTGATAACACCAATGTTTTAAGTTACTGCTTGGTAATGTTTTGGTTTGACCAAGGACTTTCTGAGTCTCATGCTATGCCAGGGAGGAGGGAAAGCCGGGAGGAAGGAGAAACAGGGCACCTGACACAAACTGACCAAAGAGGTTATTCCATACCACAGCACGTCATGCCCAGGATGTAAAACTGAAGGGCAGAGAGCCGGAAGGGTGGGGGATGCACTGCTTTGTCGGGCTTGGTGTGGGGTGGTGAGCAGTTGTATTCTCTTTCTATTTCTCTTGTCATTACTATTATTATTGGTGGTAGCAGTAGTGATTTGTGTTATACCTTAGTTACTAAACTGTTCTTATCTCAACCTGTGGTAGTTGCATTCTTCCAATTCTCCTCCCCACCCCACCACACCCAGGACTGGGGGAAAAAAGAGAGGGGAGTGAATGAGCAAAGAAACTTCGTGGCTGAGAGGCTTAAACCATGACAGGTCTCTTTGGCACCCAACATGGGGCACGAAGGGTTGAGATAATGGCAGGATTAATAGTCACTCTCCACAATGCTGGTTTATTGGCTCTCGAAGTTGTTGCGCTTGATTCTCTTGAGTTCATGGTTTCAGCCTGTTGTACCTTACGTACAGCCGGTATTTGTTATCTTAGCATTTTTCGGATATGGGTTTTGGGTTAAGGTTCTTGTTTCATTGTACTTTATTGAAATGGCTTGTAATACGGGCGGGCTCCAGAAGCGGGGGGGGGGGGGGGGGGGGGGGAATGTGGACGTGGTCTTGTACCTGGCAGTTCGGCAGCTCTTCATAGTCCTGGCCCTTATTCTCGCCTCCATCTTTCTAAGGCTGTGGGGAGCCAAGGGGGTGCGGTTCCAGGAGACGCCGGCAGCCGAAACGGCCCAGGAGAGCTGCCTCCGGGATCAGAAGCCGAGCCCCACGGCTCCTGAGAAGCGGGAGGAGGTGACGGCAGAGAAGACGACCCCAGCCCTGCAGCGGCCAAGAGTATTCCCCAGCAGCAGCCTGCAGAGCCCCGCGAGCCCGAGCCCCAGGAGGATGCAGGACACCACGCAGCACTTCCCAGCGAGGCAGAAGAGGGAGATCTGGACTCAGACAAGAGCAGCTGGTGGTGAGAGAGCCGGCAAGCACAGCAGCTACACCAGCCCCAGGGAAAAGTACAGCAGCGTCATTTGAGAGTTCTGACGGTTTTGAATGGCCTTTGGGCACCCTTGAGACCTGCCTGCTGATTCTGATGGAGATCAGCATGTTGGCATGCATTCAAGAGTGTGTTTTACCCATGGCCATTTTATCTGGCCCCGAGAGTTAAGCAGAGTCGGGTTTGGGCCTTATCTGGGGTTAGATGACGATGTAGGATGACCAAGAGATTTTCTCCGATGCTGGACAGTCATGAGTGGCAGCGTGTGTGGGACTGTATGGGTGAGTATCTAGTCCACTGGGCCGCTCCAGTGCTTTAGAAGCATTGCAGATGGAAAGCAGCTGTATGGAGTCCCCAACGACAAGCTGCAGAAACTGCTGGAGGGGAGGGTGAATTATTTTGAGCCTGGTGGGCCCATGACACCTCAGGACACCAGGGAAGAGATGAAACATACAGATGGACTTATGATCAAGGGGTGGACTTAGCAATGGACACTATTGCCCAGGTTATTCACAAGTGTGAACACTTGGCTTGGTATCGGGTGGTGAGCGATTATATTCTTTTGTTGTATTTGCCTTGTCATTATTACTGGTGGTAACTGCTCAGTACCCTATACCAAGCCCAACCAAGCAGTGCACCCCACCCTTCCTGGTCCCTGCCCTCTGTTTTTACATTCTGGACATGACGTGCTGTGGCACGGAATAACCTCTTTGGTCAGATTGGGTCAGGTGTCCTGTCTCTGCTTCCTCCCAGTTTCCCCTCCTCCCTGAAAGAGCATGACGCTCAGAAAGTCCTTGGCCAGCCTAATCATCCTAACCCATAACTAAAAGCATTGGTGTTATCAACGTTGTTCCCAAGCCGAAAGTCAAAACCACAGCACTGCACCAGCTACCAAGAAGGACAAAAAAAATGACTGCTACTGCTGAACCCACGACAAGGCTTATAGGAATGCTGGGGGGGGACTCTTCATGAGGGACTGTAGTGATAGGACAAGGGGTAGTGGGTTCAAACTTAAGCAGGGGAAGTTTAGATTGGATATGAGGAAGAAATTCTTTACTGTGAGGGTGGTGAGGCAGTGGAATGGGTTGCCCAAGGAAGTGATGAATGCTCCATCACTGGCAGCATTCAAGGCCAGGTTGGACAGAGCCTTGGGTGTCATGGTTTACTGGGAGGTGACCCTGCCCATGGCAGAGGGGTTGGAACTAGATGATCCTAAGTTCCTTTCCAACTCTAACTGTTCTATAATCTATGATTGTTGCTTTTAAAGAGCTAGTTTACGCATTTGATTTACCATGCCCAGATTCTGATTCTCCTTACCAGTTCTGCCCCATCTCATCACCTTTCCCAACAATCCAAACTCACCACCTTTAGTCCTTGCTGATAAGTTGAAGAAAAATTTGTAAAAGGCTTTTTTTTTTTTTTTTCCCTAAAGGACTAAAAATACATTGTGAATTTGGTCTCTAAACTTCTGCCATTCATTTGCTTTCAGTAGACATTTTTTACACTTTGCTTGACACCTCAGAAGTAGATTTATTAAGAAAGAAATAAAATTCCAAGTAATTGAGATTTCTGAACTGGAGTTTGAGGGCACCTTTAATAGGAGGAGATGTGTGGATCCATGTGGTAGGAAAGATCAGGAAAGACCACAGAGGGGTAGAAGAGTAATTAGGAGGGTGGCAGTTTATCACATCAGATAAAAGTCTCTCCAGACCTTCAGCTGGAAAATATTTTCCCTGAATTCAGTGTTTCTTTTTAATTCTAAAAAGTATGGGTTACAATTTGAATGTCTCTGTCCTTCTGTAATGTGAAGGTCATGGAGAAGTTAACAGCCACCTTACTGCTATATTTTACTCAATGAGTTCATGTAATAAGGGAACTGAAACTCTTGTACAGATTTTAATCTTCTTGATGACTTCAGGGGGAGACTACCATTTTTCTAAGAGGTGAGTGGTTTTTTTTATATTTTTTAATGTATAAAAATGATACAGTAGCGAGTATTAAAGTCACAAAGTAATCAAAAAAATAAGGAAAAACAGAATTAAAGGCTGCCTGTCCTATCGGAAAAAAAATAGCTTATAATAATATTATCATGCCACATTGCATGATATTTATCTGCCTGGGGGCTGAATTATATTTGCAGGTGTAACCTTTACTTTCACATTTCCTAGACATTTTAATGATTCATTTTTCAAGTTTTGTATTCTTTTAACTACATAGCTGTATGGACATACCCTTAACATGAACATATATAAAGCGTAATTAATTCAGCTTTAGGCTATTTCCCATTTCACATTACAGTTTGTCATCACTAAACTGCATTGTTAAGGTTTAGAATATTATCATAATCAGGAAAAGTAGTACTATCATATACTTGGAATTAGTATATAGTTATACAGTCACAGCTTCTCAGAAGTTTTCATAAGGACACTTAAATTTTTTTCAGTATTCTGAAAAAATCTCTATTTCTAAACATGTTAAGTTTTGTCACTGCATGGTTTTGTTTTTATTTGTAAGGTGTTTATTAATTTATTATAGATAATGTTAATTGCCATAGTTCAAGAATGTCATATATAAGTGTTTTCTGTGGGAAAAAAATCTTTAAAATATTGCTGGTATTTTTCATCACAATAGCTGTAAACACTGCATGGTAGCTAATAAACAAAGACAATGCAATTAAGTACCATAGCCTTCTGTGATTATACTTTTTTTTTTATTGCAAAGCCTATATTCATTTAAAGCTTTCTATCTTGTTCTTGGGAAAATGTTACAGTTTAGTAGGAAAAGACTTTAAAAACATTTTATTCTCCACTTAGGTGATAAAGCTGAGAAAGTTTGTTGCACATCCACTAAACAATCTTAAAACCAAAACAGCTATTTTCTGCATAAAACATTGTTTCTTACTTAAAACTTTATATGATTCATCTAATTGCCTGAGCAAATTAATAACTTTTATTTCATATTAACTGTAAAGATTTGGGGGGAGAAGGTTACCTCAAAGAGAAATAGGTGCCTTTTCAGACATGAAGGAAATGTATAAAACATGTACAGGAGCATAATATAAGCATAAAACATGTACAGAGGTATAATACTGGCAGCTGCTGAAACATATGTAGTTGTAAATTATATATGATCGTGCCTGCACACTTAATTTGGTCTTCATCAATAATGGGTAATTATATTAAAAAGTTTTCACATCAGATGAACATAGTTTGTAAAATGAAAAGAGCAAATGTCAGTTTAAAAATGTTTTTCATAGAGTTTACTATTACACAGTTAGGTACAAATGAAGGAAAATATGACTTCCCTGGGACTTCATTCCCCTCCAAGGTATCAGAGCTTACGCTACTCTGTTGCTACTTAATAAGGAGAGATATCTAATTGTGAATGTATTTACACTGCACTTATGTTCTTTGTGAAACCATGCAGAATATAATACACATTTCTTGAACCCAGTGCATTTTTTTTCTTTCACTAGCTTACTTTTTCCTCAAATAGCAAGAAACTAGGTATCACAAAGGAAAACTTGCTTTGTTCAAACGGCTGACCTTCCATAACTTCAGGACAGAGTAACATGTATGCAGTTTTTGTACATTTGGGGAAATCTATGCATTAAATTTTCCAGGCAACTGTAAAGCTATGCTAACTGTAATGTAGGATTTGAAACTTTTTTACTTAACCACTGCCCATCTGATTTATTCCTAATCATAATTCAGTATTCCACTCATTATGAGCTCATAATATATGCACCAAGAATTTTATACCTATTTTATTAGATATGGCTTTGTTATTAAAACGATACTCAGGAGAACCTCATCGGAGGACCTGGTTCAGGTTCTGTTTGAGAGTAATGTATACAATTTGCTTAAATGATGCCATGACCAAAGGAACAGGAATAATGGGAGAGGGAAGAATGACAGGAGAGAACTAATTTCTGTTTATTTTTAGGAAACTGAAATAGCACCACTGTGCTGGTGATGTTAAAAAATGTTCTTAACTCCATAGATTAATAAAGTTTCTAGTCACCATTACAAATTCTCATTAAATATTTGCCTTCTTCAGGGCAAACTTCAAATTACTTTAGAAAAAAAATTTTTGGATATATTCCTGGGTTCGGCAGTAACAGTCATTTTTGTCCTTCTTAGCAGCTGGTGCAGTGCTATGTTTTTGACTTTTGGTCTGGGAGCAGCGCTGATAACACCAGTGTTTTCAGTTACTGCTTTGTAATGTTTTGGTCTGACTGAGGACTTTCTGAGCCTCATGCCAGGGAGGAGGGGGGGCCGGGAGGAAGCAGGGACGGGGCGCCTGACCCAAACTGACGAAAGAGCTATTCCATGCCACAGCACATCATGCCCAGGATGTAAAAAATTGGGGGCAGGAACCCGGAAGTTGCTCTTTCTCTCGGCTCGGTTGGGTGGTGAGCAGTTGTATCCTTTTCCCTTGTATTTCCCTGGTCATTATTATTACTGGTGGTAGCAGCAGTGGTTTGTGTTATACCTCAGTTACTGGACTGTTCTTATCTCAACCCGTGGGAGTTGCATTCTTTCTATACTTCTCCCCATCCCCCACCCTCATAGTAGGGGAGAAGAAAGAGGGGGGAGTGAGTGAACAGGCTGTGTGAGATTTACATCTTAAACCACAACAGATATACAAGACAGATTTGTTATTGTGGAACTGGTCTCCATAGACTTCTCCATCACTGGAGAGAGAAGGAACTTCATTTAAGGGCTATTCAGGCATTTAATTTTAAATGTCCTGGAGCCCTCTCTGAGCAACTGATTTCTCTCCACTAATCATAGAGGAATTTTAAGGCAGCAAACTTGCCTAGTCAATTTTTGTGGATGCCCCTCTTTTCTCCTCAAGATAAAAGTAAGGATAGATCTGAAAAAGATTTCAGCATTTCAGTACTAACCATTGTAGTACATTGAGACCTTAGAGCAGCCTTCTAGTCCCTAAAGGGACCTGTGAGAAATTTTGAAAGGGGATTTTAGAAATCTGGAGAGGGACTTCTTCACATAGTGAAGAAGAAAATTGTAACAGGTTGCTCAGAGAAGTTGTGGATGCCCTGTTCCTGGCAGTGTTCAAGGCCGGGTTGGATAGGGCTTTAAGCAACATAGCGAAAGGTGTCCCTGTCCATGGCAGGGGATTGGAACTAGTTGATCTTTAAAGTCCCTTCCAGCCCAAACCATCCTATGATTCTATGAAAATTCTGTGAAAATTCTTTGTGTGTTTGTGAATGCATTGGGTTCTGCAATGGATTATTAAACGTAGGCATGATACCATATTCAGGTTAGTTTTCAGTACACAACATGCTTTCTCCAATATGGGATTCCCAAAGCTCTGTGCATAAAGTAGAATAAGACTGCGGCAGTCTTGCTACAAAGAAAAAGCTTAGCTGAAATTTGATGCTGCCTTCATGTACCCAGGACAGGTTATGTACAGAGCCACCGTAATATATAAAATTCCTCTGATCCACAAAGCTAGTTAAACAACATTTGAAATACCTTCACAGTTATGTGTTAGTTTGGACATCCTAAGGCAGTGGAAGCATTATTTCCAGCCTTGTGCTTTTACTTGAATCTTGGACACCAGTTTATACTCTGGATTCATGATGTAGTGTGAAAGTAGATTATACCTATGGACTCATTTTCTTGTGATGCTCGTAAACCTCAGGATTTTTTCTTTCCTTGAAAGAGAGAGCCCCCTACCTACTACCCAGCTAGCTTTGCTTCAGTGATTCCTTTCATATAGTGACCTGGAGCATGTGCCAGTTTGGATTCAGCCTTCCTTTAAACTCCGATAAACTGAAAAGAGTTCAGACAGCAATAAAAAGATCAAAGTGTTGTAAGGGGTGATTTACAAGGAAAGATTAAAAAAGATAAATATCTACTGATTGACCAACTGATCACTAAGTCATGTTATGATAGTTCTATAAATATTTGAAGGCCAGGATAGAGATTATTGTACCTGAAGCATATTTATGTATGTGCACATTATCAAGTAACCTTTAAATTCTCTTCAAAACCAGTATGTTTCACTGTGATTTTCAGCCCATTGTTTAAGCCTCTTTTCTGTCTATATGATTTTATGATGATATAAAACTCTGCTTAAAATCTCAGCCACAAGTCTCACCCTCATACACTGGTAGTTCTTACTTTTCCCTAGCTGACCTTCTGTCCTTCCCGGGGTTTTGAAAGTGTCTTATAAACCCTCTCATATTTATAAGAACATTAATGTGTCTTATTTTCCTGACAACATGTAATTGTTTTTGTTTAGCATTATCTTTCCTGGAGATATTTGTTTAAACTCGTGTTAGAAAAAAACCTAATTATTTTTTATTTCTTCACTTAGGCTACTACACTATACTATGGGTAGTTGCCCTGTTTACAGCTTATTAAATTACAGCAGTTAAATTTCTTCCTAGTAGCTGGTGTTTTGGCTTTAATCTGAGATCAATGCTGATAACACACCAATGTTTTAGTTGTTTCTAAGTTGCACTGACCCTGATCAAGGACTTTTCGATCTCTCATGCTCTGCCGGTGAGGAGGGGCACAAGAAACTCATTCTCAATAGATGACAGTTAAATGTACTTGATTTGGTGGCAGTATGAGGAAAGATGGGGAAATAAAGAGATGCAGACTGGAGGGTGATAGGAAGTTGATTTATTTTGTGAGCTAGGACAGTTTTTAGTAAGATAATTTGTGAATGGTGGCGTTTCAAAGTGTGTTTTTCCATATTAAAGAAAATAGTATGTGGTGTGTGTATAAGAATGTTTTAAAATGTCAATAAAACACCTTTTCTGTCATTTTTCCCTCTCGATAGTCAAAAGTTACACTGTAGATAGAATTATGTAATGTTCTAGAACTCGGAATCTTGGCACCCAGACCAGATCAGTTCCAGATCTGGGAATCTTCTCCCAAGATCATCCTTTGAAAGTCATCTTTTGTTCCCTTGTGTGTATTCTCCTACTCTTTATTAGTAGTCTTCACTTTGCTGGCTACATCCCCTGACAGCTTTTGCTAGAAGATAACTATGAAGAAATTTCCTCTGAAATTTCACCCATCTTTGACAGCTTTGGATTGTTGCTTCACTTTCAGGAAGGCAACACACACAAACATAAGGTTAATTATAGCTATTTTTCAGTCTAAGAATTGGTCTGTTGTCTTCTCATACTTGGGTTGCTCCTTGTTTGTTTGGTTTGGCTTTGGTTTTGTTGTTTGGTTTGGTTTTTTTTTTTTTTTTGCCTCCTGGTTTCCTTGAAGATCTCTGGTTGAGGTAAAGGTATCGGCCTTTACTAATCAGGCTAATAAAGCTCATCTGAGTAGTTCTCTAGAGTGGATCTGTGTTCCTCTCACCAGAGGACGCAGGTGGTTTGTCATCTACTGGTGTTCTGATTTCTTCATAGCAGCTAGTATGGGGCTATGTTTTGGCTTTTGATTAAAACAGTGCTGATAATGGGGATATGTTTTAGTTACTGCTGAGCAGTGTTTACACCAAGACAAGAGCTTTTCTGCTTCTCACACTGCCCAGTGAGCGAGCAAGATGGGAATGCAGAAAAAGAGTTTGAGAGGGCATGCCTCTGGGACAGTTGACCCCACCTGACCAAAGGGATATTCCATACCATAGCACATGATACCACGTTCAGCAATATAAAGCTGGGAGAGGAAGAAGGGAGTCACAGACATTCAGGTAGATGATGTTTGCCTTTCCATGCAACTCTTACATGTGATGAGCCCTGCTCTCCTGGAGATGGATGAACACCTGCCTGATGATGGGAGAAGGTGAATTAATTCTCTGCTTTGTTTTGCTTGCATGAACAACTTTTGCTTTACCTATTAAACTGTTTTTATCTCAGTTGATGAGTTTTCTCATTTTATCCTTCAGATTCTATCTCCTATCATGCTTAGGGGACTGAGTAAGTGGCTGTATAGTGCTTAGCTGCCAGCTGTGGTTAAACCACAACTGGTAATACTGGGGTATGGAACTGACAAGAAACATCAAATCACAGAACTCTTGAGGTTGAAAGGGACCTCAGGAGATCATCTACTCCAATCAGTTTGCTCAAGCAGGACCTCTTAGAAGTGGTTGCCCAAGACTTGCACCGCAAGCCTTCTCAAGGCTAAACTTTCCCAGGTCTCTCAGCCTTTATTCCTAGAAGGAGTGCTCCAGACTCTTAATCATCCTTGTGACCAGTTTGTTGGACTCTGTCCAGTATATCCATGTCTCCCTTGTACAAAGGAGGCCAGAACCGGACACACTACTCCAGATATGACTTCACCAGTGCTGTCTAGAGGGGAAAAGTAGAAGGGTCTTAAAAAACACAGCGCACCTTTTGGAGGCAACTAAAGTTACTATAGAATGAATTTTAGCTTGGGAACTTAAAATACCTTGTTGTGTCTATTCCTACTGCAGTTCAGTAGCATAGTGAATGTGGATCTTTGGCTATATGTAAATCAACCTAAATTTTTTCACTTTTTCTTTAAGAGGCATAAAGGCACATTTTCCCATATTTAATCCTTCAGGTGCCTAGAAAATGACTTACTAGAGTGAACAAAATTGCTTCTGCCTTGTCAGAAAAACAAAAATTAACACAGATTTACCATTGAAGAAAATGCAGAATACTCATTTGAAATATCCAGCTCCTAAAGTTTCTGGGGTAGAAAAGCTCAGTAGATGGTATCATATGTGTGCAAGACCACACAACGATTACCTTAGCAAAAAAAAAAAAAAAAAAAAAAAATCAGACAAAAAAAAAAAAAACCAACAAACCCAACCTCCCAAAAAAACCCAAATGTAAATGGTAATGTAGTCCCTTGCTCAAAATCCAGAGAGCAGAAAAAGTAGATTAGGTCTCTTCCAAGTATATGGAGATTTAAAGATTCAAAATCATGGTTTTCCCCTAGAATTCATCTGAAGTATGAGTGAGAAAGTCTCTTGCTGTTGACTGAAATTCTATGATTTTCCTGCAGGAAGATCAAAATTAACCATGCCACAGATGCGGATAATTTGGAGATTAGGGATCTAGCTCTGAATGGAGAATTGCAGGGATTATCCCTTCCTTTTCAGATCATAGTTAACTAGATAAACAAGCTATTAGCTAAAATTTTATGGATTTATTCTAGAGTAATCACTTAGGTTTTATTCAGAGGTGAGATAGATATGCACAGGGTGATTCATCCAATCTTAAAGTAAGTGCATAAAACTGACTAAAGGAATCAGACTCTGGGTATAACTTTATCCCACAGAGAGCTCAGAAGACTGCTTTATACCAGATATTTTACTTTTAAATGTCTGAAACAGGACAAAATTAATTCTAAATTCAGGTATTTTTTTTTTTACAGTAAATATAATGAAATAAGCAGTTCTGTAGAACATTTTTTTTAAATCCAGAAATAAATAATTAAACTATGTGAGATGAACAATGTCACAACAGTACTTATTTCTATAGCCTGAGAGAACTGAGAAGGGAGTCAAGGTTAATTAACTCAGATGTAGACAGTTATTTCATAGACATCTCTATTTTTTTTCTTTGTGATTTATTCTGCCCTACAAGACTTGTGACTTAGCAAGAGCTTGTGTTTTAATCTAGCAGAGTTCAGAATAGTAATGATATTTATGTAAATATTTTTGAATACTATATAGCTTTAGAAGGTTTAACACACCTGTTGAGTAACACGATGCTAATTGGATCTCTTTAATTTCTGTCTGTGAACATTATTTTGTGAAATTACATACAAACTTGACATCTGGGCTAATAAGGTCCTCTAAAGACATTATTTATGCTCATATCTTCAATGAATAGTGATCTCCTCTACAGCATGATAGGTCTAGAAGTTTATTTGTACTTCTCCATAGTGACAAGACGAAGCATGATGAGTTTACTAATTAGAGTTTTATTCAACCTGTTGCTGCTGACAAGAAATATATTAAACCCTGTATTATAATGCTTCCATTTTCTCATCTCATAGATACTGGCTTGTATATTATGATCATCTAATTTACTTCTACTGATACTTTTTGCTGATAACTTTTTGCTGCTTGAGGTTTGCTTGTTTGTTTCTGAAAATAGGGGTAAATATATAAAACAATTTAAATATTAGGACTTAAATCTTAGGCTAAGCAGCTGTCAAGGGCTGACTGGATAAAAGCCGGTGTCACAAGTATTTCGTTTGTGATCCCTAGAGTGAAATTAAGATGCAAGCGAGGTCAAGTACTACAATCGGTCAATTTGTTTATTATAAAAAGATGATCATTATAAAAATATAGCAATAGGACAGGTCAGAAAAGAAGATAGATACTAAGTAAGCATTCAGAGTGCAAAGACAGTCATCACTGTTGATCCAGCAGTGTCCTGATTGTCCATAGTCCTCGTCTTTGGTTGTGAGTGGCCACACAGGTGATTACCATTTCCCCTTTTATTATGTGTTAGGGGGAAGCATCTCTGTTCTTAATGTCATATTCTGCATATTTCTGGTGAATCATGTGCATCCAGTTGGTCAGCTGGTCTTGCAGCCAGGTCTGCAACTGCGCATGTCCCTCAGCAATTTTTGAGACAATGGACCTCAGTTCTTCACACCAGTTGTTGAGCCAGTGGACAGTGGGGTCTGATTTCAGCTCAATCTCTCACAGCAGAACCACAGAAGATTAAAAGACTGAGATGAATTTCTGAGAGACCTTGTAGAGATGAGGTCCTGAACCCCTAACCATTTAAAAGGGAAAGACTAGATTAAGTATCAGATAGAAATTCCTGTGATGGAGGAAATCTGGAAGATTATAACTTCTGTCAACAGGAAAAAGCTGCCTTCTCCTCCCACAGATATTCAGCTCCATAGTTTCTGTGACCTGGTAGCAAAAGAGGGTGTAGAAGCTATATCTGAGCGTCTTTAAGAGTCAGATGGGAAATGATAACTGAAATTAGTTTGAGAAAACCCCATTTGCCAATCTGACTTTTGTCTCTGGAAGTTTGCAGCTATCTTCAGGTGCTCAGTATGGGGAGGTTGCAGAGAAGCTTCTAAAGTTCATCTGGGCTTCCAATACCTAATTGGATAAGAAATCTGGAGAAAGAATTCTTATAAGGGCATGTAGCAATAGGATGAGGGGTAATGGCTTGAAAGTGATACAGGGTAGATTTAGATTAGACATTAGGAGAAAATTCCTTACTGTGAGGATGGTGAGGCTCTGGCACAGGTTGCCCGGAGAAGTGGTGGATGCCCCATCCCTGGCAGTGTGATTTTCCTGCAGGTTGGCCAGGTTGGATGGCACTCTGATCAACCTGGTTTAATGGAAGGTGTCCCTGCCCATGGCAAAGGGGTTGAAACTGGATGATCTTTAAGGTCCTTTCTAACCCTAAGCATTCTATAATTATATGATTATCATCCCTGCTGCTTATCCATGTAGGTGCAACCAAAGCAATAATTTAGCTCTAGGTGAAAATGGTTAATGCTCTGATTGTGGTTGATCAGAGCTGACTGTATGCAAATGAACCACAGAGACTTGATTTTTAAATATATTTTAAAGAGCTGTGTCAGAGGGATTCATGTGAATCTTATGAGTAAACCCAGACAAATTCATAATGGCCCTACATACACAGCAGCTGATCACAAGAATTTAAAATTATTTCATTTAGTCTACAGTATACTTCAACATATTGGTTTCAACTAAAATTAATGTAAGGGACATTCTAAATTAAAAAAAAAAAAAAGGTGGAAAATTAAAAGGATATAGACTTTCAATATGTGCTTTTTCTAGCCAAAAGTAATCACTCTAAATTTAGTTGGCCTGTATGGCACAAAATAAGATTGAGGACACCTGATTTCATACTTAACCATATTTTACCACTTGTAGTCAAGTGAGAAATTGTTTGTTGACTGATGTTATTGAACCATATGACAGATAAAATGAATAAAAAAAAAAAAAGTACTAAACACAGGTTTATTTTCTTTGTTTGCTTTTTAGGCAGGATGAATGTACCTTCTTATTAAACGGAAAAAAGGGGGGAGGGGGGGAAGAAAAGGAAAAAGAGAAAAAAAAGAAAAAGAAAACAAACAGTAGCAAAAAAATGCCTAGCCCCAAACTCAATGAGAAATAGATTTATATATTTTGTTCAGAGTATAACATGCTTGTAAATTTAACTAGCTGGAAAATGAGAGCTTGATCAGGAAAAAAAACAAAACCAAAAAACAAACAAACAAAAAAAAAAACACAAAAAAAAACCCAAACAAAAAAAAAAAACACAACAAAAAACAAACCAAAAAACCAACCAAACCAAAAACTTTCCATGTATCTTGATAACTGGTTTCTGAGAGAAATCCCTAAAGCTTAGAAAAAAATTGTTCTCCAAGTCCAGGAAGGTTTCCAAGACCTTCTTGAAGTAAACCCACCAACCAGCTGTTTCTAGAGTTGGAGATTCCAAGATTACTAAACCTAAGAGATCTGATCAAAACCGTGTAAATTCTTGCATGAATCTTTCAGATTTATGATCTTTCTCAACTCTTGCTAATTGCTGTTGAGTTTCAAGATGCCATGTGAAGCCTGTCTGAATTTTAGGTATCACTAGCACTAAGTTGGTTATCAAGGGCTTCCTTTTGACCAAGAATCAAGTAACAATAAATGATAATAAAGTAAGAAAGTGTATTATCAATATTTATAACTTATATATTACCATATATATTACTTAAAGAATCATAGATCACTGAAATGTGTTTACAAGACTGAACAATCAAGCCAGTTTCAACGTCTAAATCAAAACTTTACTAGATCTTCCTTTGCACAAATTATGTTAAGAGTTATTTCGTACAGGTTATGTTTCCTATTCCATGTTGGTAATGTGAAGCAGTGAATTTTCAAGACTTTTAACCTAGGCTAGCTGTGAGTGTATGCTATCATGGAGCTGGTACCCTAAAGTTAGTGTTAACAATTGTGGCCCTTGATTACTGTTAGTCACTGAAGTTGTGAATAGGTCCAAAGATGCTGGAGCCTAAGTCAGTACCTTTTTTTTTCTCCTACCCCTAACTCAAGATCTCCTTTTGTAAGATGTTTGAATCTCTGCAGCTCCTGTCCTTTGGCTCTGTCTCTCGACTACGCACCGTACAGTGATGGGAGGTTTTACTTTCCCAGGCCAACAGGTGTCACAGCCTGCTACTCCAATTACTTAGCTTCTTCTTTTCCTACAGCAAAAGCAATCTTTTCCCAGTTCTTGAAGATTTAAATTATTTAAGCCATGACTTCATGTTGAATTCCCTTCACTTTGTTGTCCAAGAGGAATATCTATAGTTACTGCTACCCTCACAATGTGAGCAACAAATATAAATTGCACGTTACATGTATTGTCCTTTAGGACATCTTGCATTTGAAAAGATCTTGACTAAAATCTTACAAGAAAAGCAACACACTTCAATTATTTAGTTATAGAAATAAATATTAATAGTAGATATGAAAGCATATGTTAACCTTGCTGATTTCATTTTCAATATCAGTTTGAATATACACAGCAAAGGATTCAGATATACCTAATATATTTCTTAAAAAAATAAGATTATAATAATGGAAAACATTTGATAACATTCAAAAAGGTGATGTAATCACATTTTACATTGGTCTCAGTCTCAACTGCAGTAAGCTTTTACCCTAGTTTCTTGGATGGAGTATTTGGAATTATCCTTTTATACCTGCTGTCGTTCACGGCAGAAATAGAAGTAACTTCCTTATCCTAACCAATTTGCATGAGCAATCCATTTTGCATGAACAATCAGTAGATAGCTCATTAGTGATCCTTTAGAGCAAAGATGCTCACTAAGGATGCCAGAGACCTACGTATCTGTTCCTGTATATGCAAGAAATAAATGTTATTGAAGGAATATACAAGAACTGTGCGTAGTTGAATACACACAAAGGAATGATAAATCTATAATCTTACCTCACAGCAGTTCTTTTTTCAGAATTCCATTTATTATAAAAATTGCAAAATACATTTCCAAACTGTAATTACCTTCTCCCCAATTTTTTTTTTTTTTAATGATTTAAATTTAGTTAACATCAATATCTTATAATGGATATTCTCTTTGAAATTTCATTAGGAAAGTTCCTCTGTTTTTCCTTGCTCTAAAGATGCTCATGTTTCCACATACCTCTGTTGGTTTTGGCTGAACAATAAATGTACATGTTAGAAGTTCTAGCTAGAAATTCTGCTTCTGTGGAGGCCCCATTGAAATTAGCTGCAAAATCTCCCACTATTTTTCAGTAAGAGAAGAAATATTCTGCTTAGTGTCACAGATAGCAACAACATGATGGATCAAGCATCACAGGAGTCTATTTTGCTAGAATTCAGAAAAGAGTAGCAAAGCCCATTTTGTCTGCCTAGGAATGATTTGTAGCGCAGAAAAGATGTCAATGCATATACTTATGGGATGTGCTTACTCTCTTAACCATTAGTATTTTCAGACAAAAATATTAGTAACATTCAGTGAGTTTCCACATGTAAATAACTAGAAACAGAAAAATTTTTACTTATGCTATATATTTAAGGAATGTCTTTACATAATGATGTGGAGATCCCAGCATTAAATTTCCTTATCTTATTCTCCTATTTTGAGCTGTGACTGAAAGAGCAAATAAGGGCAGAATGAACATTATTGGAGGAATAATATATTGCTTCTCTTTCTGATGAGTGGGAGAACATTTTTGAACTATGAACACATAGTTCTGAAGATTATTTTTTTTTTAAGGGGAATTTGAAAGAAAACCTGTCTCAGTGCTCCAGAAGAAAAGATCAGTAGAAAATGTATTGTACTTAGGAACTGAAGAAGCTTAATCTATTTAGATCATTGAAGAAAATTTTAAGGAGTGATTAGATCACACTCTACAGTTACTTAGCTAAGAAATGGATTTTTTCATCATAGAGACCTCTTCAGTCTAATAAATACAGCTGTAAGTGTAAGTCATTAAAGACGCATAAACACAAAATTCATAGTAGAAATAACACAATTACTTATTTTTACTTCATTTAAAGTTCAGCATCAAAGTTTTCAGCTCAAATTTGGGTGTTCTGAAAGTCCTGCCATAGTTAAAACTGGAATTAATAAAAGGAAATCATATAAATTATGGTTCAGGAATATTTGCCACTTGTCTCAACCTTAGAGGTAGAGGCAGGGAAAAGATCTCTGGAAGAACCACATGAGGCTTAAAAAGAGGGAAAAATGAAAACATGAAATCATTGGGTTATGCTTAGGTTGGTGATCATGAGATGATATAAAAAAAGTGGTAGTCCGTAGTGATATCAAAAATAATTTCAACTGGGTTTCTATGTTCTCTCACCCATTTCTCTCTCCTGAGAATGTACTACCATGGAGGTCTGAAAAGGTGAACAAGGAATTTCTTTCCTTCAAGCAATGAGCAGAGGGTGCAGCTACCCTTGGCAACGGTTTGCCATTGATGTGTGGAGGAGCACATGCACTTTTCTGAAGGTTAGTGCAGTTTAGATCTGTGTCATGCCACCTGACCTCCAGACAAGATTGTGTTCCCTGACCTATGCTGATTACCAGCACCAGTGAATCTAAATGTCTCCATTGATATCTTATCTTTAAAACCCGGTTATCTTAAGTAGAAGGTCCCAGTCTTGCTTGGCTCCTCCCTTACATGTTCTCACAACTTCTTCAGTCAGAGACAAATTAGAAACCTTTAAATGCTTTAACCAGAGCTAGATGCCTAAGCAAGGAGAGATGACTGCAGCTTAAATGGCAAACATTCAAATTTGGAAACTCAGATGTTTGGTTGTGATATCAAGACCTAGAGAATCATCAGCATCAGATTTCTTTTATTTCCATTAATATATGATACCCAAAAGGCAAAGACCTAATGTTATTTTTCTCTCCATTATTCAAGATATTTTAATGAGGCCTTACTTTCTGTTTTGTTTCATCAGCACTTAGGCATTTTCAGCTTCAGAATTTTATAAATTGCACTCCAAATCTCTTTAACTTTCCATCTGAACTTTCAGTTTCAAGTATTCATGGACAAAGTCAGCAGCACTTTATTCTGATCTCCCCTCCATTGCTTTTGATAGGTAAAAACAGTCTCTTCAGCAGCATAGCTGTAAAATCTGCTGCCTCAGAGGTATAGTTCCTACATACAGTCAAGCAGCACCCTTGAGGAATGGTTAGTTGCCATGAGCAAATCATGTCCTTTAAGATACCCCTACTGATTGAGAGTAGTACTCACTGATATTTCCTACTAGGATATTTCTAGATTTTTTTTTATTTTTCCTTAGCAGCCGAGTGTTGTAATGTGTAGGCAGTAAAAGAAGACAGAAAATAAAAGTCCCTGTAAAAGGAACAAAAACATTTGTAGTCCTGCTGTGGCAAGGTGATGAAAGATCCTCAAATACAAAGGGACAAGTGGTGAACCTCCATTATTCATCCAGCTATTGTCTCAATTTACTGTCCCCCAGATCCTTTTTAAAAATATTTCTTGGGGATTCAGTTGTGAACCAGAATTTATCTTGTGGAACTATGTATCCATATGTTTAATTAAACAGCAAAAGCAAGACAACTCGGAATGTGAAAATTCAGGCAACCAGAATATCAAAGGGGGCTAAAAGACAACTTTCAGTGTTTGCATGAACAATTTTGTGAAGAAAAGTCACTTGAACACACATGATCCTTCATTTGATGCACTTACATTAAAACTTCATGGATTTTACACTTGGGTGGAAGAATAGCTACATTTTGAATATTTCAGCCAATTTATAGATGTAATATTTTTGCAGCATTTTATAAACATTTTGCCCAACTAAACATAGAATATTTTAGTTTGCTAAAGTTAGGGATTCTGTGCATGGAATCCAGAAACATCTATCTCAGCAACCCTCTCTTCTGTCAGTAGCCTCCTAAGACTGCATTGAATAGTTCATGAACTAATTCATACTAACTCTCATTAACACATCACCTTCATTAACACATTGATTATGCCTTTCACCATATAATAACCTGATGCAAAAGGTACTGTGACTGGGAAATCAGTAAGTAAATATAAGATGAAAACTTATAAGGAAGAGTGCTATTTTAAAGGGGAATGCACACTGTGTGGAGCTAAATTGGGCTCCAGACTGTAGACATGTCAAATGAAATCTAATGCAGATTTAACAGGCAAGTCAAGTGTCTAAGGCCCTACTATCCACACTGTATGTATAAAGTAGGATTCAATTGCCTAAACATAAACACTGAGTACCACTTCAGCTTTCTAAGTGCTTGAAATAGCCACATAAGCCTGGAAGATATGATGCAGGATTAACAGCAGACATGCATTTTTCTGGTCAAGCACCTGAGGGCCAGATGGGATACACTAAGTCATGAACCCTGCACCCAAGACTATGCTTAAGCAACTGAATCCACACTTAGATCTTCATTGAATATAATTGAAATTCAGAATCCTCTCTTACATGAGAACTTTAAAATGTAGATGCCAAAACTAACATGTCTACAGTCTACAGCCTGGATCTAAAGCCAGACTGGATCTTGGTTGCACAGACTTTAGTGTCAAGAGTAATTTGAAGTGATAGGTAGTATTTCACACAGCTTTCAGTCAATGCTACAGAAGAAGCAGGCATCTTTTAAATCTCTGGTCATATCTATCCTTTCTATGTGACTGACTTGAATACCCTAGAATCTCAAACTAGGAGGCTATGTTCTGTCAGCTGCATTCTGTGGTGTACCCCAGGCATCAATACTGGGTCCAGTCTTGTTTATATCTTCATTAATAATCTGGATGATGTGGCAGAGTTCTCCCTCAGCAAGTTTGATTATGACACAAAACTGGAAGGAGTCACTGATACTATCTGGGGATACCTTAACAGGCTGGAGAAATGAGTTGACAGGAACCTCATGAAGTTCAGCAAGGGGAAGTGTGAAGTCCTGCACCTGGGGAGGAACAGTATATCAGTATACCCTGGGAATCGCCTAACTGGAGAGCGGCTTGGCAGAAAACGACTTGGCAGTACTGGCGGCCAATAAGTTGAACATGTGCCAACCATATGCCCTTGCCACAAAGAAAGCTAATTGGCTGCATTAGGAGGAGTGTTGCCAGCAGGTTGAGGTGGGATTTCCTTCTACTCTAATCAGCCCTAAAGAGACAACACCTATGTCCAGCTCTGGGCTCCCCAGTAGAAGAGGTACATCAACATATTGGTGAAAGTCTAACAAAGGGTTATTAGGATGATGAAGAGTCTGAAGGTCTAACCTGCTTCAGCAGGTTGTTTAGATCAGGTACTCCTTCCAACCTCAGCCATTCTGTGATTTTGAGAACTGTGTTTAATATATATTTCCAGTTTTATGTTGCACATCCATTTGCTAACTATATTTTTCCACGTCCAGGTTTGAGTTGCCACTGATTAAAAATTAACAGAAAAGTTACTACATTCCTAAGTTCAAACAAGAGAGAATTCTGTGATTCCAATAGAGAAGTAGGAGTCTCGTTTGCATGTTTATCTTTCTCCATTGATGTGAGAGATGCAGCATGAAGGATATACACCAAATCCTGTGAGAACATCAGCATCTAGAATCTATGAATTAGAGATCAAAACATAAATTATAAATTGTATGTAAATTTGAGCTTAGGAACTGAATTCTAAAAGTACATTTGACATTTCATGCTGATTTTCTAACTTTGGTTCTTTTTTTTTTGTATTTTCTGGAAGCATCATTGTGCTTGAACTTAAAGAAAAAAAATGAAAACAAAAACAACTTTACAAAAAAATGCAAGATACAGTTAGAATAGTTTTGGTTTTTTTTTTAGAATAAGACTTACTAATGTATAGGTAACACTGATGAAAATAATTCTACTTTAAAGAAGGAAGGTAAGGGACATATTATATGGTAAGTATTAAAATTTTGCAGTGAATGTTTTTCTGACCTTGAGAAATAACATCGTTTGTTACTATAAAGTTGCTGGCAGAAATATTTACATGGTAGCTTGAATTTTGCAGTTCCAGAAGAATTATTTGGAGCTTAGTATATATGTTCTTTTCCTACTTTACTGACAATTAATATGTTAAATAAACTCTAACCTTATTTAGAAAACTAATTTATTAAGTGCTACCATAGTGATCTTGCAGCCATATACAGGGTGAAAATGTATTGCGAGTTCTGCTTAGATTTTTCTAACATATTGTAAGATTCCTTTTTCTTATATCACAAGAATAGTTGTGTATGCCCCATCACAAGAGGTGTTCAAGATCAGATTGGATGGTTCATTGAGTGACCTGGTCTAATGGAAAGTGTCCTTGGCCATGGCTGTGGGATTGGAGCTAGATGATTTCTAAGGTACCTTCCAAACCAAATCATTCTATGATTCAGTGGTTCTACCTATGATTCTATGAAATGAACTCATTCACCTAAAACCAGCACTCATTCATGCCCATTATTGATATTGTAAGAGAAATATTGTGCTTCTGATATTAATATAAACTCTTGGATATGTTTTATTTTTATCTTGGATGTTTTATGAATTCTTAAGTACTTCATTTATGATTTCAGAAGTACCTTATTAATTATTTCTTTTCCTGGATGCAGCCCTTAAAAATTACAATATTTTGTGAAAACCTAAGTTTTCCTCTTTTGTTACAAATTTCACTATGAATATAGATTCCTCCAACAGAATTCATGACTACAACTGGGATATGACCTAGAAGAAAAACCCACTGCAATTATGAAATCAAAACAATTTCATATCAATGCATCTTGAAATGTATTTTCTTTTCTTTTTCTTTTTTTTTTTTTTGAGAGTGAGAGTTAACTTTTCATTAGTTGATAACATCTCTTTATATGTCTCTTTTTCATTTGCTAAAATAAATAAATAAATATTAAAAAAAGATTCCTGGCACATTTGTGAGCAATATCTCTACTTATTTTTCTATGCAAATTTATGTTACATATTCATTATGCATATGTATGCTAGTTAGTACCTTAAATGCGTGACACTTTAAATACCAAACCTAAATATAATTATATTATAAGCTGAAATGTAAGGTCTACATTAATTATTAGTTTTTCATTCTCATTATTGTGGGGATCTGTTACAGACCACCTGATCAAGAGGACTCTGTGCATGAAGAACCCTATAGACAGATAGGAACAGCCTGCAGCTTGCAGGTCTTTGTTCTCATGGGGGACTTCAACAACCCTGATATCTGTTGGAGGGATGGTATGGCCCGGCACAAGCAATCCAGGAGGTTCATCGATTGTATGGAAGGCAACTTCCTTCTGCAAGTAATAGAGAAGCCAACAAGAGGAGGTGCCATGCCTGACCTCTTGCTCACCAACAGGGAAGGGCTGGTTAGAAATGTGATGCCCCGGGGCAACCTTGGTAGCAGCAATCATGAGATGGCTGAATTCTAGATCCTCACGACAGTAAGAAGAGCGTGCAGCAAGCTCACTGCCCTGGACTTCAAGAGAGCAGACTCTGGCCTCTTCAGGAACCAGCTTAGGAAGGTTCAAAGGGAAATAGACATAGAGGGCAGGGGTGCCCAAGACTGTTGGTAGATATTCAAGGATCACCTGATGAAAGATCAGAAACAAGGCATCCCAACTAGAAGAAAGTGCATCAGGAGGGCCAGGAGACCTCCTTGGATGGATAAGGAGCTGCTGAGGAAAATTCAAAGGAAAAAAGAGGCTTATAAAAGGTGGAAGCAAGGACAGGTGGCCTGGGAAGAATATAGGCATGTTGTGTGGGAAGCTAGGGACCAGGTTAGGAAAGCTAAGGCCCACTTAGAATTCAACTTGGTTAGGGATGTTAAAGATAACAGGAAGGGATTCTATAGGTACATTGTGAATAAAAGGCAGGCTAGGGACAATGTGGGACCTCTCCAGAAGCTATTGAGAGACCTGGCTACCCTGGATTTGGAGAAGGCTGAGGTTCTGAATGACTTCTTTGCCTCAGTCTTCACCGGCAAATGCTCTGACCACACCACCCAAGTGCAGGAAGGCAGGCACAGGTACAGTGAGAATGAAGACCCAGGGCCCACTGTAGGAGAGGATTTGGTTCGAGACCATCTTAGGAACCTGAACGTATACAAGTCCATGGGACCTGATGAAATCCATCTGCGGGTGCTGACGGAGCTGGCAAATGAAGTTGCTAAGCCACTGTCCATCATATTTGAAAATCATGGCAGTCAGGTGAAGTTCCTGATGACTGGAAAAAGGGAAATATAACCCCCATTTTCAAGAAGGGGAAAATGGATGAGTCGGGAGCTACAGACCAGTCAGTCTCACCTCTGTGCCTGCTGAAATCTTGGAGCGGATTCTCCTGGAAGGCATGCTGAGGCACAGGAAAAACAAGAAGGTGGTTGGTGACAGCCAGCATGGCTCTGTTAAGGGCAAATCCTGCCTGACCAATCTGGTGGCCTTCTATGATGGGGCTACGGAACTGATGGACAGGGGTAGAGCAGTTGACGTCATCTACCTGGACTTGTGCAACTTGTTAGGCACTGTCTCACATGACATCCTTTTCTGTAAGCTGGAGAGACATCAATTTGATAGATGGACCACTCGGTGGATAAAGAACTGGCTGGATGGCCGCACGCAAAGAGTTGTGCTCAATGGCTCAGTGTCCAGCTGGAGTCCAGTAACGGATGGTGTCCCTCAGGGATCGGTGTTGGGACCGCGTTTGTTCAACATCTTTGTTGGCGACATGGACAGTGGGATGGAGTGCGCCCTCAGCAAGTTTGCCAATGACACCAATCTGTGTGGTTCGGTTGATACGTTGGAGGGAAGGAATGCCATCCCAGAGGGACCAAGGCATGCTTGTGAGGTGGGCTGATGCCAACCTGATGAAGTTGAACCATGCCAAATGCAAGGTCTTACACCTGGGTGGGAGCAATCCCAGGCATAGCTTCAGGTTGGGCAGGGAGGAGATTGAGAGCAGCCCTGCGGAGAAGATCTTGAGAATGTTATTCAATGAGAAATTTCACATGAGCCGGCAGTGTGCACTTGCAGCCCAGAAAGCCAGCCATTATCCTGGGCTGCATCAAAAGGAGCGTGATCAGCAGGTCCAGGGAGATGATCCTGCCTGTCGTGGTTTAAGTCCAGTCAACCACGAAGTTTTCTCGCTCACTCACTCCCTTCTCTTTTTTCCCCCAGTCCCGGGAGGATGCGGAGTATAATTGAAAGAATGCAACTCCCACAGGTTGAGATAAGAACAGTTTAGTAACTAAGTTATAACACAAATCACTACTGCTACCACCAGTAATAATACAAGGGAAATGCAAGGAAAGAGAATACAACTGCTCCCCAAGCCCCACCCAGCCAGTGCACCCCCCAGGAGCGAATCCCCCAATCCACCAACGAACCCTTTCACGTCTCTGCTCTCCGTTTTCACATCCTGAACATGACATGCTGTGGTATGGAATAACCTTTTTGGTCAGTTTGGGTCAGGTGTCCTGTCTCTGCTTCCTCCCGGCTCCCCCTTCTCCCTGGCAGAGCATGAGACTCAGAATGTCCTTGACCAGACCAAAACATTACCAAGCAGTAACTGAAAACACTGGTGTTATCACCACTGTTCCCAGGCCCAGAATCAAAAACACAGTGCTGCACCAGCTACCAAGAAGGAGAAAAATGCCTGCTACTGTTGAACCCGGGAGACTGCCCCTCTACTCTGCTCTCGTGAGACCTCACTTGGAGTATTGTGTGCAGTTCTGGTGTCCTCAACATCCAGAGGACATGGAAGTGTTGGAACAAGTCCAGAGGAGGGCCATGAGGATGATCAGTATGAAGATAGAATGAGAAAGTTGGGGCTGTTCATCCTGGAGAAGAGAATCCTGCGTGGAGACCTCATAGCATCCTTCCAGTATCTGAAGGGGGCTTATAGGGATGCTGAGGAGGATCTCTTCATTAGGGACTGTAGTGAGAGGACAAGGGGTAACAGGTTCAAACTCAAACAAGGGAAGTTTAATTTGGATATAAGAAGAAAATCTTTACTGTGAGGGTGGTGAGGCCCTGGAAGGGGTTGCCCAGGGAAGTTGTGAACGCTCCATCGCTGGCGGTGTTCAAGGCCAGGTTGGAGAGAGCCTTGGGTGGCATGGTTTAGTGTGAGGTGTCCCTGTCCATGGCAGGGGCGCTGGAACTAGGTGATCTTATGTTTTTTTCCAGTCCTAACTATTCTGTGATTCTATGATCTATACTTTATTGTCATCTTTTTTCTTGTTTTTTCTTATTTCTTTCTGGTATGTGATTAATTTTGAGGACCTAAAAATGTGAAGATTAATCTCATCTTATCTCATGGTTTTTGTGAAGAAACCCTGAACATACGGATTAACACCAGTATTCAAAATCTCTCTTCTGTAAAGATCAGACATTAGTCACGCTTCCCTCCTCATGCTCTTTCTTTTACACGTGCATCAGTCTCTTGGTCTAAGAAAAAGCTGACAAATGTTGATTTGGTTTTTGAAGATCCCCCTGATCAGTTCATAGATTTTGGAGGCAATGTTGCTAAGGCTGACTCTGATAACTGTAGTATTAAGTCCAAGTCCACCTGAACTCTGTGCCTGTCTGAGAGGATCTACTGGCATATAAATATGAACAGCATGATTTATTAGATTACACAAAGCTAATTTCTGCACTCACACCATACCTCTTGTGCTCTGTCCTTTATTTCCAAGTCATTGACTTTTCTGCCTTTGATTCCAGTGAAGTTAAGGTAGAATACTAAGTACTTAACATCTGTGAAGTACAATATAAATGACGGCAGTCATCAAATTTACACATTGCTCTGGAGTGTAGTTTGTACCTAACTGTTCTATGATTCTAAGATTCTATGATTTGATTCACACTCTCTCACTGTTAGAAAGCTGTCTATCTAATTCATTGTGCTGGAAATCTTAGGATGCACAGGCCAGGTAGAAGTATGTGCCTTATTACCCTGTTTACAAGTAATCCAGCAGAGCTGTAATTTGTACTCATGATACTCTGTAAAAGAAATACAAAAATCTAGTAAGACTTACCAGGCTGAACGAGTCAGTGAATCCCTGTCAGCATAAACAGAACACACACTGTTGTGACTAAAGACAGAAACCTGACAGCAACAGTGAGCAATTGTTCTGGTCTTTTTTTAGTGCATTCTAACAAACTGGCATAACAGTCTGTTTAACTATTTGAGCCCTGTGCATATAGTGCAGTATATTTTATGGTATCTGTATGTTTCAGCTTCAGTTTCTACAATGGTGGGACCTTTGATCTTGATGGACTTAATCCTGATTTTTATCTGGATAAATCAGAAGGTAAGTGACAAGATATATTGACCTTTTATAATAAAAAATTGGATGCTAGGTATTATCTGGGAAAAAAAGAACAAACAAACAAGCCCACCAGAAGTTGGACATTTAAACTTACTGGGTTTGGGTGGGAATTTTTTTATTTTGACTTTGCTTTAATTTTGGAAACACAGCATGAGCACTTACCAGCTGTTCTTAATACCCGCTGACATGCTTTTCCTTGGAATTTGATTTCAAAAAGCCTTAAATTTGTATTCTTGAATATATGCTTAAGAAACTCATGTCCTAAACGTCAGCCCATTCTCTGTTATATCTGTGAGAGTCAGCAACAAAGAAAACAAATCTGCCTCTATTCACAGGGAAAATGCTTAAGAAAAAAACAAATCTTCTCTTCAAAGAAAGTAGTTGTGCTCATAATTAAGAAGGTTATGCTTTGGTTTTTATCTATAACACTGTTAAGATTTGGACTCAATATATCATATCTCCAAAAAAGTGAAGTGGTGAGAGCTTCTATTTGAATTATTAAATAAAAGTCAGTTTAAAAACCTTAGGAACACTGGTGCAATGCAGAGAAATTGGAGTATTCACTTTCTTACACTGAGATTTTTACCATAAACTATGCTAATCTCTTCTACAGAAGGACCATTGCACAGAATTCAACATACAGAGAAATGTAGCAAGTTTTCTTGAATACTCAGTATGTTGTGAATATGCCTCTATCTGCATCAGCTGAAGGTTCTGTTTTAAGTTGTTTGGTGTAATTTGTTAAGTGGTAACTACATAAATGGTTCAGTTTCCAAATAATTTTAATGGTATCTGGTCATTTTGAGGACTGACCAAGTAGAATAAGCAGAATTCATTTTCTTTTAATAACATTATCAAAATTCCTCAAATAATATTTGTCCTTTTACAGTTCCTGTTTTGATATAACAATTTCATTATGTGTTCACAGTATGCCTGCAGCCCACAAAGCCAGCCGTATCCTGGGCTGCATCAAAAGAAGCGTGACCAGCAGGTCGAGGGAGGTGATCCTGCCCCTCTACTCTGCTCTCATGAGACCTCACTTGGAGTATTGTGTGCAGTTCTGGTGTCCTCAACATCCAGAGGACATGGAAGTGTTGGAACAAGTCCAGAGGAGGGCCACAAGGATGATCAGGGGACTGGAGCACCTCCCGTATGAAAATAGGCTGAGGAAGTTGGGGCTGTTGAGCCTGGAGAAGAGAAGGCTGCATGGAGATCTCATAGCAGCCTTCCAGTATCTGAAGGGGGCCTATAGGGATGCTGGGGAGTGACTCTTCATGAGGGACTGTAGTGAGAGGACAAGAGGTAATGGGTTCAAACTTAAACAGGGGAAGTTCAGATTGGATATGAGGAAGAAATTCTTTAGTGTAAGGGCGGTGAGGCACTGGATTGCATTGTCCAGGGAAGTTGTGAATGCTCCATTGCTGGCGGTGTTCAAGGCAGGGTTGGACATAGCCTTGGGTGGCATGGTTTAGTGTGAGGTGTCCCTTGCCCATGGCAGGGAGTTGGAACTAGATGATATTAAGGTCCTTTCCAACCCTAACTATTCTATGATTCTATGATTCTATTACAAAAAGGGTAACTAGAAATCACTCATGAATTAGTCTGTATTATCTTAGATGTATAGAATTGCTAAGGGATGGTCTTAAAAGAAACTGCAAGTGATTGTTGTGGGCAACTCACTGCTGCAGGGGACAGAGGAATCCATCTGCTGACCCAACTGTCTAGAGAGGTTTGTTGTCTGCCAAGGGTTTGTATTAGAGATATCATGGGAAGACTAACAGGGCTTTTCCACACATCAGACTCTTAGCCCTTGCTGATCTTTCACGTGGGCACCAGTGATAGTAAGGTTAATTTGGGGACTATCAAAAAGGATTTGAGACCTATGGGGACAGTGGTCAACTACCTGGGGGCCCAGGTTGATTTCTCCTTGATCCTTCCACTTAGGATAAGTTACAGTAGGAGGACTAGATGGATTCACCAAGTGAGCAACTAGCTGTGCTGCTGGTGTTGGCAACAATTTTGGTTTCTATAATCATGGGAGCCTGTTTGAAGATCAACAGCTGGCTGGGGGCAATGGGATCCACCTCATTCAGAAGGGCACAAATATCTTTGCCAGAAGACTGGCCAAACTTGGTAAAGAAAGTTATGAATTAGGAAAGGTGAGGGAAGGGGAGAGTCACAGAGACCACCCACACAGCAAAACAAGGCTTGAGTGGGGATACCTTCAGCAAGTGCATGAAGCCAAGGAAGCGCTTACAGTATGTGATTATGGTGTATCTTCTTGCACCCCTCTTGGGAAATTGACACACCTGAAGAAGTGCCTGCATACCAATATACACAGTATGGGAAACAAACAGGAAGAATTAGAGGCCTATGTGCTGTCACCTGGCTTTGATCTCATTGCAATTACAGAGTTATGGTGGGATTGCTCACGTGACTGGAATGATGCAATAAATAGCTACAAGCTTTCTAGCAAAGGCAGGCCAGAATGTAAGGCTTTAGCAGACAACAGTGCAGAATGTACCTTAATGCCATCAAGCCATCAAGAGGCAGACCTCATTTGTATTTCTAGAGTGACAGGAGGATGCCAAAAGCTGACTATTTTGGAGGCTGAAGTGAGCCTAACTGGGAATGAATGGAAAAGCACCCCATTGTGACTGTACCAGAGGTTCCGTGTATTCTTGACATAGACTATCTCAGGAGAGGGCACTTCAAGGACCCAAAAAGGTTCTGATGGGCTTTTGATATAGCTGCCTTGGAGACAGATGAAATTAAGCAGCTCTCTACCTTGTACTGTGAGATTGCTGTGGGTCAAAGAGCAGCAGGTGATACTGTCCCTGGGCAGCCTGATTTAGATGACCCTGATCATCTCAATATATCTCAGTGAAGCAGTCAACTCGGTTGCACACATAAAGGTGCTGAGTACTGCATGAAATATGCTAAGGAGACCACAGCATCTATGAAAGCATTCAAGCACAGCAGAGGTTAACATAATACCATTGGAAGATTCGGGCCTTCTTGGACTGACAGTCAGAATCCTCAATCAGAGTCAGAGACCACAATCTCAAATGATGGCATCTATGGCTGAAATGATTGAAACCATAATGTCTGTATGTAAACTAATTTTCTTATTTCCTGTTACAAGTAGTGGTGACATAGTCAATGGACTCATGGCAGTCAGAAGGCATATTCATCCTAGCATGATGTGATATCTGTAGCTGTTAATATGTAGAATCCCCCATGGTATTCATCTACACAGAGAAACGTCTAATGCCACTTAAAGCAATGTATGACATCTCAGTCATGTGTACATAGATAGTAACTATGTCATGGTTATGAAAGACCTGTGCTTTTCTGGAGTAAAGGCTGGAAGTCAGGCAACATACAGGATCACAGTTCCGATGTTCCATTGCACCTATAAAGGATACTCAATAAATGATTTAATTTTCTTTTATCATCAGATCAAGACATATGTGCCACTAACCTACCAGTCTATGATACACATAGTTCTCATGGTTCCTGCATCTTACCTATCCATTCCATATAGCTGTCTCTGACAAGATAAGCAATCTCAAATGACAGTATATATGTGTGTCTACTAAATCAAGCCTCAATTTTGGTCTATAGTCTGGAACTGTCCTAAAGTCCTAGAACTCCTTTGCTGCCTTGGCAATTTGTAGAAATATGAGGAAAAGAATTCAGTGCCAGCACTGTTGATGTTTGTATTAGCTAAGCTGAATTCTGCTATTACTCCCAGAGTTTTTGAAATTATTTTCCTTAATTAAAATGAGAAAGACTTTAAGCAACAACATTGTTAGCACTAATTGACAGTAAATGTTTTTCCCTTCAGAATGAATATGTGATGTTGCTGTACCTGACCACCTAGTAATTTGTCATTTAATTTACTGTCTGTAGGTGGATTTAAATACTTATATTTGCGTACCCAACCTAATAAATGTAAGTCTGTGACCCACTGAACATACATGAGGAGTGAGTGACACACTTAGCAATGAAATTAAGGATTCTGACACTCCTTTCCCTTTGCTAGAATTAAATTACAAGGTATAAGAGTTGCTGTGCTTCATCCTTGCATTCTTCTAAGCAGAATTATTAATGTATCATAAATGATTTGGACCTTATAATTTTTTAGATAATAGCTTCCTGAGGAAATTTTAAAAAGCTGTAAGAACAAGTAAAGATTTTTGCTGATGTGTTCAGCCTTAAGGATGTCTTGCTTTTATCCCTCCAGAAAAAGATCAAAGATGAAGAGGACAGATGAGAACTTTTTACACTAATGCTCTTAGAAGATTTGCTGATGATAGCCTTCTTAGAGAAAAAAAGAAGCAAAACTATTCACCTTTCATCCATAATTATTGCAACATACACATATATACGCCTTTCTATTTATATTCATGGGATTTGGGGGACAAATTGGAAGATGTGTTATTAATTCAATGTAAAACTTTCTGATTTCTCTGGTAGACATAATGGAGGTCTTAACAGATCAAGATCTATGCTTATTAATTATATTTCAGGCCAGGTGGAATTCATTATGTCACCTTGTTTAACACTCTGAATATCACAAATCTAGAATTGTATCCATTGTATTCTGTCATGAGCTCATTAATATATACTAGTGACTGATGAGAGATCAAAGTTGACCTCTATTAAGAAAAGAACTATATAAACAAGTTTTTGCTTTCTAAGTAAGTTGTGCAAAATGAAATACAACTTGCGACAGTACATGGATTTCCAACACCATATCAAATTGTCTTAAAGATCAACAGGTCATTCCGTTTGAACAGTGTGCACATGCTTGAGTTTTAGAAACTTAATCAGTGTGGACTTCTTGATGTTTGTTTAATAATTTCATGAACTGGAATTGCTTGCATAGTTGATTGCAAAATTGTGAAGAATTTTCTCAGCATATAACTTCACTAGACTAAGCAAATGATTTTTGAAAGATACAGAAAACAATGAGCTGCAAGGAAGAAATGTGATTAATCCTGGCCACTTTGGAAGATGCATCAGGATGTTGATTCTGGGAAGATGTTATCAGGGAAGACTTTTCATCTGGTTACTTTCAATAGGAGCTTTGTAAATTACCCCAAAATGTTATCTTTCGCTGAGATTTCTGTGTTCCACTTACGGGGTAGGTGATGAATGTGCTATGTAACTAGCAAAAGAGAAAAAAATGCTGGACAACGTAAAATTGATGAGAACCTTACAGGTGAAATACTGTTCTCTTTGAAGTCAGTGGAGCCAGGATTTTATCTCATAAAGCTATTCAGGTTGCTTTGAAATTTAATTTCCATGAACCTTCTTATGAGACCAGGCTGCGATAATTAAAGTGTGAATCCTATTATCGGAAGTCTTGTAACACTTAAGCAGTTTTATTTATGCAGAGTATTCTAACAAGGTACCCATAAAAAAAAAAAAAAAGTCTATTGAGTGCCTGATTTGATGATTGTCAAGATGCTTGTCAACTTCCAACTGCAAAACATACATCACTATTATCCAGAAAACAAACAAAAAAAAAAAGTGCAATCCCTCCCCAAGTTTTGTAAAACCTAGCAATTTTTTTAAACAACATTAAACATATTTATAAACCTTGCGACATGCATGGAGTTTAAATTTTTCAGTCATAAGGCTATTATAAAAGTTTTAGGCTTTTCAAATAGGGCTTCTTAAAAAAATGTATGTTAGAATAGCAATAAATGAAAATTTTAAAGCTTGATTTCTAGAAAGTAGTTGGCTCTTTATTACATCAATCTTTAAAAATTCTGAGTAAAGTTCAAAATTTCCATTTTTAAGCATTTTTTTTTTGTGAAACTGGAAGTGTCAGCATTCAACTGGTTTCTATCACATAAATAGGTTACAATGACACATGTTAAACGTTAAAAGTACAATATAGTCTACTGTTCTGGTATAGGCTTAAAGCTTTTTGCTTATAACCCAGCTTATTGTTGTTTTCAAATTCTATTCTATATTTTTAATTTTTTTTCCAGAAAATTCGCATGTAATTTCTTCTGAAATAGGTAACATTTTTAACTTTATCTATTCAAGATGTAAATAAAAACAGAGAAGATAACGAAATTATATTTTTCTTGGGAAAAAAAAAATAAATTCCTTTCCACAATATTTTTTTTTAATCTGAAAAATTCACCAGTGTATTAGTAAAAAGCAAAATTAAAAATGTGTTAATCATGCTTTCCAATAAAAAAGAAAAAAACAAGCCTTGTTTAATGAAGTCTGACGAGCTTTCACAGACAGAAATTTGCTGAAGACAGGATATACTTCATGGATTAATTTTTCATTACTTACTTGTGTTGTATTCAGTAAAGATGTCAGCCTTAAAATTAAAACCAGGCCTTGTGGTCCTTTCAGTAGTGTGCTTCACATGTTGCATTAGGAGTCTTAGTGGTGAGTTAATGTGCAGGTAGAAGCTAAGCCCTGAACAGCTGCTTGCTTACACATGCACACCAGGGATGGGGGACAGAACAGGAAGAGAGGAAGGGAGGGGAAATGCAGGGAAGGGCAGGAAAAGCGAAGGTCAGGGCAAACAGAATCACTACAGATGATAGCTTCACTTATTCAGGATTAATTTTCCATTTTCAGCTGCATATTTTAACTTTGCAGATGTTTTAGAGAAAAGTAAATGCATTCTTTGAGAAGAATATAACATTGTTTTGCTGAAGTTGAAGAGAAAGGTTTATTTCCTCTTAAGCAGGAAGTCATGTAGGAAGATTCCTAAGTGCCCTGGGCTCTTTAAACTAGTTCAGCAGTGATAGGTTCTCTTTTTCATGTATAAACTAGAGTGTTAAGGCTTTCAAACAGATTTAAATAGTCTGATCCTCTTCCATGTACTTCGGGCAGAAAGCTGATACCTTTTCCAGAGAATAACAGTCTTAGTTTGAAAATCAAAGACATGAATCATAAGTACAGAAATTAAAAACTTGTATTAACAATAAAAATGGTGACTAATTACCCTTGTTTTTTAAATACAGAGAGCAGGTTAACAGAAAGAGTAAATCTCTACAACAATGAATAAACTTTGCACAGAATTTTATTTTCTATGAAACAGTCTACTTTCTCTGAAAATAACAGAGGAACTGAATTTCGATTAGAAGCATGCTTGTAGCACTAGAAGATAGCTAGCAGTATTCCTGATATGTGACTGACTTATTTTTTCCAAGTTAACTTTTAACATCTGTTTTCAGGGTTTTTTTTTTCTGATTTATGATTATATTGCTGCATGAAATCCATTTACACAGCTTTTCAAACTGAGCTGAAAACAGTAGTTGGAAGCATAGATTTATAACTTGCTTAACATTAAAACAGAGAAAGCACTTATCAAATATTTTGCCATTGTGATCCCCAGGTTCATCACTTACATAGCTGAGAGCTACAGAAAAATTAAAATATGTACATTATGATGAAAAAGTGGCATTGGTGTAACTAAGCATGTATTAAGCAGCAGCCATTGAATATTTCAAATATTCAAATGGTCTTAACCACAGACTTTATTTGTCAATAAGTCTATTATCAATACTCAAGAATATTAGACCTAGCGTTGTTTATGTGAATTTTTTTTTTTTCTGGAATAAAAGTGAAATGTTAGTTTGTGAATATTTTTCAAAAGAAAAGTGAATGATCAAAAAAAGCTCTCCAATAAAAAAATAAATAAAAACAAGCAAACAAACAAACAAACCCACAAAGACAAACCAATAATCCAGCACTCGGTGAAGAGAATGAATTTGTATTGGCCCTCTTATTTATATACACATGCAAAATCAGGAATTTTGCACTGATGTAGGTTGATTTCCCTTTCATAGGGAATGTAGGAGAAAATGTTAATTTTATTAACATCCTTATTTGCTTTTTCTTCCCTTTTGAGAAGTAAAGGTCTGAAGTCTCATTTATTTAACTACTCTACAAAGCAAAGAAGTCATTTTCTCTTGGGCACTACCAGTTGTCATGTTTTAAGCCCAACTGGTAACTCAGAACCATGCAGCTGCTTGTTCACTTCCTGTTCTACCTCTCAGCATTTTACCTCCCCCCACTCAAGGAGGAATGGGAAGGAGAATCAAAAGACTGTAACTCCCATGGGTTGAGATAAGAACAGACCAGTAACTAAGGTATAACACAAAACCACTACTGCTACCACCAATAAGAATAATGATAAGGGAAATAACAAGGGAAGAGAATTCAACTGCTCACCACCCACTGACCGATACCCAGCCCAACCTGAGAAGTGATCTAGCCCTTTGGATAAATGCCCCCAGTTTATATACTGGGCATGATGTGCTGTGGTATGGAATACCTCTTTGGCTAGTTTGGGTCAGGTGTCTTGTTTCTGCTTCCTCCTGGCTTCCCCTCCTCCCTGTCAGAGCATGAGACTCAGGAAGTCCTTGGTCAGACTAAACACTACTGAGCAACAACTAGAAACATTGGTGTTATCAGCTTTGTTCCCAGGCTGAAAGTCAAAAAACACAGCACTGCACCAGCTACTAAGAAGGAGAAAAATGACTGCTACTGCTGAACTCAGGACACCAGTCTATTTAATATACTTTTACTGTTAATTGTACATTTGCAGGATCATGTTTCTCAGTTTCTACATTTTAGACATCTTAAAATTTGCAGTTTTAATATGGCAGCCTTTACATTTTTCTAGCGTATAATGCTCATATTATTTGTCTTTATTCATTTAACCCATTACAACTTATTTCATACAATTTCAAACTTCATGGCAAAAGTATGAAACTTCTGAAGCTGTTATATTCTTTGCCTTTGTTATGCTTTCCTTAGTTGTACATTCTTATATTCCTTTACTAAATCTGGATTATGTAAAAAGACAAAACTATGCTCAACATGTGTGCTTTTTTCCTTCTTGCTGCATATTTTTTTATCATTGGAATGTTGAAATACAGTGTTTCATAACATGAAACACCACATCCTACTCATCTTCACTGCCGAAGTCAGACGTGTTTTTCAATTGTGTTCCGTTGTTTAGTTTCCTTTTCAAAAGTCTCATTTGGACTTTTTTCAGTATTTTTTTCTGTATTGAAATTACAATACAAAAATTACATGTCTTTCTTTGATCAAGTAGAGGTGGCAGTGGGCTATGCAAACAACTTATCATTACTGTTCAGTGAGTTTTATTTGACAAGCATAATTCTTCAAATGACCGTAAATTTGAAAATTTACATCCTATTACCTATAAAAACTTGAATGTTTATTCCAAGACACCTAACATCAAAGCAATAGAAATCCATAAATAAACAAACAAACAAATAAGTAAGAATAAGTAATTCATACCCAATTTCATCAAGGATAGCACAGTGCAACTTTCTCAGCCCCAAAGTTGTATTCCGGCAGAAATATTTGATATGTAAATAAAAAAATTGCTTGTCTTGAAGTGAAACATGCAGACCATGAAGTTTCAGCTTACGCATTAAGCTGTTAACAGCTTTGTTAAGTTCTAGACAGAAAAAAAAAGAAAGAATTTACAATAAGAGCATTATCTTTAGTAATCATTTTGCCATTAGACTATCATTTTGCCAGGTCTTCACCTTCAAAATTTAGATTTTAAATGTGTTACGAGTACTTAAGCTAGCAGATGGACCAAATACCTGTGGTGTGATTGAAGAATACTTTTTATCTGTATTGCTCTTTTCTTTCCTTTCCTTTCCTTTCCTTTCCTTTCCTTTCCTTTCCTTTCCTTTCCTTTCCTTTCCTTTCCTTTCCTTTCCTTTCCTTTCCTTTTCTTTTCTTTTCTTTTCTCTTTTCTTTTCCCTTTCCTTTCCTTTCCTTTCCTTTCCTTTCCTTTCCTTTCCTTTCCTTTCCTTTCCTTTCCTTTCCTTTCCTTTCCTTTCCTTTTCTTTTCTTTTCTTTTTCTTTTCTCTTTTCTTTTCCCTTTCCTTTCCTTTCCTTTCCTTTCCTTTCCTTTCCTTTCCTTTCCTTTCCTTTCCTTTCCTTTCCTTTCCTTTCCTTTCCTTTCCTTTCCTTTCCTTTCCTTTCCTTTCCTTTCCTTTCCTTTCCTTTCCTTTCCTTTCCTTTCCTTTCCTTTCCTTTCCTTTCCTTTCTTTCCCTTTCCCTTTCCCTTTCCCTTTCCCTTTCCCTTTCCCTTTCCCTTTCCCTTTCCCTTTCCCTTTCCCTTTCCCTTTCCCTTTCCCTTTCCCTTTCCCTTTCCCTTTTCTCCTCTCCTCTCCTCTCCTCTCCTCTCCTCTCCTCTCCTCTCCTCTCCTCTCCTCTCCTCTCCTCTCCTCTCCTCTCCTCTCCTCTCCTCTCCTCTCCCCTTCCCTCCCTTCCCCTCCCCTCCCTTCCCCTTTTCTCCTTCCTCCCTTCCCCTTTTCTCCTCCCTCCCCTCCACTTTTCTCCTCCCTTCCCTTCCCTTCCCTTCCCTTCCCTTCCCTTCCCTTCCCTTCCCTTCCCTTCCCTTCCCTTCCCTTCCCTTCCCTTCCCTTCCCTTCCCTTCCCTTCCCTTCCCTCCCATTCCCTCCCCTCCCCTCTCTTCCCCTTTTCTCCTCCCTCCCCCCCTTTTCTCTTCCCTCCCCTCTTTTCCTCCTCCCTTCCCTTCCCTTCCCTTCCCTTCCCTTCCCTTCCCTTCCCTTCCCTTCCCTTCCCTTCCCTTCCCTTCCCTTCCCTTCCCTTCCCTTCCCTTCCCTTCCCTTCCCTTCCCTTCCCTTCCCTTCCCTTCCCTTCCCTTCCCTTCCCTTCCCTTCCCTTCCCTTCCCTTCCCTTCCCTTCCCTTCCCTTCCCTTCCCTTCCCTTCCCTTCCCTTCCCTTCCCTTCCCTTCCCTTCCCTCCCCTCCCCTCCCCTCCCCTCCCCTCCCCTCCCCTCCCCTCCCCTTCCCTCCCCTTCCCTTCTCTTTTAATTTTTTTTTTTCAAGTCACCCTTTGTCATTAGAAGGGAGAAAATTTTAGTGGCTATTCTCTACGCATAATACTTTTTTTTCCATAAGGTGTTGCCCTACTCACTTCGAATATAATTCCATTATTTCTATTGTATCTTTGAAAATAAAAAACCATAATGATTTATTACCGTAGGTACAGATACATGTCAGATATTGTTTCTACATTGAATACACTCTGATTTTCGTTGTTAAGCCAGCTGGACTTTGGAAAGCGGCTGATTCAGAACCTCTAAAACTGCTATTATTTTTGTTATTATTACAGAGCAACCCTGCATTATTTTAATTTTCAGTCACTTTTTCAGAAATGAGCATGCTTTTTCTGAGAACTTCATTGTAATTATTGAAGCACTGTCCTCATAAATTTTCTGTCCATTCCTTTCCTTTTGCCAGCATGCATAGATTTAAAGGTATTGTGATATATATTTCTATACAATTATTTCAGTTGTGTACTGTCCCAGAAACTTCCAAACAAAATGGCAACAGACTCAAAAACTTAAATGGTCTTTGAAATATTTTTATATGTATAAACACACATATATATACTTATATATAAAAAAAAACAAGAATGTGTAATAGAATTTTTAGAAACAGTGTATATTTTAAGACTTTTGTTAAAGGTGAGAGGTTTGTTTTTTTTTTTTTCATATTTGCATTTCACTCTTGATATTAAAATATCTTGAATGATATTAAATTTTAAAGAGATGAAAATTTCAATACTATTATCAGTGGAATAAGTATCATTGAATTCAATATATGTAAGATTAAATTTATGGATAGAAGATGAACAGTGAATAAAGACCATAACTGAAAGTATAATGGGCTATATGTATTACAAATGAAACTAAAACTGGGTCAGTATTTTATGAGATAATTAAATATTCAAACTGACCACATTTCCTATGGCCAGTTGACCTTAACAGAAGAGCAATATACAAAGCACCTTATGGGTTCTTTCAGCAAAGAGGTAGTGCTTTGGCTAAATTCAATTTTTTATTAATGAAATAATCTTCATGACCCGTTCTAATGCTTTTTGTGGTCTGTGTTCATGTAGGCTTTGTCATCCTTGCTGAGATCTTCAGATATTCTCAAAAATGCTGTTATTGTGTTGTCATTGAAGTCAACAGAAAAAAAAAAATAGGGAAGCGACAATATTAATAGTTTTGAATGTCATTATGACATTCTTCTCTGACTCAGCTGTCATGAAAATAATTTCAGGCTTGATGAAACTGAAGTGTATGCATGTTCGACTTCATGGAAAGTCTTGTAAAAAAAAAAAACAAAACAAACCCAAACGAATAAAAACAAAAGATAAAGGGAGACAGGAAAACAAATATATTCTTTCTACAGGGTTGTGAACTCAGGATACTGCCATCATCAGCAGTAGCACTGATCCTTTTTGTATTAGATCTTGATACTCTTATTTGTCTGTCCAACTTTGTGTAGTTGATTTAACTGATGTAAGTTTTCAACCATGTAAATATTTTGTAGTGTTCATCAATCAACATTGCTTTAACTTAACAGCTTCATTATCCAAATAAATATGAAGTTTTCATACCTACTGTTATTCTCTTTCAAATCATGATGCTGACAAAAGTTTTAGCTCTCCTAATAAGTCTTAAAAATTCTATTCCTACAACGTAGAAGTGAAAGATGTGAAAAACACTAAATGTAAGTGCTCTGTTCCAATTTAGTAATATACACAAATATAAGTGAAAAAGCACCATGAAGCCCAGCCAGGAGGAGTACCTGCTGAAAAAGCTAACAGAGTGGCACAGTAAGGAAGAAAAATTAAAACCAAGTCCAAGTCCAATCACTATCTTCACTTTACATATCGATAGAAAATACTGAATAGGAGATACCCCTCTGTACTTTCTCTATGCACATAAATGTCATCTTTTCTGCCTCCATACTTGTAAGAAAAACAAACAAGCAAGACAGAAATTCCAGTAGTTAAGGGTAAGTGCAGAGGAACATAGGGGCATTCATAAAGTCCAATATAGACTGGATTTGCTCTGTTGATAGGTTAGCTGAATAATTGTTTCAGCTGCCTTTTGCTACTTGTGCAGTCCCTTCACTGTTGTCCCATGTGGCATCTGCTTCTCTTTCAGTTTTCTCCCTTTGTCCATGATTCTAATACTTTTTAATTATTTTTTCCCATTTAGTTGATTTAACTTTTCACTTCAGACCTTTGAAACTTGACATTTAATATTTTTTTGTTCCTCTTGACGCAGTCCTATTGTTTCTCATTTGAACCTTTAAAGAACAAGAAAAGTCTGACGCTGTGGTTTGCATTATGCTTACTATAAGAGGGATCCCATTGACTGCATTATAGGCATGACTATTTATAATAAGTACTAGCTGGTACTCACTAGCCACGACCTATTAGCCATAATATAAAGTTGTTCTTTTATCTGGATCACTCTAATTACACCACAGAAGACGTCACAACACAAGTTAGTCTAAACATGCATAGTTAGTGAGATTGTTCTGGGGTTTTTATGGCAAGACTGAGGGAGGTGAGTGCTGCAGGGCAGCTGATGAAAGAAAAGATCAGAAGTTGCCCGTATGTCAGATAGAGCTAATTCCAGCTAAACCCACTGCTGGCCAAAGCTGAGCCAATCTGCAACACTGATGGTGCCTCTCTGATAAAACATTTAAGAAAAGATAAAAAAATGCTGTGAGAGGGGAATGAGAAAATGTGAGATAAACAACTCTGAAGACACCAAAGTGAGAGAAGAAGAAGCTGAAGGAGGTGTTCCAGGCAACAGAGCAGAGATTCTCCTGGACCACTTCACCCCCATGGTGAAACTGCTTGTCCCCCTGCAGCCCATGCAGAGGTCCACAGTGGAGCAGATATTCACCCTTTAGCCCATGAAAGCCAGAGCTGCTGGATGTGCCCAAAGGAGGCTGTGCTCCCCTGGAGAGCCCACACTTGAGTAGGCTTCTGGAAGGACCTGTGGACCCATGAAAATGTGACCATGCTGAAGCGTGTTTTCTGGCAGGATTTGTAATACTGTGGAAAATTCATGCTGGAGAAATCCATTCCTGAAGGACTGTACCCCATGGAAAATAACAATGCTGCAGCAGTTTTTAAAGAACTACAGCCTGTGGGAAGGACCCACCATGGAGCAGGATAAAAGCAAGAGGAAGAATGGCAGGGATGAAGCATTATGAACTCACTGAAACCTCTCTGTTCTCTATACCCCTGTGCCACTCGGGTGGAAGATGACTGAATTTGAGCCTGAGAAGAATGATAGGGTGTTGGGAAGCATTTCTTATTTATTTTTTTTTTTTATTTTATTTTATTTTTTGCTAACCTACTTTGTAATTAACTGGCAATAACTCAAATTAATCTTCTGTAAGTCAACTCTGTTTTGCCCATGATAGTAATTTGTGGGTGATCTCCCTGTTTGTATCTTGATTCACAAGCTTTTAATCTTTCTTTCCCCAGAAAGACATTCTGGGGAGGTGAAGTGATAGAGGAACTTGGTGGGCATGTGGCAGCCAGCCAAGATTAAGCCACTACAGGAATTCAAGTCACATCACTTCAGACATTAGAAATGCACCTATGTTAATTTTCCTTTGGTTTGTATTTTATTCTCTGGCCAAAGCAGTATTATTTATGATTTCCATGTTGATCATAATTCTTTCTTCAAAAAGACAGATTGTTTACCTTTTTCTATTTTTTCACTATATTTGTTGTTTGTTTGGGCTTTTTTTTTTAAATCAGAGAATATTAAAATTTTTCCTCTGTTTAGAGGTTGACAAAAGTCAGACTAGGTTTTTTTTTTTGCAGAATTCTGTGGTCTGCATTTCAGTTTAGCAAAAACAAACTCAGACATAGTTCCAATCTGTGAACAGTATTTCCCTATTTCCACTCTGTTATGATCACTCTGTCTCAAGTGATTAAGAATTAGTTTGCCAGCTAGATACAGACACAAACTCATCAGTTTTTATATAAATCCTGAGGCAACTGAATGAATGTAGCTTGCAATTTAATTATCAGTTTCATATATCTAATTCTGCACACCATTTACATCTGTTTCTACCATTCTTGCTCCTGAAGAGACAAAAATTGGTCTAGTTGATGATTAAGCTTTTTTATACAACTGAGAAAATAGAGAAGAAACAGTGATGATCATCAATCTCACAGGGGAAAATAAAATTATTTTCTTGTACTATTGCCATCCTGTAATGCAGTCTCACAAATCAAATATTATTTTTAAGGAATGTTGCAGTGTAAGTGTTATTGTTCAGCACTTATGCATAGCATTTACCTATATTTTTATTTTGTATATGAAAGAAAAAAAAGAGGTTCTTTTAGTGTTTTTTTTCTGCTTAGAATTTGCATTTCTTTTTTTCTTTTTTTTTTTTGTTTTAATCATCCAGAGGTTGCTTGAGAAGTCACTTTCTCTAGTTTTTTTTGTTAATACAAAGAACAAGATTCGTGATACAGAGCGAGAATAAAAGCGTGAAAACCTTGAGGGTAATTATGAGAGGGATATAACATAAGCAAAATTATTCTATTTTTTTATCTGTTGTGTAACAGTTGAATAGTTTCATGCAAAGCTTATAAATAGTCTTTAACCTTCTGGCTGTAACTCTAAATGAAGGCTGGAATATAACATGAAAATATATGTAAACTGTATATACGTTTCATCTGAAACAAATGGCTATGGCTACCATTTATTTACCAAGTGGAGTCCCATTCTGGTGCCATGCAATTAGTACACTAGCATAGAGAACATTTGAGATGTATGGGAACCTAACCAAGACAGATACTAAGTTGCAAAGCCAGTTATCAAGACAGAGAAAATGATTTAAAGGCTTTAATCAGAATTCTACATACTGCTTTCTTCCTCTCTATGTAATATATACAGATATCTTGCAATATCAAGAAATTTTGTCTATAATGTGAATTAGAAAAGTTTTATGTTACAAGTTCTGTGAAGCTCAGCACACTTAGGACTATGCCCAGTAACCAAGAAAGATAATTATGTGTACATGTGGATGATGAAGAATACACTTAAAGTAGAACTCTGTTAAACAGAAAATCTGTCAGAAGGACACTGGTAAGTGAGGTCACCAAATTTTGAACAGAGATGTAGTAAGTTGTTGATGATAAAGACAAAGAATCATGATAACTTTGAAATAATTTGCATTTTCTTTTGAAGTTTAAGAAAATGGTTGAGGTAAGAAAAAATTCTTTTCATGCATTCCCTATTGAAACACATTGTCATTGTTCTAATGCCTTTAATAGAAGAAGCTCACTAGATGTCCATATTATTAGGCAATTATTGCCTACCTGCAGAAATTATTTTCATAGAAATGTAATAAGGTGATTATAGCCCTTTGAACATGTTGATTTTCAAAAATGCAAAACCCAGCTCTAGGGAGGTGAAGAAATATTAGAACTGGTTGGAGAAAGTTGAAAGTTTTATTCTAGTCCTGCCAGGTATAATAGCATATTATATAGCGGGGAAGGGGAATGGCAGAGAGAAAAGGAAAGATAGCAAGGAGGTCAGACTGAGAGAGAGAGGGAAGGATCTTTAGTAAGACAGTCCCATGCTGACTGTTGAATATCTGAAGAAATAGTGAAAACCAGAACATCTTTTTTGAAACTGAAATTCTAAGCTACTCTGGCACCGCTGAGCATAGAAAGAGACTCACTTTGATTTCCTTTTGAAAATGTTAATACATTTTCAACTCCAGAAACAACCTTTTGAGAACCCTGAAACAACCTTTAGAGATGTCCGTGACACTGGCTAACCAAGAAATGGCCTAAGCAAGGAAGCAGAAAACCCAGAAATCATGAATCTTAGACATGTCCAGGAAATTTGAAAAATGTTTGCTTAATAAACTGCAGAGCAGTGGAAGCTGGTCATTCTGGGAATGGCTTATTAAAAGCTTCAGATAGACTGTATGGGAAAAAGCTGAAAGATATTTAAGAGGACAATAGTTAAAGGGAGATACTCACAATCTAGAGAGGCCAGACAAAAAAAAAGTTATTATCCATCCAGCCACAAGATTTCATGAAACTGGTTTAGTCTCTCCAGTCATTATAGATTGTTTGAATTCACATTATTTATTACCAAACTGCTCTTTCATAACATTTGTGCTCATTCTTTAAATGTCTATGTTTGACACTCTGCATTTCTGTGTCAGTTCTTTCTGATACAGAAAGTGCCACTTCATAACAAAAGGAAAAAAAAAAAAAACAACCAACCAACCCAAACAGTAAAAAATAATGGTTAATGCTGCAGATTTTTTTGCATTTTAGATTCCATTACAACTATCAGGATCCTTAACTTTTTTCCTACTTCCTCATTTTCACCACAGATGTTGTGGTGAAGTTCTGTTAAAAATAAATGCACACACACACAGAGTACTAAAGGAGGGTAAAATGAGGGATCCTAATTCTAAGACCATCTGGAAAAAGAAACATTCATCATTGTTCATGCTGTGTGGTTCATCTGTCCTATTTATACTGGACATTTATAAACACAGTTTTTAAAGAAACAACCAAGTCACAAAGAAAGAACAGGATTTCCTCTCCCAAAACTGGGGCAGTACTTGCCCTGATTTTGTGTCACATCTGCTACGAATTTCTTCTTGCCTCCTTGTCTGCTAGCATTTCTGGAATCCAATGATCTCCCATAGGAAAAGAAAACCTTGTCCTTCTTGGACATCTCATGACCTGGTATTTATGGTATTTTGGGGAGAGCTGACTCTTCCAGGGTTCCACTTTAGCCTGAAATCAAAACACTAGGTTTAGAGCTCTAATAGCTTAGGAATTACACAAAAGACATTCATTAGTACAGAAATATTTTTGAAAGAGGGAGGGTTATCCATCTAACCACCTGTGAGCACATGAAATTAGATAAACACAGGGGAACTTAGGATAACCACAAGAAACACCCATACATCTCAATGGCATATTTATTGAGTGAGATGGGTATAGCAGGTAGACAACAATTTCTGTTTCAAGGCTGCCATTCTACAACTCTCAGACCATTCACAGTCACACCAATCAAAGCCTTGGCTCCTGCAGTTTGGGTGTGACCAGCAATGTGGACCTAGGTGAAAGGGCACTCTCCAGCTATCATTCAACACACAGAAGTTCCACCATGGGCTCAGACGTCTATGGATGTCCATATTGAATATTCCCCATAATCAGGCACTTTTGTCTCCACTATTTCACTGATGCTATTCTAACTTAGATGATTAGATGCAGGTGACCTCATTGACTACACCATTCCAGGCCAATTTACTTGATTTTCTCTGTATCTAAAAGCCTTATAGAAGGTGCTACTGGGGCTCCTATTACCCACTGGTCTCACTCCACAACTGTGTCACAAGGAAGTGAAGTTTTTAACAGGTCATATGTGCTTGCTTGTTTTGTTGTATTGTTGGTTTTTTTTCCCTACACACAACTAAGCCGTTAGTACAGCACAGACTGAGTACAGGCCTCACCTACAGCGCTTTGAGGTAGGCCTTCTCATGAATGTTTGTGTTTGGTTTGCTTTTCCAGTGCATACCAGAATCATCTAATGAATTCAAACCAGGCAGATGTCTACAAAGTCTCACTTATTTGACAAGTGTTTCAGGCAGGCTTTAGCCTGTGACAATGTAGGATCTGAATTTCTCTCTGGATGCATATATGTTTCTGTCATCTGTAGACAGTGCATGATGTCAGTGGGTGGAATTCAGCTGTATGAATGTAAGTTGTTATGTATAGCTTGAATCACACATCTAAAATCTAAGGAAATACTGTACTCTCCAATATATAGGTTTTCTGAATTGCTCTTGAAATGTTTCAATATCTTCCTCCTTGGGCCCTGTGTGAATATGCCTACCTTCCATAGACCAGTGAACGCTGGCCAATATTTCCACATTTTATGATAAAGCAGTACTTTATTTCAGACTGACTTTGTACACTTGTATGGAGAACCTTATTTAGACTATCTGATCTGCTTTATTTAGCCCCTGTTTTAAATATTTTTTGGTTTGCATACCCTGTGATGGCATTTAAAATTGGTGGTCTAGATCTTTAGTAGTACTTACTGTCTTTAAATGAGTGATGACAGTAACTCAAATCCAAACTGACTTAATGTTCGAATTTTCAGAATATAGCAGAGTTCCAAAAAGATATTTTTTCATCTCCTAAAGCTGTTTTCTCAACCCCTTTAGCTATTTGGTAAAATAGCCCAAGAGAAGTGAAGCAGCCCTAAATCTTTTACTCCTGAGTAATCCAGAGAGATTGGTGTCTAGAGTTACAGCAACTGGAGTTAAAGCACTAAATAGCAATAATCATTATAGAAAATTATCTATCAGTCTCTTGGAAGTAATAATACTGAAGATCATACTACAACTCTTTACTTAGATTTTTAAAAATAGACACGCAAATGAAAAAGGCATTTTCAGTCTCTTTAGTATAAAAGAGATTACTATTTATAATTAGTAATGATGATCAGTATTCATTACCCAGAGAAATGAAATCCCCATATACTTGAGATCTATAGAAGAAAGGAAAAGGAAATTGAAATTTATTTTCTTTTTGTATGAACACTAAACATTAGAAAAGATTCATGGGAGGCATATAGAGAAACAAATAAATTCTTCTCTATATCAGAAAGACAAGAGAAAATAACTGTATCGCCAATGTACCTGGGTTATTTGAGCAAATCAGTTTCGATTCAAAGGCTGGATTCAAAGCTTAAATAATTTTTTAAAATAAACTTTAAACAATTTTTTAAAAGGAAGAATATTTCTATCTGCAATAATAATGTAATTTCAAAATTACAAAAGTCTCTACTTCAAAGAACCAACTAACTGCAAGAACTAATCAATGCATAGTTATCAGAAACAGGAAACTTGAAACAAAATTTATGAAATATTCCTGGAATAATGTTACAGATAGGAGACAGATAGGAGATTCTGTCTCTAGCCAACTCTGATTAGGCACAGAATGTGAAAATAAAAGATCAAAAATTTCCCCCTTCCTTCCCGTCACTGCTCTCCTTTTGGACCCATCGCATGCAGTGGGTTAAATTTTGTCTTTTCTGTTTCTATTAGACAATTTCAATTTGGGATGACAAGGCTGAAGAAGATTAAATAAGCTATGATAAACAAGGTTAGCAAGGTAGGATAGAGACTTGTAGGTCTTAGATGAATACTAAAAGCAAGGTAGTCTGTAATAGAAAGAAATAGTTTTAGCTACTCAGGTGTATTTATGAGTTAATTGTAGTAATTAATGAAAGTTAGCTTGTGGTTTAGATAACTTTATTAAAGCATTTACCAAATATTATTATGAAAAAGGACACACTAGCTTTTTTTTTTGTTACATTACTCAATGTAAATAAAAGTAAGAACATTGAACTGATGACATCTGTCAAATTCTAAAGACATTATTTTAAAAATTGGATGAGTGTACATGATCTGTAATATAGTATTTTTTTATTACTGGAGAAAAAAATATGGAAATTGGATAAATTACAGCATATCAAGCATTATTTCAGCCTTTAAAAAAAAGTAAAATTATGTGGTTATTACATATAATTGTTTACACTTTTTGCAAACTAATTTAAATTCTCTTTTTATTTAAGGCATAATTTTGTGCTAGACGGACAGCTAATCTGATGAATTGAAGTAACCTCTGGATTGTTGTGGGGTTTCTGTCTTCAGAGATCTTTTTTAAGAAGCTTTTTTCCTCATTCCTATAAAGAATACCTGTTAGATGTTGGGGTTCTTTTTAAATCCCACATACAAAACCCCCATGCAAGTAAACAAACAAACTCACCAAAAAACAAACAAACCCACAAAAAACTCGAATGAAGTTTGTCTTGGAAGTAGACTTAATTTTTTTTTTTTTTTTTAAGAAGTAAATATTCAAGGACAGAACACTCTAGCCAATATGATTTTGCAAGCTAGATGTATTTGTGTCAGGAATTCATTAAGTTTATAGTTACACTGGGTTTGGGACTGAGTCTATCATCTTCAAAAGTGTTGTTGATTTCCAAGATCGAAGTGATTTTATTCCTCTCTTGTATTTTTGCACATGCAATATATTGGACCTAAGATCTGTCATATCCAATGATATATGTTTCTGAGCTGGAAGAAAAAACAAAAGGGAACTCCTGCAAACGAGAAAAAAAATTAAACTGAAAAAAAAAATTAAAACAAAATTTGGTCTGGTTGATGAGGTAATATTCATGTAATAGGACTTGGCAAAACTTTAAAAGATTGTAGGGGAATTTTTGGTGCACCTGAAAGGAATAGCAAAGATACTGCTGACTTCAATGATGGCAGAATCCCACTTGCAGAAAACATACATTTCTTATAATAGCACATATTTCCAGAAATCAATAAATCCTCAGAAGTTCTACTCAGAACTTGAGCTTTCTTGCAGCATCTTCATTGTCGTTGAGGTAAAAATAGCTTGATTTTTGAACTCTGCTTGAAAAAAGTCGGACATGGTAATTATCAGCAATATACCACTTTCAGTTTTGAATAAGTTAAACCAAAAATCTTTAATGAAATACATTGAAAAGCAGAGGAGTAAGGATAAAATTCATAAAAAAAAAATGTTGAACAATAGGATACTTAATCTAAACAGCAGCAAATATAGAAGTTTTGTTACTTTTTCTCCTAGGCCAGGAACACTATCTCCAACAGAGTCAGATGCTTAAGTTGAGGCTAAGATAAAGTCCTAAAATCACGTCCTAAGCTTAAATTTCTTTTAACGTAACATTATTATTTTTGTTACTGTTATTTTAATTGCAATGCCTCATTTGCAACAGATGATAGAATTATTTTGAAAATGTATTGTTTCTGGATGAAGCAATAAACAGTAATGAAATCTGAAATCTTAGCACAGGTGGGATCACTCACAGACATCCAAGAGTGGTAAAATGCAAGGTCTAGGCAGTGTTTCAAATTTTACTTTTATATACCTATAAATTCATCTGTTCTCTCATCCATACATTTTGCATCTTGTTCTTAATATTGATTTCTTTGAGAGACCTTTTTTTTATATATATATACATAAAACCTAATTTTTACCAGGCAGTGACATCAAGAGAATCTTTTGGGTGTTTAAATTGTGTAAACCAGCTTCTAAATGATTTACATATGAGTTAAATGTTGTCAGTGGTGAACAAAATTTTCCCAGATTTCTCCTGCCACATAAAGAGATGGGCTCATGCTGACAAACAAAAATCCATCAGTACCAAAGTGTAAAAATCAAGAGATTCTTGACTTTCTTCAGCAGCTTAGTAAGTGGTACATTCCTTTGCGACAAGGAATACTACCAAACTGCAATAAAATCATTGAGAACAGAGAGTTTTTAGCCATATATAAAATGCACCTTTTAATGCAGAGGGGGTTGGTTGGTTGGTTTGTTTGTTGTTGGGTTTGGGGGGGTTCTGTTGTTGTTTTTTCTTTTTTTTTTTTTTGTCTGAGTAAAGCTCAGGATTTGTGAAATTCTTAATTTGAAATGCTTTAAATTTTTAAAAACCTTAGACTTTCAGAATTAGGAAATAAGATGTCTGAATCTCACTTTTTCAGGTTTTATCAAAACTGTGACAACTTCAAAACTATAATTCATGTTTTTTTAAGTTACTGAAGAAAGAATGCACAAGGAAATACTACTGACAGTGCTATGTACCTTGTAAAAAATATTAAGAAAGCAGTTTTATTACTGTGATATTCAAAACTCATATTAAGCAAATAAAAGCTCAAGTATACAAATTAGTTATAGGACTGTGTTAATTTCCATTTTATTGGATTCTCAAATTGCCATTTTGATAATATTTTTAGGCAGATAACATTTTCAATTACTATATTAACAAAGAAAAAAAAATCCTCCAGTAGATGGGTTATACCTTCATGTAGATATAGCTATACACACAGAGAGAATTCCATTCCCAGAAGTGGAGAGGATTGATGTATGGAATATAAATCAATTTCCTAAAATGCTTAACTATGTCTTGTTCTTAGTGAAACTTGTTCAACCCTATCTGAGATCTGAAAAAATGAGGGGGAAAAAAAAAGTAAACAAACTGGTGAGTTCATTACAGCAGAATTCAATATTTTGAGAGGCTTTATTGTATAATGTTCCAGTTACACAATGCTTCTTTTAAAACACCATTACTGTATTATCCTTATAGAAATTATATTTCGATGTAAAACTTAAGAAAGGGTATAGAATCCCATCAAATATATTTTCATCAACTCAGAAGGATTTCAGGAAAGTTCTCATTTTCAAAATCAGAAATACTTCTTCAGCCACTTTATCTTATTAGTCATGTTTCAGACTGCTCCTGTTTTTTACCATCCTGATTCTTATTCTTGAAGATGCTTATTGCTTTAATAACCTCACCTTCCTGCTGCTCTCCCTACTGTGCAATGACAAAGGGTAATTAAATATTAAAACATTCAGGATTGGATTTCTGGTAATGCGTCCAAAAGGTTAAATTGTTAACCTCTCTGTAAAAGGGTTTCAAGTCCAAGAAATATACTGAGATTTTCAAACCCAAACTAGCAAACATTGTTATATCCTAAATACAATAGACAAAATAATTTATTGTTGTTGTTATTATTATACTAATACTATAGATAAAGGTACTTAAAGTGTATGTAAATGTTTGTCTTTGGTTTACAACAGAAATTATATATTCCAGAGAATAAATGAAGCTCAGGGGACACATTCCCCAAGCTTTTTCCATTTTCCACTCTACTGCTTGAGGACTAAGGCATGTTCATTTAGCCACTTGCTGATTATGTCATTGTTGTCATTCTTACTGATTTTCTACGCACTAGTATTTTCCATTACCTGTCGTGACTCAGGTGCCATCAACTGGCTTCACATCTCTCTGAGTAAAATTTTTAAATTTTGTCTGACTCTCATATTACACTGAAAATGAACTGATTTTGGAGTATGATGGTGAAGATTGCACTTCCAAGAAATGAACTTCTCAGACAGAGTCTGAGCAGGTTATTGCGAAGCCTCTGCTGTTAGACTGAGCCAGCTGGAAGCAGCACAGTAAAATAGACTTTTCTGAATGTCTTGGGCAATATACAATTACTGAAAACACAGATAAGACCACAGCTTTAGAATCCTGATTCCACAAGAAGTAAAATATTCTTTTTTTTTTTTTCCCAGGGTAAAGGGATAAATATAAAGCTATTTTGCTTTCTTCTAAATTTATGCTTCTGATTTCATAGAAAGACGCAGAATTAAAACTTTCATAATTTAGGGGGGGGAAGAAAAGTGCTGTTTGTTTGTATTCCCTTCATGGACTTGTCTTGTTTTGTGCTCTAGTACACAATTTCATGATAGTTGAGTCTCTGACCTACCAATTTCCTTCTTTAATGTTTTTATCAAATTTTTCCAGCAACAAAGATTTTTTTTTTTTTAAAGAGAGTTGTATTGACTGCTTCTTATGTTTTCTAAAGCTGGAGTCTTTCTCTATTTCTGTCTGGATATTTCAATGTTGCTTTAAATAACTACAGTGAAGAGGAATGAAAAAAATATTTATTTTCTTAGGCTGATCTCATAATTGAAAAGATGCTAACAGCAGGCTAATACATAGCTAATGTCTACAAAAAAAAAAAAGTATTGAAAGTTAAAGTGCTATAAGTGTTTCTAGGTGAAATTGTCTTATTTTTTTTTCCTCTCAAGAGGTTCGGTTAGTTTTGATTAATAACAGCTGCACTGCCTACTCAGCTTAATCAGCTGGCAAAATCACTGAATTCCATATGTGATTTTTTGGAACCTTTTTTTCTGGTAGCAAGTTCGTGGCATGGAAGAATCATAGAGATATAAAAATTGTTAGGGTTGAAAAGACCTTAAGATCATCTAGTTCATATACCTAGAAATGATGCCAGAATGCCATGTACTTCAGTTTCTGCCTTAGAAATTACTCACTTTCTCTATTTCTCTTCCAGTGATAGTAGACTCCACAGTTTTCATAGACACAGTTTCATCACCATTATAGCCAAATGATTGAGTTTTTTACTTCTAAAATTTATCAAATCTTGTATAGCCATTTTTGGTTATCTCAATAATTTTTTTTTTTTTAATTTTTTTTTTTTTTTAAGAAAAAGAAGAAGGCTTTTTGTTTTGGTCATTTGGATTTTTTTAGGTTTTTCCTTACTAGTCATTTTTTCATTCCATTGTCTAAACAGAAGAGAAAATATTTTGCTGAATGTTAGTTAATCACTGATACCTTTTTTATTTCATTCACTTTTTTAGTTCCTGTTCTTTTCAGAGGTTTCAAGTATGTTTCATGATTGTTCCTCCATCTGTGAAGTATTCAATCTATCTACTGATAGGTAAAGACTGCTTATGATTTATGCACACTATATATAAATTCCAGAATGCAAGGCTTCTAATATGTGGCATTAATATTTATAGGCCTTTTACTGAAAGGTGCTGAACATTCACAGGTATGATTTATTTCTGTTTCAGTGAGTACTGATGATTCTTAAAACTCTGAAGGAGATCCTATGCCTTTTCAGGATTTTATTAAGATGACTTTCCTTAAAAAAGACAGAGCTGGGAGACCTGGAAGGCACTCACCAGTGTGAAATTAGAAAATAATATATTTTTTTAGTCCAGTAAGGTCCAAGAACATTATAAAAGCAGAATAAATACAGTTTATATAAAACTTAAGTGCAATGAATCTTATTTTTATTCTTAACTTTTATTTAGCAAAGCTTTTAATTTTCTGTCTGTTCAAGTGTTTTTAAGTTTCTTCTCATACTGGTACAGGTTTTACCTGGAATGAAACATTTCTGGTAGTAATTTCTAACTTTCATCCAACTGCAAACCATCTGCCCAAACTTTAATTTTATCCCTTTCTGACTTTATATATCTTGTACATAGCAGGCATAGTCCTAAATTCAGTACTGTCACAGTTATAATGTATTATACACTAGCATTTATTTACATTGCAACCCTGAATATTTCACCCTTTACCTTTCATATTCACCTTCTCCTCTCCCCCATTTTAAAATTTATTTTTGCTTCTTCATTCATACTTTTATTTAGAAAAGCATATTTTCTTGCAAACTGATTTTTTTCAAAGAAATTTCCAGACTTCTATAAAAATCTCATTTTCATAAAAATTGAATTGTTTGCTAACAATTCATGCTGTTGTAGCTTTTTGATACTGTTGTAGTTTTTATAATCTGTCACTAAATTCATGCAGGCCATTTACTCTTTGGGGTTTCATCTTGAATTTTTGCTCTGTAAGACACAGAAAAAGTTACATAAGTAAGAAATGAACATACCTCTATTTTGTAAGGGCCATTTTAGGACTTTCAATGCATCTGATTTTGTACACCACATCAAAATGGAAAGCCAAAGCCTGAGAAGGACCTTTGAACAAATATGTCAGTTTGCTCAACTTTGTGCTTAAGCATTCTCTATGGCTGAGGGTATGAAAATTAGATATATAAACTATTTAAAAAATAGTCTTTCCTGTATTATTCAACCATATAAATTTCCAGACTCAGTGACCACATACTGAAACAGCATTTTTTATTGCTGTATACTGCCTGAAACACAACATTTATTACAAGTTTGGGTAGTAGATGTCATCTGCATGTATTCAGTTTGTCATTTGTTTCTCAAGGTTACCAGAACAAGGGCAGAAAGCCATTTACATACTTCACTTATAGGGTAGCTCAGAACATGCAATTCTCAGTACATTCTGAGACTCAGAGGTCCATCCCACTTCAGTTCTGTAAGATGAAAGAGCTGCACATATTTCTAGAAAATCATTCTCTGCCTCTGGCAGTAGCATTTGATAAGCGCTTGGATATTGGACTGACAAGTAATATACCACTTTCAGCAGAACAGTCAAGTCTTTTTGTTTGTTTGAAGAAGCCATGAGAAGTTCAACAAAGAAATTTATAACTTGTCTTACCCAGGAGAAAGAAGGTCAACCAGCCATATTCTGTTTGAAGAGCTGCAAAGTTTCAACCCTGCTAAATTACTTTTGTAGCCAAACCCACAGCTGATTGTAAAGCTAGTCCCAAACCTGTTCCTAAACTGGAGTTGCTTTACACTCATGTGCTTGGCCCAGATGCTATATTTTATCAGAGCTCAAGCAGAAGAGTTCAGACTGTGTTTATTCAGAGTGGGAATTCATGTACTGTAGTTAGTGAGCCCTGCAATGCACTATAAAGCTATTCTGAACAATTCAGCAAAGCAATTTGTTTATATCACTGGTGAACCAACAAACAATTACATGTGTCAGAAAATGAGTATAAGGCTTTGATCTACTTTCATTATATTTTCATAGTGGAGAGAAAAAGAAAGAAAGAAACAAACAAACAAAAAAAAAACCAGAAAAACAAAACAAAAGAACAAACCAAAACAAAAAAGAAAAAAAAAAAGGAAAATAACTAGAATTTGTATCCACCTTTTAACCAAACACCAGAATTCCTCTTTTACAAAGGTAAACAATGAATTTTTCTTATCACAAAGGTGAAATATCTTCCAGTTGTGGAATAATATTACAAAACCATACCAGTGTAATTTAAAATTTTTTGTCTTGAAAATTCCTTCTGCACAAATTTCTCAGTGAAGTGTAAAAGCATTAAGTTTATAGATGAACACCCATACATAGACTGTACATTAGCACCCAATAAAAGGTGTGCTAGTGCAGTAAGAAGTGTGCTGCTGGAGACCACTTTGTAAGTGAACTTGAAGTAACACATCTGAAATGGAATAAAACACAGAAATACTTATCACCTGCAAGAAATAAGAACCTTTTTCCCTTACTGATAATTCATAACTTTACAACAGTTTTGGAAAAAAAAAAAAAAAAAACAAAAAGAAAGGTGAAAAAGATCAATTATTTCTGTAGACTTTACTGAAATTGTCAAGATTTTCCACTACTTTTGATAAAACACGAAATTGAAAGCAGAACAAGTTCAACATTTTTGAAAACCTGCAATATAATTCTTCTATGTCCAAGAAAACAGTTTCAAGTATTAACAATTCAACAATGCGCACTTTTTCTTTCCTTAATGAGAAATACTACAGTTTCTTTCTCTTTGTTAATGTTTAGAAGACCATTTTATTTACAAAATAGAGTTTAACTTTTTTTTTTTTAAACAAAACACAATTTTTTAGTCCATGTATATTTATGTGGCTATTTTTGCCTGTGTTTCCCTTTGCCAATTTCAATAAAAATTCTGAAATGAGTGCATATACTTACGTTCCTACAAGTTCTTGGAAAATTTATAAAAATTTTCTCACTAGAGAGTAAGGTTTGATTTTTCCAACGAATGCCACTAAACCTTTCCCTAAACCTTGCTTTTTTCTCAGATTAATGACCAAGGGCTTATATTTAGCAAGTGGATCTTTTACAGAAAAGAAAAACAAAAAACTGATTTCAATAATTTTTGATCAATTTGAACAATTTCAGAGAAAGCCTACAGTGTAGAGAAATGAGGAAGTAATGAAGCCAAGTAATGAAAATGTCAATGCAGAGAGACTAACAATGTAAGGATAAAGGGACAAAAGTAATGATGAATAAAAGAAAAGAGAATTAATTAACAAGAAAACTAGAAGAAAAAAATTAAAGTGATCAAGTTAAAAATTTATGCTAAATAAGATACTATTGTGAAAAAAAAGCAGTTTTCTGCCTCCTTGTCTAAAAATGTGCCTCTTTGATCATGATATTCAATTAAAAATATTGATAAGTAAGTAGAAGTATTACTAAGTATTCAGATCATTCTACTGAAAATCAAACGAAGGATATACACCTAGAGAAAAGTAAATATCTTTAGCTCCCACGTTCATTGAACTAATTAACTTTGATTCTTAAAAACCTCAATAACTCTCTAAAATATTGAAATAAAAATTATTTTTCAACAATTTCTTTTCAGATACATGTAGTATTTTTAGACAAGACAGTACTATTCTTCGGTGTAACTATCCGTGTTCCTTATCATGGATTTATAATGGTGTAGTTACAGCTCTACAGCTAGTGTTGACTAAAACAGATATCAATCTTGGTAAAGGAAAATGAGTATATCTTGTGAAAAATGTCACCTCATTTAGAATTTTAGGGAATTGGACTAAGTGATCTTTAAAGTTCCCCTCCAACCCAAACTGCTCTATAAGACTATGATAAGTTCTGTTCTGATCACTCCAGGGTGCAATGCAGAATTTTATAATAGACTATTTTAGCACAGGGGATTATATAAAATCCTGTAGACACTTACTATTAGTAAATGAATATCTTATTTTATTGATAAATATAATGTTTTCCTGTATAAACAAACAACTGATTTACAAACTCTTTCCAATTTTGCTACTTTATGCAACAAAAGTAGCAATTGTTACTTTCTATCTTAAAATTTCAACTTAAAAATCAGATTAAAAATGAAGAGATGTTTGATAAACTCGCTTCTACATCTGACCAATTACTTGTATTTTCTACCAGAAATGACATAAAAACTGTAGCTTATTTTTCATACCAGAAACACACACAAAAATGTCATACATAGGTTTTAAAAAAGAACACTGCATATATTGGCACTGCATGGAATAAGCAAACACTGCTTATTTGTCTTATGAATAGTAGGTAATACAGGAAACATGTTATTCCCAAGTACAGGCTTCCCAGAACAAGTGTATGTTGTTCAACCTTATTTGGAGTCAGATTTTTTGAATATATGCATTTAACATAATAAATCAGTTCCTCATTGTCATGAATTCATCAACAGCAGTAATTTTTCTCCTTCTTGGTAGCTGGTGCAGTGCTGTGTTTTTGATTTTAGGCCTGGGAACAACGCTGATAACACCAGTGTTTTCAGTTACTGCTTGGTAATGTTTTGGTCTGACCAAGGACTTTCTGAGTCTCATGCTGTGCCAGGGAGGAGGGGAAGCCAGGAGGAAGCAGAGGCAGGACACCTGACCCAAACTGACCAAAGAGGTTATTCCATACCACAGCACGTCGTGTCCAGGATGTGAAAACGGAGAGGAGAGACCCGGAAAAGTGTGGTGGTGCATTGGGGGAGTTGGCAGTTGGGGGGTGCAGTCGCTGGATTGGGCTTGGTGAGCAGTTGTATTCGTTTTCCTTGCATTTTTCTTGTATTATTATTGGTGGTAGCAGTAGTGATTTGTGTTATACCTTAAGTAACTAAACTGTTCTTATCTCAACCTGTGCGAGTTGCATTTTTTTTTCGATTCTCCTCCCCATCCCCCTGGGACT